>CM051494.1:11573860-11583860 GCA_028031935.1 Paedocypris micromegethes | reverse complement strand
GGATGGATGAACAGAGAGATGTAGGCAGATGTGGACTAATGGTTGGGCCGTTGTACTTGTTACCAAAAAGCTCAGGTTCAAATCCCAGACTGGCAGTTCAGCAGATTTTTGCGTGTGTTAATTCTTCACTGTGTCAAAGTTTGTCCAGTACCTGAATGTAGCCATGTAATAGAAAAAATGCAAAAGTAATAAAACTGTTTTTAAAGAGTAATAAAATAAGCATTAGTTATTTAACCATCAGTTATAGCTGCTAATAATTGAATGTCCTGTAAGGCTGTGGCACACACACACACACACACACACACACACACAAACCAGATGTGATTTTTGAAAGTTTGAACTTGCAGAGAAAACAAATGATCTTTGGCCCAAAGATTCGACATGTTTTCAGCATTTAGAGTGTGTTCCGTCTCTTTCACCATTCACTTTCAACGGCCATTAATAGAGGCTTTAATTGGCATGTATTGTTGTTTACTGAACGGAAAGGTTTTTAGATGTGTCATGTACTAAATGAAGGAAGAAAAGCTTCAAAAGAAATATGGAAAAGCATTAATGTAATTCCTTATTGCTCATGGCACTTTATTGCTTCTCTTATGTCATTGCTAATGTATAGTCCCTGTCAGTGTGTGTGTGTGTGTGTGTGTGTGTGTGTGTGTGTGTGTGTGTGTGTGTGTGTTTTCAAATTTAAAAATATTGCTGATAATTAGCAGTGAAGTAAAGTACTTAAGTAAATGGAGTTAGTTAGGTAAATAACTTTTTTGGCTACTTTGTACTTGTTCTGAGTATCAACAATATAAGCAACTTTTACTCTCTACTCGACTACATTTGTGATTGAGAATATTTACTCTTTACTCCACTACATTTAATGGACACTTACTGTTACTTGTTAAATGTGATTGTGTCGGCATCTATTTTCTAATGGTTCATTTCTTGGGTGGACGAAGTGATAAATTATTTATATTATGAGAAATAAATTCTCATAAAATGTTTCTTGTTTTCACACTTATTGGTGTTTTTATTGCCTAAAAATAGTGAAAAAGTTCAAATAAAAGATCAAATAAAAAAAAAGTTCAAATAAAAAAGTTATTTTAAAATGGGATACTTCACAACTTTAACTCAAGTCTTCTAGGAATTGGTGAGTAATTTCTACAGTAGGGTGTCCGTACTTTTACTCAAGTATGATTTTTCAGGAACTCTTTACACTTCTGATGATTAGACGAATAATTAAGAAAAATAAGTACTTATCAAATGTAAAGCATTCGTCTCTGGCTCAGATTAGACTGGGTGTGATGACACGTGTGTGTTTTCACTGTGTTGCCAGGTGAGAGCCAGTGCCATTGCGCAGGACCAGGATCAGAGTTACGATTACGCCTCCAACACAGTCATCCTGCACCTCGATCCTGGGGACGAGATCTTCATCAAGCTGGATGGTGGAAAAGCACATGGTGGAAATAGTAATAAGTATAGCACATTCGCTGGCTTTATCCTGTATGGCGACTAACGGTCTATGGATAGTCAAGAATGGTCAGAATGGCCCACTTTAGCAATTTTGTTTTTATTTATTTATTTATATCTAATCAAATTTTGGCTTTATTTTTTCAACAGATAATATTTTACATTTTTTTTTTTACGTTTTTAATTGCAATATCCAGGTTAGTGTTTTAGCATAAAACCACAACAAATTGGAATAAAGTCGGTAAGTCAGAATAAGGTGAAAGAGCATCACATAAAATTTCACTCTTTTTTGTTCTTTTTTTTACTTTGTTTTTTTTTTTTTCATTTTCATTTCTGTTCTTTTTTTTTTCTTCTCACAATTCCGTTTATTATAGGTTTGTTGTTTCTTTTTCTAATTGGCCTGTTCATTTCTGGCTCATGGAAAGCAAGAGCCAATCACAGTATCTCCCGGCTGTAGGCAGGAAATTTCTGTCAGACAGATGATCCAGATGTGCAAACAAATTAATCCTTGCTATAGAATTAAAGACTAGTAGATAAAAAGACATGCAAACACGTTACTTTAATACGGTAAATTAATTAAAAAAAAGTTTAGAACAAACTAGTTAGATAAAATGATGGAGGTCAAACATTGTTTAACAAATGTAACAACAAATCTAAGTAATTACGTCCTGTGTTAGCCCCTCCCCCCGAGGGTGACATCACAGTTCTGTTCAATCTATTTTACTTTTAGAGAAAAGTAGAGAGAGAGAGAGAGAGAGAGAGAGAGAGAGAGAGAGAGAGAGAGAGAGAGAGAGAGAGAGACACGTTGCTTTTATTCATCTGATAAACGGCAGAATTCCATTACACAGTCAAATCCAGGAATTGTATTAATTTTTCATCACTGTAAAATGTCTTTGTAAGTTGGATCATTCTGTGATATTTTATTTATGTCTTTTTGCGTCTCTGGCAATGTGATGTAATTACCTATAGAAAATGAACAAAGAAGCCCTAGTCAATTTAGTTTCTCTTGTTGCTGAGAATATTATAAATCTATTTGTAAATATATTGGTCTTAGATGTACTGTCAGAATTAAGCACAAGACTCATTTTTGCCATTAGCTAACTTGACAACCTCCATTGCTGTTTTGAACAGTGTAAAGTGCTCTACATTGGTGTCAGAAAAGCCAATTATAAAGAAAACAGATGAAATATTGTTCAAAATCCAGTGTTTAAACAATGTACTGTATTATATATATATAAATATCTCGGAAATCAAAACGATGTATCAAGATATCCTCTGATGTAAAGGTAAGAGATAGCAGGCAAAGTATTGTTTTTGCTAATAAATGGGAATTTTCAAATATTCGCTTTATTGTGTTAATTCATTCACAACCTTTTACTTGTTTGTTTATTTTTGGGATTTTTCGTTACAATATAATTTTCAAATGCAACTATTTGCATGTTCTACTCTTTGAAAATTTGCACTACTTGTGTTAAGATCTTCACTCCTAGGCGTCCTAATGAGTATAGTTGTAGTATAGTTATTTATAGTGCAGTATTTCAACGGTCTGAGAAATTGCAAGGTATTTACTGTTGATATTCACAGCTCACAGGTTTTATAGTTCATTTTATTTATTAATTCCTTTTCATAACCCGAGCAATATTTTTAATGTAATTCAAAAATAAAATTTTATTTGTCACATACACATTATACATGGTATGACATGTAATGACATATTTACAATTTTTTACGTATTTTACGATCGTCCAGTACTTAAACATGGAGAAGGAAGATAAATAAGCAAGCAAAGAAATACAATAAAACTGAAGATAAAATGATAAAGAAATACTACAAATACAGTAAAGCTAAAGAGTAAAAATACCCCCAAAAATATGAAGATTAAAAAAAATACAATAAATATTAATAAAATATGAATAAAATACAACAATGTGACGCAAGTAATCCAGGTAAAGTGTCTAGGTAAAGCGTCTAGTTTAAAGAGTCCAGTTTAAAGTGTCCAGTAGCCAGATTACAGTGACCAAGTGTGGACAGATAAGTGAGTAAAGTGCAACAAAGAAGCTAAAGTGCAACTAACAGCACTATGAAAAGGTAATGCCATACAAATGTATTATTAACAAATAACAAAAAAGCCCTCATAATAATAATAATAATAATAATTATTATTATTAGTAGCAGCATATAAGTAGTAGTAGCAGTAGTAGTAGTAGTATTAGTATTAGTATTAGTATTATTAGTATTATTTTATGTTAAAGATTCTATTGTAAAAATGCACAATGTCTTCAATCAACATTGCAAAATCTGTCAGGGAAAATTCCATTTCCCTAAAAATTATGGGATGCTTTTTTTTTTTTTTTTTTTTTTTTTGAATGATCTGCCATTGAAGAAAGCAGAAGCGAGAGTGGGCGAGATCACAGACAGGTATAATGAGTGTGAAATGCCACATGCCAGAGGGAAGGAACGTCTTCATAATCAGAGATGATCAGTGTCCTACACAAGGCTAGAGGAGAGAGGGATGACAGGCCAAGCTTGTGTGGACGACACGGCCACTGAAGTCACCAGGGAGTGATAACACATCACAGTGGCTTGCTGAGGAATCAGAAGGTTGATCACCAGCCTCCAGGCTCTTTAATTCCAGTATCGGCTCCGCGCTTAATTAAAGGACTCTCGGTTAAAGCTGCAAAATGAACTTTTAATGTCAGAGTGTAATGGCTGGAGTGGATATCACACGCGCTTCAGATATTACTAAATAATTGCGTTTTTAATCCCGCCGTTTCAGTCAGCGCTCGCTTTCCTGCTCTTAAGCTTAGACTCTTTGTCCTCGTCCGTTTCAAATATGCACGTAAATATAAGCAACCTGATTTTTGGCATTTCAAGGCAGGAGCAATCACAAATGCCGTATTTACGCAAATATAAGCACTCCTTTATTCTAAATTTTCGACGCTCAGAATCTTAGAGGGTGCTTATAATTTCAAATAAACGCGTAAATATAAGCGCCCATTTTTCCTATTTCAAGTCAGCAATAATCACAAATAAACGGAAACACGCCATCTTTATGGATCGGTGCGTGTGTTCATCTATAAATAATGGCTCTGTAGGCAGACGGGCATAAAAGATTTTATTGGCTCAATAACAGAAATTAAAAAAAAAAAACACTGCAACACTTAACAGACAAAATAACACTGCAAGAAGTGAGATTTATAAAATAAACTTTAACCATGCCGCAACACATAGAAGTGGTTAAATAACACTTGAAAACATTTTTTTTTAATGCAATACTAAAACATGGTGACCTCTGTCTATGAGGGAACTAGGGTTGGCACGAAAACGCCCATATAAGGACATTTAAATATATGGACATAGCGAGTGGAATCATAGCACCCCCTACTGGAGATATATACTACTATATTTAGAAATAATATTTAACTTTAAATTTTGTATCTATTATTCAAGCAAAAGAGTCACAAATTTGGTTTGGTAAAAAAAAAGTAAAAATGTATTGTTAAGAGAAGTATTCCGCTAAAATTTTAGGTTTCTGGAAAGAAAACGCCAAGAAAGTAATACATTATGTTTGCATATTAATGGAATTAATGAAATCAGTATTTATTATTCTGTCAGTATTATTATTGAGTATTACTGTCAGTTAAAGATGAACAATGGACATTTTTCTTCTTCAAAAATCAACCTTCTAATGGCTGACGGTGTTTCCTCATTTTAGAATCACAGTGTCTGAGTAGGTTTGAGTAGAATTTAGTGTCTGAGTAGGTTTGAGACACACAGAAACGAGCCATTTTAGATCCGTGGCATGTGAGAAACGTAACAAGTGCTGGTTTTATCTGAATCACCACTGACATGCTCGGAGGTTTTGATGATAGACATCAAAATAAAAGATGTACCAAATAATTGTTTAGTCACAGACTAAAGCGCTTAGCATCGCAGCAAAGCTGAGAGAAAGTTGAGAATATCATCTCCGATAGAGCCGCTGTTGTTTTGAAAGATGAAGGTCCTTGCGTGTAACAGGATTGTGCTGGTGTTTGTTATCTGTCCCGGACAGATGTTGGTCTACAGCAGGACACCTGCTCACAACATCTCACTCAAAGAGGCTATCAGCAAACATCACTCCGCAACTGCCCGATGGTAAGTACCATTTGAAGTAAAGCGTTAAAAAAAAGCTTTCATTTTGGTACAAGAATTGAAAATGTTTTATTTTTTGTATGGGGTTTGCTTTTAAATAGGCTACATGTTTCAAAGGGTATCATTATATTTCTTGTTTATTTTGATTTATTTATTGGGTATCACCAGAGATGGGATTAACGTAGTTACTAACCATCTCATTCATTTAACATACTGTATTTAATATTGAGAGCAGCCGAGTTATTTGGCAAATTGAAAATAAAGTACATTCCCCTGTAATTAGCAGAGGTGTAAAATACTTGAATAAACTTTTAGAAATTTTGTACATTGTATAAATATACAATATGTATAATATAATGGATTCTAAAAAATAATGTATGACGAATGCGTATAGAAACACCGTATAGAATGAGTATAGAAAAGATTCTTTAGACATTTGTATTAGTACTTGTACTTTATTGATTGCGTGAATTTACTAGTACTGCGTGAATTTAAAGGTTGCTTCTATTTTTGATACTCTGTACAAGTACAAAATGGTCTACAATACTAATAAGTAAAAACAATATTTACTAATAGTTTATAATTATAATAGTTTAAGTTATATTAAAAATATTTACCTAAAGTGTACTCAAGTACTAACCTCTTGTAGTTAGTTACTTTTATAAAGATGTAACTCAATTTCTAACTATTTCAGGTACTATTTGTGAGAAGTAACTAATAAATGTAACTAATTACTTTTTTAAAGGATCATTTCCCAACACTGGTTATCACATTCTACTTGGTAAAAGATATATTTTATCCAGCATGAGCGAGTTTGAGGGATGCTCCTAGGACTAATGGACTTTAATCACACGTTTTTATCTCATAATTACACAAAGTCAAATCAAGCTCAAAATGGCCTGTATGAAAACTCACATAGCAAACACAAAGCAACTGTCACTTCTCATTTGCTGGGTGGTTTCCTTCTGAAATGGTGTTATAGGGTTGGGTGACTCCACCAGTGACAGTGTTGTGATGGACACACCCCCTGTAGGTGTGTGTGTGTACAGTAGTTTTAAATACAGTAGTTGTCTATTCTTGTTTCAGAACATTAACTCATCACCATCTGAGTAGATGAAAACCATTCTAGAGTCAAAGTACGGATACCTTACTGTAAAAATTACTCCACTACAAGTCACCAATTTACCAACTTAAAATATTCAAATTAAAAAACACCCAGAAATGTTAATGAGGTTTTATTTCTTAATAGAGAAATGAAATTTAACACCTCAGATTTAAAAATAGCAGAACAGAGTAGATTAAAAAAAACAAAAAGTCAGTCTCAGTCAAACTCAAATGTGCAATAAAAGTGCAACCACTAATTGACGTGATTCAGCTGATAAATCACCTCCAGTAGCTTCAGCATCCTGCAGATGGCGATATCAATCCATTCATACAAGAAATTAACCGCAGTAAAAAAAGATGCCGACTTGTTGCGCACAATCACAAAGTAGCGAGTAACAGTAAGTGTCCATTCAAATGTAGTGGAGTAAAGAGTACAGATACTCACTCACAAATGTCGCTGAGTAAAAGTTGCTTATATTTTGGATACTCAGTACAAGTAGCCAAAAATACTTAAGTAAAGTAGCAAAGGCTCTTTTACTCAAGTACACCACTGTCCATTTCCTCCTGATGTGATGGACTGGCCACCTTCAATGTAATGACTTCAGAGATGCAGTAATGGGCTTTAGCTCACAGTGACCTCTTAATGGAAGCATCTTAGAAATTACATGAATTCTTATGTAGGCATAGACACTGGGGCATAAACACACACACACACACACACACACACACACACACACACACACACACAGGGGGTGTTGTGTGCAGGACCCCTCTGGCCCGTGTCACTCTGTGTTAACATAAGATCATCTTGTTAAAGACACAGAACATCACCGCAGGCTCAGCCTCAGGACCGGGACACTCAAGAAGTGTCTGTCACTCTCATCCACAACATATCATCAGCATTATCATCATCATTATTCAGCTTTACATTCAGACACAAAAATACTAAAACTCTTTCTAAAGCTTTATGTTATAAGGCTGCCATTTATTAGATGCCATTTCGCAGCTGAAGTATAGTTTAGTATTTTTTGTAATATTTTTGTAGGGTTACTCCACTTGTGAGTCCATATATTATATCAGTGTATTTGTTCAAATATGAATATGTTCATGCTTATACCGTATTTTTTGGACTATAAGCCACACTTGAAATCTTAAAAAACATAAGAAATTAACTGTGCTTCATATACTGTAATCTAGAAAAGCAATTTAAGCCTTTTTGTGAATATAGATTAGGAAATAAACGTTTATTATCGGTGCTCCTTACAATTCGGTAAAATTACAGTCTTATAGTCCAAAATTTAAAGTTTGTTGATGACTAATGTATGCAAAAATGTTTTTGGTGAAGCTTGTGCTAAAATGTAATACAGTATTACAATGTATATACTATTATATATTATAGTACGTATATTATATTTTTGAAAATTCTATGCTAAAAATATTATTTATAATTATAATATTATACAAATGTGAATATTTTAAAATATTTACTTAACAACAAATATAATATTATAATTATAATAATATATCAATTACAAATAAAAACACAAGACTTTATCATAAAGCACGACAAGCAAAAACAATGATTATTCCAGTTTATTTCTCTTCAAGACCTAAACAAACAAAGTAAGGTCACCCAACCACGTACCAGTAGTTTATAATTAATCCATAACTGAGTGTAGTGGCAAAAAACAAAAAAATAATCATTTGTGCAAATCATTAATATCTTATATAATATACAACACACAGACAAACATGTTCACAGATGTGGATTCAGCAGCTACTTTTTAAAGTAAAGACGTTTTTTTTTCTTCAATGTTTCACCGTAGCATATTAAAATAAAAAATATTTCAAAATTCTTCACTTCTATTAAAGATCTTCTTTGAGGCACTTTGCTAAGAGACCAGGAGCCTGACGGTGTAAATCACCAGGCCACTGATTCCAGCGATGGCCACCACCACCGCCGCTCTCACAGCCAGGAACTCCATGGAGTCTTCCAGCTTGGTGTGCAGACGCAGGACCTGCCGGTGCGTTTCCTCACGAGAGCCGGAGTTTTCTATCACGTGACTGGCCAGGCCGCGCTTCTCGTTCAGCGGCATCTGGGCTGCAATTCTCTGCTCGGCGTCTCCCAGATTTAGAGCGTCTCTCTGCATAAGACGAGACAGTTGTGTCGCCGGATCACTGTCAGAAAAAAAAAACTTACGCTATTATAAGTACTTACTATATTATAAGTACTTACGCAAATTGAAGCGCCCTCCTGATTTTCCAGGCACAAAAACAAAATGTCATGAATTTCATTTCAACTTACTTTCGTGTTGTTCTGACTTTCCAGAAACCTAAAATTCTGGCTAAATACTTCAATACAATCTCTTTTAACAAACCTGAATAATAGATAAAAAGAGTTCCCCATGTTAGTGTCTTTAACTGAATATATTATTATTTCTTCATCTTAAATTTCTTACATTTTGAAGTGTAGCTGCGGATAATATTTCTATATCTCTGCTATTCGGGTACATTTGTTATTTGTATATTTTAAAGTTGGCTGCATGTGAGGTACCATAGCTTAGCCACTGCTAAGTGTCGCTGCGTGACTAATATTTCTTTATTTCTGTTATTCAGCCAATAAAAGCATATATGCAGATCAGCCTCATTATTTACTGATAATAGAACCATTATTTAAAGAAAGAAAAGAGGGCACAATGCAGAAGCACACCTTCTACATAAAGATGACATATAAATATATATAAAGTATTTATATAGTGGTTGTATTATATTATATGTATTATAGTTGTATCAGATATGTGGTTTATTATATTCCATTTATTTGCGATTGCTCCTCACTATAAACATGGACATGTGTATATATATTTATGTGCATATTTGAAATATGCGCATATAAGCACTTCTAAAATTTGATAAAAGGGTGCTTAAATTTGTCTTAATACTGTAATGGTTAAACTCAGCTCAGACCCTTCTCATTGACTAATAGTAGGAAGTGAATGGCTTACCAGTAGACGACAACAGTGTGGGTGAAGAACCGAGTGAAGCGGCGTGTCTCAAACAGCAGGGGCACGTCTAAGATCACGTACCTGTAGCCTGAGGAAAAGGAGCATCCTATTATGTTCGGGTCAAATTGACACGACTACAAAGTTTAAAAATATTTTACAAATACTTAAAGTATTTTTTCACTTTGAAAATTCTTCTGTTTGGCTTATTTGGTGTAATTATCATGTATAACGATTCAGTTCACATAATAGTAACACCACGTTACATGTTTATATTACAAAGATATATTTTATATATATATATATAT
>CM051494.1:11526929-11573837 GCA_028031935.1 Paedocypris micromegethes | reverse complement strand
TGATATATTATATTGACCCTATTTGGGTCAAATTGACCCATGTTAGAAGTTTAAAAATAACCAAAAAATACTTACAAGTATTTTTAAAAAGTATACTTTTGAAAAATACTGAAATTAGTGAAAGTACATTTTGGAAAAATGCTGAAAAAATACTGAAATAAAAATACTTAAAAGTATTTTTTCACTTTGAAACTTCTGCTTGTCTTAGTCAGTGTAATCTACATATAAACCAAAAATGGTTCCGTTCACATATTTCTAACGCCCGCTACATGTTTTTGATACGAAGAAAATCAATCAATTTAACCCTTCAGACAAAATAGAAGTTAAAAATAGTCAGAAAGTTGAAATACTATTTGTTATAGCCATAATAAAAGGCCCCGGGTCAAACTGACCCGTAAACATTATTGATGTTCCTCTGAAACAAACATAACAGGAGGGTTAAATGTATTAAGCATGTACACAGCTCTACATTCATTTCCTGTCTTGTGCTACCTCTGAGGAAGTAGAAGAGGATTTGCTTGATCATTTCTCTGTAGATCTCCGGGTGTGTGATGGAGTTGAGGAGTCGTCTTTTCTCCGGGCTGGAAAAAATAATCTGCCCCAGTTTCTGTCTGTCAATCTCCCCGCTGTCCAATAAAATGTCCTGTCCGAAGTGCTGCAGGAGCAACCTATACGCACTGCTCTCCGGCTCAACCACTGACAAACAAAAATAACAAACAAAATTATAATACAACAATGCAAAAAGAATTAAAATATTAATAATAAAATTCTATTTTTGTTTGTCACACACACATTATACATGGTACAATATGTAGTGCAATTTTCAACATGCAAAGCAAAGAAATACAATAAAAAAGATAATAATACAATAAAAAACTAAAACAAAATATGAATAAAATACAAAAAACTATGATGATGAATAAAAATACAATAAAATTAGTAAAATACAAAAGGTGTATCATTTATGTGTACAAATGTATTAAAGCATGCAATTTAAGACAACTGAAATAATGTTAGAAAAAGTATAAAGTATGTCAAAACAGGAAAGCAATGCATCATTTTTGACAAAGGTGTTGTCAAGTTATTAATTATTGTTTATTAATACTTTATTAATGAACTCTACATCAATATACATTGCGAAACTATGAAGTAATAACTAAACTCGTACAGTACTCTAATTTACAAGACCTTTTCGGGCCACCACGTCTGCATCAATGACAGGACAGCCGAGTTCTTTTAGCTGAGAAGACACTGTACTCTTCCCTGAGGCAATTCCTCCAGTTAAACCGACTAAAAACATTCTGGAAAAACACAAGAGCAAGATTCATAAATCAATACATTGATGAATTACTAAAATACTGATTAATTAGGGTGACGTTGTAAAACAAGTGGGTGACATATACAAACAACTCAATGGCGACCTCTAGTGGTCAACGGCAGCATTTTCGACCATCTTCTCTACAATAACAGCATACAGATTTAATTTGATATCTCCGTATTTATGTAAGACGCCATCAGAACCTGCTTTTTTCCAACTATATGAATTAAAATATATTACTATATTAAAAGATAAACATAACAATATAATTGTAACACGTTGTTTTAAACCAATTATAGTATTAGATGACACAAATATAGATTTAATGAAGTGAACGTATGTGTGTGAGTAAGTTATAGAGCAATAGTTATAAACATAAACTCACCCAATAACGATGACCTACTTCATGTACTGCAGTCTTGATATATGTAAACAATCTCGCTATACATACACACAGAAGTCCAGACTTTAATACATCTTCAAAAAATATGACCTTTTAAATACCATGACAATTCGGGAGTGTCCAAGAGTAAATCCAAAAAATATCTTATCTCAATATTGACACTGATTGTGTGTAACATTGACTTGTAGCTGAACGCTTCAAGCTCTGTTTCGCAAACGAAAGTAAAGGTCGCGCTTGTCAGCAGCGCCATCACGTGGTCCGGCGCAAAGACGCGTCAAGGAAGTATGAGACGTAGAAGTAGACAAAAGTGCCGCAAACTGCTCAAAGACGCTCGAGATTGATCGAAACTACGGTCTTGAAATAGTTTAGGTCACGTGAGAAAGGTTGATTTAAATTATAATGCGGCGTTTTAACGGTGTTCACGCTGTCTGAAGCAGCCAGGGTGACCTTTAAAGCTTCAGTTCATATTCATTAGATTTGAAAATATATCGATACCTTAAAATGCGCACACGTTAACTATTGTTATTCGTTACGTAATATACGCGTTAACATGCTGTACATTTTAAATGTAATTTAAAAACATTCAGGATCGCATAACAGAGCAGTGATAGTGCAAAAGAGTGAAATTTATTTTAGAGACTCGGAAAAGGCTAAACATCAGTATTTATGATGATTAAAATGAAATATTTTACCATGCAATTTTCGGGTAAAAATGGTTAGGAATTGTATTGTTTATTCTGCAGATGATAGCAGTGAGCTGCAGTACAGCGCCATCTGCTGGCCTAAAGACGCTACCTACACTGAGACGCCTTTAGAGTGGATAAAAAAGGGAATGGATTAATATTGTACAAAATCTATGAATAAATGTACACACACGCATTAAATGACAGGCAAAAATAAACATTTTCAAAAAGTCCAAACTTTCCCTTGAACAAGCTTATTTCAAGACCAAATAAACAAGACCCATAATTTCACATTTTTATTGACTTTTTATATTTAACACCACATAATCTCGTTGAAGTGAAACTCTCAATCCAACATGTGATTTTTCATATGAACAAATTAAAAAATTGCAAAAGTTTCATTTGACGTGATTTTAGAACAATTAGGAAACACTGTAGTTCACAATCAAAACAACATACATAATTAAAACAGTCAATACTTTTCAGCTCAATTGATAATTAATTACATATAAACGGAGGAAATGAGCACGTAGCGTTGACAAAGTTATTTTGAGACACCAACTGAATGTCAAAAAAATAGAACTGGAAAAAATTGGCCATAATATCAATTATATTTGGGTTAAAACCCTTATTAGATCATCAATTATTACAATTAATTATACTAATTAACTGTTATGATAACTGTTGTAGATTTTCAACAGTAATACTGTCAAACATATACTAACTATAATCCATGCTCAAATGTATTTTTTTTTTCATTTATTTTATTCATAATCCAAGAACCAAGTTTTTGTTAATCATAATTTTTTTTATACAACACATTATGCGAAATGCTTGATGAAGACGTTTTGGAATGGCACCGAAGATGGAAGAAATCAGAATAAATGGTTTGTCATCATGTAACTTACAATTTTACAAAGTGTCAGTAAAAGTCAATTATTTGTTGTCATGCTCCATTATGAAATCCTTTTCTTAGTACGTAGTAGTATAGTAATCTATAGTAGTATAATAATAATAGTTGTTATCAAAATAAAACGTTTTTGTGAAGGAAAAACGAAATTCGCAAGAAAAAAAAACAACACCAAGTAGAAAAAGGTCAGAGCTAAAAATCTTAGTAACACGTTTCACAGTCAACGTAAACTACACAGAGTTTTCCCTCGAGCATGTAAACAAGGAAATAATCAGAACTTTTGGCAAATTTCTCTCCATTAAGAAATTAAATCAATTCTGGTGTAAGCTTACACTGTACTTACTAGAAATAAAAGTACTTTCTGCTAGCTCCTCATGCACTATTATCCATATGACAAAACTACTATATATATACTACATACGTGTGTGTGTGTGTGTGTGTGTGTGTGTGTATATATATATATATATATATATATATATCTGTATATATAAGGTATCCATTTTTAACAGATACAAAGTATGAAACCTCGCTTAAGCCCATAAAACTGATTAAAAACTAACACAAATGAAGAGGAAAAACATCTAAGAGCCGTGAGGAAAGTACATTCATATTTACTGCGTCGCAGTCAGTGTTTTCATTAAGTGAATACAGGGCCTCATTTAAACATTAAAAAAGGATATTATTTTTGGCCTTTTCAGTGTCTGTGTAAACAGATGGAATGAAGTAAAACGCAAAGAACAAATACTTGAAACATTACAAACCGAAAATAATTATTTGCAATAAAAGTGGACCGAAAAGGCAGGAGACATTGATGTACAAGTGATGTACAATACTACGCTACACAATAAGCAAGATATCTGGACGTTTTGTATGACATTTTCTCCCAAAAATTGATTCAAAGATTGTAAGAAATAATCATTGTAGACTTGAAATTGCTTGGAAGTCATAATGAAAAATGAAAAATCATATTGTACATATTTCTACAACTTTCCAAACATATTTTCTAATAAGCCTCGTCTTTGTGCTTAAGTTCAATCCACTTTGTTGTGATGTTTAGTAACTTAGCTTTTTAAGTGTGCAGTGTTGTTATTACGGTCACATAGTGGTGTAAAGTAGTTGAGTAAATGGACTTTGTTACTTAAGTATTTTTTGCTACTTTGTACTTGTGCTGAGTATCAAAAAATACAAGCAACTTTTACTCTCTACTTGACTACATTTGGGATTAAGTATCTGTACTCCACTACATTTGATCGGACACTTATCGTTACTCGTTACATTGTGATTGTGCGATATAAGTCGGCATCTTTTTTCTACCGTGATTATTTTCTTGGGGGAAACGAGGTGATATTGCCATCTGCAGGATGCTGAAGGTACTGGATGACATTTAACAGTTCAATCAATTTTGAAACATTGAGTTGTTAAATTTAATTTATATTTTTGGAAATCAAACCTCATAAATAAGTTGAGTTTCTTGATTTTCACATGTTTTGGTGTTTTTTGAGCCTAAATTCAATATGAGTAAATTACTTAAGTTCTTTACAAATTAAACACTTTACAACTTTACTCAAGTCTTTTTGGAATTAGTGACTTGTAACTTGTAACTTTTACAGCAAGGAATCTGTACTTTTACTCAAGTATGATTTTCAGTAACCCTCTACTCCTCTGTGGTCTGATGAAGCATATTAATTAATTATTAATTTAAAAATGTTACAATTAACAATACTTTTACTTATATTAATAACTTATAGTAACTATATTAGTAATAATAATAATAATTGTTTCATTTTATATTAATGACAAGTACTTTTTTGTCAGAGTAACAAACACGTCCTTTTGCGCAGCAAACAAGTTAACTCAATCATTTTGCCATTTGTCAGTGTAGCTTTCATATCGATCATCCAAGGCAGCTGCAGTGATTGGCTCTCCTGCTCTATTTCTTGGGGTGGAACACCATTAGAGGGCGCTCTTCGATGCGTTGCCAGGGACTCTTCTTGTTCTCGTCCTTGTCGTCGAGGTCAAGGTCGTCGTCTGGACTGGTGACGGAGTCGTGTTGGGTTTCGCTGTTGCTGCTGCGCGAGCTGTTCCCGCGACTCCGCCCCCGCCGCGCCGAGGCCAATCGCGGCTCCTCGGGACCATCATCCAGAAGAGGCGTCAGGGGGTTCTCAAGCGGGGAACCTGCAGCCATGCGGTTCATGTTGCTGCTCAGGTCCAGAGGGTCGTGGTAGGAGGCTTTGGAATGGTGTTTCCCACCGTGACCTCTCCGCCCGCTTCCGTGGTGTTCTTCTTTGGTCTTCCGGCCAGACTTGCGCTCATGCTGGACGTCCTGCAGGCTTGGATCCACGCTGCGGTCCTTACTGCTTCCTGCCGGGGCGCTGAGGGTGCTCTGGGCACTGTGGCTCCCGCTGTGGCTCAGATCGGTGCCCACGTCGATGTACGAGTGGCGTACGTGGGCATTGGCTTGGCCGTCCAGGGAGATGAACCAGGCACGAGGGTGCTGCTTAACCCCCAGCTCCAGAAGCTTCTTCTCGGTCAGAGCCTGCAACTCCCCGTTCATTTGTGAAATGGTGGAGTCGTTGAACAGGACTGGGATGTGAACTGGTGCTGGGGTGCCACCTGAGGGCCACACGGAGCTGTCTGGAGACACACCTAGCTGGCTTGGTCCACTGGCTTGAGCTCCACAGCTCATACCTTGGGAACCCTTCCCATCCGCCTGGTTCTGGCCGTCCTTGGACTGATCGTTGGCACCAAACTCGGACGACAACCTCATGTAGTGGGCCGGGATCACCAGCGTTGGCACCATGGAGCGATACATGTTCTCCTTCATTTGATCCAAGGAGCTGCAGAAGATGATCTGGCCCGGTTGGGTGTTTAGAGAGGTGGGGCGGGAGAGATGATCCGGACCCTGAAGGACCTGGGAATATTCCGGAGGCTTGTCGACAATGGGAGGAGATGGTGGGTCTGAGGTGTAGCCACGGTTGTCGTTGACGTGTCTTCTGCGGGCATCTTCTGGGCTGTAGTTGCGTGCAAAGTCCTTATCGAGGTGGTTGTTGTCCTGAGTGCTGGTTTCTGTGGAGCGGTGGACCTTCATGGGAAAGCTCTCCACGTTTCTCGGGCTACCTTTGGATGGCTTGATCTTTGACGAATGACGGAGTTTATGGGTTGGGATGTGTCTGGTGAACTCATCTCGACTGCTCTTGAAGGCGTGAGACGGCGATCCGTCCAGTTTTCCGGTGCCCATGTTTCCGCTTGAGGTGCCCGATTCAACAATGCCTCCGCAGATGAGGTTTAAATGGGAGGTGGAGGTTCCTTGGTCTCTTCTGGAGCCGTTTAAAGCAGAAGAAGCCTGGCCTGGTTTCTGCTGTCGTCGAGGCTTTAAACATCTCCGTCTGGAAGAAAGAGATGAGCTGTTACCGTAACTGAAGCCCTTCACAATTACCAAAAACAAATATAGCGGGAGTTCACAAAGTTTGAATTTGAAAGTACACAGTGAATACATTGTATCAAAAAATACAAGCAACTTTTTCTATCTACTTGACTAAATTTGTGCTCGAGTATCTGTACTTTTTGCACATTTGAGTTTGACTGAGACTGACTTTTTGTTCTTATTTCATCTATTTTGTTCTGCCATTTAGAAACATTGATGCGTTAAATTGCATTTCTATATTTGGAAATAAAGTCTCATAAATAAAGCTTTTCTAGTTTTTCGAGCATAAATTCAGTAGGAGTCAAATATTTAGGTTCTTTTAAAATGGGATACTTAACGACTTTTACTCACGTCTTCTTGGAGTTGGTGACTTGTAACTTGTATTTGAGTAATTGTTACATTAAGGTTACCGTACTTTTACTCCAGTATGGTTTTCAGCTACTCTTTACAGCTATGTCCCATTAGAAAAATGAATCTAATAATTAAACAAATGTAGCTTTATTTACCATTACAGGCTGCCTCTGTGTTATGTTGTGTTTCCTAATATTTACATTTCTGTAAAGCTGCTTAAAGGCAGGTGAAATGCATCTAATAAATAAATCAAACTAAATATTAACTAATTAATTAGTGAATCAAATGTTATTTAAGAAAATGCAATTATGCAAATGAATGAGCCGAACATGTTCACACCTGCAATAATAGAGAAGGACACACAGTAGGACAAGCACCAGGAGCGCCAGAGATCCCAGTATGGACAGCAAGAAAAACGTGTGATAGGCTGTGATGTCCCTCAAGGCCGGGTGAGAAAACCCTGAACCTACGAGACAAACACAACATCCCTGGTTGAGGAAACAGGTGTGACTTCTTGGACAACACTACAGAAGCTTTTGAGTGTTTACCAGGAGATGAATGGAAAGCCGCAATCCAGTAACCTAGCTGAGAGACGGAGACATCCCAAATCAACTGCGATCCCTCTCGAGTGATGAATCCGGTGCCGTTCCGTACCCAGAATCCTACAGAAAGACAACACAGCTTAGATCTTCACTTGTGTTTTTGTCAGGCTCTAAGAAGATAAGAAGATATGATCAGAAAGTCCTTTATTCGTCCCCACAAAAGGGACATTTCTACAGCAGTATAACTTTCCAGTAAAAGCATGTGCAGAGTCAAACAAATTTTTCAATTTAAACACAGTGTAAAGAAAGATGAAGAGAAAAATGTATCAAAATAGATACACACATGTATACTAAAATTGCACTGTGTATGTCTCTAAAATATTTCACAGGCACCGGATACTAATAAGAAGACACGAAGCAGTTGAACAGACACACTGATTAAGTAAACACACACTAGGTAAAAATACTTGGTTACTTTACTTAAGTAGAATTTTGTTTAATTTATTTGACTTGAGTAATGATTTTCCCACCTACTTTTTACTTCTACTCCTTGAGCTTTTATGCAAATATCTGTACTTCCTACTACTCACATGTAAAAAGTCTCGTTACTCCCATTTCATTTCGGTTTGTATAATTTTTGTGCTGTCAACTAAAAAACACCCAGAAAAATAGCGACATCTGGTTATGGTAAAATTGATTGTGGCTGGATGAGACTTGTAAACTTATATGTATATAATAACATAGTCCTATACCATTAAAAATTGCATTTTTATGACAGTTACTTCCTTTCATTACTTTTACTTTTATACGTAAACAAGATATCAAATCAGTACTTTTACTTGAGTAAAAATGTTGCATTGATACTTTTACTTCCACAGAAGTATTTTTTACTCTAGTATCCATACTTCTACTTGAGTAATGAATGTGAGTACTTGTGGCCAAGCAAAGGCAGAGTGAGTGTGTTTACCTGTCCTGATGTCGTACATCCACACGGGAACACTGGTGGCCGAGCGTATGTGGGCATCAGAGGGCAGGGGAACTGAGATCTGAACAGGGTCGTTGACCTCGATAACTCGACCTTCGCGGTCAAACAGCTGTGCGCTGACCGCTGCAATGACCTTCAGCTCCATCCAGCCAATAGTGGATCCTGATACAAGGATACACACACATATCACACACAGACACACACAGGCAGTCACATGACTTCTGACTAATAATAAACTATAGAACTGATTATACTAGGGTATAATTATATACTAATGCTGGTTGCTTTGGTTTATTGTTTTGTGTTATCTGTAAGTATAACTTTGGGTTTTGCTCATTGTGGATGTCTTATTGTTTTTCATATAATTTATCATTTTGTATAATGTATATATAATTTTTTTCTATTCATAAAATATCAAAGTTACTCGTTTAGGTCTGTCTTTACTCTTCTAGTAATCAGGGTATTCAACTGATTTCCACACATTTTTCAATACAGTTACATCAATTGTAAAGAACTGATATAAGATACAAAAATACAAACCCCATTTTTTGCCCCATTAAAAGTAAATCTCCATCGGGTGCCATAATAATCAGATTTCAAAAATATCTATCAGTTTATTTGAATTAATAATGAAGCAAAATATAAACAAAGTGTCGTTCTCTGTTCCAAAATAATGAAAATTACGATACATTTTCCATTGCCTTCTTTCTCAAAATCTTTTTTTTTTCTGATTCAATCAAAAACAATAGAAAAAAGTTTCGTAAACTTGATTAAAAAAAAACATCTCACAGTGCTTCATGTGTAGTGTAAGAAGTTATGTTTCGAACCGTTGTGGTTAGTTTCAAGAGCGAGAGGGCAGGGGAAGAAGTTCATCTGATTCTGCTCTCGAGCCGTGGTTAAAACAGCCGTCAGCTCGGAGTACGAGGAGTTAAACTGAAGACTTCTTCTGGGAACCTGCAGCCATGGCTGTATCCGTCCACCTCGGGGTGAAAGAAGGCAAAACACACTTCAAATATCACTGATTCAAATCAACAAAGATACATTTACGTTTGGTTCTTTATCATCCGCTTGCAATCTTCAAGTTTTTTTGGACTTCTGGCATTAGCTTCATCACGTAGGGGCGGCCTATACTCTGATTGGCTGGTGGGATTGGCAGCTGCTTGACCAGGAAATGTGGGAGGAGTTCAGCGAATGTACACCATGTCATTCACCTTTTTTAAATTTATATAAGTACACAATAAACTGTGATTAAAGTTTTATTTTTGTAAGTAATAATTTAATATGGCTAAACTGTTGTGGTGAAAGACTACTTCAGAAAAATAGTAGTGATTTTTGTTTCTTCACATCGAAATACGGTCCAGAACTCACCACTACAAACAGATAAATACTCCGACGATGAAGGTGATCTGATTACGAATGTGTTTAAGCGGTCAATCCTGGTCAATCAGCTGCCAGTCACATTCTCACCAGCCAATCAGAGCAAACGAATTGCTGAAAAGTTTCAAACGAAAACGTGAAGATTGCAAGCAAAAGATAAAAACCAAACGTAATTGCAAGCGAAAAATAAAAAAAAAATGAACGTAAACGTGATGCATTTTTGTTCGTATTTCTTGGAATTTTATGTTGAATATTTTTCCCACTATTCTGATTCCATAGAAATCCTTAAAATATGTGCACATAAAATAAATATTAAAATAATTGTTTTAATTTAGCTTGGTGACTTTGAATCCTGAAAGGCAGTTTTAATTTAATTGTATTATTATTGAAATGGTGTTCTGGACATTGGTAAAAACTTTATTTAAACTCAAATGAAGCTCAGTGTTTACATCAACATGACTAGATGCAGCAAACGGAATGTCATTATAACTACATATTTTCATAAATTAATAAACCATCATTTACTTCACTCATCAAGAAATAGAAAACAGGAAGCTCTCCTCATACACAATTATCCTAAGAAACTACAAATATTTGATTGAGTTGAAAAATACAAAAATCTGTCACAAGATATTGTTACTGCTTTTAAAAGTCTAAAAATTGTAAAAGGATATTGTTATGGCAAAAACAAATCTCTAAAATCTGCTGATCAGATGATTTTATTTCTACAGATCGAATTTTTTAATACTCGTGGTGAAAAACAAACCGCTGGCTTATTGATTTTGTGGAATTTCTATGATTTCCGATGTCAAAAGATTTCAAATGCCAAAACGTAAAAACCTTCACAAGTGTTACTCACTTGGAGAAGCATGAAACACTTGAATGACGTCCTCATACAGGATCAGGGTGCCCGGCTTCTGCGCCATCAGGTACAGACTTACTGATGCGTACACTAGAGACAACACAACTTTGTTTGCATTTGAAAAACAATACGTAATGCTACTATGTAATGTGACACATGCAGTGTTGGGTAAGTTACTCTTAAAAAGTAATCAATTATTAGTTAATTTACAATTTTGTATTTAAAATATTTTTCTAATTACTGTGTCTGAAAAGTATCTTAGTTACTCAAAACTACTTACTTAACCAAATACATTTTATAAACCCTATAAACCTTTAAATAATAAATAATTTAAAAACCTACCAGTAAAACATGAATTAGTTTAGCCTTTTAGCTTTATGAATCAGCTTAATTACATTCCCTAATCCATAATACATAATACAAAAAAATATTCTGAAACAATGAATGCAGCTATAATTTAATTAATTTACAATGTAACGTAAGTGCCTAAAAATGAACAGTATTTGAATTACAGTATAGTTATTGTTTACATTGTATAGTTATTTTATTGAGTAATGATAGCTTTAAATATATGCTTTTTAGGCTAAACTTAAGTTTAGTAAACTGCACTATACAGAAATACATTTGCAGTTTCTATAACAAATCTTTTTGACTAAATAAACTGAAAAAAGAAAACATATGATCTATTCAAAATGATAGTAAGGATCATTCTTTGAAGGCTTGTATTTACTCACATGGTAAGCGGGTGGCGTGCCAGGGCACAGAGCTGGTGATGTAATTTCTCTGAGATGCTGTGATGATTACCCAGGTTCCCATGCGGTACATGAACTTGACCACCAGCACACCATCACTGCCCGCTCTGTTTCGAACCAGCACGCTCTGGTTTCCATGAATAGTAACGGCGGCGTTGGCCAGGGGTGAAAGGTCACCGCCATCAAACACCTGGACTCTCACCTGCACCTCTGTACGAAACACAAATAGCCACAACAAAGCAATTGACCAATGAGAGAGGAGAAGCCATGTCGTTTAATGCTTTATTGGAATTAAACATTACTGTGATTATACATTTTTAACACATTTTGTTCAACAGTAATAGAACAGAAAAACACGGTTTAAACACTAATTTGATTTAATTGACAATAAATTGATTTCGGTAGCCGTTTTCGAAAAGGCCAATCTGTCGATAACACGTATCATTATTATTTACACTATTGTAGCGTACTAAACATGCGTTTAAATTTATCTTATAGGCAATCAAATCATCGAAGTCGTATTATAAAAAAAAAACATATTTGTAGTATTTATTCGCTCGTTCGCCCGATGCTTTAACACCCCACCACTCCCTCACACAAGACCCGCCGTGCGCCTTTATTTTCGCTTACCGAGAGCGTCTCTCTCCTGGACAGATTGGCCGGGAATTCCTTCGATAATCGCCAAATATAGGATCAAAATCACACACGAGACGAAACGGGAAGCCATCTTTGCTGTCACATTTCTGTTTCCACCTCGCTAGCCATCCGTTTCATCAAGCATCTCGCTATTATCCATCAGAGAGATGCGGGATGCTGCTCCTCATTGTCCGATAGAAAATAAAACAGCGACATCGTGTGGTCAAATGTTGCCATGCAAAATTCAACAAAAATGTCAAATATCTCGGTGCCTGTAGTTGGGTTGTAATTCTCAAATTAGATTAAAAAATCTAATTAAAAATCTAGTTTAAAAAGTTTATGCCCTATAAATAAATAAATAAAATAATAATAATAATAAACGTATTCAATCTTAATACTAATCTTAGTCCTACTAATTTAAATAACAATACATCCTATAATCATCAGTAATAACTTTTCATTACTGTTATTACTAGTGTGGTTGAATTTAATGAATTTTCAATCTGTAATGTTTTAATAAAAGGTTTATAATCCAAAGTACTGTATATTCTAAAAGTACTGTGTATCTTCCATATTTTACTACGATTTTTCTTTATTATTTTTCTCTGTATTCTAAAATGTATTGTTGACTTACTACTCCGTTGTTTGCATGTGTGTGTGGAAGGGATGGATGTTTTGACCAACGGATGTCATTCTAACCCTGTGTGCGCGACAATAGATGGGAGTTTTGCATGTGATGTTTTTTACTTGTGGGATAAACAAATGCTTGGACACTCTGGATATCTCTACTCTGGGACAGTGTGTGTACTGTAGATATGAAGGGAATGAAATTTAGTCTAGCAAGGGACAACTTGACAACGTGAGATTGGGAGATTTGGAAATTCGACTGTGAGCATCTTTAGGCCTTAAGTGCTCACGCATTTGCATCTGAGTTCCATCTAGCTGATGTATTAGATATGGTCAATAAAAGTTTCTCAATTCGACAGAAAACATATTATAGATACTTTCTACGACACTAGGATGCCTAAACTTGTTATTTTTATAAGCTGGGTTATTACTGTATTTATTTATTTGCAGTGTTACAAGTTTGCACAATTTTTCCACTGGCATACTAAAATAGTAAAAGGCTTACTATTGTCACGTGAAACATTTATGCTGCAATATATTTGATTTCTTTATTCTCATAATAGAACTTGTCACTTCAGAACGTTTTTGGTCACTATATATTTTTGAGACAGATATTTTCAATCACTTTACTTGATTGTACGGCATTTTTATTTTTTACTAGTCATGTTTGCCCCATGTTCAAATGAAAGATTGCTAAAAGCATTTCACTGCATGTCGTACCACGTATGCATATGTACGTGACAAATAAAACAAACAAAAAAATGAGAATTTGAATTTGAACTTTTAGGAATATCTCAACATAATTTCTGTTTCCTGTAGCCTGAACCACTGTGTGAAGTTTGCTTCCGATAGTTCCGATATGCTTTCTCCACAATTCCTGAATGTTCATGATTGATGATTATATGAAAAGTGAATTCGAATGATTTGTAATTATTGACAGAGCATTTGAGTGACTTTAGAAGTGAAGATTGTACCTTTGTCCGAGCCAGTCCCGATTTTTTTTTAGCCCCGGGAAAATCTTCTATCCATCTAAAAAATGTATCCACCATTACTAGAAAATATTTGAAAGACTCTTGGCATGTATTTGTAATATTCAAATAATTTTTTAAACATTCTTTGGCATGTAAGTGTAATCAATTACCGTACTTTTTTGCAATCGATTTTTCACATCCTGAGGCCTGATGTGTGGAACATTCCAGGTGATACCGGTCTGAGTTGTGAAGATGACCGGTGTTCAGATGAAACTGAGTCAAACCTTCTTATTACGTAACGAGTGACGTGAATCAGTGTGAACGCGACATATTGCACCAGACAAACCAGATTTATCGGGTCAAATTCTTGGCATATTCCTCATGTTTCTCACCTCACAGGCTGGACCTCCATCACGTCCATCACTAGTGCCGTATGTGCAAGAGAACAGTTCATGTGATGGTCAGGACGTCCAACGGGGAAAAGCAGGATATAGAAGCAGAAAGATCAAGCGTCAGTGTGTTTATAGGTCGTGAGCGACAGAATCAGCACTCAAAACATTTAAGTCAAAGAAACAAACAAGTCTCATTCATTTTACAATGCATATAAAATAAAAAGGTAATATATATATTTTTGCTTTCGTCTAGTATGTTGTTGGTTTCCTTTCTCTCTCTCTCTGTCTTTCTGTCTCTCTCATTTCTCTGTGTCTGCCTCTGTATATATCTTTTAGTGCGTCCGTGTGTGTTTCTCTCTCTCTCTTTCTGTTTTCTCACTCTTCACTCTTTCTTCATTTCCAACTCGATTCTCTCTCTCTCTCTGTCTGTCTGTCTTTCTGCCTCTCTCTCTCTCTATATATATATATCTTTTAGTTTGTCTGTGTTTCTCTCTCTGTCTTTTTTTCTCACAGTTTTTTCACTCTTCACTGTTTCTTAATTTCCATCTCCATTCTCTCTTTTCTCTCACCTTCTGTCTCTGTCTCTCTGTCTCTCTCTTTCTCTCTCACCGTCTTTCTGTCTCTCCTACTCTCTCTGTCTGACTGTCTTTCTATCTCTCTCTCTCCATTTCTCTCAGTGTCTGCCTCTCTGTATATATCTTTTAGTGCGTCCGTGTGTGTGTGTGTTTTAACATAATTCAAACACACACACTGATATATAAAGTGAGTATTATAATGAGCACTCTACAGAGAGTGAGGGCGACCGGAGGCTTTTATCGCCGTGGCATCATCGTTGTGTGATAAGTCAGTGTTTGTCACGACTCAGGAATGACCTGAACAACCAGGTCTGATCAAATCTGCTGAAGTTGCTCAACTCTGTCAGACGACGTGTGTCATCTCACATAAAAAAACCTGATCAATTTAGTCAAGTATAAAAATTATTTCAATGTCTCATTACATCCATTTAGATTATTAGCTCCCTCTCTCTCTCTTTCTCTCTCTCTCTCTCTCTCTCACACACACACACACACACACACACACACTCTCTCACGCAATGCATTCTACTTTCTCTTATAATAATTACACATTATCACGAACTATAGTTTAACTGCAAATCGATGGTAGTAATGTCTATGAGTTTGGACATTTATACTGTATATTTCTCAGCAACAGATGAAGACTGTTTGTTAAATTATGTACCATTAACATAATTACACTTTTTAAATGGAATTTTAATTTAAATTTCTACTTATTTCGTTCTCTCTCTCTCTCTCACACACACGCACGCACACACACACACCCACACACACACACACACACACACACACACACACACACACACACACACACATAACACAACATATTTTAATATCAGCTGAAATATAATCTTTGTCTTTCCTCCCGGAAACTTCTGGACACATCTGTCTTTGTTACTCATGTCCGACCTGTCTGTCCGGCTTTATATCTGGCGATTTGTCGCAAGTTCATGTCATCAACACGTTTTTATAAAGTGTATATTGTATTTCATACAAGTTTCTGTATCATCATTGTTGATTTACTGTCAAATTAAAAGACAAAAAAATCGCTTTATTGTACAGACGATTAGGAGAGCCATTGAGAAACACACACGCGGGCGCGCACGCACTCGGACACACCTGCAGTTGTTCGCCGAGTTCCGCTCTCTCGAAGTAGTTTCTGTCTGACCAATCAGAACGCGCCCTGAAGTTTCACTCGGTTGCCGGAAGTTTCGTAGGAGCAACGTCCATATATGAATAATGCTGGGCGGAGCCCTGAGTCAGGTTTATAAGTTCGTGCTCTAGTTGTGAGTCGTTGTTGATCGGGACTCGAACGTTGGTGTTGGTGGCGGAGGTGGAGGAGGGAAAGGTCGCCGAGGTCTGATTTTATTTCTATATTAAGTTTTTAATTGCTCATGATGCTGTTTACGTGGTTGAATGAGCGCTTCCATCCTTCTCACTCTAGTTCCCTCCATATGGTTCATTCATCCATCCATATGGTTGAGTTTGTCTTCTTGAATGGAATGCGTCTTCTTTTAGCTGTCAATTTAAAACCCAAGTTAGAATTTACTTGTTTTACTAAGAATTGTACCTGTTTGTGTAAATGTCAGGAGTTGTCTTGGTGTGTTCTGATCGTGTGGTTCTTCTCAGAAGAGACGCTGAGACAGCCAGCAGACATGGCCTTCACCTTGCTGACCTCACGGGCGGTGCTGTTTTATGATGAGTGGCTTAAGGAAGCAGGTAAGATCTGCAAAATGTCATGTTCTTGTGCTTAACCCGACTGACCGGATGATCTGTCCTCTCAGATCCTCGCACTGGGAACTGGCTTCTCATGGATTCCCCGTTCCCCCAGACCGTCATCATCGCTGCTTACGTTTACTTTGTGACGTGTCTCGGGCCTCGGATGATGGAGAACCGCAAGCCCTTTGACCTGAAGCGCCCCATGATTGTCTACAACTTTGGCATTGTGGCACTTTCCATCTACATGATCTATGAGGTAGGTGCAGAGGTGTAAAGAGATACCTGACTGTGAAAATTACTCCATTACAAGTCACTAGTCACCAATTCCAAGAAGACTTAAGTAAAAGTTGTAAAGTGTCCAAATTTAGAATAACTCAAGTATTTTATTCCTACTGATATTAGGCTAAAAAAATAGCAAAATTATAGAAAACAAGAAACTCTTTATTTGTGAGGTTTTTTCCCTGATAAAGAAATGAACGTCAACACATTGATGTTTTAAAATGGCAGAACAAAATAGATTAAAAGAATAAAACAGTCTCAGTCAAACTTACCTCCTGCAGATGGTGATATTGCCAATTTCGCCCAAGAAATTAACCACATTAGAAATTAGATGCCGACTTGTTGCAGACAATCACAATGTAACAAGTATCGGTAAGTGTCCTTTCCAAAGTAGTGGAGTAGAGATACAGTTACTCAGTCAAAAATGGAGTCAAGTAGAGAGTAAACGTTAAAGTTCTTTTACTCAAGTAATTTACACCACTTGGTAGGATATTAGTGCAGTTGCACGTTGACTAGCTTCAACCTCACTATGTCCGTCTCTTCTCAGTTTCTCATGTCCGGCTGGGCAAACGGATACACCTACGGGTGTGACCTGGTGGATTACTCCAGCTCTCCTCTGGCTCTCCGGGTAAGTGGCCAAGATGCATTCTTTCGGGATGACGGGTTGTGCTGAACACACGTTTGCTTGCAGATGGCGTCGACCTGCTGGCTGTACTACTTCTCCAAGTTTGTTGAGATGCTCGACACCGTAAGTTTTCGCACGAGATTGGTGATGTTTACTGTACATGTCCTTTGCCTGGAGTTAATCGCATTTTGCATATTTTAATAGGTGTTTTTCGTCCTGAGGAAAAAGAGTAGCCAGGTGACGTTTCTTCACGTCTACCATCACTCCATCATGCCCTTCACCTGGTGGTTTGGAGTCCGGTTCGCCCCAGGTAAAAAAACCATTATATTGTAAAGCATATGTGCCACACAGATTCTTTTATATGAAGCTGATAATATTGGTATGAATGGTCCAGAAATAAGAACCACTGATGGCACACAAACTACAGATCCCATAATGCAGCTGCTTTCGCTGCCACGTATTAATTCTAAATGCATAATATGCAGAGGTGTAAAAAGCTTCCTGACTGTAAAAAGATCTATTAGTCACCAATTCCAGGAAAACTTGAGTACAAGTTGTAAAATATCTAATTTTAAAAGAACTTTACTCGTACTGATTTTAGACTGAATAATCATCAGGAAATGTGGAAAAACAAGAATTTACGAAATTTAAGAGGGTTTACTCTCTTTATTTTTTACTCTCTATATTAGGTTCTGTTTCCTAATATAGAAATGAAATGTAATGTCAATGTTTCAAACAGGCAGAACAAAACAAAATGAATAAAGATTTTGTTCAAATTTGCAAAAATGTAGTCAAGAAGTAAAAGTAGCTTTTATTTTTTATACTTCGTACAAGTACAAAGTAGCCAAAATACTTGAGTAAAGGAACAAAGTCGATTTACTCAAGTACTTTACACCTATTTTTTTTTAGCATGTTCATATTTGTAACTTGTGTAAAATTTTAATAGAGGACCACATTTTCAAGTTATTGAAATATACTGGAGTCATATTTTTTTGTTTAGTCATATTCGCGTAAAAAAATTGACAAAGCAGGCTTTGAGTTTTGGCTCCATTTTGACGCTCCAGTTGTAAAAGCTTCGGCCTATTCCCTGTGCTAACCGGAATATGTGGTTTAGGTGGTCTGGGAACGTTCCACGCTCTTCTGAACTGCATGGTCCATGTGATCATGTACAGCTACTACGCTCTCTCTGCTCTGGGACCGGCCTACCAGAAGTACCTGTGGTGGAAGAAGTACATGACCACCATCCAGCTGGTGCGTTTCTGGCTCATTCATTGGCTGACACAGTAATGGGAGTGACTTGATGTTTCTCTCGCTTCTCGTTTCAGATTCAGTTTGTGCTGGTCACAGCTCACATCGGTCAGTTCTTCTTCATGAAGGACTGTCCTTATCAGTTCCCAGTCTTCCTCTACGTCATCGGTCTCTACGGGATGATCTTCCTCATCCTGTTCCTCAACTTCTACTATCATGCCTACACCAAGGGCAAAAGGCTTCCCAAAATATTCTCCTGCAAAACCAGCCACCACAATGGGAACTACCTGCTGCAGAAGTTTGACTGATCTTCCGAAGAGCCTGAACGTTCCACTTCTCTGTTTTATGTTAAAACTACCGTGGACTGCCATCTTCTCACAGAACTCTCCTTCTGCTCGCAAGTCGTTTTCACTTCAGGTTTTGACTGGGAATGGTTGATCTGGCGGCTGGAGGTTGTGAGAGCTCGGAACGTGTTTGCTAAAGGGTTGTTGAAGGTCATGACGCGAGACGCCGAAGAAGCAGAGACCCTTTTCAGCAACGTACCTGATGCTCGAGCCTGCTATTTGCTGCAGAGATGACATCATTCTAATTTGTTATACTGACTTAGACTAAAGAGACTTTTTGGGTGTATGAGACTTAATTTATTATATATATAATGACCTGTTTTGAAAATTACATTACATTTTCATCCTGTTTTATATATATATATATTTTCTATTTGAGCTAGATTTAATAGAATTGCCATTAAGGAGTGTATTTTCTCCTTGGTCTTTATTTTCATTTTTTTTTTACCAATGTTCTGATGTTGAAAAAAAAAACGTTTTTTTTTTTTACAATAGAAATGAAATAAATTATTTGTTGTGCAATTATCTCTATTTTTTCTTTTTATTTAACTCGTTTCCTTAATTTCAGCCTAATTATGCTGTAAGTGGAAAGTTAGCCGTAAAAAGTTAGTCGTAGGTGGACTACACGCCCCACACTGCACCTGGGTTCCGCCAGCGCAGTCACGTGTCTATCCTGTGCCAATCACGCTGTTGGCAGGAATGTCTCGATTTTCAAAAGAGTGGTAACTGCCGTCAAGATGCTTTCGGCGATAAACTGGTGAAAAGATCCGCGATTATAAGATTACACTTCGTTGTTACTCCCGTTACCGGTCTGTCTGGGATGGAGGGGGGGATGATTGGACCGGGTCCGTACAGAGCTACAAAACTGGTGAGAACTTTAAAAAACTTTAAAGCAACTTTCAAACTTGCTACGGGGTTCGAGGTAAACAATTGTGCAAAGGTTAATGTCGGTGGCCTAGCAAAAACTTAATCCGACTTTATTTCGGATGGTTTGTTGTTTTAAGAGTAACGGAACAGGCTGGTTTGCTTTATTTGTAAATCATTTCGATCTTGACTCTTTACGCTCGACTTGGTTTCGGTCAGACATCGTCGGCAAGGGAGGACCAAAACTACCGTAATCGTAATCAAATACAAATGACAAAGGAAGTAGATGTAGTTGTATATAGAGAGATAAATATATACACAAATAAGTACTGAGTATATGTGTTAAAGTGAAATGGAAATAAACGTGTAAAAAATAAAATGCTAAATAAGTAGATATTTAAATGAGCATATGAATCCGCACATACATACGCGATTGAACATGTAATAATATAAACATGTGAATGTATCCATTTATTTTTTTTTTTTCATTTATTTGTACAAATTTATTCAGGTCTCTTAATGAGTACATTTATTTCCTGTCATTCATATAATGTTTACGTGAACATAAGCAACCCTTTTTTCCAATATTAGACCCTCAAAAAAAATCACAAGGGCCCATTTTTCTCATATTTAGTCAGGAGCAATCATAAATACATGGAAATACGTTGTCTTTATGTAGCTGTGTGCGTTGTGTCTTTTCTAATGCTTTTATTAACTCAATAACAGAAGTAAAGAAACATTTGCCACGCAGCGACACATAGCAATGCCTAAATAAAGTGTTTGAAATAAAAATTAACAAAATTTTAGTTTTACAACGCCATTGAAGTGATAAAAATCACATGTCGTGTTTGTTTAAAGATGAAAAATAAGTATTTTAAAAGTATTATGCCAGAAATTTTATGTTTTTTTTGTGTGCCTAAAAAATCCGAGGGGTGCTTATATTTGCATGGTGCTTATAGTATAGCGTAAATACGGTGTTTGATTATGGCGGTTTTAGTACTCAAAATCAGACTTCTGAGCAGTAGATCTGACTGTGTGATTCTCTCCAGTGGAACGAGACCGTGCGGCTGTTCCGTGCAGGAATGCCAGCCCGACGCCACTGGGCACATTTCCGCAGCCACGAGCGCAGCTTCACGGGGACCGAGGCCGTGGACTTTCTGCACGAGCTGCTCAGACAGAACCAGAACTTTGGACCGGAAGTGACACGCCACCAGACGCTCCAGCTGCTGCGAAAATTCCTCAAAAACCATGTCATCGAGGACGTGAAAGGTCGTTTCGGTAAAGAAGATTTTGAAGACAGCGGACATCTGTACAGGTGCAGTAGCACAAATATCACAAAGCTTTACTGATATAGAGCTTTTTTATACTTCTGAGTATTATTTACTCATGGCCAGTATAATAACATCGTAAAATCTCTATTAGAACGCCACCACTGTTTGAAGGCCAACATGATCGAAGTGTGAAAATGTAGAACATCATGGCGTTCTAATATTGGTTTTATTATGTTATTATATTTTATTTATTAATATTGGTTTTACATGAATATTAAACTCTTCTTTGACAGGTTTCCTCCTCAGTCGCCTCTGAAGCCTGTTCCGGTGCGTCCGGGGTTCAGAGGTCGCGGCCCGATGCCCAGAGTTCCACACTGGGGCGAGTCTGCGGACATGGAGATGGAAACGCTTCCCATGAAGCAGCTGTTTATGGTGCGTAGTTTACATACTATCTGTTTCAAATACATTTGTTGACCATAATTTACATTTGCATTTTACATAACCCTTACATTACATTTACATGTCATCATTATTACGTGTTTCTCCATCAACGATTGTTGCTTTGGACAAAAGCCAAATGACTGTAAAGTTTTTATCAAAAGTGTATTATATCAAATGTATTTAAACATTGTTTGTATGCACTTCAAAATGCATACATTTGTTGTTTTAGCTTGACAATAATTGGAATAATTTGTATATAATTGTATTCTTTGGCAATAAACTAAATCTTCAGTCAGTCAGTCTGAAGTCTGTCACTCTTAACGCATTTGAAACAGCTAACTTTATCATCTATAACAATTATACATTAAATATAACATTGCAAGCTTTTTTAAAATAATTAGGTGTCAAAAAGAACTTTTACTTACTGCTAATAATTTTAATAAAAAAAGATGCAGCTTTCTTTCGTTTATCTAAATCTTAATGTGATCGTTCACTATACTGTAGTAGTAATAATAATAATAAAACAAAAAAAAAACAGTGTCCTTATTTCACAGTTAAGTTTTATTTATTAAATATGACTTGAGAAAATATTTTATCGTATTTGTGGCTTTAGAATTCGGCCTTGTGGAACAAGAGGCACAGCATCGCCATCGGTGAGGTGCCCGAGTGCCGCATCATCCGGAGGAGAGAGCCGACGCCCAAACACGTGGACCAGATCTGGAAGTCAATGACTCTGACGCAGTAAGCAGACGCCGCTGAGACTTCCTCGTGCTCTTCCACCGCGTGAAGCTCTGCTCTTCAGTCTACAGAACGCTCTGGGTCTTCAGTCGCTGGATGGAGTTGTGGAAGCCAAACTCGTGAGCGCCGAGCACATCGTTCACAACGTGTTTGGCGTTAACAGGCAGGGGATTGTTGTCCTGAAAAACAAATCGGGTAAGAATTCCACAAGTGCTCTCCTTCACTCTCACGAACACAAACGCTCTCACAGTTTGCAGAAACACGCATCTTCTTAATAAACATTATTTCTATATTTCTATACTTTCACATTTTTAGAAAAAGTTTACACCAACAGACAAACTCAAAAAACGTGTTTTATCCACATTTTGTCAAATTGTAAGGCTGTAGAATATGTAATCAGATTAGTGCCAAAATGATCAAATGTAATTTTCTTTACATTTGCGCTTGTTTGTTTTTTTATTTTTCTCTTGCAAAAAAAATGTTTGTGAACAAAGATGGAGTAAGACCAATGTTGTCTTGAAAAATTGGCATTTAGAGCTGATTCCGATTGTAATATTAATAATAATAATAATAATAATAATAGTAATACATTTTATTTATAAAGCGCCTTTCCTTTCAAGTCCTTCTCTTCATAGACACAATTTCAAAATTTTTCGATGTGTAGAGGCAAAATTGTCTACTATTATTCTGAAGCAGTCTGCCACCAAAATAATTCAGCAAAATTGTGCAAAAATAACACTTTAATCACCATTCATTGTACTAAAAAAGCTACTACCTCCTAGTCTGCTGCTGCCAATAACATTCTCACCAGCCAATCAGGGCCTAAAGCTAGTGCCAGAAGGTCAAACGCAAAAATCTGAGATTAAATGGTAAAAAGCGAAAACTAAGAAAAGCAAACAAAAATGTGACTAAAGCATTCAAAATATATTTTCGTGAGGGAACAAGTTCAAATCTCTCTCAATGCCGCATGTCTGTTTGTTTTTGGGCTCCACAGAAGACTTGCCTCATTGGGTGCTCTCTGCGATGAAATGCTTGGCCAACTGTAAGTGATCATGCGTGGAGGACCTTCTCTTCTGATGATGGTGTGAAGAGCTTCCTCTAGCGTGTCTTTACATCTTATTCGTAGGGCCAAACGGCAGCGACGGCAGCCAGCCGACCTACCCCGGGTTCGAGCGAGACGTTTTCCGGACCGTGGCGGAACATTTCCAAAGACTGAAAGAGCCTCTCTTGACCTTCCAGCTGTATGAAATCTTTGTCAGTGTTTTGGGTGAGTGGTCCATCAGTGTTTAGTGTGTAGCTGCAAGTAGGGCTGCACGATATATCGAAACAAAATAGTTATCGCGATAATAGGATGAGCAATACCCATATCACAAACAGTTAAAAATGTAATTTTTTTTTCAATGCAAAAGTGGTTTATTTTCAATAAACAAACATGGCTGGATATGTTTAAAAAATATCCGACATAAAACTATTTTGTGTTATTTATTTTATTTAAAAGAAAAGGCAAGGCAAGAACATATTTAGTTTAAAAGATGCTCATTTTAAAACAGTGATTGTACGGTTATAAGGCCTGAACACTTTGTTTAATATTTTGCATTTTTTATTAGTATTTAAAAGCAGGAAAGGCAAGGACACATTTTGTTTATAAGATGCTCATGTTGATCTTGATGATTGTGTGTTTATACTCTATGTGAATAAAATGTAATGTTTGAGAGCAATATATATCTGCTGAGGTTTTTATCCTTAATGTTTGCCTCCTACTAGAAAGTTTTTAGCCCAAATCAAGCTAAATTTGATTACAAACATATTGCCTGTTTATTATATTATCATTTTAGTCATCAGTAGTTTTACTTTTTAGATTTTGTTTTATAAGAGAATATGTTATATCACAAGCAATATTGTTATCGCAATATTCAATATTGCATATTTTTTCAATACTGTGCATCCCTAGCTGTGAGTGTTAAGGAGCAGTGTGTTGTGCTCAGGGCTTCTTCAGCATCAGTCGGTGGCAGTGGAAGCTCTGCAGGTCTGTTGTCTCCTGCTTCCTCCTGCCAGTCGACGCAAACTGCAGCTGTTGATGCGCCTGATGGCCAAAGTCTGTGCAAACCCCGCCCTCCCTCCTCTGAACGACGCCATTGGATCTCGCACTCTGGTAAATCAAGTTGTTTCGGGGATGACACGTTTCGCAAGCTCTTAGCAACTGTGCATGACTGAACAAATACCGTATTTATGCGAAATTATGGAATTTATGGAAATTAATCCGTGACGAGAGCCGTTTCGTTCAGCGAAAATTTCGTTATCTCAGCCGGGTTTTTACATGTAATCCATCTAATCTGTGACACAAAATATAATCTGTTGGCTTCAAAAATTCCGACAAACATTTTTGTATGAATGATAAAATATTGATAATAAATGTAATAAAAACATGTTACATAGCAGTTGTTTAGTTTGCATTTTGCATTTCATGTCTATAAAGGTACAGTATATACTGATATTCGGACAATCTCACATGAACAGTCGCCGCCATCTTGAAATGACGTCATGCAAATTCCGGAGATTTCCCTGGGGACAGAGCAAGCGACGTCACCGTTCTCGCGAGATTACGGAACTTTCAGGGATTTGCACAACGTCATTTTAAGATGGCGGGTCTACAGGAGAGAAAAAAAACATTATTTTATATTTTGGAAGCAAGATCTCTGAAGCTAACTAGTGCTTTTGTTGTTTTTTGTTTATTTGATGTGGAAAGAAGTCTCATCTCAATGCGCGCTAGCGGTACAAAATACGTGCTTCATTTGTATGGAGAAAATATTTCTTGGGAAAACATTTTTTTGGCGATTAGGTTACTCAGAACTTTCGTCATCTAGGACGTTCGTAAGTCAGGGTCCCATTGTATTTCTTTTTTTCAATTTTTGAAAAGAATGGTTCCGAACGCAGACAGGCATGCATGCGTTTATTGGCTCAATAAAAGAAAGAAAAATAAAAACAATGTGATGCCTATCCTTTTTTTAATTTTTTGCTTGGAATCTTCACAATTGTGTTCAAAAAAAGTTTTTTTTTTTTCAGATTTTTGACTTTTGACACTCGTTTCACACAAAAGTTTGAGTTTGTTCTGCAAGTCCTTTCCTTCATTGTGCCAGCCTGTGGTGCCTCATTCATCTCAAGTCTCTCACAGTTGTATGCTTGAGCACCATAGATTCTGGCATCCGTGCCGTAGGGCGAAATCGGGCGAAAAAGACAAAACTAGCACCATTTTGTATTCTGCTGTGGCAACAAATGAAGCAGTAGGGTTTCTGTGTGTGTGTGTAGATGGTCCAGACCTTCTCGCGTTGCATTCTGGGATCTGCAGACGAGGTGGACCTGGATGAGCTGTTGGCCACCAAGCTGGTGACGTTCCTGATGGATAATCACGACAGCGCACTGAAGGTTCCCACCAGCCTGCGCAGATCAGTGGAGGAGCATCTGTCCCACCTCAGAAGAGCTCAGGTCAGAACACAACATATACAGCAATTTGCCGGTTATTGGAATTTTTATTTTGTGCCTGAAAAAATCAGTGCTTATATTTCCTTATACTACTGTATTATAGATTCCTTATACACGCAGCAACACTTAGGAGTGGCTAAAACACCAGAAGAAACACAAATGTATTGCAATAAATACAATAATATGGGGAACTCTGTTCTCTGACAGCCTGTGACTGTGACTCCCAGAATACGCCCATATCTGGACATAGCAAGTGGAATCATAAGTAGAGTCTATGTATAGCCTTATGACAAAAAACATTTTCTGTCTTAGTTTGGCCTAAAAACGATTTATGTCGTAGTATAGCCTCACGGCAACAATTTTTTTACGTCTTAGTATTGCTTATTGTCTTGGTATAGCCTTATGACATACTATTTTATCTCTTAGTATTTCCTGCAGTTGTGGACTAGTGGTAGGAAATTTGACAAAAACATTCTTATGCCTTAGTATAGCCTTATGACAAAAACATTTTTATGTCTTAGTGTAACCTTATGACAAAAAATTACGTCTTAGTATAGCCTTATGACAATTGTTTTTTAATGTCTTTGTACAGCCTTATGACAAAACTTTTTTATGTCTTAGTATTGCATTATGTCTTAGTATAGCCTTATGACAAAAAAAATTATGTCTTATTGTAGCCTTATGACAACATTGTTTATGTCTCAGTTATTGCCTTACGACAACTTTTTTATGTCTTAGTAGAGCGTGCAGTTGTGGTCCAGAAAATTGGACTTGGTGTCCGAGAGGTTGTTGGTTCTGCCTCATGTCTTAGTATAGACATATAACAAAAACAAATTAGTTTTAGTAGCCTTGACAATTTTTTTTATTTCTTAGTATCGCCTTATGACAGATTTTTGTCTTTAGTATTGCCTTTATGTTAGAACATCAGGAAAGTAATGTGGTGCTTATGTTTGCATATCGCATTGAGATTTGTTGGTTGTATTTTCTGAAGAATCTGAAAAACGTTCTACATTAAAAAATAATTCTATTATGATCTTCAAAAGTTGTACACAGTGTTTTCATGTTCTTTCTCGTCTTGTGGCTCAAGATAAAGTATTCTGGAGCGGACACGGACACTTCCGCAGCGTCTCCACCTCAGTCCTTCTGCAGACAGATCAGCAGAGAGGAGTTTGAGGAGCAGAGGGTGGCGGGCTCTCGAGGAGCCATCGAGGAACTGCTGGAAAGCATCATACAAGACAAGAACATGTCGCTTAAAGATAAGAAGAAGAAGCTGAAGCAGGTAAGAGGTTCAGAAAAACGGTAAAAGTTTGTCACGGACTCATTTCTCTCCTGTCAGTTTCAGAGATCTCATCCTGAAATCTACCGGCGACGCTTCCCCACGCCCAAAAGCCAGGCGGCCATCTTCCCCGAGAAACCTCCGCTCATGTTCTCAACGCTGAAGAACACCTTCCAGCCCTTCCAGAGGAGCTGGAGTTTCCGGACTTGAAACTTTTAGAGCAACAAGCCAGAAGATCTTTGTGCTGGTCACAGAACAGGAAATAGATTCCATGTTCCATTGGCTGTTTTGTCTCCAGGTCGTGTTTGTTGACTTTTTCTGTGTTTTTGTGTGTGTTATTTGTCGTTCCTCTCTTATTATGGCAGCTTTATTGGTACGATGATGTAAAATGTCTTTCAATAGATAAGTCTACATTTCAAGATTTGTCCACAAGAAAGTAAAACTATCTGGAGGTACTGTTACGGTTTTCGTTTTGATACTAGAGTAATAAAAATGGTTAATCTTTGAGACTAATGAGATGGTTTTAATTGTAGATCCACAATTGGGGGTGTGGTTGTGCATGAAAGGCGGAGCTAAACAATGTTTAGAAGAGGGAACGCTGAAGTGAGCGGCGTTTTATGTACACTGTATTTTCATATCTTACATCATTTTACATATATACAATATTTAATTTCTAGTATCTGGGCATTCATGCTTATTTCCTTTAGAAAGTGAACCAACATTATACATGACTTTTTTTTTGTACTCCATGTGAGTAAGAAACCATTAGAGATTAAATGTAGAACTACAGACAAAAACAGTTATCAAACATTCAATGGGACAAAGAATGAAAGAAATGATTGGATGAGGCCACATTTTATTTGTCCATTGCATGTATGAAATGGTCTAACTGATTTCATTCCAAACCTTTGGCAACCGAGAGACAGCATCTTACAAAGAACTGAAAAAACCCCAAGAGTGAAGCCAAGTCCACATAAATTTATACATGAAATAAAATAGATATAAAAGGGGTTTATGCCGTTGTGTACGTTTGGCCAGGTTTGCTGTGCCGAGTCAGATCGATTTACATCAAAGTGCAAATTGGGCTTCACTTTTTCACCTCTCCAAGATCATCAATGCTGTTGTCGTCAACCTGTTGATAAAATTGAAAAAAAAAAAAAAAAAGTGTTAATACATTAAAAAAAAACGTTCTGTGCAAAAACAGACAAAATTCCAACACATATTCATTTCGCAAGGTCAAATCAAGTTTTTTTTAGGAGTCTGGTCAAGAAGTGATGAAACCAGCCAATCAATGTCAGTGGGAGTGGTCATTAGAAAATGGCCAAGGCCTCTGGCCGACAGGTATTAAGACAGTATAAAAGTAGTATAGTATAAACTATAGTATAGTATACCTTAAACGCTCGCATTGGTGCTCGCACAAATACTTGATGAACCGAATCAAGATTTGTTAGTTACTGCGCGTCCTAAGATTTGTTAGTAAATCTTTGGAATTTTGTCTGTTTTCAGAGCGACATAGGAGAAATACATCACATACTTCAGGCCACTTTTCTTGGATGACGTCAGTGATGTCATCAGTAAAGTCTCCCTGAATGATGATCTCATCTTCTGCTGTTACTGAGGCACCGCAGGAGAATTTCTGAGCGAAGAACCTCTGAGCCTCTTTGAGATCTATATCTGTTGAACCGGACAAAGACGCATTTACATGGATGACGTTGATAATTTGCAAACTGAAACATGGTAAAATTCACGTCAACAAAAAAAAAACCACGGCCTTACCAAAAGTGGCCAGGCCACAGACCCTCGTGACGTACTTCTTCTTTGCTCTGGGGATTTTGGCTATTGTGACTTTCTGAGGGACGGTCTTCTTTTTCTGTTTGATTTGACCTCTTCCACCTGCCAGCCAAAACATTACTTCAATTCAGATTCTATATTTATACACACACACAGTTGGGTGATGTTATAAATTTGTAAACATTTGAAAGAATGCTACTTCCCCCCCCCCCCAAAGAGCAGAAAGACACTCTGGTAAGACTGTTCATCTCATCTGCAAATACTGAGTGACTTGATAAAACCCTGTTAAGACGTGAAAACTAGACAAAAAAATAGTGAACATTTGATTTATGTCAGGGTTTCTTGTTCTTTTGCACTGCTGTTAAATCTTTAACTTGAAATGCGTGTGAAAAGTTTAATTTTCTAAGTTTAAAACTATTTAAAAAGTTTTATTATATACAGTTAAGGACAGATTTATTATGATTATTAAAATACATATTTTCCCCCATACAAAATAGTTATTGTATTAATAGTATTTCAGTGAACCCCGAACTGAAGAAATATCCAAGATCCAAAAACTCAAAAGTGTATGTACACTCAAAAACAATCTATATTTGAAAGAACTACAAATGCACAAACTCACAGACATCACATGTATTTCAATGAGCATGATCGCAAGAAAATATTAGATAATAATTACACTTTTAAAGTGTATTAACCTAAAAGAAAACCTTTCAACTTTTTCTTAACATTCTATTTTTTTTAAGGCCCAAATAACTTTTTATGTTACTTACAGAAATCCTGTAGATAAGATTTGGGAAAAATATTAGAATATTAAAAATAAATAAGATTAAAATGTTGAACCTCTCTTTTGTTTCTTCTTCTCCTCTTCCTCTACTACAGGTGATGCCTCTTTTCCTTGACCTCCTCCTACAGCTTCCTGTTTGGGTGCAGTGCCTGCAAAATCATGAATTTAAATAAATTTAAACATTAATTTATCAAACTGACTTAAAATGCATCACTGCTTAAAACAGCACTTCATGTCACTTTTTTTGTCAGAAGAAAAGTGTTCCCATAACTTTTTCCATCAATGCAAAGGCATATAAATGTATCCAAGCACATTTTAAATCTTGTGTACATCTTATGTTTCATCAGAGCATGTAAAATGTATTTTGTGTAACCAAACTGATAAGAATAATTCAATAATTTTACAAAAAAATTTATACATATTGGACCAACCCCGGAGCAGTGGGCAGTCTTAAGCCAAATTTGCTATTTAGAAGCAGAAATGTAGTTCAATTGTTTATTCTTCCATGAAGCACAACATAAAGTTCCATCTCGCTCTTTAAAGATAAATTAAACGTGGAACATCTAGACGACATTTTTTAGTACTGAAATATATGGACAGAACTGAACATAAAAAAAATAAACTAAATGCTAAAAATAAACATTTAGCATAAAATCTTGAAGTTAAAAGAAAGGATGGACAAGCAATTAAAAAAAAAATGATGACAAATAAAATACCACCAGAATTTTAAGTTTGCAATTTGTGAAACCTTAATCACTTAACATAATGACTTAATCAACAGTAGCAAAAGTATTAATACCAAGATAGGTATAAATTATAAAAAAAATTATACATTATGTAAATACCCTAAAAATAAAACCCTAAAAAAATGTTACTTACCAAGAGTTAGTTTAGCAAAAACCTCAGGAAAGTTCTTCTCTAGCCACTGTTTGCATTTGGCTGGTTCAGGCATATACTCACAGTACTGGCAAAGCAAAAACAACGGTAAACAAACATATTGCTACATACCTATATATATTCGTACCATTTTACATTTTGTGTCAGCCACATTCATTCAACCATAAGATTACATACAGTACATCACAGTTGTTTGATTTTCAAGATGGCAAGGAAAAAAAATCTCCTGATTTGTTTGAAAATGTGGAAAATCAGTTCACCAAAGAACGAGTGATTGCAGAGACTGATTTGACTTTGGTTCCAGAAATTGATCATGAATCGATGGAAATTCCATTCAATACTTTCAGTTTTGTTATTGGATTGCCACTAATTATGTTCTATTAATTATTCAAAAACAAAACAATTTTATATTGATTCTTTTACATTGTTAATGGTTTTAATAGCCTGGTGATATGTAACAGTCTTGCTGCCTTGCCTGTGATGATATCCTTTATAACCATTCCTCAAAAGCACTTTATTATCATTATTTAATTTTATGTGAATTCAGACTTTGGCTGCATCAAACAACACATGTAGCAGATTTATAGAAACAAGTACAGTATAGTCTTACCTCAACAGGAAGTGAGCACACTGTCAACGGAGCAGAACAAAGATATTAGTCATACTGTAAATCATACTGTAAAGTGAACAAATCTTTTGCAATAAGTTTACACATGAACGTGAGTGTGTGCTACTGAAAAGCATTTCTTGTTATGTATGGAATCAGATTAGTGCCAAAAACGTACATTTCTAAGAAACGAACAAAAATGCTTCACACTAGTTTCACTTACTCTGATTGGCTGGTGAGAATGTGACTGGCAGCAGCTGACTAACAAGTGTGGGACGAGTTCAGAGAGTGTACACTGTGTTTTTAATACAATAAACTGACATTTAACTGAAAAACTCAAAAGGTTTTATTTTTGCGCAATTTGGTTGAATTATTTTGGTGGCAGACTACATCATAATAATAGTACACATTATTATCTCTACATATTGAAATATTCTAAAACTGTCTGTGAACAGAAGAGAAGGTCTCGAAAGAAAAGGCGCCTTACATAAAAAAAAAAGTGTTGTTGTTTGTATTATTAACAATAACAATAAGAATTAATCATTATAGTAATAAAAATGTAATAATTTCATAAATTCCATAATTTTAATGTGAAACCACGTAAACGTGTGCATTAAATAACAGGACCGCAGTCGTTGTCTTTCTGGTGCAGTGACGTGGAAGGCGTCGGTCCAGAACTCATAAATACTGCGACGATGAAGGCGTTTCAATTCCGAGTGTTTAAGCACTCTAACTAAACTCCTCCCCCACTTCCTAGTCCAAGGCTGCAAATCACATCCTCACCAGCCAATCAGAGTAAGAGTCGCCCACACTAGAATCTAGTGGCAAAAATCTGAAATGCAAGAAAAAAATCTTGAACAGTTTAGAACAAAAATGGGAAGACAATAAAAGGTGAAGATGTTTCGTGTGTTTCTTCCACGGTTGTGCAGTGCTGTGTGTTCACCTCCGCAGTAGAGCACCGTCTGAGGGTACGTCGCGTTGGGGTCCGGCCGATCAAATTTGTTTTCTGGATAGCCTGACTCTGCACTTTCAGTAGTAGCCATGTTGCACGAATCTGCATGGAGACACAGAAATAACACAGTATATTATATATTAGTATATTAGGTTCTGCTTTAACAGATGACCAGATGATTCTTAGAAAGACCAGCTCAAATATATATTTCGAGTTAACTGAAAGGGCATTCAAGATAAACAATATAATCCTAACTGTTCCTGTTAGAAAAATAATGGGAAAGCCATCGTATAGTATTGACGACTAGAATCATATGCTTTACGATTCAAAAACAAGACAAATCAATAAATATACGATCGTCCCTGCTACGTCGATTAGCCTTACAAAGCATCTAACTGTTATAGAGTAAAGCAGACACGTGTCAGCCATCAGAAGCATCAGATTCAGATGCGCGCGAGACAAACATCAGATCAACACTCCTGACAGGATCCGATCCGCTCCACGCCATTCATTCATCAGCATCACTAGATATTAAAGCTCGGCTACGACAAACTCATACCTACCGTGTCGATCAGATCTCAGTACGGTTTACTTTTTGTCAACACGTTTACCATAGTTAAATAAACAGGAGTCGCGCGTCGGTTAAGGTTGAAAAAGTTTCTCGGCCGCTCAGCACACCTTCTGAGTGGGATTCGGCTCGGGGTCCTTCGAGGCGCCTTTCTGCGCTTTCACGGGCATCCGAGCTTGCGCCTGTTTGTGGTCGTCTTTGTGAAATGCAATTTTTCTTAATTACAATAATCAACGACTTTAGTTTAAAAGTGTCAGATGTAATTTGTTTCGCCGAATGTCAAACAAGTGTTGAAATATGCGTTTGAATTATATGTCCGGCGTTAATTTTAACAGGCAGCGCGTCGGAGAGTCTCAACGAGCGAGGCCGTGCGTTACTTCCTTCACAACCGCCCACACATTTTGTCACAGCGCAACCTATTGGTCTGGAATAGTAGAACGAAATGCGTAGTAATTTATTTGCCTTTGTTTATCTTTTGGACTTTGTAGTATGCTTTTATTGTCATAACGTAATTAAACCTTTTGATATTTTATTTAGCCAATATAAAAAACTAAAAGTATTCAGAAGCTAGTAAATAACAAAAGCATAAATAAAATCAAATACAAACGAACACAAACTTTAACTAAATGTAAAGCATTTAACTTCTTTGAAATTTACGTTTGATATATTTGGCACTAATTTGATTCCATACTGGTTACCTTTATCATGTTCTGGAAAAAAGTATGACTAATTCCTACTGTCAGAATCCTGGTCACTGGCGACCCCTGGCGGTGAGAGAGATAGCAGCATCCTCAACATGCAACGGGCTGTTCAAGGTTCTTGTGGATGAGCCAAAATGGCCAAATAAAATTTGAACTTTGGAGTTTTAAGTGTAAAAGAGAGATCTATCTATCAATCTATCTTTCTATCTATCCATCCATCCATCAATCCATCCATCCATCCATCCATCCATCCATCCATCCATCTATCCATCCATCAATGCATCCATCCATAGGGTCAAAATGACACTACACTAAACTCAATGCGGCATAATATTCACTGTATATCTTTTTTAAAAAATGCACATAATGATTTCCTTTTTGTGTGTTTCAGCAGTTCCTAATCTTTTACTGTTCACTGTGACTTGAAACAACTTTAATTTTAAGTCAATCCAATTGAGGTTAAAGCATTAATTATCAAAATCATATTTTGTAAAATATCAATTGATTTATAATTTCTTAGCGCTGCATGTGGCCCCTGGGCAAATATTTGGCCTTATTCTTGCAATAATCTATTATTTTACAACAAACATACAGGTTAAAACCATAAAGATCATCAAGACCATAGATAAAGGTTGCACTATTATATATAGTAATATATAGAGAGAGGGAGGCAGAGAGAGTGAGGGAAAGAAAGAGAGAGAGCGAGAGCAAAGATAACAGTGTAATGAGACAAAGAGGCTGATGTGAAATCCGGTGATGGGCGTGTGTGCGTTTTGCGCATGCGCACTTCTCTCTCTCTTCTGACCTCCCGGTTTTTTTTTCCTCCGCTGCAGCTGATCAACTTTTGAATTGAAATCTGCCGAGAACCTCGCACGCAGATCCTGGCACACACATGAAGCATGGCGGCTCTTTTCGGGAAGATCCAAATCGGCATTTATGTGGAGATCAAGCGCAGTGATGGTGAGTCGCACCGAGCAGTAGCGCAAATCTGAGGTGCAGTTTGCCCGGGCATCATCATCCATTAACATATAAAGCATGTTTAAAGCAAGACAGCAGGTACAAACCACAACCAGGGCCGTTTGTAAACAAACTCGTTGTAAATCTGTCATTGGCACAGCTGAATAGATCTATATTCGTAATGAATGCTCCAGCTAGCCCGTTAGCGAATTCTACGCTGTCTACTATGAAAAAGGCCTGTGGTTTATGAATATTCATATTGTCCCCTGACGTTGCTCGGTAACACTTTTCGAGAGTCGGGTTGTAATACATTTTAATCGCGTATTAAATAATTCCAAATCTAAATATAAAATAGGTACTCGTTATGTAACCAGTATAACTTGTCCGGTTGTGGCGTATCTTTTTCATTCAATGACTCCATGTTCACGCCGCTCCATGGCGCTGTTACTTTTTTCAAGCAACTCTTCTCCATAGTAGGTTTCCGACGTTTGGGTTGGAAGACGCCCTAAGACATCGCCAGATATCCTTTTTAACCTTTCTGCTAAAATAAATGAACGGTTCGTTTTTCATTTTAGTGATATAATTTTAACGATTTGTTTTATTCATATGTATTTTGAGCGTGAATAATTACATTTCGAGTGAAAAATGATTTATACTTTGTCATCTACAGACATGAAGGAATTGTTTTTTTATTTTGTATAAATTTGCTCTCATTTGTACACAATACTTTATTTGCAAATGAAAACTTGCTGGACAATGTGATTAAAAAGAGTAGGAGGTCATTTACGCTAATATAAGAGCCTCTTTTTTAATACATTTTAGAAGCTTCAAAACTTGGGGGTGCTTTTATGTGCATATTTTAAATATGCATGTAAATATATGCAACCTTCAAGCAAAAAAACGGAAATACTTTGTCTTTGGAAATACGTTCAAAGTAAACACTGAGTTGTACATTAGTTTGTTATGTGAGCATTTGTAAAGAGTCAAACATTTTGCATGCGTAATAAAGCTCAGCATCACCTTAATGGCATTGATCGTATTTACGTAAAGGATTATAATTATTTACTTTAGCTGTTCTTTTTGTCCTGATGTCTTAAAATTGTTTTCCAGGCCGTGTACACCAGGCTATGGTCACTTCGCTGAACGAAGACAATGAAAGTGTGACGGTGGAGTGGATAGAAAATGGAGACACAAAAGGGAAAGAGGTACAAGACTGCACATCAATTTTTTTTCACCCAAACTATTATGTATTTGCTCAAAACGTTCTTAAAGTAAATAAGTTGTCTTACATAAAGTTTTCTTTTATTCCGTTGCATTTGTAGCTTGTTATTATTTGGTTTGAATAGTAAACCTGTGATGTGGAGGGTTTAAGTGAATGTGTACGTGAATCTCAAATGTCTTTGTTGTTTGTGACCAGATTGACCTGGAGAGTATTTTTTCACTGAATCCCGACATCGTTCCTGACGAGGAGATCCCACAGAGTCCCGAGACCCCTCCTCCGCCCGTCTCCAACGCCGTCAAAGCCAACAAGATCCCCCAAAGCAAGGTCCGTGTCCATCTCCCCAAGTGTGTGTGTGTTGTCTTCTGTAAGGCGACCAAAGGATTTAAATGCATCATTATTGTTATTAGTATTATTAACATTCATTTAGTTAAACATGTTCAAAAAGTTGATGATTCAAGTGCAGGAGAGAGTCAAAAAAAGTACCCAAAACAAATGTTTTTTTTACTAACTCAATGTTGTTGGCTGAGCTTGAAAGTGCAGAGTTATCCATGGCACTTAGTGGGATAAAGTATTGGTGGATAAAGCCAGCTCAAAATAAATTACCGTATTTACGTGAATATAAGCACCTTTTTTGTATTTTACTTACAAAAAGGGTGCTTTTATGTGCATGTTTCAAATACACTCATTTTTCCACAATTCAAGTTTCCACAATCCACAATTCGCCCAGAGAGCGTTATTATGCTCTCATTATGAGAGGCACACCTGGGTTGTCAAGCTCAGAGTGACAAGAATAGAACCAGAGAGCCCCGCTAGTATCACCCAGGTGTGGCTCATTATGATCAGAAGCTCAGAGTGACAAGAATTCCAAGCTTGAGTCATTTAATCGCGAATAATCATGATTAATTTGGTCAGGGAAGTGAGATTAACTAGTTAAATAATGTAATCGTTTGACAGCACTAATATGAGTATGAAATGTGTTTATTTAAAATGTGTGTTTATCCTTTGGCAGAACCGTCGAACTGTAGCACCCCAGAAAAATGAGCCTCTCACCAGGGATAATCGAGGTGGGCTGATGTAGAACCCATTATCTTCAAACCCACAATGTCATTTATTATTTACTATAAGACAGTTTGATTACTCTTAGTCACAAGAAATGCATTTTGAGCATGTGAAATTTCCCAAGCTCACAAAGCTGCAATTTTATTTTTAATTTATTTTTCTTGCTGTTTTTATTTTTGCCCTCATGCATGTGGTGTTTTAGTTCTGAAAGTTGCATTACTCACTTAAAAGTCATTAGCTCAATCATTATTAAATCAGAGTCAGTTTTGCACAGCTCAAATTTTTTTTTTTGGTGGCTTGTTTCCATTTGTCTTTTGTGATTTTAAAAAGTTGTAACTTGTGTCTACATGGGAAGGTACAACCCGAGCGAGGCCGAGCCAACAGATGGAGCCTCCTCCACCAGCGCCCGCACCACTTCCCCCCATCCAACACCAGACCTTACAGCAGCAGAACGGTACCCGAGCACTCGCATCCCACAAGCTCACTTACAATGAGAAGCATCAACCATTCAATCTATCTTATAAATGTTTCCCTAGCGAAGTCAACTGAAAACAATCAGTGCAAGCTTTTGACTTTGAAATTGCTTTAAACAATTTAAACTTTTTGTCTAAAATGGCTTTATGGTTAATTTATGTCTAACAATTTATGTCTAAAAAAAAAATAAAAAGCCATGATTTCGCATTTTGTTTCAATCAATATCAGCATAGCTGTTACTTTCTTGTGAGACTGGTTTAAAAGAAGGACACAAAGAAATAAATGCATGCACGACCAGTTTGACCTTTTCATCTATGTGATTGAGATCGTATTTCGCTGGGAGAAAACATGATGGCCACTAAGAGGCTCCTATCTACATTTTTGCCAGCGTGTCAAAACAGATTTAAAACCAGTTGATTGCTCAAGGTTCTACAATATGACTGATTGTGGCTCTGGAAGTACTAATTAATTTTTTTAATTAACAAATTTTTAAAATTGTATTTGCATTAATTCGTATTATTCATTCATTAATCTGATTGGTTAAACTGACACCAGACAACACGCGGCACAAACACAGTCTTTTCAGGCTAGTGAAAAGTAGTAGTTTTCAAATAAGAATGAGCAAAAAAAATGTTGGATTCCATTACAGTAGAAAACTCAATCAATCAAAAAATGACTACGTTTTTTTTATTCACTGTCCAGCAGTAACAACATTATGGATCGGGGAATATACAGTAGATTTTTACGGAGTAATTATCATTTCAAATGCTGTAAAATGCTATGTCTTATTCTTAGGCAAAAATGAAAAGGATTTTAAACTGGCCTAAAAAAGACTGCTAGGTCTTTTTTTTTCCAGGAATACGATAAAAAACAACAACAACTTAGTAGAGAAGTACAACTTGTGTATTGTCTAGAACTGTGCTGAGTGCTCATGGGTATTTTTAGTGAATCCGCTGGAGCTTTTGAAGGACTCTCAGCAGAACAAAAGAGCTGTTTTAGAGCTGTTTTCAGCAGAGACGACTCCTCATGCTTCCATTGTTGAGGAGCCAGACATGTGAGATGAAACGGGAATAAACACTATGCACTCAAATAGATAGTTTGTTTGTTTCGTTCATCTATGTAGTTTAACCAAATCCTAACATGTACAAAATTAGTTTAACCCGAAACGTGCATTGTGATGAATGACTGCTGTGTTTCCACTTTCTTCCAGCTCGCAGAAAGTCCAACTGTGTGAAAGAGGTAGAGAAGCTTCAAGAGAAGCGTGAGAAGAGGCGTCTTCAGCAGCAGGAGCTGAGGGAGAAGAGAGCTCAGGTCAGCCCCATCAAGTCACGAATTATGGAATCAGATTAGTGCCAACGAATTTACTATTATTTTAGTGCCAACAAACAAAATAAAATGCTTCACAGAAAGCATTCACAATTTTCACATTTTCTTTCGAAACATTTTTTTTTTTCGTTTCAGATTTTTTCGTGTGTTTCAGATTTTTGCGTTTGGACTTTTGCCACTAGTTTCATGTAGAGGCGGTCCCTAACTCTGATCATTCTCACCAGCCAATAAGAGTAAGGACAGCCCCATGTGAAACTAGTGCCAAAAGTTGAAAAACGCACCAAAAACTGTATGCAAGTGAAAAATAAAAACTGAAACGGAAATTTAGCGTCTTTGCGTTGGTCTCGGACTAAGAAAAGCGCTATACAAATGAACTTGAACTTGAACTTGAAATGTGAAGCATTTTCGTTCATTTCTGAGAAATATATGTTTGATATTTTTGACACTAATCTGATCTGATCTATTTTACGTATCACATGCATCACATGCTCTTATTTCTTCTACCACTCAGGACGTTGATGCCACAACACCAAATTATGAAATCATGTGTATGATTCGAGACTTCAGAGCCAGTTTGGATTACAGACCGCTGACAACGGATGATCTGGTAATCTATCTGCATTTAGCAGAAACAAGACTTTATGTGCAGCTGCATGTTTTTTTTTGTTTTTAATTGTTGTTGTGACATTTTTTATGACACTGTCAGTTTTAATTGTTGGTTCTTATTGTTGCCATTACAGTTTCAATTTTTGCAACACATCGTGCTTCATGTTCACGATAGAGTAGGATGAATAGTGCCATGAAAAGACATCCTTAGACTGTTTATATTGTATTCATATTTTTTTACATTTATTTTCAGATTGAGGATCACAGAATATGTGTTTGTGTGCGGACACGGCCATTAAACAAGAAAGGTAAGGTTTATTAAGCATAATGTTAAATTATACTTCTATATGATAGTAAGATTTTAGTAGTAAGGACTCCAGTTTAAGATAATTTTCTGATTTTGTGTAAGAATTGGCCACGAAGGATCTAGATGTCATCACCATTCCCAGTAAAGACGTGGTCATGGTGCATGAGCCAAAGCAGAAAGTGGATTTAACCAGATTCCTGGAGAATCAAACTTTTCGTTTTGATTACGCTTTCGATGAATCTTCCACCAATGAGATGGTTTACAGGTCAGATCTCGCACCAGACATCAAGAACCACACCACTCAAACACAACTTTAAATGAGTAGAGCATGAGTCATTCTGTCCTTTAAACGTCATTATTGAGTATTTTTTACCTGAATAACAGAAAAACAATCAACCGTAGCCATGCAGCAACACTTAGCCGTGGATAAATAACACTTTAAAAAAAACAAAGTAAATCAAATACAATAACATATGAGGAACTCTGTCTGCGAACTACAGCTGCAGCATGAAATCCCAGAATAAGCCCATATGTGGATATAGCAAGTGCAGTCATAGCACCCCCTACTGGATATACTCTGCTACATTGATTATAAATTAATAATAAAATTATATTGATCTGTTACTTGCTCCATCTATGATTAAAATAAAACTACATCAAAGTAAAATATGGGGACGAATCACAAGTTATGTTTAGATTAGATATTAAGTCAAAAATTGTGGATTTCTGAAAAGTCAAAACATCAAAAAAGTAAGAAGAATATAATTTTTTATTTTGTACAAGCATATTCTGGCGGGTGTTTATATTTGCACGATGATTATGGAAATCATTTGAGATTTAACACTTTTATTGTTACAGGTTGGACAAGTCTTACAACTAAATTATTAAAGTGACATCGCGTCTTAAGGTTAATATTACAGCTAAGTTATAGCTGACCTAACATGATTATCTATAAAATGACTTATAAAGAGACAAAATCATACAAAAAAAGTAGAAAATAACGGGAAAAAACAATAATATGATGTTGTGCACACAAATCAAAGGTGCAGTAGTACTGTTGTTTAAATCTATATTTTTACAATTTTTAAGTAGATCTTTAGTAGATTTCTTTAACAGAATCTGATTAACAGGTTTACGGCTCGGCCACTAGTAGAGACCATTTTTGAGAGAGGAATGGCCACTTGCTTCGCCTACGGCCAGACAGGAAGCGGAAAGACGCATGTAAGTGTCAGAAGCACCTGAACTCAACTTGTACTAGCTTTAAATCCATTTCCTGTTTGTTCCAGACGATGGGAGGAGATTTCTCTGGGAAGAATCAGGATTGCTCGAAAGGGATTTACGCTCTGGCTGGTTTGTGACTTATATGCACAAACTACTAGCTTGTTCTTTTGAGAAGATTCTCATTAATGTGTTCTTTCTCTCAGCCCGTGATGTTTTTCTCATGTTGAAGAAAATCAATTACAAGAAGTTAGATCTTCAGGTTTACTCGACTTTCTTTGAGATCTACAGCGGGAAGGTAAGTGAGGAATACAAATTGTTGGAAAATAAATATGTAATAGATATAAGAAAAAACGTAGTGCTCTACACATTGTGCCAAAATTCCCAATTAGACTCATCTTATATCAATTAGAGTCTTCTCATTAGTGTTTCAGAAGAAGCAGAAGCGTTCTCGAGATTTCCACCATCAGGAATCGAGATGACATACTGTATTTAAGCAAATATAAGCACCATTTTGTTTTCCAATTTTAATATAAGCTGAATTTCCAAAATAAGCACCCATTTTTCCACATTTCAAGTCAGGAGCAATCACAATAGCAATGCGCTTCTGTGTTGTGTCCTCTTATGCAGACATGCATACAGTATATGCTTTTATTGGGTCAATAAGAGAAATAAAGAAACATTAGGCAGATAGCTGCCCTACTATTTAAAAATAAATTAAATTAAATACAATAACATGGGGAACTCACTGTCTGCGAGGAATGCAGCGTGAAAACCGGAATACGCCCATATATGGGCATATCAAGTGGAATCATAGCACCCCCTACTGGAGATATATACATTCAGAAATAATGTTTAACGTTACTGTTTTTGATCTATTGTTCAAGTAAAAGAGTCACAAATTAGGTTTGTTTGAAAGAAGTATTATTAATAGAAGTATTTTATCCACAATTTTAGGTTTCTAGAAAGTCAAAACGGCAAGAACGTAATGCGGTGTTTATGTTCGCCTATTAATGGAATCTTTATTTTGTGCCTGAAAAATTAGGGGGTGCTTATATTCACATTTCATTTCATTTTTATTTGTTCTTTTTTTGTAGTGGTAATGTTAAACATATCCCCCCTTAAAAACAGGAGTAGGAAGAAGACCATGTCTTATTTACTCCTATCCCATTCTTGTATAATATAAATTGTACTAATATAAATAACAACCACAGATGGAAATTTCTATACTAACAAAACCAAACACATTTAAATCATTTTCCATACAGTTGCATCATTTTCCGCTACAACGACACTTGAATGTAGTGATGATGAATGTTGAATGTTGACTGAAAATGATTCCAGACAATTCCAATACTGTACACCTATAAATGAAATACACCAATCATCATAAATAACATAAATACGGTATGTACATGTATTTGTACTTTCGACAAAGTGTTCCTCTGCAAGACATAACTCCATAATACAGTGGGAAGCTCAGGAACGGTTAAAACTGTGAAAAGTGCCTTACAAATGCTCAGAACTTGAACTTGAACTTCTCCACACTGTGATGTCTCTCTCTCTCAGGTGTTTGATCTGCTGAACCGGAAGGCGAAGCTGCGTGTGCTGGAGGACGGGAAGCAGCAGGTGCAGGTGGTGGGTCTTCAGGAGAGAGAGGTGAAGTGCACGGAGGACGTGCTGAAGCTGATCGAGATGGGCAACAGCTGCAGGTCAGGCCGCGTCTCACCCGCGCCGCCACAGCGGGAGCTCCTCTGAAGCCAGGGGTGTGTCTCCACCAGGACGTCCGGTCAGACCTCCGCCAACGCGCACTCGTCCCGCAGTCACGCCGTCTTCCAGATCATCCTGCGGCGCCGGGGGAAGATGCACGGCAAGTTCTCTCTGATCGACCTGGCGGGAAACGAGCGAGGGGCCGACACGTCCAGCGCTGACCGACAGACTCGCCTCGAGGGGGCGGAGATTAATAAAAGTCTCCTGGCTCTGAAGGTTTGGCATCCTGGACACACACACACACACTGACGTGTAGTTTTTCCTGATACGGTGGTACCTCTACTTACGAATGACTCTGTTAACAAAAATGTCCTTTAACAAAGGGCGTCGTCGAGAACATATCGTCTCTTTTTACGAAATTATTTCACTATACAATATGCCCAATGTGGACAAGGATGTTAAGCGAGACCTGATGGGTAAAACTGTTTTTAAAATTTTTCAATCAGTTTTATTTTTCTTCAGTTATCGCGAGATTCAAGATGGCGGATGTAACATGTTTTTTATTACAGTCATTACAATATTTTATAATAATATAAGATTTATCAGATTTACGCGCAAAATGCAGCCCATTTTTACAAAATTTCCATTTTGCAACAAAAAACTACCACTGTACTCTTATTTTTAGTGTTTAATTGTAGCATTATTACCATTACAGTTTTTGATTATTATTACTACTCTATGAAGTAGTGTATTTTAGATTACTAGAATTTTGGATTAGTAGAATTTTACATTTACATAAAGTAAAAATTGCGTGTGTCTTGTGAATACACGAATGTATATGTGTATACACCGCACTTCACTTTTTTTTGTCTATATGTGTTTGTATGTGTATGTGTTTTCAACTATGTATATCATTCTGCTGTATTGTATAACTTTTAAATGTAATGTAATGTAATATAATGTGTGTTTGCTTCAGGAGTGCATCAGGGCTCTGGGCCGTAACAAGCCACACACTCCGTTCAGAGCCAGTAAACTCACACAAGTGTTACGAGATTCTTTCATCGGAGAAAACTCCAGAACATGTATGGTACGGATCCAGACTGTTGTCAAATGCGCTTTTGAGTTTGATACGCCATATTCACGTGTGTGTGTGTGTGTGTGTGTGTGTGTGTGTGTCCAGATCGCAACCATCTCACCAGGAATGGCCTCGTGTGAAAACACGCTAAACACTCTGAGATACGCAAACAGGTACGGCAGATTCTCTTGTGGGGTTGATTTTCAGTAACCAAAAAAAAAAAAGAAGTGAAAGTATTAAAATTCTATCTACTAAATAAAATACAATTGTCCAATACATAAATAAATACATATTTGTTGTAAATATTTATATTAATTGTAGTAGTATTGTTGTTATTTAGTATTTTATGTTATTAGAGTTATTGTTATTTATTTTCTCTATATTCATTAATTATTCCTTTTATTTTTATTACTATTTAAGAAATGTATTGTATTAATATTGAATTAATGTATTTATTAAATAAGTAATATACGCAATAATTGTTTTTTTTTCAATACCAAACAATGTAAGTAATTATGTGCGTATTTTGATCTATTTTTGATCACTTTAACAAAAGGCTACACAAATAATTTTAGAATTTTTGGCAAAATAACTTAAATTCAGCGCTTATATTAAGTATATGCATATACGTTTTTAAACTTCTAAAATGGAAAAACAATGGTTGCTTATATTCGCGTTAATACGGTACACTTCACTGACAATCTAATGAGATGCTAAATTTTAGTCAGCACAATCTCAAAGCAATATGGAACGTTTACTAGGATGGTCTTATCACACGTTTCTAAAGCACTGGTGGTCTCTCCTCAGAGTGAAGGAGTTTGGGATCAGTCCGTCCGACATTCCCTTCTCGCAGGGCGGACGAGGTTCCTCCGATCTGTCTCCCACCTTCCAGTACGACGACTTCACTACCTCACCCACCAGGTCATCAGCTTTTCCCTCCTTTCCCATCAGACACTGCACTAATATTTCTGTGTGTGTGTGTAAAATGTCTTCACGCTTGTGTCTCGTTCAACTTTTAATTAAAAATATTTTTTTTAACAAATTTACACAAAACCAAAGTCAAGTGTAGAAACACAGCGCACATACCGCGGTTTTTCACACAGTACTTAAAAGTTCCATTTAAACTTGGACTTATTTTCCAACTTTTAACTTTATTCATCCCCACATTGAGCGGTCGTGAACTCACACACAACCTCACAACACGCAGCTTAGAAACTTCAAAAGAAATACGTTTAGCAAACGTCCCTCTCACAAACACACGCTAACACGCTCTTAGTGCATTAGCCTGAAGTTTTAAAAGTGGAGATTGCAAGCGTAATTTAAAAATGAAACAAAAGTGCTTAAATTAATAAAAACGAACAAAATTCCAAGTTTGATATTTTTTAAATCTGATTCCACACAGAAGCTGATCCCTCAAAGGCGAATTACTACATCCGTGTTGAAAAGTACGACACACCTCGTCTTTTAGCCATCGTCTTCGCTAAAAGGCTTTCTGCTTTTTACTAGTGGACTACTGAATATTAAGTTAAAGAAGTTAACGTCACTACTACGATGTTAAGCATTATCCAATAAAAGAAAGGTTTTGTCCCGAGGAGCCCTGTGATTGGCTCCAGTCGCCCGCAACCAGGAAATGAATAGATTGAAATACAGGAGAAGGTTTAATATTTGTAACGTTTTAACGCTATTATATATTTTTAAAGCTTTGTCTGAGAGCCACATGCAGCCACCAGAAGAGCCATCAATGACTCGCGAGCCATAGGTTCCCGACCCCTTACCCAGAGTCCATCACTGTGGGTTGGTTGCATGTTCCGTTTGTGTTGGCAGGATGAAGGAGCTGAGTCTGGATCCCAGTATGATGGAGGTGCGAGGTGTGGGACAGCTGGAGGTGTTGGAGGCGCAGTGGGCAGTGGGCAGTTCTCCTCAGAGAGACGATCTCAAGCTGCTGTGTGAACAGAATGTAGGGTTCAGTGGAGTGTTTACTCACAGCTGTGCGGCTGGAGTAAGGTGTGTGTGTGTGTGTGTGTGTGTGTGTGTGCAGGAGGAGGAGGTGTCCCCACAGCTCTTCACCTTCCACGAGGTGGTGTCCCAGCTGGTGGAGATGGAGGAGCAGGTTCTGGAGGACCACCGGGCCGTGTTTCAGGTTCGGTCAAGTGCTTTTCCCAAGTCAGTGTGGAGAAACATCAGAATTAAGAAATCACCAGAGTTTTGCTCTGATTATTTTATTTGTATTCGGTTTTTTTTTTATTTCGATATTTTATCTGTTTTAATCCATTATTCATTTTATTTTTATCCGTTATAATACTTTATTATTATATTTTTATTAAGTGATGCGTGAGAAGCGTCAGTACTCGTTTTTTGTCTCAGATCAGAATAACATGTTAAGTAAAGTAGATTCATTGCATTATAAGACGAGTAAATTATAAACTCTAAAATATATGTCAGGTGCGTGTCATTCAGCCAGAAATTATAGTTTCTATAATTATAAAATTATATAGTTTCTATAATTTTTTTTTTATAAAAAAAAGAAAGATAAAAGAAAGTCGATTTTAGTGATCCGAACTCCAAATCCCATAATTCTCAGCCGATCCCAAGAGCCTTTGCACTCCAGTCCCCACAGGATTTTATACTTGCTTATATTTGTGTAAATACAGTATCTATATGTAAATATACGTAGATATCTATTATATATGAACATAGCAAGTGGAATCATAGCACCTCCCACTTTTACATAATATATAAAAAATAGAACGATAAATATTTCTAAATGTGGTTTAGAAATAATATTTAAAAAACATTTAACGTTCTATTTTTCTAGCGATTTTTGAAGTAAGAGTCACAAGTCTGTTATAATAAGTATAGTTAAGAGACGTATTTAGCAAGAATTGTAGGTTTCTGGAAAGTCGGAACACTATAGTAATGCGGTGCTTATGTTCACCTATTAATGGAATTTTTATTTCGTGACTGAAAAATCAGGTTCTGGATCATCTGACCCGAGTTTATACATCATCTGTGTGATCTTTCATCTGCCTGAACTCGTCACAACTTTCATGTAGCTTGAAGTGATGTAACCTCTCCTGACTTAGATGATGTCATCAGTGTTTTGATGGGCGGTGTGTTTCTCAGGAGTCCATCCGCTGGCTGGAGGATGAGAAGGTGCTGCTGGAAATGACAGAAGAAGTGGATTACGACGTGGAATCCTTCGCCACTCAACTGGAACAGATCCTGGACCAGAAGATCGACGTGCTGACGGAGCTCAGAGGTCAGACTCTCAGGAGAAGACCGATGTAGAACGGCTCTCTCTGTAAAACCTGGAACAAATAAACAGGAAACTGTGGTGGTGGTTCTTCTTCTGCTCTGATGGTTTCTCCTGCTCTGTGTGTTCCTCAGATAAAGTCAAGTCTTTCCGCTCGGCTCTTCAGGAGGAAGAACAAGCCAGTAAACAGATCAACCCCAAACGCCCAAGACCACTCTAGCTCTACACCACTCTATCACTCTCTCTCTCCCTCTCTCTCTCTCTCTCTATCTCTCTCAGTCTCTCTCTCTATCACTCCCCCTATC
>CM051494.1:11508344-11526919 GCA_028031935.1 Paedocypris micromegethes | reverse complement strand
CTATCTCTCTCTATCACTCCCCCTATCCATCACTCACTCTATCTATCACTCTGTCTTGCTCTATCACCTTAACTATCTCTCTCTATCACTCCCCCTATCCATCAATCACTCACTCTATCTATCACTCACTCTATCTATCACTCACTATCACTCTCTTGATCACCTTAACTATCTCTCTCGATCACTCCCCCTATCCATCACTCACTCTATCTATCACTCTCTCTATCTATCACTCACTATCACTCTCTTGATCACCTTAACTATCTATCTCCTTTACACCTCTCTCTTTCTCTCTTTCACTCCCCCTATCCATCACTCATTCTATCTATCACTCTTTTTCTCCATCACTCTCCCTCCCTATCAATCAGTCACTATCACTCTCTATCACCTTAACCATCTCTCTCTCTCTCCCTTACACGTCTCTCTCAATCACTCTCTCTTATACCTCTCTCTGTCGCTCACTCTATCACTTTCACTATCTCTCTCTCTTTCTTACACCCCTCTCTCACCATCACTCTCTCTTAAACCATTCTCTTTCTTTTGCTCTCCATCACCACTCTGTTTCTCTCTCAGTCTCTCACTCTTTCACCACTCTCTCTTGCTCTTTTTCTCTCACTCACCACTCTTGTTTTTATCTCTCTGTCCTTCTCCATCACCACTCACACACCGCTCTTTTTCTCTCACTCTTTCTTACACCACTCTCTCTATCACCATTCTCACTCTCTATAACCTCACTCACTCTCCACTCTCATTTTCTTTCACTCTCTTTTTCTCTCTCTTTATCTCTCTCACTCTTTCTCCTGCTGTCTCTGTCGCTCTCTGTCTTTCACCACTCTCTTTCTCTCTGCACCACTATCACTCTTTCCCACAACTACTGCCACTCTCACTCTCTTCACTATTTCTCTCTGTCTCTCTCTCTCTCTCCCCATCTCTCGTTCCTGGACATCTCATAATTCTGTTCTGTCAGTGTTTCTGGAGCGCATCACACACACACACACACACACACACACACACACACACACATACTTGTGTGTTAAAGACGTGTTGGAGCTCACACAGCGCTTCTGACGTTTGGATTTGTTCGTGTCTTTCCATCACCACGTATTGAAGCGTTGAGCAGTAAATATCGTTTCTATTGTACAGACGGTCTGATCATGATCTTGTGAAGGAAACGCTTTATTGGTTTGAAATTCTTACGGTAATTCAGTTCACATCATCACGTCATGTTTATGTAAAAAAGAACAAAAAAAAAAGCTATTTATATAATTTTTGTACAAATCATTTCAGCCTTTTTTTTATTGGAAGAACGTTTGTGTTTCGGTTTTACTCGTCTGTAAATCTGTGTGATGCTGAAATAAAAACCCAACGCTTTTATTCCAGTCCTTGTTTGTGCGCTTTTAAATATTGTAAAAAAAAAAAAATAAATAAATAAATATATATATATATAAATAAAGCATTAATAAATATTGTAATGACGTGAAAGCTAACAACCGGGCTTGAGGACACGGAAAAAAATGGAAACAAACTGCAATGTCTTCTGAATAATACACCATATTTATTTCATACTAATGACTGGCGAACATGGCAAAAATACTGCAGGAGTGACCTAATAGAAACCAGAACGTCTCAAACTAAGATGATTGGAATTAACGCTCAGGACGACTCCAATAGTCGCGAGAAAAACGGGTTTCACAGCTGAGGGAACGAAAAGCCATCGGAGACACAAAGATGAGTTTCTGAGAGGAGAACAGCAGCACTAGAAGAACGAAAAAATAAAAAAAGAAGGATGCCAAATCTTCCATGTCGACAGTTTAGCCAATGAGAATCCTTCAAATCATCATCATCATCATCATCTCCATCAGGAAATGTTCCATGTGTAGCCCAGCGGCTAAAACGATGCTAGAAACATTCCCAACGACATTTAAGACCCGACGCATCTCGTTTTTTATTTTCGAGGAAGGAACGTGTGGTTTTTTTTTTTTTCCGTAAAATTCCGAAACGCGGCCGGCGAATCCTCGGAAAGATCCTACAGCAGGTTTGGCCAGTGATTGGTGCTTGTCCGTGTTCCTGCTACGGACAAAAGGCGGGGACGCACAGCGGGGACACGTGATTGGTCCTTCAATGTAAAAAAAAACAAAAATCGAAATAAAACTCCAATAAAATCCAGCGCTAACCTGATGCTGTACAGCCAAAGTCTCGCAACGCTACAGAAATAAATAAATTCTGAAAGTAACATTTCCTCTACAGTCATGAAATGTACATCTTTACAGTATCTACACCGCGTAAAGTCCCACATGCGGACGGAACGCTCGCCTTCTCATCGCCCCACAACCAAAAGCACATGTCAGGTGACGGAACGGCTCTTGGCACAAGCTTCCGTGTGGGATCCAGCACGCGTGAACGGGACGAGCATGAGACGTAACAAAGCTCCACCAGTGCAAAGAAAACCAACCACAGCTCCAGAGCTTGAGCAGTAAAGGGACGGCCGCACTGTTATTGCTCCGCCGAGGCGATGAATCAGGATAAAGGGAATCCACGCGTTCAGTACATTCCAGAAACGGGGCGGAGCTTAAGGCGCTAGACTTCGTTGGGTCGACGGCGGAAAAGGTAAAAAAAAAAATTCCCACGACTCATGCATCCAGTCCCATCCCGGGAGGCGGGGCTTATTTGGGACTCAAAGCTCCGCCCTCCATCTTGCTGGTCCGCCCCCAGCAGCCGGCGGCGATGCTCATGCTCCGCTGGGCGCGCTCCGCCCGCTCCCGCTCGCACTCTGATTGGCTCTGGGTGCGCTCGGGCCGGCCCAGCTGGGCGGGGGGCGTGGTGGGGGCGGGCTGCGAGGAGATGGTGCGCAGCAGGTGGTTGCGCTTCCGCAGGAAGTCTCCGCTGCCGCCCAGGCCGAAGCTGCCCTTCCGCAGGACCATCCGCGTGCTGCCCGTCTTAGCGGGGCGCGACCTCTGCAGGTACTCCAGCTGGGACAGGTGCGACGCGTAGCCCTCACAGACAAACTGAGAGGACAGACACACCACACACATTTAACACATGTCTCAACACAAACACTTTTGAATAAATAAGTGAAAATAAAAAAAACCGAAAGAGAATTTTCATCTAAAAGCCACAGCCAATAAAATCACAGCACCAATCAAACACCACAACCAATCAGATCACTCACACTGAACAAACACAACCACCAATCACATCACAGCACCAATCAAACACCACAACCAATCAGATCACTCACACTGAACAAACACAACCACCAATCACAGCACCAATCAAACACCACAACCAATCAGATCACTCACACTGAACAAACACAACCACCAATCACATCACAGCACCAATCAAACACCACAACCAATCACATCACAGCACCAATCAAACACCACAACCAATCACATCACAGCACCAATCAAACACCACAACCAATCACATCATATCACCAATCAAACACCACAACCAATCAGATCACTTGCACTGATCATGCACACAACCAATTAGATAACAGCACTGATCATACACACAACATCCAATCAGATCGTAGGACTGATCAAACACCACAACCAATCAAATCACAGCACCAATCAAACATCACACCCAATCAGATCACTCAACCAATCAATACACAGCACGACCAATCAGAAAACAGCACTGATCATACACACCACAACCAATCAGAAAACAGCACTGATCATACACACAACAACCAATCAGATCACTCGCACCGATCAAACACACAACAACCAATCATATCACTTGCACTGATCATACCAACAACAACCAATCAGATCACCCACGCTGACACACCATCAAACGACCAATCCTCAAACAGACCCGAGGAGAGGTGATCTGACCTGACACTGCTGCTGCATTTTCTTGGTGGGCCGTCCCACGATGTAGATGTGCGAGGGCGGCAGGCCGAGAGAGCTGTACACCGAGATGTCTTTAGTGGAGCCGTACGCCGCAAAGATCTTCATGTGAGCCTGGAAGCAGCAGCGGGGGGCGTGAGCGGGGCGGGGCAGGGCAGGGGGGGCGGGGTTGAAGCGGGCGTGGCCACTGACCTCGGTGATGAGCGCCTTGAGGAAGTTGGCTTTGTGGCGCAGCGGGTCGTGCACCAGGCCGTCGCAGAAGGACACGATGCCGTGAGGGAAGTTGTGCTGCGAGAGCCACGCCACCACACGCTGCTTCTGCATGTCGGGACGTCCCGTCACGTACACGATCAGGTAGCCCAGGTCCTGCCAGTGCCTGACACACACATTACAACACAGATTAGTTAACACCACAAAGATGAGCTGACCTTAAGCTAACATTTACAACTACAGGCTAACTCCTGGACTGTGTTTTATGTTTACCGTATTTATAAGCACCCCTGGAATTTCAGGCACAGAATAATAACTCCATTATTGGTGAACACAAGCACCTCCCTGGTGTTCTGACTTTCCAGAAACCTAAAATATGGGGCTAAATACTTCTTTTAACAAACCTTACTTGCGACTTGTTTACTTGAATAGTGATTAGTACTGTACTAGTCTGAACACCGATGAACAATGGACACTTTTTTTTTACCGGTCTCTAATTTCACAAATTTTTGAACGCAAATAAACAATGGACATTTTTCTTCTATAAAGACCATTTTTACTCTATTTCCGCATAGCGACTTTGCATTGGTCTGGAACTAAGAAAAGCAGTATATAAATAAACTTGAACTTGAAAAATAAATAAATAATAGTAACGTTAAATATTATTTCTAAATATAGTAGTATATTTCCAGTAGGGGGTGCTGTGATTCCACTTGCTATGTCCATATATGGACATATTTCAGTTTTCACGATGCGTGGACTAGTTCCCTCCCAGACAGAGTTTCCCATGATATTGTATTCAATTTAATTTATTTTTATTGTTAGTGTTATTTAGCCTTTGCCAATGTTAACTGCGTGGATAATATAAAAGCATATATGCATGTCTGCCTCCAGAACCAATATTTAAAGAAAAAAAAGTGAACATCTGGCTTGAAATGTGGAAAAATGGGCGCTTACATTTGCGTGCCTATTTGCATATTTAAATGTACGTGTATATTACGCAAATATAAGCAACACCCCCTGATTTTTCAGACAAAAATAAAAATATGTGAGTTTTTTAAATGAAATTATTATAAGCATACAAGCACCCCACAAATTTCCAACCTTCTAAAATTGGGAAAAGGGGTGCTTCTACTAGAGTAAATACGGTATTACTGTAAGAGCGTCTGTGGCAGTGTTTTCTCGTTCATCACTGCTACTCGCTGGCACTGGAAGATGATTTGACCCGTAGAGAAGTAGAGTAATGGAGTCCAGACCTGACCACATCCACCGCTCCGGCCCGCACTTTGGGGTCACTGCCCATGATGGAGACGCTGGCAGCGAATGAGCCGTCGATACTGAAGACCACAAACTCTGTGCTGCAGGGCAAGACGGTCAGGTAACTGTCCGCAGATGTGTGGTCACCCCTGCACACACACACACACACACACACACACACACAAAGACCAAAGTTATTCAACCACAAATTCAGATTAAAAAACCACTTGAGAGTGTGATGACTTTAACAGCACTGAATGATGTTCAGTAGTTTCTCCCGTGCGTGTAATGCTGTGTAATGTTGCGTGACCCACTGCTCCGGGTTTGTGTGTATGTGCACTTCACTGGATGGGCATCACTGTACTTTAAAGTTGTCTTGCTGTGTAATGTTGTGTAATGTTGCAGATTGTTGTGTCTTGCTGTGTAATGTTGTGTAATGTTGCGGATCGTTGTGTCTTGCTGTGTAATGTTGTGTAATGTTGCGGATCGTTGTGTCTTGCTGTGTAATGTTGTGTAATGTTGCGGATCGTTGTGTCGTGCTGTGTAATGTTGTGTAATGCTATGTAATGTTGTGTAATGCGTCTTGTGTAATGCTGCGGATCGTTGTGTCTTGTTGTGTAATGTTGCGTATCGTTGTGTAATGTTGTGTAATGCTGTGTGATGTTGTTCATTGGCAACATTCAAACCACACCTTAAATCGGGGGCCGAACAGGATTATTCCATAATAAATCAATTAACTATAACTTTTTATTATTATTTTAAAAAATTACATTTATATTTACCATTTATAATAATAAAAAACTATAATCAATTAACTGTAATTTACAATGATTATAATTGATCTTAAACTTTAATGTTTAATTTAATGAAAATCTGTAATATTTTTCCATATTAATGTCAACATTTTACAAGCTATAAAGAAAAAAATAAACACCAAAAAAAACACATTTATAAAGTAAATGCTAGAAATGATAAACGACTGTTTGCACAACGCATGGTAAGCCATTGGTACCGCACTGCATTATGGGATCTGTAGTTTCTGCATCATCAGTGCTTCTATCGGACTAATAATAGCCTCCAGTTTGACCCAAATGCTTTATGGAAGTAGAATCCTTTATTAATACCCGATATCGACGTCTGACAGTGATTTCGCATTTATAGTTTGTCTGACACGCACCTGACCACCATTTTGACCGGGTAGACGCCGATGCTCAGCCTCTTGCCCTCCGGAATCACATAAGAGACGCGTCCGCTGCTGTTGGTCAGCTCGGTGCTGAAGTAAACCCACTCGCCGGACGGAGGCTGGGTCATGATGTGGATGTCCACCTTCAAACCCAGAGCCCATCAGCAGGAGCTCCTCCAGCGGGCATCTACGTGACTCCACTGACCTTCTCTCCGGTCAGCGTGACCATGTCCAGCGGTCCGTACATGAAGCGTCCGCTGACCAGCTGCAGGCCGTCCTCTGTAAACACGGCGTCGTTCACACGATGGTTCGCCGTCACGTTCTGCAACACACGGGTTCAGGTCAGCGGAGGCGTCCACCTCCCCTAACTCAAGCCGTCTGTCTCACCCGGATCTTCACGTGCGTCCTCTTCCTCAGCCACTTCTCCCGCGGTTTGGACGGAGTGAACTCGGACACTTCCTTCCCATCCAGCTCCAAAATACTGGAGTTCTCGTGCCTCATCACCTGAGAAACAGAACAAGCGCAGGAGAATCTCAGGTACGTCGGACTCAGTAGTAAAACATTCTGGCGTTTTTGAACACTTATTACATTTCTGGGACACACACACACATGACCCGTGGTCATTTTTCCAATCCCATTCCATCATAAACATGTTATTTCACTGAGTGGGTGGGAGGAAACCCAGGCGAGAACATTTCAACTTAGTGTAAAAACTAAAAAGATATGACAAAGTATAAATAATGGGCTGATTTATAAAACACATGCATACACACGTTTGTTACATTAATGCTTTGATCTAAAAACAAGACATTTTGTATATACGGCAACTTGAAATGAGCGATACATGTTGCAAAGTATTTCATTTCAATGTGCTTTCAAATGTTCAATTGTTTCAAATTATTATTCTTTAGATTACATGCATGAATGTTACTACATTAGGCATGGTTTTGCCTCATTGTTATTATTAATGTTTCTTTCATTTTTATGAATCAATATTTGAATAATATTAAATCACCTTAAATTACTCCATAATTCATTTCTATTCACTACAGGTACTCATCTTATTATTTGAATTCCTCAAAATGTCCTAAGTATGATTCTCTAAATGAATTAAGCTATGTTCATAGAGTCATACAACCAATTAACAATGGACATAATTACAATTAGACTATACAAAAATATAATTACAACAATCTACTTTTTTTTAAGTCACACAACATCTTTGAACTTGTGTCTGACGATTTCACAAATGAATTACATGTTGCTTTATAAACAAAACTCGTCATGTAATAATCTTTATAATAAAGTAAAACATGTTTCTAAACTCTCAATAGATTTCTAATGGAACTCTAATTCATCTACACCTGCTTGGAAGCGGCTTTCTGGCCCCCCTCACCTGTCTGAGGAGGAAGGAGACCACGTCGGTGGATTCCCAGTAGGAGGCGTGGAAGAGGTGAGGTAGAGCCACGGTGGGGAAGGCGGTCAGGGCATCAGGGCAGTACAGGGCGTAATCCATGCGCTTAGTGCCCCACCAGCGGCCTGCGACTGAGCGAGAGAACCAGAGACACACGTCACACCATCACACGGAAGGAAACGCTCCTCCACTCTCGTCTACTCTCACCCAAGACCAGTAACACTGCACGTTCATACTAGTTTTAAGTGTCTGAATTGTTGATTTCCTCCTCACTGTGACACACACACATCACACGCAACATATACTGTTTTCTTAAAATGAACTAAATCGTTTTGATGTCTTTTATAACAAAATGTTTGCTGAAATAATAGTTAAAACAATACCGTATTTACATGAATGTAAGCACCCGCCTGATTTCAAATTCAAATTTTAAATACAACCTGGTACAACGTGTAGTGAAATGTGTTTTTGATCATTCCAGCATTTAAACACAGGGATGGGGGAGATACAACAAAATGTGCAAAGGGGGAATTACAATAAAAAAGAATGAATAGAAATACAATTTCTATTATATATGATTTTCAAGCACCTCCGTATTTTCTTGGTGTTCTGACTTTCCAGAAATCCAAAATTTGGGCTAAATACTTCTGTAAGAATGTTATTTAATTTAACAAACTTAACTTGTGAATATTTTATTTGAATAATAGATAAAAAATTGTGACGTTAGATATTATTTCTAAATGAAGTAGAGTATATCTCCAGTAGGGGGTGCTGTGATTCCACTTGAGTCCGCCATGTCCATATATGGGCATATGGACCAGTTCCCTCACAGAGTTTGCCACATATGCACATCTGCCTCCGGAACCATTATTTAAAGCTCAGACTCAGACTCAAGAAGCAGGAATTTGTTAAATTGTAAAAAAAATTATGAAATGTAAGTTGCTTTGGATAAAAGCGTCTACTAAATTACTAAAGTAAATGTAAAGTAAATTTGTGATTGCTCCCGACCTGAAACATGGAAAAATGTGCGCTTATATTAACTCACAAATTTTAAATAAGCGCATAAGATTTTCAGCTTCTAAAATTGGAAAAACGGGGTGCTTATTTTCTCGTATATACGGTAGTTCTTTAAATATAGCCACAAACAGACACGCACATCTCCAAGTAATGTAAGAGACTCAAGTAATGTAACTCACTATACTTTTAAATTCATAGTGAACTACGTAGTTCACCTTCGATTCAACCACAGATTAGTTCATGTTTGGTTAAAAAAAATGTTCTCATTAGTCACATATAACGCATGCATATGTCACTTTAGAAAAAAACGAGTCTCTTTTTTTTTTTACACAAATCTCAAAAAATTAAAAAAAGTCATATCTAAACTAAAAGCACAATACGGCTTGAAAATATTCCCTCTGAACAATCCTAGCAGGTGACAGGAGACAGAAAGGAGAACAGTGTGAGGTTCTTCAGGGGGTCTTCATCATCTGGAGTGCCTCAGGGGTCCAGAGAGGAAGAGCGGCATTATGGGAAGAGAGGATGATTGTGGAAACTGAAGAAGTCGAAGGGACACAGGAGAAACTATGAAGAACAGGTGGGCACACACGGAGGGCCGAGGTGACCCCTGACCCCACCCGAGCTGCTCAGTACCTTGCTGGATGTCCAGCGTGATACACGGTGATGGCGGGTACGGGGCGAGCAAGGGATGCAACTCTACAGAGAAGCCGTGCTCCGTGTCATCCTGCGTTTGGAGCTGCGGGGGGCTGTGTGACCTGCGGGGCTTGGGCGAGGGGCTTCGAGAGCCCCCTCTACTATAGGACAGGGCCAACTGAGACAAATAGCCCATCTTTTTGCACAGGCTAAGTTGGCAAGATTGTGCGACTAGTGGAGAAACACATTCAAAACAACAGTGGTAAAATTTGTATTAGAAAAAAAAACAAAAAAAAAAACACCAACACAAAACACTTTTTTTTCTCCATTTCAATATTTACAGTGATACCTCGGTTCACAAACTTAATCTGTGAAATTACTTATTTAGGGGGGGGGGTTGAAGCACAAAAATATTAAATATAAAAGCACACCGCTACATAAAGACGACAAATGTGCAAATAAAAAAAAATATGCGCATATAAGCACCCCCCAAATGTTTTAAAAATTGGAAAAAAGGGGTGCTTATATTCGCATAAATACGATATTATCATTAGGCTTTTCTGAACTTACAGTGCGAATAAGGGGCATGTATATCTGGTTTGACTGGGCAAAGCAGTAAAGAAAATGAAAAGTTTGCGTGCAGAAACTTTCCAGTAGCAAATACAGTGCTTACGCAAATATAAGCACCCCAATGTTTTTTAACAAATCTAACTTCGTATCACTTTCAATGAAATTTTGATTAAAAAACTTGAATAATACTTGAGTAAAAAAAATATATTCTGGTCATTAAAACTCCAACTCCCAGAACCCTTAGCGTGAGGCATTAGGCTCCATGAGCCTTGGCACACTAGACTAAAGCTGCAACTTTGTCAGACATAAATATCAGAACAGTATTATTTTACTGTGTGCAGCAGACAATTTGATTGTTTTTCCTCCCGGGCTTTGACTCCAGTGTTTTGACTTTTTTGACATTTGTTTTCTTTCTGCTCCGATGTGTGCTAGTGGATTCGCTAGCTGTTAGCTGATAGCCCGAATTTACCGGATGTAAAATGATGTCTATTCAAATATTAATGAATGAAAATAATTTGAGCTTATATTTACGCGCATATTTGAAATTGGCGATTATAATCACCCCGCAAGTTTTTGAGCGTTGAAAGTTCAGAAAAAAGGGGGTGCTTATATTCGCGTAAATACAGTATTTAAAAAAAAGAAAAAAAATACATCCAAACGAAGTGAAAACAGTTTGAAACGTCTCTGAGTAATGTTTGAGACCAGAACACTCACTGTTGGCGATGTTGGAGGCGGTGTAGCTGTCGGCTAGCCCGGACACTTGACTAGCGATGCTGGTCTCGCTGGCCCTCCGCGCGGCCCTGAAGGATGGAACCGAGGCCGGAGACGAGGGATTGGAGTGGTCGGAGAACATGATGCCGTGGGAATGCATCACATCCGCTGTCAAGGCCCAAAGAAAACACCTTTATTACATTATTCACACACTGAGCGCAAATTCACGGAGACCCTCTGGTCCAAAACCTAGTCACCTGCCTAAAACGTGATGCTTCTAGATAATTTTCGCTTAAAACCAAAGAAAAATTAGGTATTTAAGTAGAAAATAATAAATTATAATGCATTAGAATCAATTCACCACTTCACCCTTCAGTGGGCCATAAAAAGCCCAAGGCCATTAAACGTTTGTAGATGTTCAGATTTAGACAAAAATATTTGACATTTTACAAATCCCGTAAATCCATATTTTGGTCTATTTCAGTATCAATGTTACCTGTGTGGTATTTTTTTAATATGACACATGACAAATATTAAAAAACGAAAAATCTATGGCCACATAAAGTGAAGTGGTTCATCAAAATCCTCCAATGTCTGATTATGCAACTCTCACGTCAGCTGCATTTGAGTAACAATTACTAGTTTTGCAGTAGTAATCATCAGTCAGCTGGGCAGGTTACTAGGTTTATGAACAGGATTGTTATTATTATAGAAGTGTATTGAACAGAAGGAAAAGAAGGCCAAGAAACACCGAGACACAGAGAGAAGAAAATATTGCCTCTCACTCACAATGTTTCAGTAGCTTTAAAGTGAATTTATAGGTTGATATTTGTTCTTTATTAGTTTACATTTATTAGTAAATGTTATAACGTATTTTTATATTTAAATAATAATAATAATTACTAGCACATTATATATTGAAAACTTTTTTATTTCTATAATTAATTGAAGGACATATCAAAAAGCTATCTTTTTATTTGACAAATCAAATAATCTGTCAGTTATTTAAAAGGAAAAAAAAAGACTATATAAAGTGGTAACACACTTCTTCATTAAAAACGTGTATAGGTATGTATATACAAATATAGAGTATATATTGTACATATATAATACACATTAATATGTATATACATTCCATTATCCATTTATATTCCTTTACATTCATATATATATATATATATATATATATATATATACACACTTATACATTTTACAAGAAAATATCACTAAGATTGGTCTCGAAATAAATGCTTTCTCGAAACAAACGGTTAGTTGTGGTATATTTGGTTCGTGGTGGTGATAAAACCTGGACATTCAAACATAGTGACCAGAAGATCGGAGTGAAAGTGGCAGCCATTAGACAATCAACGTCAGAGCAGACAAACACTGATCATGTGAGCACAGTGCACACACACCACACGCTCAAGCCATGCAGAACTCAAAAAAACAACCCAGAAATGGCTACACACACTCGGCGGGGGCCGGCATGGCTTGCCAGTTGAGCACAGGGACGGGGAAGGAAGTCTCGCTGATGCCATCCTGACAGCGCTGGGCGGCACTGCCCACACTCTCCAGCAGGAGGAGAGGGTTACTCTGCAGGCTTTCCACTGCCACATGAGGGACGTGAAGACATGAAGGCCACGACAGGGAAAGAGACAGAGAAACAGAAAATAAAGACAACTAACAGACAGGAATGACACAAACCACACAGAGCACAACATCAGACCTGCAGCCATGAGAAAAGCTGGGCTTCAGTGACGAGGGTCACTGCAAAAAAAAAAAATGCTACAATCGCTGATTTTAGTCTAGGGGCTGGGCGGGGCTGAAAGGCTCCTCCTCTGTGGGAGGGGTCAACAAGACTACCCAACATTTTTTGAAAACTGGACTACTATTACACGTAGAACCAGCTTAGTAGAGACACCCCCCACATCTATACCAAAATATACCAATTACCAAAATATTCCATTGAGTCTAAATACTTTTATGATCAAAATAATCTTTTTATGAACAAAATTCTCCTTTTTGGAGAATATTTAAATTATAACATTGGACTACATCAAACACTATATGCTGGGTTCAATGCAGAAAAACCAATTCAGCAGCTTTAATGCGTTAAAACTGTATGAATACCTGCTTGACAATGATGGACAGGATATCGTATGAACGTGAATATATTCAAATAATCAGTATATAAGCACCCCCTCACTTTTCAGGCACAAAATAGAAATGTCATTAATATGCAAACATAATCTTGTCTTTAATGTCTTGGTGTTCTGACTTTCCAGAAACCTAAAACTCACAAACAGACAGAGGTCCCCTTGTTATTGTATTTTATTTAATTTAATTTAATTTCCTCCAGTGTTATTTAGCCACTGCTAAGTGTCGCTGCGTAGAAAACGTTTCTTTATTTCTGTTATTCAGGTGAATATTTTTGTTTTTTATTTATTTGAAATTCGGTTGCATGTGCAAAATTAAAATATCCTCATTAAAAGCACCCCAAGCTCAAGCTTCTAAAATTGGGGGTACTTATATTCGGGCATTTGAAATATTATATGCATTTTATATGTATAACGGTACATACAATGGGACAGAAAAGGGGTGTCAAAATCATTTCACATTGTGGGCCACATACGGCCTAGAGAGATGTCAAGCGGGCCAGACCTATGATATTATACCATACTTCACTATAAACAACCAAAAAATCAAGTTTTGGTGTAAAGAAGCACAAGAACATTGGGAACATATTGAAATTTAATGAACTGTCTTTCTACAAAACATTCCATTAATTACCTCATATTTCCTTATAAACATCTCTGTAAATAAATTGACCGTGGTCCATTTGTCTTAGAAAATTGTAAACTCTTTATCTACTTTTCTCTGTTTGGATAACGACATTTTGGCTAATAAGGGTGTAGCGGAGAAGTAGAGACCAAGGTCTTCAGTTTGTCTCAGTGATACGTCGTTCTACTCTGATGAAAACAGTGCAGATAATTATCAAAATTAATTCTGTGGGCCTCTTTATGTTTGAGACCCCGCGGGCCGTATGTTTGAGACCCCTGCCTTCCACAGATCAGTCAATAAGCCTCTCCTCTCCTGAAGCGGGTGAGTTGGGCTCTTACCCAGCAGCGTGGACTGGCCGTCTCCCAGTGGGAAGCGCTGGTACCGCGGGACACTGAAGGGGGGCAGCAGGTGGAAGCGCTTCTCCAGCAGAGGCTCCAGGCGTGAGGCCGAGGGGTCGGCGGGGTGGAACAGGTTATACACCTGCTGGCACCCCGGACGCAGGTGGGACACTGGGAGACAGGGGTGAGTGAGTAAAGCGCGTAAAGTGAGAGACGGGGTGAGGGCGACACACCATCCAGAGAAGGGACGACGGTCTTCCTCAGAGCCAGAACCAGACCCAGCGGAGAGCCGAACAGGAAGAAGTCCGACACCTCGAAATCAAACTTCCCCAGGACGCCTCCTCCCTCCAGCATGGTGCTGCTGCTGGAGCGCCGCGAGCCCGGGTCATTCCGCAGGACGCTGGAGTGCAGGCTGCGCGCACACACACACACACACACACACACACAACATAAAGTGTGATATGATGCTTTTTAAAAGTATGTGTGTGTTTCTTCTATTTGTGTCCTTGTGTGTGTGTGTGTGTGTGTGTGTGTGTATGTGTGTGTGCTGCCTTCTTTTGTGCGTTTTTGCTCTTGTTGGGTACTTGTGTGCTGTATTTTGTGTTACTTTTTTATACTACTACTTATTTTTAAGTATCTTACTTGTTACTTATTTTTACTACTTTTCTGCATAAATCTGTATAAATGACAATTAATCTGCACAATCAGTTGCACTAGCCTGTACATATCCAAATGTGAATTTCTATACAGTGTATAATACTGTATATACTCTGTGTCTGGTCATAGCATCTTTAAATAAGATTCATAAATTCTCCGGTGATGACAATTCATAGATTCTTTAAATATAGTTTATGTTCATAGTATCCAATTCACATTTTCTCTGCACATATACATTCTGTATATTTTCAACTTATAACCGATATGCGGCACTTACTGCTAACAAAGTTGAATCTAATCTAATCTACTTATCAGACACAGTAATTACAAAAGTACTTTAAATCCAAAACTGTAAAGTAATCTGTAATTCATTACTTTTTAAAAGTAACTTACTCAATACTGGTTGTATGAGTGTTCACTGTTGTGTTGTGTTGCATGATCTCACCTGGTTAAAAAGGCCTGGTGCTGTTTGATGGTGTCCAGCTCGTAGGTGGAGGAGTCGCTGCGCTTTCGGGGCAGCTGTTTCTTGGGGTCGTCCGGGCCGCTGCAGCGCGGGATGTCGATGTTACTGCGGCTGAGGTGGCGGCTGCCCTCCAGAGACAAACCCGAACCCGAACCCGAACCCGTGCAGTGAGTGCTGTTTATGATGATGCCGGGCGACAGCAAGTCGTTGTCCTGTGGAGGACGAGATTCATGAATACTTATGCAGTGGTGTAAAGTACTTGAGTAAACGGACTTTGCTTCTTTACTTAAGTGTTTTTTGGCTATTGTGCTTGTACCGAGTATCCATCACATAAGCAACTTTTACTCTCTACTTGGCTACATTTGTGATTGAGTGTCGGTACTCTTTACTCCACTACATTTGAATGGACATTTATTGTTACTCGTTACATTGTGATAATGTGCGACAAGTCAGCATCTTTTTCCTATTTCTTGAGCAGACGAGATATCGCCATCTGCAGGATGCTGAAGGTACTGGATGCTATTTATCAGTCCAGCGAACACAACTAGCTGAGGCACTTTTTGCACATTTGAGTTTGACTGAGACTGACTTTTTGTTTTCTTTTATAGATTTTGTTCTGCCATTTTAAAATATTGAGGTGTTAAATATAATTTCTATATTGGGAAATAAAACCTCATAAATAGTTTCTTGCTTTTCACATCTCTTGGTGTTTTTAAGGACTACATTTAGGAGTGTACATTACATGTAGGAGTAAAATATTTAAGTTTTTTTTTAATTGGATTCTTCACGACTTTTACCCAAGTCGTCTTGGAATTGGTGACTTGTAACAGGTAATGGAGTCATTTTTACAGAACGGTATCTGTACTTTAACTCAAGTATGGTTTTCAGGTACTCTTTACACCTCGGTCCATTCGTCCTCTCAGCTCCTCACTTAGCTACCTGATGCTTTATCATGTGGAGGAAACAGGAAGTAGAGAATCCCAGCAAAACAGTACCACATGCCTTAGCTAAAACAGACAGTTGTGACAGACAGGAAGTCACCTGCACACTGACGATGCTGCCTCGCCGACTGCTGTTCTGACTCTCGGACACCGTGATGTTGCTGCTACAAAGAGCGTCGAAGCCCAGAATTCCACCCACACAGTCTCCGATCAAGCAAACCTGTGCAAACAGACGGAGACATCAGTTATACAGACTAACATCTAGAAAGATACATAGGCAGATGGACAGAGAAACAGACAGTTATACGAAAAAAAACTTTGGATTTCCCAGTAGCTCAGCCCTCGATTCCCAGGCAAGGCAGGAATTTGTTGAATTGTAAAAATTGTTACAATTCACAGAGTCTGCTAAATGACTAAAGTAGAGAAGAAAAAACAAAAAGTATAAATTCAAATAAAGTAAAAACTGACAGTTTTATAGACAAGCAGATAGACAGTCTTACAGTGGGTTATACAGACAGACAATTATACAGACAGACAGACAGAAAGATACATGGACAGATTGACCAACAGACGGACAATTAATAAAACAAACATGGACAGTAATGCAGACAAACAGAAAAAAAGACACTTGGAGATATAGTTGTACAGACAGATAGACAGCTATACAGATGAGAAGACAGAGAGACAGAAAGATAGTTGTACAGACAGATAGACAGCTATAGAGATGAGCAGACAGACAGACAGGCCTGTGGAGAGAAGATCTGACCTGGCCGGTGAAGGTGGCCCCCTCAAGGGAGCGGATGAAGTCTCCATACACCTGATTGGCTCGTACGATGACAGTGGCCACGGCGTCCTGGTACTGAGGGGCGGAGGTGGCCAGCAGGGGCAGCGCGGCCAGTGGGATGTGATCCTGACTGTTGGACAGACAGCCCTCGTCGTAGCTGTATGGACTCAAGCTGCGTCACGAACAGGACACCATCAGTCTCTGGCACATACTGTATTTACTATATTTGTATCTATATACATTTATTTACGCAACTAAAGGCTTCATAAAACGTCCTAACCTAGTACTTACTCGGCATTCTGACTTTCCAGAAACCAAAAATTCTGGCTGAAAATGTAACAATATTTATTTTACTTCTTTTACCAAATCTATGTTGTGACTCTTTTACTTCAATATATCTTCCATTACTGAACTGTCTCTTTTAGACGCCCGTCTCCAATAAAGAGCCTAGTGTGAACGCATCGCAAATAATTAAAAGCCTATTTCCAATAGTAGCCTGTCCTCTGTGCAAGCAGATGTTATTCTAGAAGTAATATATAATGTTATTACATTATATTGTATTTATTTATATAAATATTTATATAATATCTATTTATACATATATACAGTAATTGTTCATATTATATATATATATATATATATCATATATAAAATAATAAAAAATATAATATTAAATAAAACAATATTCAATATAATTTTCAATTCAATTCAGCTTTATTTATAAAGCACCTTAAAAGCAACAAATCTTGGCCAATGTGCTTTTCTATATAAAAACACACGAAGAAACAAGGATATAACAATAAAACCAATAAAACAGCAAAAAACAAAAAAAGCCAACAACTCATACTGGTTTGAAACGCCAAGGAAAAATAATGTGTTTCTAAAAAAGATTTTAAAACGGAAGTGAGTCTGCCTGCCTATGCTTGCCGGCAGCTCATTCCACAACTTTGGTCACCTCAAGTTAAGAAAATTCAGTTACTTGGATAAGAGCCTGTCTCCATTAGACGCAGATCTCTAATAATCGCCTGGCAGTCTGCATTATTTTTTGAATAAACGCCCGGGCTACTATTGGAGGATATACATACAGTAATCGCTAAATATTATTTCTAAATGTAGTAGAGTATATATCCAGTAGGGGGTGCTATGATTACACTTGCTATGTCCATATATGGGCGTAATCCGGCTGTTCCCTTGTTCCGGCTGACAGAAAGTTTGCCACGTATTTCTGTCTAAGTGTCTAAATTCTTTAATTCTTCACGTTCACTTCTTCACGGCATGTAACTGTACTCAGACATGACAGACTATACGTACGGTTACTGGATCTTACTTTGACACCAGAGAAAACGCCTCCACACACACGGCCGGACACGGTACCAGTCGAATGGCGATTCGTCCCAGTGCGGCGGGGTAATGGACTCGCATCACGGTGTCGAAGGCGTCGTTTATGGTGTTGACGTCGCCCTGTTTGCTGTTCTGGTCCCCGCTGCCCGTGTCCAGGATGTTTCCACCGTGGAGGACGAGCACGAGGACGTGGATCTTGGACGTCTGCAGGCCATGCTGAGTCGAACAGTCCTGAAAGACGCATTTAAACAGTTTATTTTCAGAGTTTCCAGCTCCCCATATCTCATGTCCGCAGTGTGGATATAAATAGTAGCTCATCTATCAAGGTGTTACATACATTGATTTGGATGACCAGTCCATTGCTGTGGTAGAACACATTCAAAGCTGTGGTAAGTCCTGGGTGTGTGTG
>CM051494.1:11494207-11508323 GCA_028031935.1 Paedocypris micromegethes | reverse complement strand
TGTGTGTGTCTACGGACTCTATTGAACAACACTAATAATAAATGACTCACATCGGGTCGTTTCCATCAATCTGACATATTTGCATTCGAGCAAACTATTTCTCCAATGGTAATTTCGCATTTATGCAAATAAAGGCACCCAGCGAATAAAAGCATCTTTAATGGCTTATTTTCTCGATGTTCCGACTTTCCAAAAAACTAAAATCTTTGGCTAAATCCTTAAACTTAACTTGTGACTCGATCATAAGCGTAATGACCTGACATTCTACAAGCGAACTAGTCCATGCCAAGACTGCCAAAGCATTTCTAGATAAAACTGAATGAATGAAATCCACAGGTTCACAATACTAATTTTGAAAAAAGTAATTTGCGTAAACACGGTACTTGTGCATATTCACCATATTCAAAGTATAATCCGGTAGTTAAAAATGAATGTCATACATTCACTTCTCTGTTGCTGGATGTTTGAAAAAAAAAAAAAAAAAAAACATAATGAAGAAACAAGGATCTACTTCAAAATCTATATCTCTAAAACAGGGGTGCCCATTACATAGATAGAAAGACATTGTGGGTAGATCGCATGGCATTGGGCAAAGGATTTTTTTAGGTACTAAAGCGTGTGTGTTTACTGTGGTTTCAAACCAGAAGATGACACACAGCAAACCATATACAGCAAACTAATACAGTTGAGGACAAAATTATTATCCACCAAAGAACTAATTGAAAAAAGTATTTCAAAAATTGTATATAATTAATACATATATATATATATATATATATATATATATATATAACAAAATAATAATTTGTGTTTTTATAGCCGGTAGATTGTTTTGACTAGGTCATTCAATAAGCAGATCCCAAACCAAAAATGTGAAAGCACCCCTGTTCTAAAACATTTAAAACTTGAGAGACCAACACTAAAAACATCTATGTAAAAAGTTGAAGAAACTGTGATGAAATTGCAGTTTGGGACATGGATGGATCTTCAGAAGGTAGGACTAGTCTAACTGTACTCTACCAGAACAGTGATATTTACACTATGAGACTCACTCTCGGGCGTCTGCGTCCATTACGCCGTCGCTTGCTCTGGGAAACGACTCTCTGTGAACCAAAGTTAAAATGAGCTGATAACGACCTCACGTCCTCGATCCTGCTCATCTCTGACACGGAGAGCGTGACCTCATGACTGCAAGCCACGTGGGTTTTGCCTGAGCCAGTGGTTTTTATTTTGGCCAGAGGTCGTATAGATTTGTAAAAGACAGTGTGGTGCTGATGAGGAGTGAAAGTCCTGCCGCATGAGCTTGTTTTCATACACATCAGCACAAAGCCAGTGAAATTTCAGCTCCATGTGCAGAAGGTCAGATCAATGGTTCTGGTCTGCAGCTTCATTAATAAACGGATCGTTATTGCGCTGTTTAAAACAGAACTGCACCTCAGTGAGCCGCCCTGAGCCCCCCGTCCCGCTGAACTCCACCCCGGGGTCCGGATACAGGTCACCTGGAAGCACATACACAATAAATCATAAAATGTCCGAATGCATTATAAAAACCACTTGTTACTTGTAAAAGTGATGCAATTTATTTTATTTTAATGTATTTCATTTTCTCTTTGTCAAGGTTTCTTTTATGAGAAAACATTTATTTAAATGGAAAGAAAAGTTCATAAAAAATAAGTTCAAGAAAAATAAACGTTTTTCCATACAAGTAAGATATTAGTATATATTTGATACGTTCATTGTTAACCACGTATTCAGATTTCTTAAACGTAGCAAAGTTCGCAAACATTTCGAACATATAGCACATATATTTTTGTTGACAAAATCTATGACGTAATCTAAAATGGTGTGGGATTCAGTCGACTAAAATTAGACTAACTAAAAAAATTAAGATCACTAATTTGGGACTAAAACAAAACTGAATGACAAAAACTAAACTAAAAATCTTTGTCAAAATTAACACTGGTCCCTATTATTCATTATGATGTTGTTTTACTTGAAGAATGAATTAAAATGAATTAAAGTAGTAATTTATTCATAAAGTAGTAATTTATTTATTTATAGAAATTATTTATAAATGAAGGAGTATTTCTCCAGCAGGTGGTGCTAAGATTCCACTTGCTATGTCTACATATGTCGAGCATCTTGCGCGAATGATACATAAAATAGTACAACCTTTCAACAAGTTCACCATTAAAGCTTAACGTACAAGTTTAACATGACGAGAAATTTGTTTTTGTTGAGAAAATTGTTAAGAAAATTCCCGCGTACCTTGCGATTCCTCAGCCTCAGCAGTCTCAATCTTGTCCATCAAATCATTAGAGCTCCACTTGGTGATCTCCTTAGGGAAGAGCTCCTCGTTGTCAGAGAAATCCTCTGGAAAAACAGGGAGCATCAGGAGCGTTGCTGCTAGTCTGGAGGTAGTAGATCTTTACCGTGAGCGTCGAAGAACTCGTCGTCAGTGCTGTCCTCGGAGTCTCGCGCGATGCTCTGCATTCGCCATTCTGAAATACTGTGTCGTGAAGGACTTCCTGCGGGAAACAATAACGGCAGAATACGGTCACTGAGACCACTATATAAGTCGACACTGTTAAACATATAAACACATTAAAATGTATTAAATATGTATTATCATTCAGAAATATACCTTACAATAAACAATCTTTTGTTTGTATAAAACCACGCACTTTTAAATCTATGCAGACACTTACATAAACATACATTGACTGCATAAATATGTTCAAATTCAGTTTATATATAAAACACCTTTCTTGGTTTTTTTTTTTAAATAAACTGTTTTTAAAAAATTAAAAAAGAAATTGTTGCAATTATGTCCATTGTTCATAGATAAAACATGCATGCGTTTAACGCGTTAACTTGACCGCACTAACAAATGTAGCATTTCTACATTTATTTCTACGTATTTTAATCAGAAGCACAGAGGACAAACTGACCTCCTCTCTTTGAGGAGCGTGAGGACCTGGAGGAGGTGGACCACTGCTTGGTCAGTTCTCCTCTGGCCTGCAGCGTGTCGCCCTTGTTCCTCGGCGTTCCCTCTGCTTCCATAGCGTTGATGGCCTCCTTGGCTTCGTGTTCTTTCTCTGGACTGGTGGCCGTGCCGTTGTTCTCGCCAGCCTCCTCATTGCAGCTGTACTGTGCCATCTTCTGAGCCAGGGCCAGCTGGGTCTCCAGCTCCAGCTGCCGGATGTCCTCCATGGTCAGCCCGTACCACTCGTCCTGCCAGCACCACGCTTGTCGATGAGCTCGGACCATCACCTTCCTCAACCCTGGTCAGAAACACAGAGAGCAGCCCATACTGTAATACCGTCATTTAGATAACAGAATTATATTCTATAAATCTTTGAACCCTGCGGTTATTAATAATCGTGGGATCAATTCATTTCATTTATATTTTACAAAATGCCCCGGCTGGTTGCCTGGGCAAGACACTGATGCGGCACATTGAGGCTGCCCACTGCTCCGGGTTTGTGTGTGCCCACTGAGGGATTAATAAAGTTGAAATTATTATTATTCAGATAATTGCGTTAATCAGACAAGTGTTGTGGGGGGAAAAAAAAAACACACTACATACCATTATCATGATGAAAACCATCACAGATATTTTTTTTTTTTTTCATTTGAACTAAAAGTAATTTTTAAGCGAATATAGCTTATATATATACATTTTTAAGCGAATATAAGTGAATATTTAAGCAAATGCTATTTAAAAATGCATATTTTAAACGTGCAACTACAAGCACTCCCCAAGTTTTAACGCTTCTGGAAAAGAGGTGGTGCTTTTATACATATGCATAAATACGGTAATAACATACCTTTTTATCAAAAGGATTTATGTAAAAGGACAGAGATTTTTACAATAAGGTAAAAAAGTAAGCCAGAAAAAGAAAAAGGATTGAAAATCACTTCGAAGAAGAGAAGTGGAATCAAGTTGCCGGCAAATAATCAGAGAAAGGAGGCCATAAACAAACTGATATGGCATTAATGAAAGTGATAAGGGCTCGTGGGAGGGATATAAAAAGACAGATGGATTCGTAGGAGGCCGTTGTGCTGATTAACTTAAGGTTAATCATTAAGCGCTTTTAGTCTACTTCACTGACGATAACAAAAAATCAGAACAAGCTGCCAGAATACGGCACTCGCTGATGATCTACCGAGTAAAGAATTGCTAAAATCGTGAACACACACACACACACACACACACACACACACACACACACACACATACACAGTAATACGTACGTATCATCACACTTCCGCACTTAATGAGCTATAATGCAACTAACCAATCAGGATCAGTCATTTAGTAGAATCCAAAAACAAAAAGAAGGACGGAAAGCACATGACTTTGACTAAGTGACAGTGATTAATGAAAATAAAAATAAAAAGAGTGGGATAGGTAAAGAGAGAGAGGCTTATTTCACAGAAATAAGAACAAAATAATGAGATGTAGCTAAGAAGAGTACATCCCAAAAATATATTTTAAAGAGGAATTTAATCAAATAATCTGTCATTTGATAAAAATAGATAACAAAAAAGTAAAAGTAAATCCCAAACATGCATTTTAAAGAGGAATTTAATCTAATAATCTTTCATTTGATCGGAATAGATAAGACAAGAGTAAATCCCAAAAAAATATTTTAAAAGGAAATTGAATCAAATGATCTTTCATTTGGTGTGAATAGATAAAAGAGTAAATCCCAAAAATATATTTTATAGAGGAATTTATTCAAATGATCTTTAATTTGATAAGAATAGCTAAGACTAGAGTAAGTCCCAAAAATTATTTTTTAAACAATAATTTAATACAATAATATTTTATTTTAAAAGAATAGATAACAAAAGAGTAAATCTCAAAAATATTTTTAAAGAGGAATTTAACCCAATAATTGTTTATTTGATAAAAATAGATAAGTAAAAAGTAAATCCCAAAAAAGGATTTTAAAGAGGAATTTAATCAGATGATCTTGAATTTTGAACCACCATTTTACATGAAAGTAAAAGTAAAATTCACAAAGTCGAATCGGTCACAGCTGCCAACGAACCAATAAGAAAGCCAGAGCTATGCATTGTGGGAGTTTGAGTATTGTCACGTACCCACGTCGTGGATGAAGCGCTCGATCTTGGTCTGCATCCCCCAGTATCTGAACTCCACTTTACACAGCTTGTAGGCACACATGACAGGCATCCGGCCGGGGTGGGTGTTGATCTCTGAGATCCAGTCATCGTCCAGGGGTCCGCGCTGGGTTTTGTATGACCTGTAGAGTTTGGGGTCTTCCTCAGCCAGGTATTCGTGAGGAGGGATGAAGTCTTTGACAATGTCGATGGGATCTGTGGAGCACAATCACGTTCACTTGGTCTCGTGTCGTCAGTTCACACACAATCGCGATGCTTGTGATGGAATTAAAACAAAAAAAAAACGTCAAATTTAAAACAAAATACCTGCATATAAAGTCTTGGGTATCAAGAAAGAAAGTCCTTTTTTCTTTTTACTTAAGCAATTAAGTAAAATTGTTAATTGGATCCAGTGACATGTACGAATTCATTTTTAAGTGCAAAACCTTGTGCGATTTGGTAAAGGACTTTTACTGTATCTCATTGTCGGTTCCTTGTGTTGGATCTGCATCTCTCTTGTGGCTTTTGTTATGGAAAACTTTGAATTTGTATTTTTTTTTTTTGTCTTTTTTTGTTAAACATTGTGTGATTTGTGCTGTTTGGACAGGTGAAATGCTGGGCACATTTTATCGACTGTGACACGATGATTCTTATTGTATCTCATCAATAAAATACCACTTTTCTGAATAAATTCTACGTAGCGGATGCTTTGCCATTACTTTCTGGATAAAAGCATTTCATTTGTTTGTTAACTTGTTAACCTGCTGATGACAACCTAATGCAAGTCTAAATCTGCAGAGATATGGCATATTATCATCAAAATTAAAAGAAGAATGACTAATATTTACATGAAATAATGATTGTTCTGTTAATGATTCTGAATAAAATACCAAAATACAGTAAAAAAAATTATTTCAATTAAAATTTTAGCTAAAACGTTTTTTTCTCAGCATCTTACACGGCAACAATAAAATGAAAATAAGTAAAATAAAAGTAAAATAAGTAAAAAAAAATATGTAAAAAAGAATACTATATACTAATATAATATCAGCAAGTTTGTGTGTGTGTGTGTGTGTGTGTGTGCGTGTGTGTTGACAAAAAGGTTTAGTATGAGTGTCTCATGTCTGCGAATAAAAGCTTGATAAATGTGAGGCTGCAGTGATCCTGACGGCCTCTAGGGGGCGGCGGAGGACACACGTTCACGCAGGAGCCGAGTTACGTAACGCTCTTCACAGGGCGCTTCCCCTGCAGAGCTGCATCTGTCTGCCTGCGCTTCACACGGCCTCCGGCACCTGTCCCACAATGCATCAGGGGATCTCATGTGGCGGCGTGTGACGCAGAGCTGATGTGTGAATGGAGGATTACGCTGGTGGTGGAGACCTACCGATGTCCCGCTGTCTCTTCTCGGCAGACGAGAGGTTGAAGACGTCGTTCTGGGTGCCGGTGTCTGGCTTGTAGTAGGTTTCGATGTCGATGGAGAACTTTTCGACGAAAGGACACGTGTAGCTACGGGACAGAGAGGTCAACAAGGTCAACTTCTGGTCAAAGACTTCCTAAGCATCGTTTCCTAAGAGCTTCAGGTCACAATCTGGTTTCACTGATAAAGTGATGCAAAGTCATCACACACACACACACACACACACACACACACACACACAGTCAAACAATGTCCAACACACACTCAAAACACACAAAAGACACAGACACACTCTCCACTTTCACTCATTCACACACACACGGTACATGACGTAGCAATTTTAACTGTAGCATTAGTAGTTTAACTGTAGCAAAATGTAGTTTTGAAACTGCCACATTATAGATGAGGATGGGTGGTGCAGTACCGGTAAGACACGCCTCAGATAAGTGGCAACTAATCAGAGTACAGGAAATACAGTATTTGTGTGAATATAAGCACCCCACCCTGATTTTTCCGAATTAAAAAAAAAAAAAAACCATAATAGGCGAACATAAGCACCTCCTTATTTTCTAGGATTTCTGATTTTCCAGAAACCTAAAAATCTGGCTAAATACTTCTTATAATAATAGATAATAGATAAAAAATAATAGCAAGACAATATAAATAATAAATATTGAAAAATCGAAACGCTAAATTTTTTTTAGAATATCTCCAGTAGGAGGTGCTCTTGGTATGTCCATATATGGGCGTATTACTATTTTCACGGTAGCAGACAAGCAGAAAACAGAGTTCCCAAAATTATTGTATTTAATTTAATATATTTTTTTCTTCCAGTGTTATTTAGACACTGCTAAGTGTCGCGTCGTGGCTAACGTTTCTTTATTTCTGTTATTCAGCCAAAAAAACAATGTCTGCCTCTGGAACCATTATTTAAAGAAAAACAAAGGACAACGCAGAAGCGCACGCTACATAAAGATGACATATTTACATTGATTTGTGATTGATCTTGACTAGAAATATGGAAAAACGGTTGCATATATTTACTTGCATATGTGAAATATGTGATATAAGCACTCCCCCAGTTTTTGAGATTCTAAAATAGGGAAAAATAAAAGAGTTCTTACTTTAGTCACTGTACCGTACTGGGTCACTTGAAGTCGGTTATTTGACACTATTAACATCTTCACTTTATACGGATCACTTGAGTCAATTTTCGTATTTTGCTAATTTTTGTGTATTTTTCTCCGTTTTTCATCTTCATATTTTACCTCTTATTTTATCTTACTATTTATAATTACTTTCTATCTTTTTTTTTCTTGGATGTTATTATATTTTTGTCTTTTATCTTTTTATTTATTTCTCGCATCAACCCCCCACCCCCACCGCTTGTTTAAATGCTATACGATTGTAAAAATACATTTAATTGCATGTTGTACCATGCATAATGTGTATATGACAATTAAAATTTGTATTTGAATTTGATTTGTGTAAATAGGGTAGATTGACTCACCGCGTGCGCGTGTAGGGGTACGCGTTCCAGGACTCCTCCTCCACCCGAAGAGCCGCTTTGGGCAGAATGGAGCGGAACCAGCTGGGGATGTGTTGGCCGATGTGGTAGACCTTATGGGTGTACTGGCCCGTGCCACCCGGACCATCAGTGTAGGGCCGGTTCTCCAGGATCTCCACCCCGCTGCCCTCGCCCTCGCTCTCTTCACGACTCTTTTTCTGTAGAAAGACAGGAAACCTTAAGTGACTGGTCAAGCCTAAGGACCTGTGGGTGATGATCACAGTGAGATTTTACTCTTCTGTTCTCACTTTTATGATTTATTATTCTAATCAGCTGCCAGTGAGATTTTGAAAAAAAAAAAAAGAAAATAATTGTTTCCATTACCACAGGAATCAGAAGATCGATACAAACAAATCATCATTATATAATCACATCTACATCTCCATCAATCTTCATCCTCCAATCATACCACCCAAATTTGCCATCACAACCCAATTTTTTTTTTTTCCGGCGAGGCTGACCATTTTTCGTCGACAGCTTACAAAGTTCACTTTTTGGAACTCTACCTTTTAATAATAAAGAATTACACAACAATCCTATCAATACTCATTTCAGAAATGGACTATATCTGGGACAAGAAAAAAGGTCATAAAGTATTCCATTTAAATTAAACTTGAGTATTTTACATGGGCTCAAAAAACTGTTTATTTATGAGGTTCTATATCACAATGTAACAAGCAGAGGTGTAAAGTACTTGAGTACACTTCAGGAATTTTTGTACATTTTGTAAATTTACAATATGTATACATATGTACATTATAATTTATTCAAAAAAATCCATTCAAATGTAGTGGAGTAAAGAGTACAGATACTCAGTCACAAATGTAGCCAAGTAGAGAGTAAAAGTTGCTTATATTTTTGATACTCAGCACAAGTACCATGCAGCCAAATATACTTAAGTAAACTTACATGTCCATTTACTCCAGTACTTCACACCACTGCTCATCATTATCCCTATGCATGTGGCCCACCAATCACAGGGCAGGACACACAACACAACCTTCACTTTCTCCAGTTCCATATCGGGACAGGAAACCCAGAGGAGCAGGGAAGAACGTACCAACTCCACACACAAACAAACAGTGGGAACGTATGAGCCCGAGGTCAAAGGTCAGCCATCAGAGATGACCAGCAGTGGCATCCGTTGCCATTTTAACTTCAGGGGCTTCATCATCTATTATGAAAATGTGAAGCTTGTGACTTCAGAGGAGCATCAGACATCCAGCGAGGTGGAGACAGACAGACGAACGGCAGGCGGAGAGAGAAAGTGCGGCTCTGTTTCTGCTCGTCTTCACGGTCTTCACTTCATTACGGCGCTGACAGACGACATCAGACCTCACAGATCTAATCCATCACATCTAACACGACCACATCTCTGACGCGTCCCACCGTCAACAGCCTGAGAAACCAGCCGTCCACCTCAACGCAAAGCAATGCAGGCAATACAGAGAGAGAGAGAGAGAGAGAGAGAGAGAGAGAGAGAGAAAAGAAAGAGAAAAACAGACAGAGACAGACAGATAGAGAGCGAAAATGCACTCAATAAAAAGCTAGAAATAAAAGGAGCGAAATAAAGAGATAGAGACACAAAGAGAGAGTCCATCACATATGGAAAGAGATAAAGACAATGAGAGGGAGAGAGATAGTGAGACAGGGAAAAAAAGGGAGATTATAGAGAAGACAAGAGAGATAAGAAAAATGGAAAGAATGAGAGAGAGAGAGAGAGAGAGAGAGAGGAGATAGAAAGACCCGTAGACACTAACAGAGAGAGTATGTGTGTGAATATTGAGAAAGAGAGAAAGACTTGCTCACATGAAGAGATATAATGAAAGAGAGAATGAGGGGGATAGAGACAGAGAGAGGAGGGAGAAAGAAAGACTAGAAGACAAAAGAGAAAAAAAAATGGAAAGAGGACATAGAGAGAGAGTGAGAAAGAAATAACAAGAGAGAAAGAGCGAGAAAGAGAGAGTGACACCCACACACAGAGAGAGAGAGAGAGATTTCTGATGAGTGGAGCGGGACAGACGTACGTACAGTGTTGTATCAGTAGCTGTTAGCGTGAGCGCGGTTAAAACAAACATCAGTCCCTGTAGCAAACAACAATCCATCACGCGACACAGTGGCTGCGTATGACTGATGCGTGTGACTGCGCCGTTTATATCAACCCTCGCGCTTTTCTCTTAATGGTTCGTGGCCCGTAGAAATACGTAGGTGTGGCTTCTTCCTAAAAAAACTAAGATCTGCTGTCAGATGCCGTTAGGCTCCACCCACATGTGATGTCACCAATAGCGCCGCTAAGATGTTTTTTTAATCATTGGGTTTTACCATCATGCTTCTAATGTTTTGATTCTTATTAATTACCGTAATTGTGCTATTATAAGCACCCTGTGAATATAAGCACCCCCTGAATTTTGAATCAGGCACAAAATAAAATTTCTATTATTAGGCGAACATAAGCACCTGATTATTTTCTTAGTGTTCTGACTTTCCAGAAACCGAAAATTCTTGCTAAATACTTCTCTCAACAACATTAATTTTTATCTATTTTAGCAAAACCTTAAAATATGTCCATATATGGGTGTTTTCCGGTTTTCACGCACACATGAACAATTTCCCTCGCAGACAGAGATTTTGCCATGTTATTGTATTTTATTACATTTATTTTGATTTCTTACAGTGTTATTACACTGCTAAGTGTCGCTGCGCAAATAAGGTTTTTTAGTTTCTGCTATTCAGGTAAATTAGTCACTTTCTCCTCCCATGTTATTGGGCTTGAAAAAAGCGCAGCTCATAGTCGCTTCAAAACAATATGTTAAATTGCTCAAAAATAAGACCTACCTGAAAATAAAACCTAATGCGTCAAGATTAAGAAAAACATAGAGGACACCATCAAATAACACAAAGCTGTGTTATTTCTGAAGAGCCGATGCAGAAAGCGTTTCAGGACGATGTCTGCGTGCATCAGATAACGCAGCAATCGGGTTTGGACCGCTCTGATGGATGCCTCCCGTGATATTCCGTGCGTGATAACTAGTGTCCATGGGAACGTAGCTGCTGACATCCTGCGTGAGATCGGTTATAAATACTGCGGCCTAGAATCTTTCCCTCGGAGGGTGAAGCGTGCTAAATCTAGCGGCGCGAGACCCCGGAACTAAAAATACAGGCAAATAAAAGAAACCGGCTTGAAACGCAGCTGGAATGAAGAGTCGTATGTAGCGCTCGAAAAGGCGTTCACGTGATGGACGTGTTCTAAACCCATGATGGCGTCCACGTTATTTCCTCCAGGGGTTTGGTCTGGAAACATTCGTCTCTCTCTTTTTTTTAGCATTTTGGTGCGAGAGCGAGTGGCCGTATATGGGCACGGACGAGCAGGATCACGCGGGTTTAACCTCGGCACGACGCACCTCCGCTGCCCATCTGCACTCAACAGAATTCACGGGAGTGCGGTTGCCCTGGCAACAGCCCTGCATCATCACGACCTCTCCCTCCGTCTCCCCTCACGCACCAAAAACAAATGACTGCAGCCAGCGCCACGGTGATGTCACGGGTCTCCATGACAACCACAGCTCAGCTGTGACGCTGTACCGGTCTGAGGGAGGAAGGGAGGGATGATGTGAGGAGAGAGAAAGACACCGCCAGAAAGAAACACAGCCATGGTAGTGAGAGAGATGTGATGAGAGAAACAGAGTGAGAGAGATAGGAGAGAGAGAGAAAAAGAGTGAAAAAGAGTGAGAGAGAGAGTGATGGAAAGATAGAGCGAAGAGGGGTGTGGAAACCATTCCATGGCGAGAAAAACACAACGTGTGGGAGAGAGAGGGAGAGAGAGAGAGAGAAAAAAAAAGTAAATAAGAGTGTGAGAGAGAGAGAGAGAGAGAGAGAGAGAGAAGAGGGGTGTGGAAATCATTCCATAGCAAGAAAGACACAAAGTGAAAGAGAGGTAGAGACAGAGAGAGAGAGAGAGAGCGTGAGAGAGAGGTGAGGAAATGATTCCATGGCGAGAAAGACACAGACAAAGTGAGAAAGTGAGTGAGTATTAACAAATCTCCCATTTTTTATTAATAAATCTTCTCAATCACTCTCTCACATAAAGTGAGAGAGTGAGTGAGCGAGTGAGTGAGTGATAGAGTGAGAGAGAGAGAGAGAGAGAGAGAGAGAGAGAGAGGGTAAAAGAGGTGAGGAAATCATTCCATGGAGAGAATGACAGAGATAAAGTAAGAGAGAGAGTGAGTGAGTGATAGAGAGAAAAAGAGATAGAAAAAAAGATGTGAGGAAACCATTCCATGGCGAGACAGAAAAATAAGAGAGAGAGAGAGAGAGAGAGAGAGAGAGAGAGAGAGAGAGAGAGAGAGAGAAAAGCAGAAATAAAATCTGTATTCAAATGGAGACTGTGAAAGTGAGAAGAGGAAGAGAAAGATGCTGGAGAAAAGAGGGAGACACCCTCAGAAAGACAAAATGGCTTCGGAGAGAGAAGGAGAGTTGCTAATGCCATGTTATTACAAACATGAGACTTTTATAGTGTAGCTTCTGGTTCCTTCTCTGGTACCACTGCAGGTCCGAGACGACCAGAACAACCCGGACTGGGCAGCGTGTCCCGATAAACCATCAGGTCCATGTCTTCGGAACCGTGGTGAGAAACACGTCAACCGCATTTAAATAAAGCAAAGCTTCCGGAAAACACATGGGGACCAAGGATTGATGGCGGATAGTCAACTGAATCAAAGACTTCCTGGGTTAAAAACAAAAAGTGGCAGAACAGAAACTTTGCAGAGGACTACAGATAACCAAATATGGAAAAAGTACCGTATTTACGTGAAAATAAGCACCTGATTTTTGCAATTGCTCTAGACTTGAAATATGGTATTTTTCAGGCACAACATAAAAAAATTTTTCAATAAAAACATTTTCTGGCAAAATTACGTTAATGTTCTTTCAAATATTTTGTGACAAATATTTTTCATTTATTTTATTGAACAAACTTAACTTGTGACTCGTGTCACTTCAATATCGTTTTATTTAAAAATAATTAAAAAAAAATGTATTCTAGCGATCGGAGCTATACCTCCCATAATCCTTATCATAATTCTTTATTTCTGTTACTGAGCCAATAAAAGCTTATCTGCAAAGCTTATTTTTTTAAAGAATAAAGCACAAAGCACATAGACGACGTATTTCTGTGTATTTGTGATTGATCCTGACTGGAAATATGTAAAAATTAGCGCTTATATTTACGTCCATATTTGAAATCTGCAATTATAAGCACTACGCTAAAATTGGAAAAAAAACGGGTGCTAACATTTACTAAACTGATGGTATTAAACTAAAAATATAGGCATGAACAAAAAAAACATGAGACGGAGTAAGATTACAAGATTATGATAGAAACAAACATTTAAAACAACCAATTAAAGTAAAAAACAATATTTAAGATTACACGTTGCCACAAAACACAAACATATAAAATTACAAATATGTTAAGATTACATTATAAAGTTAAAACAAACATTGGAGATTTTATATAACAGTATTAACAAACTTTTAAAATATTTAAGAAACCTGTAAGATTACAATAACCACATTTTAAAGATTATAGTAAAAGCAGTAAAAAAAATTAAGACTTCTGACAACAGATATGGATAAGTTGTGGTTGTTAATGAGAAGAAAACCACTAAAAGCAGCGTAATCTGAAGGCAAGAAGCTGAAAGCGTTTCCGGAAGCTTCTGGCCACAACAACAACAGAAGCCCGACTGAACTTCCTGTCCACACACAGGTGTACAGCAACACATAACGGAAATCTGCACGTGTTCCCAAAGAGTGTGTGTGTTCCAAGATTATGTGTTACACAATAGACGCTTGTACTAATGAGGGGGCAAAAAGACTATGGAATCAGATTAGTTCCAAAAACAAACATAATTTTCTAAAAAATGATTGAAAATGCTTCACATCTGTGTTTGTTTTTGTTTTTCCGCTTGCAATCTTAACCTTTTCGTTTGAAACTTTTTTTTTTT
>CM051494.1:11454487-11485565 GCA_028031935.1 Paedocypris micromegethes | reverse complement strand
ATATATATACACACACACACACACACATACATACAGTATATATATATCAGAGTTGTACTTCATCTGGTAGGCCGGACGCTTCATCTCCAAGCGAACTTCTCCAGTAATTACTGCCAGTGTGTCGCAGAATAAACGGAGGAAGAGGGATGCGCAAACAAACGCGGGTGAGGAGAAGATGGGCTTTATTTATAGAGCGTGGCGGCTGATAGCTCACTCCTTTCTTGAAATGATTGTAATAAATCACTCGGCACACGGGGGTCCGCTCCACTCCTCTCGCGGCCGCTTTTGAAGGCTCAGTGGGGCTTCGAACAGGACATGACACGCCCTTCCACAGGAACATCTCCCGCTCTTCTGAAACATGGAGTCAGTGTTTGCTGTGGAGAATATGAGGATCTGAAGGGAAATACGTGGATGGAGCTCCTCAGGTTGGAGAACCTCACTCAATCGTGAAGAAGGTTCTTGAACTCCTGCACTTGAGGAGAAGGGAGGAACGTGAGGTTGACACCTGTTTCTGACGAGACGATGGTGACCCACTGCGAGAAACTACGTAGGTTTATACAGTTTAACCTGGAAAACCCTGGTAGAAACTGTCTTATACGTCTGGTGATGTGTCAGAAACCAAAGACTGGTCTTCAAGTTATAGTCCCCTCGTGTTACGTGGAACTTAAAAACATGTAAATACTGTAGGCATACCTGCATACAGATTACATTTACAATTATATTTCTGCTAGAATTAAGGATTTCTAAAACGGGCATTTTTGTGATGATGACGAAGAGGCTAAGACACTAAATTGTATGCATTTGATAATCTGTGTAGCGAAACATCTTTTTCAAAAGAAAATGTTTTCATTTCTCTTTCCTAGAAAATCTATAAGATTGCGCCAGTTTATTTATTTTAGCACTTTAATGTCTTGGAATTGCTCGATTCGACACATTGTCATGGTCCAGTCTTGAGTTTTATTTTCTTACAAAGTGGCAGTTTTTTATTGAGTATGGGTACTTTTGTAAGTATTGTATCGAAGTTGAACTTTGTAGTATTGTGTCAACACTAGTACTTACTTGTCCTGTCTTTTAAGCTCATTAACTAAATTCAGTACTTCTTCGTAATGTTTAGCCTATAGATAATCCTATGATATTCAGTTGAGTGTAAAATATAAATACGTTTGAATTCAACTGAGCCTAGAATAAGATATTTTATCAGATAACCTCTGATAGCTGCATCTAACTATTTAAAGATGTCATACCCCGAAATAGTCAGAAACAGATAATTGCGTTATGAGTGAGTATTAGCTACAGCTAAGATTGATTCTTTCTGCATTAGAAACATGTTATACATTTGTGGGCAAAATAAAGAATCTTTTGCTTTTCTGACAGTATCCACCGCTGGAGGCGTCATAAAAGAGACGCTTAACACCGGTATTTACCGCGGTATAAATCACGCAACCCTGGTTCTGATGAAGAAAGCGCTGAGGTTTCAATTTACTGGTCAATGTACATTCCACTAGGAGGAGAACCAGGACACGCTGGAGATCACGTCTCTGGGCTGGGAACGCCTTAGGATATGAAGGCAGAGGGAAGTTGAAGCGCTGAAGATGATGGATGAAGGATGATATTATATTACTATAAGGACTGCTTGATCATGACTCAGTGACTAGTTCTACAACTAAGTGTCCTTGGGCAAGACACTGAACCCCACATAAAAATTTCCCCACTGAGGGACTAATAAAGGTTCAATTATATGTGTAAAAGCTTGGATCTCCAGGTCTTCACACAGTAATGGCGGAAACATAAGGTTCCACCTCGTAATAACCCCAGAAACTCCAGGACAGCGTAAAGTTATGCAAAAGTGAAAGCACAAACCGCATTCCTCGCCTGGTCCACTAGCATTTTCTGCTTTGTTTTGCAAATGGCCACCAATGCAGATGCAAATGTAAAGAAGGAGAAAGGTCATGTCGCCTTTCATTCTGAAAGAACCTGATCAACAGCAATATAGAGAAACACTTTACAAAGTGTAGTTAAGTTCACTACCTGAACGAATGAGCGTCATGCAGTATCACAGACGAGCCTGAGGAGGCGCTACTGCTCTGCCTTTACACAGCCTTTACTAGTTTGATTCAAAAATTAAGAAACGAGGGAAAAACCAAAATGTTCTAACTTTCCAGAAACATAAAGTTTTGGAAATCGATTAATAGAACATATTAATTTCAAAATATTTTAAATTGAATTAAAAAAAAATGTATTTGTATGGTAGTTTGGAGTAATTGTAGTGAGCACATTAGTATGTAAGCCCTGCAACAATTATTAGTATTAGTAACTATAAGTATTGCGACTTTTTTCTCAGAATTGACAGTTACAAAGTCTGAATACATTCTTTATAACTTTAAAACTCAAAAGTTAATTAGTATAAATTAGAAATTAATCTAACATTATAACTCGCAATGTTTACTGCATATCAAATAATTTAGACTTAATAAGGCAATCCTGATACAAAACGGTTGCAATACAATTTTTAGTTTCGGACATTCAGAGAATTGCTGGTCCTCCGTTAAATCATTGCGTTTTGAGTTCACGCCTGCAACGTTTTTTTTACACACGCGGCACTTTCACTTTCCGCTCGTCTTATTTCATTCTCGACGTCTCGCAAATGCGTCTTTCTGCTCTCGATGTGAAATGAAACACGTGACGGGTACAAGAACTTCAATATCAACGTGAAAATCGTCACACCAGTGATAGTGTGGAGTTGAGAAGCGATTAACAATAATTATTTTATTGCGTGATAAGAGTTTCGCTTAAAGGCATTTATCGGACAACCACTGCTAAAAACGCAATAGTTTTGTCAGGATGTTTAAAAGGGGGCGGGGCCTTGAGATCACTTCCTGTTTGCTTCAAGTGACTTACAGTGTGTGTGTGTATGTGTGTGTGCGTTGAGATAAACAAATCACTACAGGATCGGGCTCAATAATCAACGACTCGTATCGGTCTTTAAAAGAAGTGATTTTTTAAAAGCAGCTTTGTGAATTAAAGCCTGGTTGTGTTGCGCCGTTCCTCTTGATTCCTGACTGGAACGGGAAGAACCTGATGCGCTTGCAGCTGGATGTGAGCGGAGAGCCATTTTAATGGGATTACTGCTCCGCGCAAACATGGCCCTTGTTACACCAGTCTAATACTATAAGTGGAGCGAACAAACATTCAAGTTTCAAAAGACTCTGACGTCACGTGTGTTTGTGTGTGTGTGTGTGTGTGTGTGTGTGTGTGTGTGGCAGGGTCAGCAGATCAGCTCTTCAATCGCCTCACATCTGTTGAAATTATTGACTCAAAATGACCAAACGTATTGAGACGGACAGATGTTTATCCGCTGGATCTCGGGTTGAGCAGATCTCGCTCTTCACCAAAGCTGCTGACGCGACGTGGTCAAAATTAACAAGAGTGTGTGTTCTGACATATACATCAAAGTTGGGCCCAAAACACCCCAAAGTTATGCTAAAGTGGGGTGGTAGTAGAGCTGCACGATTCTGGATATAATTGAGAATCACGATATTTTTTTACTCAGAATAAAGATCACGATTATTTTCTGGGTATTTTATTATTTGAAATATTTAACAGCTGTCAAACTGTCAAACAGCATTATGATGACACATATTACTCTTTGCTTTAAATGTAAATAAATGGAATGAAAAATATAATGTAATCTAAAAGTAATGTTGTAAAGAAAAAAAAAATCACCATTAATTGTAATAAAAATAAACATACCAAAATACAGTATTATGTACAGTTGAGGACAAAATTATTAGCACTCTTTAAAAGCAATTTTGAAATACTTATCAAACAACGATTATTTTGTAGGAGGGGTAATAATTCTGTCCAACAAACTGTAGATGTTTGCTGTATATGGGCACCTGAGTGTCATCGTCTGGTTTGAAAACGCAGTAAAAACACACACACACTGCAGAATAAAATCCTTTTTCAGGTAGTAAAATGTCCGAGTTGATAGCAGAGTTGAGGTGTTGCCTCACTGATTCTCCCTGTTTATTGTTTGTTTTTTAACTCGACTGACACTCGACTCACAACCATGTATTTTTTGTAAATATAAGCACCCCCTGATTTTTCAGACATGAAATAAAAATTCTATTAATATGAGAACATAAGCACCTTGGTATCTTGGTACCTTGGTATCACCTTGGACTTTCCAGAAACCTAAAATTCGGGCAAAATACTAAATGCAGCAGAGTATATCTCCAGTAGGGGGTGCTTTGATTCCACTGCCTGTGTCCATATATGGGCGTACTGCAGTTTTTACGCTGAGATTGATACTTTGCAGAGTTCATCATGTGATTGTAATTAAATGATTGTTATTTCATACAGTGTTATTTAGCCACTGCAAAGTGCCGCTGCGTAGATAAGGGTCCTTGTTTTCGGCTATTCAGGTACATTTGTTATTTATACGCTTTAAATTTGTTTGGATGTGACATGACGTGGTAGAGCAGCTTGAAGTGTCGCTTCGTGGCGAATGCCTCTTTATTTCTCTTATTCATCCAATAAAAGCATATATGCATGTCTGCCTCCGGAACCATTATTTAAAGAAAGAAAAGAGGACACAACGCAGAAGCGCACCGCTGCATAAAGACGACACTTACAATTTTACATTTATTTGTGATTGCTCCTGACTTAATATGGGCGGTTATATTTACACGCATATTTGAAAGATGCGCATATAAGCACCCCCAAGTTTTTGAGCTTTTAAAATTGGAAAAAATTGTGCTTATATTTCCATACAGAACAGTAAGTCAATGGCGAGACCGCCTTGACATATTTGTAAGACCCTGTGTGTGTATGTGTGTGTGTGTGTGTTTACAAAATAAAGACTCCACATTGGCAGAAACTAACTGATCAATGAGATCAATCAGGGCCTCAAATGATCTGGACCCGCCTCCAGAGCCCATCAGACTAAGGTAAGATGGGGTCGGTCTTCAGCAGTGTGATGGGTGGCATCAGCTGTGTCCGGTTCCGGGAGGAATCTTGCACTTCTAGATTGTGCTAATGAGCAGAAGAGCGATGGAGAGACCCCGTGCCCACACACCTCTCCTGCCAACACTGGCGGGTATATTTGGAAGCGAAGATGCCGGTGATGCCTCGTGTGGTGCTCACGGAGAAGAAACAACAGGACGGAACACAAACAGCACGAGCAGGACGTCATTTATTCATGCTTGGCCTTCAGCAGATAGAGTGTCCGGAGCTTGAGTTACACTCTCGCCCGACACAGGGGAAAGTGCTCACATTACTCTCCCTAATCCAGACCTGGGCATCGCCGGGCCCCGGGGCCACCCTCGGCCCTCTGGTTGACTTTAACCAGCCCGGGTAAGGTTAACTAGAGTTTAACGACCACAACACCCTTTACTGCGAAAACACTGGGGAGATGAGAAAGTGTGTCAATATTAAACACACAAGAATTACATTTCCATTGCTGCTATTTTATTAGTTTTAGAAACAGAGTAAATATTCTGCTTCGGCTTCTTGTTTGTGACCCCTAGAATAATATAAAATAAAAATCTGCATAAAAACATCTACGTTTATTCACCGACAATGTAAATAAAATGGCTCAATGACTAAGCAACAACGATAAAGCCAAACCATCATCATCCAGCAACAAAACACCACCACATCACCATTTCCATTTCATCCTTTTTACTCACAAAGTATTTTCCTTGTGACGATGAAGTTTAATTTGGAGACGTACTAGCGCTTTTACGACTTTATTTCGACAAAAATAATTTCCAAGATGAAAATCACAACTTTCATTTTATTAACCATTTCTGCGCCAAGAGTAGCTCCAGCCAATCACAGCAACTCTGGCCCTCAAGACGAGACACGCCCAGGATTTGGTGCCGACCAATCACAGAGCACAACACACAATCACACTGTGTAGTTTTACAGATTCTAGTTCCCCTAAACACATTTTTTGAAACGGGAGACCCGGAAAAAACGCAAGCCAGAAAGAACCCGACCGGCCTTGAACTTGAGTCTGGTTATTGTCATGTTTGTTTATTTATTTAAATGTATTTAAACTATATAAATGTGTGTCTGCTGTTGTTGTTGTTGTTGTGACATGAAATTTCCCCGCTGTGGGACTAATAAAGGCTTTTTCAGTTCAAATGGATCGGCCACAGCGCCGCCCTACAGGCCGCCTCGAACAAAACAAACATCAGCTGTTAAACCTGCATTTAAAAGGTCAAATAAGTTCACGTGAACGTCTCCAAAATGCTTCTTAATGAACTTTCCAGGCACTCCTGGAATTTTAGAGCAAATATTTCAGACTGTAAAACGTGCAGACGCATGCTCTGATGGACTCCGCCCCCACCACGCGCTACAAGAAACGCCAAATCATCATTTTCTCCCTGACAGAGAATATCGTTACAGGATATTAGTGCGGTTTAAAACCGAATCCTTCAGCGGGTTTGTTTCTAAATGCAGAAGTGATACTGGAGAGCAATTTCACGACAGCATCCGGTTTAGACGCATTTACTGCTGTAGAATGTGCCAGTTTCCATGTGGTGAGCGCGGGCACGCTGGCGGACATGCTGGCACGCGGTCAGCAGCAGCTCGCATCACCATCTGTCCATCCATCCGCCCGTCCGTCAGCAGCTGTTCTGTGCCCGGGCTCGAGAGAGGAGGCCGATCAATACCGTGACTCATTCTTTCTACAATGGCGGCTTCATAACAGGATTCATTAAGGACAAACCCAATCATTTTGCCAGGATAATTAGATACAGACCGGCATTTTTTTCCCCCTCTTCCTCAAACCCGGAGCTCTCGCTCACTGATGAGGAAAGGCAGCGTCCGGAGAAATCATCACGGACAGCCATTTCCCTATTTAGGCGAAAATAAGCACTTTTAGATTTTAGATGCTCAAAAACTTGGAGGGTGAAAACAATAACTAATGTACCTGAATAACAGAAAAATAGAAACCTTAAGCGCCCAGTAACACTTAGCAGTGGCTAAACTACAATGAAAGAAATATAAATAAATAAAATGAAAAATAATACCATTGGATGAAAGAAATATAAATAGTTCTGTATAAACAGAAATATAAACAGTTCTCTGTCTTTGGCTGAACTTTGTCTGCAAAGTGAAAACCAGAATACGACCATATATGGACATAGCAAGTGGAACCATAGCACCCCCTACTGGAGATACAGTCTACTACATTTAGAAATAATATTTTACTTTACAAGTTTTTATCTATTATTCAAGTAAAAGAGTCACAAGTTAGATTTGTAGAAAGAAGGGAAGGCATTTAGTATTCTGGAAAGTCAGAACACCAAGAAAGTATGTTCACCAATGTATTTTGTTAAGCATAAGGGAGCGCTTATGCTTGTGTAAATACGGTTTTCTAAACTATAGTATGACATCAAGCGCTTCTCCAGCTTCTCCTAGTCAAACAGCAGAGTGACGACATCATCGGCGGGACCGGCCCAACACCGACAGGAATGAAAGAGACAGGTCAAACTCCTTCTGCTCACGCTAATCCCAAACCAAGCTAATTATCTCTGAGAGCTGATTAGCCGTGTGAAGCCGAGCCGATCCCAAAGCATCTGAAGAAGGAGTGTGTTCACACCAGGCTGGTGTTGTTCTGCTGTGCCCGAGAAGGATGGAGTCACTTCAGGACCACACGACGTTCCTTCAGCCCCCAGAACAGACAGAAGAGTGTCGCGTCCTAGCCACTGACGCTTTTCTTTCACGGCTAAATGATTATGATCTATCTTTTTTTTTTCATACAAGACAGACGTTTCAAAATGAACTGCGACTGCGAAAAACAAAACGCTTTCTTAATAAACCGACTGACTGTTGTGAATTTAAATCATTTATTATCAAAAAAAAAAAAATCTAAAACACTGCATTATTCCAAAACAGCCAGATGTTTTTTTAAATAAGATAAATTTAAATTAATTTTGCTAAAAAAAAAAGCAAAATCCTTTCGCAATAGTCGCTGCAGCAATTCACTTATACGCGTTTACCACAAAGACACCGACTCCGTCAAAATAAAGTGATGACATGAATAATTCACGCAAAACAGTTCCGGTGCAGATTACTGAGTGCAGAATCAGAAGAGAGAAAAGTGACCAAACGTCCTCAGACCAGAATAACAATAAAGGCCCTGAAAGAATGTTCAGTATTTACAGTAAACACACATCCTGAATGAATGGATAAACCTCAGCTTCACCCAATCTCAGCCCGTGTCAATCCACCGGACGTCCGTAATCTGCACGTTAACGGCGCTCAAATCTGCTGTTTTACCACATGGCGACATCATTTCACCCCGTGCCAACTCTGCATATAACACACTGCACTTATTTACTTTGCCAAACGCCACCATGCGCCAAACAAACCAATTGACAGTACATCCACACAAATTCGCTGAATTTACAGTAAATCTACGCACATTCTGTGTATGCTGCCGTTTTATTGCAGCGAAATGTACAGTAAACCAGCGCTATTTTGTGTATGCTGCTGATTTATGGCAGCTAAATGTACAGTAAACCAGCGCAACGTTGTGTATGCTGCTGATTTATGGCAGCTACATTTACAGTAAACCAGCGCAATTTTGTGTACAGTATGCTGCTGATTTATGGCAGCTACATCTACAATAAACCAGCGCAATTTTGTGTACAGTATGCTGCTGATTTATGGCAGCTACATCTACAGTAAACCAGCGCAATTTTGTGCACAGTATGCTGCTGATTTATGGCAGCTAAATTTACAGTAAACAAGCGCTATTTTGTGTATGCGGCTGATTTATTGCAGCTAAATTTACAGTAAACCAGCACAATGTTGTGTATGCTGCTGATTTACGGCAGCTAAACGTACAGTAAACCAGTGCAATTTCACAGCAAGCTTACAGTACACAATCCATCCCAGATGAATTTACAGTAAGGCGTATCACCGGTATGACGTCACCTGACAGCGTGTTGCCTTGTGATGTGCGTGGCGGGTGTTTCTCCTGATGCCCGGTGTAATCAACTGTATTTACAGTAAGACTGGCGTCATATCGCTTCAGCCTTCACATCGCTTTCCTCACGTATTTCAGCATCACCGCCGTCAGTCTGGAGCTGACAAAAGTGCACCAAACCACCGTAATCCAAGTCGTGCGCTTAATCCCGCGACTGGACACGTTTTTTTCACCAGGATTTAAGGCCTTTAATTCATTATTTTGGTCACGACTTGCACTCAGGGAAGGCCACGGGCACGCGCCGGCGTTTGCAGCCGTCTCGACTCGGTCTTACCTTCGGATCGAAACGTCAGCACGAGTCGGCTCGCGTCAGCGCGGTGCGGCCATCCACGTCAGGCGGCTTCAGCTCTCACTCATCCCCGCTGCAGCTCCCGCGCTGCCCCCCTGCCCCTCTCAGCCGAGCACCACCGCGACGGCAGCAGCTCTGCGGGCCGACGTGCGCTTCCCGGGCATCGGGGAGAAAGTTGAAAATCTTCCGACGGCCCGAGACGTGAAGGCGTCAGTCAGGAGGGAAGCTGATGCGGCGGCCGCTGCCTGGGACGGGAGAGAGTGCGGAGGCATGCGTCTGCGTGACGTCCTGCGGGGTTTGCGGCTCTATTTTAAGCTCACGCTCTTTCGGAAACCTTGACCCAGCTTCACGGAGCGCGGCGCGCGCGTCCTTCCCGTCTCGCGCTCAGCAGCATCGCTTCTGTTGCGACACCATTGGTCGCACTGTCGGCCTCGCCTCGCCCCTTCCTCCAGGGCGGGAGAACTGTCGGTGACGTGGCGACCCCTGCCGGCGCAACGCGGAACTGTTTACGGGTCATTGGTGCACGCGTAAATGGGTGAATGAGGTGGTTAAATGGATAGACAGAGAAATGTAGTGGTGTAAGGAGTATCTGGATACCGTACTGCGAAAATGACCAAGTCACCAGTCCCAAGACGACTTGAGTAAAAGTCGTAAAGTATCCAATTTTGAAAGAACTTTTCTCGTACTGAACTTGAGCTCAGAAACGCACCAAAAATGTGGAAAACCATGGAGCTCTTTATTTACGAGGTTTTATGTCCTAATATAGAGTTAAAATTCAACACCCCAGTGTTTCAAAATGGCAGAACAAAAAAGATTAAACAAAACAACAAAAAGTCAGTCTGTCAAACTCAAATGTGCAAAAATGCAAATAAAATACAGAGCTGACTTTGAAGTGATTCGCCTCTGAAGTCTCAGAGGGGGACAATGTTGTCATTCAGCCTCAACAAAAGCGGGTTTTCAAAGTTCTTGGAAGGTATTCGCACTGCTTAATGTTGATTTAGTTCATAAACAGCATCCAGTACCTTCAGCGTCCTGCAGATGGCGATATCACCCAAGAAATTATATAGACAACAACAAACAACAAAAACAATAGAAAAAGATAGTGGAGTACAGATACTCAATCGCAAATGTACTTAAGTAGAGAGGAAAAGTTGCTTGCATACTCAGTACAAGTACAAAGTAGCCAAAAGTAAAGTAACAAGTACTTAGTTTTACTCAAGTACTGTACTTTAGACCACTGAAGATATAGACTGATAGACGGAACAGGTATATGAGCGAGAATTACAGATGATTACAGACAGAATTATTGCTAAACGTAGATATAAAGAGTTCTATATAGAGAAAAATATGGAGTCAATAAAAATTCTCCATGTCACTTTATTCATTCAATCAATCAACAAGAACAAATTAAAAAGCATTCAGTCAAAGTTCACAGGACTTTGAGTAGTTTATTGAACTACAATAAAAAAAATCCCATCACAAGATTTCATGTGCAAACAAAGAGAAACCTGAGAAGAAATAAGATTTTTAGAATTTCTACATGTGAAAGTGAAGGTGGAACACACACACACACACACACGTTCAGGACGACGAACACCTGCTACGTCTGTCATTCAAAATGAAATGTCTCTGTCCTGAACGATTCAATATAAAATGCTTCTAAAAATTCAGTTTTTTTTGTTTTTTGTTTTTACAAATCTCAATATTAAAATATACTTTTAGGTTGTTCCAGTGTAACAAAACATAGAAAATACACCCAATGTTAAACAGTTTACAACTCTGATAAAAACAGGAAGGCAACGACCCATGATGCACTGCGACGATGTGTGATGTCACATGCGGGCGGAGGAGCGCAGGACATTAAACCGCTTCAGGGTCATGCGGATGAAACCGAGGTTTCGATTCACAGTCTCCAAACGCTTCTCCAGTGACACCTACAACAGAGAGAGAAGGAGAGAGTGAGAGAATAGTGATTAAACCAGTGAGAGAGAGAGAGAAAAGAGTGTCTATACCTCTGAGAAAGAGAGAGAGAAGTATGACTAAACTACTGAGAGAGAGAAAAGTGTGTCTAAGCCAGAGTGAGAGAGTGTGTGTGAGTGAGAGACAGAAAGACAGAGAGAGAGAGAGAGAGAGAGAGAGAGAGAGAGAGTGTGAGTGAGTGAGTGAGTGACAGACAGACAGAGAAAGAGAAAGTGTGTGAGTGAGTGACAGACAGACAGAGAGAGAAATACAACATGAGAGTGAGAGCGAGAGAGAGAGTGAGAAGTGTGACTAAATCACTCAGAGTGAGTGAGAGAGAGAGAGACAGAGAGAGAGAGAGAGAGAGAGAGTTGACAGTAAACTCATCACCTGATCCAGGCGGCTCTGCAGTGTGACTCGGGCTCCGGCTCCGCCCCCTGGCAGTCGTCTCAGCGCCGCCTCAATCTGACAAGATGGAGAGAAGCTTCAACTAGAAAACCTCCGATCAATGATTAATCATTTACTACAATTACATTATAATCATTTGAATATGAAATCAAATTTATTATGATAAATATGGTTTGATAATTAATTATATGCTCATCAATAATATATAATCTTTATCTAGTAATAACAGATGTCATCAGATGAACAAGCAGGGCTGGCTAATCATCTTACTAACGAGCGCCACACACACACGAAGATCACCTGCTGCTTCTCTTGCGTCAGCTCGTCAAACAGCCGCTCTGCGTCAGCCAATGAGTGAAGGGCGGGGCTCTGGGACAGGAAGTCCTCGTCAGCCACTTCCTGTTCCTCACGCTCATCCTTCTCTGAAAAGGAAACACACGCTGATTGTCTTCCGGAGGAAATGGCAGTTGCTGAAATCTTTATTGTTTCAGACAGACAGACTACACATGACTGCCTGTCTGTCCTTACAGCTGTTTAGCTTTTGTTTTTCCATCCCATCACAACACACACACACACACACACAAATACAACTGTTATTAGTTATATATATATATATATATATATATATATATATATATATATATATATATATATATATATATATATATAAAAATGTTCAGATGTTTTTGTATGTATTTTTTTATTCATGCCTTTATTATTACTTATAGATGTGTTTATATATAACACATCTATACATTATACGTATTAAATTCTTTTTTATTCTATATTTAATTTTTTTTTTCTTCCAATTTTTAATTGTATTGTTTGATCAAAACTCACAAGTAAACACTACATGCTACGAACGATATGACATAAAAAATTAACCAAAAAACAATTTTATTATATACATATTACATTACATATATTATCATACATATATAATTTTTTTTCTTCTGTTTATTGTTACTGCTGTTGTAAGATCCAACTTCCCCGCTGTGGGACTAATGAAGTATTTACAGAAAATACACACATTTGCCCACACACACACATATTTAGAAGTTGTTGTACAGAGATAAACAGACTGTGCGTGATTAGCTTTGTGAAAAAAGATGGAGAGAAACACACACACAGAGCCAAACAGACAGACACACACACACACACACATACACACACACACACACACACACACACACACACCCATATAAACAGAATCACACACAGAGCCAAACAGACACACACACACACACACACATAGAGATAAACAGAAACATGCAGAGCCAAACAGACAGACACACAGACACACAGATAAACAGAAACACACACACACACACACACACACACACACAAACACACACACCTGTGTCCGGTGAGGTGAAGTGTAGCCTCCTCCGTGTAGCTGGACTGTGGTGGGAGGTGAAGAGGAGAAGGTGAGAGAGTGTGAGAAGGCGAGTGACGTTCTCTCATCCTCACCTCTTCTGCAGATGTTCGTGGGACGGGAGCGGGCGACCCAGCGCTGTGGAGAAGTTCTCGCTCGGACAGCGTTTAGGACTGGACCTGGCGGAGTGAGGCGACAGCAGCGTGTCCCGCTTCGCTGAAACACAAGCCACAAAAAAGAAGTCTTTACATGTGTATGTTTTAACACATTGCCAATCAATCTAATGATAAACCCTTCTTATCTTTCCTTTTCATTTCACCACCTTCTTTTCTCGGGGTTCTGACATTCCAGAAACCTAATTTTCTGGTTAAATACTTCTCTTAACAAACCTAACTTGCGACTCTTTTACTTGTCTATTTTGATAAAAAAAAAAAACAGATTAAAAAAAACTGTAATGTTAAATATTATTTAAAAATGTAGTATATCTCCAGTAGGGGGTGCTATGATTCCACTTGCTTTGTCCATATATGGGCGTATTCCGGTTTTCACTGCGTGGACTAGTTCTCTCGCAGACAGAGTTTGTCTTGTTATTTTATTTAGCATTTAAATTTGTTAATTTATATTAATATTTAATTAATCTATATTTCTTTCAGTGTTATTTAGCCACTGTTAAGTGTCGCGGCATGGCTAATGTTTCTTTGTTTTTGTTATTTGGCCAATAATATGCATGTTTGCCTCCAGAACCATTATTTAACGAAAGAAAAGAGGACACAACACACACCGCTACATAAAGATGCCGTATTTCCATTTATTTGTGATTGCTCATGACTATAAATATGTAAAAAGGGCAGCGTATATACATTGACACGCATAATTGAAATGTGCAAATATAAGCACCCCACAAGTTTGTGAGCATCTAAATAAAAAAGGGGCATATATTTGTGTTGTTTATTTATCTATTGACCTAAAAATTACACGTTTTACTCATAACCTAAAACTGTGTGCAAATTTTACAAAATCTGACAAAAGGTGGTGCTATAGCAGTTACTATATATAAACATCGTTTACAATGTTATATATAAACTTATATGGTGTGTGTGTTTGTTTTAATTACATCCAGCATTCTTCAATGTATTTTAATCTATGTGCAATTATTGTTATTTATGTATATTTCAGTTCAGGCCACTGTCTTTCTTTATTATTTATGTATTTATGCTTATTTAACTAAAAGAGGGAAAAGACGAAGTCAGACCACTTGCCATTGTTGTCATTAGCAACTTGGCCAAAAAAAAAAGTTTGATTTCTGAATTTCTGATGATCAATTTAAGTGTTGGAAAAAGAAGTGTGGCACTCTCTTACTGGGAGTGAGGGCTGCGGGGCTTTTCTGTGATCTGGGGGGCACAGATGAGGAGCGGTGACCCTCAGGAGAGACACTCCTCCGGGCCCTCAGGGTTCCTCCACTACCCTCCTCCATCAACACAGACGGCGTCCGTCTGGCCAGGCCTGTCGAGCACACGCCACATTCCAGTCATTCTTCCCAACGCTGGTGGCGTAACCGTGGTGACGTACTGGAGGACATGCAGTCGCTCCTGGAGATCGCACGGCCCTGGGTGGCTCTGCTGTCCTCCATCTGGATGAGGGTCTTCACCGAGGGGCTGAGAGGAGCATCCCTCCTCGGATCTTCACAGGGAGACGTTCTCTCGGATGGAGTCCAGTATCTGCAGACGGGGCAGAACAAAGATCTTGTCGTCTTTGGCCTTCCCAGAGCGCGCGCGCGCACACACACACACACACACTACCCTCTGACTGATCGCTCGGAGGCCTGACACACGCCGTTCCTCACACCGCTGTCCACGTCCTGCTGCCTGATGCTCGGGGAATGCAGGAGATCAGGATGGTGGAACAGTCTAGAAACGGGAATCATTAATCATAGAAAAGATAGAAGAGAGAGAGAAAGATGATAGAGAATTGGAGAGAATAAGAGAGAAAGAGAAGGGCAGAATAAGAGTGAAAGAGAGAGAGAGAGAGAGAAGGACAGAGAAGGAGAGAGTAAGAGAGGGTGAGATTAAGAGAGAGAGAAAGAGAGCAAGGGAATAAGAGACAGAGAGAGAGAGAGACAGAGAAGGTGAAAATAAGAGGGAGAGGTTAGGAAAGAAAGAGAAGATAGAAAATAAAAGGAAAGAATAAGAGAGAAAGAGAGGAGTATTGGAGAAAAAAAGAGAGAGAGCACACGAAAATAAGAGAGAGAGAGAGAAAAAAAAAGAGAGACAGACAGAAAGAGAGAGAGATATATTAGGAGAGAGAAAGGGTGAGAACAAGAGACAGAGAGAGAATAAGAGAGAAAGAATAAGAACGAAATTAGGAGAGAGAGAAAATAAGAGAGATAATAAGACAGAGAGAGAGAGGGAGGGTGTGTGTGTGTGTGTGTGTGTGTGTGTGTGTGTGTCATGTTACCCGGCTCCAGACGGCTGTGAGCGTCTGTGGGGAGATTGTCTTTGAGTTCTGGGCAAATTGTCGTGCTGCAGTTGCCTAATCTGAGTCTCCAGCTTCACCACCAGCCTTCAAAAAAAACACAACACACACACACACACAATGAAACCCAAACGTCCTAAACACATGCGTCATTATCTTATCAGTATAACAGCTCCACCTCTTCAGTTCACTGCTCTGCTCGTCTGCATCCAGCAGTTTGTTTTCCGTGGCCTTCAGCTTGTCCTGTGGAGAGAGAAGACGTCACCTCACATCACACCAGCTCATGGCCTGCAAAAAGCACAGCCACCTTGGTTCCTTCATGCTCCGTCCTCAGCAAGTCGTACTCCCGAAGCAGCTGAGAACACACACACACACACGGGTCACGTGACCAGCACATCACGAGAGAGAGAGAGAGATGATGTCCTCACGTCCTGCAGCATCACGCGCTCCTTCTCCTCCACCTCTCTGCAGGCCTTCTGCAGCGCCTGCTCCAGCTCCCTCACCCGCATCTTCAGCTTGCTTATGGTGGAGTCCTTCTCTCTGCCGCTGTGTTGGGACTCTTCTGCGTGACGCTGAAGGACTCGCACCGAGGCGCTCATCGCTTCATAACGCGCCGGCCATTCCGCCTAAACCACAAATTGTGTTCAAAAAAAGTGAAGACATGTTGGGAAAAGATTGGCAATGTGGCCACTAGGGACACTGTTGAATTTGTTTTCCGCATTTAATCATCCACAGGGTTCCTACACTTCCTGAAAGACAGAATTCAAGCACTTTTCAAGGTCCATTTTCAAGTTTTTTTATGTCCTTATTCTAGTTAGATGCTACGTTTATATTCGTCTTTTGGTATAACGTTTTTTTTTTATATGTTTTTAAATACTAATAAATATTATATGTTAAATGATAAATAAAATACAAAAATCTGAAAAAATACCCAATCCAAGGCAGCTATAAACCTATCAGACCAAAAGGTTGGGGATCACTGTGTTAATGCATTAAACTTCATATGTGCATTGATTTGAAACTTCAAATGATATTTCAAGTTGATAAAATATGAACGTGGCGTCGAAATCTCGCACAACCAACGTTATCACTTGCGGAACAAATCAACGTTTTACAGCGTCTGGACAGAAATCTTTTCAGTTGGCCTTGGCAAAGCATTTTGCTGTTTATTCTAGCCAAATTTCACGCATTCTAAAAAAGAAAAAAAAAGCAGCTTGGCAAAAAAAAATCAGAGGTGTGGGGATACATGTTTGGAAAAAGACAACAATTCATGCAAACTTTAAACAAGAACTAAATAGATTTTCTATGTGTAACTGTGACTTCAGCCAAGTATGCTCAAATGCATAAAAGCATGCAATTTAGTTTTTTTGTTTATTTTTATTTATTTATTGTAATTATTTTGACTTTGTGATGTTTTTGCTTTTTTATTTGTGTTTTATTGTTCATCTAAAATAAATTCCTATTGGGGTTGTATACGTTTAAAAATTAAATGCAGTTTGCATACCAAATAAAAAAAAAATTCAATAAAAATAAATTAATGACCTAAAAATAATCAACTTGCATGTATCAGAGAAAAACATTTTTGAATTCTGTCCGTTTCAATTTTAAAACTGCAGCTGAAACGCAATGATTAGCATTAGCACGGTTAATTTTAACAAGCTAACTCACCAGCTGTTTCTCTAGGTGATGGTTTCTCTCCTCCAGCTCTCGGATGCGGGTACTGGTCTCCGTCAGCGTCTGCTCCAGCTGCTGACATCTGTTAAACCACAATCAACCGTCAAAACGTCATCGGCTTCCACAGACACTGAACACACACACAGCCCTTCCTCCGCCTGCCTCACACAAACACACACAATTTACAGATTACACAGCATTGATTTTTTTTTCCAAGTAGGACCTGGAACAACGATGGATAACAGAATAAAAAAGCAAAAATAAGCTTTAAAAATGTTAAAAACTTTGAGCATAAACTAATTTTTAGAGTGTGTGTGGGACACTGATCAGTATGTCTTAATGCATGACTAAAAAAACTCATAAAAAAAAAAACTTGTAAACAAATCTCAACATACAGTGACACCTCCACTTACGAAGGACTCTGTTCACGAAAAATTATTTTTTACGACGGGCGTTAATAACAAAATCAATAACAAAATGATTACACGATACGATAGGCCAAATGTTGTAGCGACAAGAATGTTAAGTGAATTTGTTTCTTACCACTAATATGTAGTCCAGAAGAGTCCGGATGTATAAAACAGATCAACGTGGAAATAGTTTGAGTGCAACCAAACGTTGTGTTAACAACATTACAGAGAGAAGACGTTCAGAACAGTGTGTGTGCTGTGTGTATGCAAAATGCGGCCCATTTTACGAAATTGTCATTTTACGAAGCTGCTATCGGCCCTGTAATTACCACTGTAATTACATACATAAAAATAATACAATAATATATTATAAGTAATAAGTGATAATATATTATAAAAATATTAGTAATTATATAATTTTAGTCATGTGGCCACGGTGCAGACGAGGCGAATACAGAGACAAAAACAAAACAGAAAAAAGGATTGTGGAACAAAGATAGAAACAAATAAATGATAAAAACCAGAAAAATCAGATCAGCTGGTGATTTAGACATCAGACAGACGACAGGACGACGCCGTCTCACCTCTCCTGAAGAATGCGGTTGCTTTTCTCCAGGTCGACAGGCAGATGGACCAGCCGCAGCCTCTCCTTCAGCGCACTGATCTCCGCCTCGTAGTACGTGCGCAGGTCAGTCATGTGACGCGCGTGTTTCTCCCGCAGCCTCTGCCGCAACCTGAACAACCAATCAACACGTCTCAGTCCTCTCCTTCTTCATACTTAACAATTCTAACAACTCCAAGTGAATTTGGGAGATTACCTTTAAACAACGTCAGTGAAACATAAAACCTTTGTTTTAAATCAAGTTTACACAGGTCATTTTACAACCAAGGACTGGAAAAACTCAAATAAACAGTCAGACAGACAGATCAAAGGGAACTTGACAGATACAGACGAGATGATGAGAATAGAGACGATGAGAATAGAAAGAGATGATGGTCAGACAGAGGCTGAAATGGAAACCTCATGCTGGTGATGAATGACATGGAGAAATGGTACGGCTGAAACAGACAGACAGACGATGGATAGAGAGATCGACAGGCAGGGACAGAATGATAGAATGAAACACAGACAGGGCGAAACAGAAAAATATAATAACATGGACAGAGACACAAGCAGGCAGACAGGAGAACTAGCCAGACCTTCTATGACAATGAATTTTATTACATTTAATATTTTATGTTTATGTTTTATTACTTTATTTAACTCAAAATGTTGTAATACAAACAAGTTGGTGTAATAAAAACTAGGAGTGAGTCACTTAATATTACGACGAGCCAGAAAATGATCCAGAAAAAACTATATAATTACAAACTCACACTCACACACACACACACCTGCTATAAAATGACATTATTACATTTAAGTGATTACATATTGATACATTTGTACAATTGATACATATTGTACATTTAATGATTTAACCATTAATCATTTAATGATCATTTTAAATCTTATTTATTTTGTTAAATTGTCAGAAAATCCAAGAAAAATGGATTAGGATGCATGGTAATTATTTTAGAACAGAACTATGATTGGTTCAGATCAGGTCCAATCACAGGGCTGTAAAATCTCTTATCTTTACTTCACTTCTAAACTGAGATGAGCAAAGTTACAGTGTGAGTTATTTAAATAGGAATTGGCTCGCAAGTGTCGTTCATTCAAGGTTAATTTATAATAAAGTACATTATTTTCAAATCAGGAGTTTTGCCTTGTGCTTCTCAGGTGGTCATGTGACACATTCGGCCGTTCGTAGGGACTCGACTTTATCCGGCTTCTGGGTATCTGATCGGGACATCCCTAATAAAAACTCTAAAATAATAATATACTATAAAATAATACCTAACAAATAGCTAACATTATACTATAAAAAAATACCTGATAATAAATAGCTATAAAAAAAATCTAGTAAATAAATAAGAATATGTTAACCAAATACACTTTGATAATCAAAAATCAAAGTATTAACCATGATTTAATTAATTCTAAAAGCAAGTGATTGGATGAAATGATTTGTAGCCTTACAGAGACAGGACGATGGGGTCCTCGGCCTGCTGAGCAGAGGGAGTGTTGGGCCGCACGGTGAGGGTGGCCTCGGCCGCGGAGAGGCTGCTGGCGTGGGACACGAGGTCGACTGTGGAGCCGGTGCTGCTGGGACGAGGCTGGACCTGCGCAGACACACAGTGGAAGTGAGACGGTTGAAACCTCTGAGGTAGGTCTCATGGATGGAAAGACAGAAAGGAGGATGGTTGAAAGGATGGAAAGACAGACAGGTACGTTTGATACACGTGTAAATATGGATGGATAAAGTAGTAGAGATGTAGGATGTAGGGAACAAAAAAGAGAGTGACAGATAAATGGCAGAAAGACAGATAGATGAATGTAAAGACAGATTGATAGAGAAAGATACATAGATGGAGAAAGACACCTAGAGATAGACAGAGAAACCAAGTGTTGTTTAGCCAGTGGTCAAAAATGTACAGATGTTAAAAGGAATTTACAGACAGAAAATTCTAGCTTTAAAAGATTCACTCGGCAATTTAGTTGAATGTGATGAAAGAAAGAAAGAAAGAAAGATTTTTTTGATCTTTAAGACTTCTTTTAATTATGGATTATGAATAATGTAGACTGGTGTTCCCAGAAATAAGCGTAAACACCACAAGTTTTATTAAAAGGAGAAAAACTTTTTATGTGACTCTAGATTACAGATGGTTTTGTGGCGTGACCTGAGGACGTTTGCGCTGGTAGATCTCCTTCAGAGACGAAGGCTGTGTGGAGAAGAACAAAGAAACACAAGCATTCAGTCACATTCACGCCAGGTAAGACGTCTCAATTCAGACTATTCTACCCAAGATCAAACAGGCTTTTTATAACAGTCTTGACACTTCTTAAACATTGAAAATAAAAAGACAAAAAAAAAAATGTAAAAAGTCGGATTTCGAAATTGTTTACATTTTTTACTTCAAATCATATCAAATCAAACAAGCATTATTTGCTCATTTGCTTATTACTTAAATTCTGTATTATTAATGATCATTTATTAAAAAGTGTATACATATCTCTCTCTTCATTGACTGAAAAAACATACAAAGTTTTGTAAAACTTCGGTTTTCGATTTCTTGAAAAACCACAATGAGATCATATATAGTGATGCAAAAGAAACATAATCTCAAAAGAACAAACTATTCTTTTAGCCAAATATACACGTTCAATAAGTTGGAATTCACCTGCTGCAGGGCAAAAGACGCAGTGTCCAGACTTTCAGGCAGGGGGCGATACAGCTCACTCTCCTCCAGCTTCCAGTACGAGAAGCCTGCAGCATCAATTCACACAACTTTTATTTTGTTTTCTAAAAACTAAGTGAAGACCTTTACCTGAGGCTTCGGATGCCACGCTGTCACTTCTGTTCAGGGCAAGACGACTCACAGCCGCTTCACTGCAGGCATGCTGGGAAAAACACAGACCTATGATGCCTTCAGTACTTTTACTTGTTGTGCTCGATTCAGATTAAATGAAAATTTAACTTGTGATTTGTAGAAAACGTCCGCAAAGGTGCAAAATTTAGTAGGATCATGTCACAATTTGAAACCCATAAAGCATATGTTTAATTTTGCCTTGATACATGCCCCCCGGGCGCCGCGTGTGGCTGCCCACTGCTCCGAGTTTGTGTCTGATCGGATGGGTTAAATGCGGAGGAAAAAAAATTTCCCCATGAGGGACTAATAAAGGTTCAATTATTATTATTATTATTATTATTATTATTATTATTATAGTTTAACGTAGAACAAAATGTTTTACGTTTATTAATAATCAACCAGTATGTTTTCATCCATAATTATGTTCATTTATGTATTAGTGTGTTTTTAAAATGCTTATCCTGTTTGTCCCCTGGGGTACAAATTATGTTAAATTATGTCAGAACTGGTGTCAGAGCAAAGTGATGTTAGAGCAATGTGATGTCAGAGCAATGTGATGTCAGAGCAAAGTGATGTCAGAGCAAAGTCAGAGTAATGTGATGTCAGAGTGTTGTCAGGGCAATGTGATGTCAGAGCAAAGTGATGTAAGAGTAATGTGATGTCAGAGTAAAGTAAGAAACTCTTATGTCACACACAACACGTGACTTGTCTTCAGAACTCGCTTGCACGGTCTTCTCGGCCTCCAGCGCCTGGATTTGAGTGGTTCTGCTCTTTCTGTGCTTTGGTCTTTGGGCCCAGGAGGTCAGTGGTTGACTACGAGGTGAACACAACCAACCAATGAATAACCAGTTGAAATCTACCAAGTCACAATGAACACAGAAAGCAAACTGGTTTTCTAGTGAGTGATGAAACTTTATCAGATTTACCTGATCATGGCTCTTTTTTTCTCACTCAGCAGATCCGGACTGACTGCAGCAGTGGTGTGGAGTGTATCGGTCAGTGTACTGGTGAGGGGGACAGGGGACGGGGTGAGGCTGCCGTCCTGCTGGTTTAGAGACCAAAGACCCTCGCCTGAACCGGACCGGCCCGTTTCCAACCCGTGATCGTAAATGGAGAGAGTCCCGTAGCCGCTGCTGAGCACCGTCATCATGCCGTCCTCCGAGCTCTCGTGAGGCTGGAGGCTGAGCTGAGGGGGTGACGGGGGTCCCGGGGTCCGGCTCTCGGGTGGAAGTTTGAGGCTGTTACTCGCGTGGCTCTGCGCACTAATCTGGCGGTTTTGTAACTGCACTAAGGCCTTGATTTCATCCTGTATGAGCTGCAGAAGAACGAGAAAAAAATATATAGGCAAGACTATTAGTCTGAAAGGCAAAGCACACTTATTCAGATACACGGTCTAATAAAAGAATGTACAGTGGTACCCGACTTACTAAATTAATACGTGCTGAGAGCGGATTAATTCGTTTACTTTGGCGAAAATGTCGTTAATTGAGCCGCATTTTACATGTAATTCATCTAATACATGACAAGACTGTATATTCAGACAAACATTTTTATAAACAATACAATATTGGTAATAACTGTAATAAAAACATGTTACATGACACTTGTTTTGTTTGTCCTTTGTCAGATTATAAAGGTACAGTATATAATGATACAGCAGACAATCTCACTTTGAACAAACTAGTGTTTCTGTTGTTTTTAGTTTACTTAACTTGCGTGAAGATTAAACAACGTTTCTTTTTTACACGTCTGCACTCTCTCATCTCCCTAGGTTCTAACGGCAAGAAAAAGACGGCACTTTCATATCTCTAAAACATTTTTTAACGCGGGGATGTTTCGCTACTCGAACATTTCGTGAACAAAGACATTCATAAGTCGGGGTACCACTGTACATGTACGTATATAATATCTCTAACAGGATTGCACACCTGTATTTGGCACTGGTACTGATCCTGCTGGGCCAGAATCTGCTCCTGATATTGCTTTTCCACCAGCTGGAAGAGGTGAAGCCACCGGCCCTGTATTACACACAAAACATGCGGTTAGCTTGTGAAGACCACCACAACCTGTGATTTATCAGGATGTTCTCATCACATCACAATTTATGATTTGATCACAGGTATTTATTATTCTATCAGATTAGTTTGACTAGCACTACGACTGTAGCGTCTGATTCAGTGAAAGCTATTGAATCCGTTGGTTTTGGCCAGTATGTGTTTGCAAGTAATTTTAATCTGTAAAATACACGATTTCCACACTGCTGAGAATGTTGATGTAGGCACAGTGTCTTCTGAGCAACAAATGGCTGTGGTATATTCTGAAAATGTGCCTGGTTCTGGCCCAAGCATCACAAGGTCAAACACTGGAGTCGAGTCGGATTCAGTAGTTGCGTTCAAATCATATATTTCAACTGTGTTTCACAGGATTTTCACTTTTTTTGCCACCAAGAGTCATGACTTCATTGCGCGGATTGCTATACCTGGCAATACATTTTTTTCCTGATTCTGATGAAGATTTTGTGAATAACTATAAAATATACGTTTATATATTTTTAAATATTAAGTACAATTTAAATATAGTAAATATTTTTCAGCAAAAAAAAAAAAAAAGTACATAATTTTTATCAAGAGTGATAATTTAGATATTACATCCAGGAGAACATCATAAATTATATAGTACAGTAAACTATACAAAAAGAGCAGTTTCGAACCATTCAGACCGAATCAAACCATTCTGTCGCTCAGCTCTAAAAATCAGTGTAAATATTTGTCTTGCTCTGCTGGGTGAAGGCCACTCCGAGCCCCTGTGCGCCCCCAGCTGTCTGGCAGACTCCTGCGGGACCCCTGAAACACACACCTCACAGTTCTTCCAGATCTCCGGATCAGTCTCCCCGCTGCTCTGGATCTCCCGGACCAGGACTCGGAGTGTCTCTATGGAGCTGGGATTAATAAACGGCAAGGTCCTGCCCGAGCCGAACGCCTCCTCGAGATTCCTGAAGTCATGCGACACGAGGGACATTTACACTCCGACAGCCCCGAGCTCTCCAACAACATCAACAAGCACAAGATTCGGAGCCACAGACCGTATTTTGTTGGGAATGTCAGATGTTGGCGCGGCGGAGCCTTCTAGAGCCTGGACGGGATTGGAGGCTGAGACAGTGTCCTCGGACGTCTCGCTCTCTTTCTCTCCGCCGGGGCTGATGCGGTCATGGCTCAAGGCCACGGAGCTGGACACGTCCTCCGAGATGCTGTCATCTGTGGACATGCTTACACATCCGTGTGCACAGCACCGCACCACAACCTTTAGAGTGAACACAATCCTGCTAAACAAACAGCCGTGCAAACTTTGAAGCTCCTTGATGGGTCGCTGATTTGTTAAAAATGACACATAAGAAGAAAAATAATAATAATAAGGCAAAAAAAACAAGTATTTTGTATTTATATTCTTAATTTTTTTATTGTATTTCCCCCTTTACACATTTTGTTGTATCTCCCTTACCCATATGTGTAAATGCTGGAATAATGCTATATAATTTATAGGTGACAAATAAAAGTGCCTAAATTTAAATTTTGAATTTTAAAAACCTAACAGAACCTCCAGACTGAGGAACTCATTCTTCCAGACTCGGACAGTGATCTGCAGCTTCTGACACACAACATCACTTTACAGGACACGTGTCACTTTATCTGACTTTAAAACTTAACACCATTTGCACAACACACTGTACTTAACTACATATGCGGGTTTTTTTGCACTGTATTTATTAACTCATTTGTACACTGTACTCTTCTGTGTATATACTGTACTTTTCTTACCACTGGCACTCAATGTAAGAACAGTAAGAATTTCATCATGCACTTGACAATAAATGGACTGACAATATTAACAGTGCATTTTACAGTTAAAGCAAGTTAACATTCCATTAAAAATCAGGGAACCGTGTCTGAATACTCCTGGTACAGAAATTGCCTTAATGGACTTCATTTTACGACATATCAAACAATATTTTGAAAAACAGTTTAGCTCTGTGTTATTGTCATTGTAGACTTGTTGTGAGACCATAAAGGATACTCTAATAAATTATATTTTTATTATATATAGTGTGTGCGAAACAGTCAATCATTTAAAAAAAGTGTTTTTACAGACAATTACGTTTTTTGCCAAATGTCTGGGTGTGTGCTGTTATTCTATGCTTGTTTGTGTTTATTTAAGTATGTATGTATGTTTATTTATTTATATATGTGTGCTTATTTATATTTTTATTACATTATATTATATATTACTGCTGGAGCAGCAGCATCTCAGGCAAAGACAGGAAGAGACTGGACAGGATCATCAAAAAGTCCAGCTCTGTCCTGGGCTGCACTCTGGACACAGTGCAGGAGGTGGGTGAGAGAAGAGTCCTGGATAAACTATCATCCATCCTGGACCTGGACTCTCACCCACTGGTGGACTCACTGTCTGCTCTGGAGAGCAGCTTCAGTGGCAGACTGATTCACCCCCGCTGTGTGAAGGAGAGATATCGCAGATCTTTCCTACCTGCTGCGATTAGACTCTACAATTTGAACTTAAATTTAAACTGGTGACTGGAACTATGCTTATGACGGGCAGGTTCATTTATGGTCTGTGTTTGTTTGTTTGTCTATTATGATGTGTGCAGTGCGTTATGGTGATGTTTGTTTATTTATTTGCTTGGATTTGTTTTTGCTGTTGTGACGTGAAATTTCCCCGCTGTGGGACTAATAAAGGATTTTTCAATTCAATTCAATTCAATTCAATATTGTAAAGGCCGAAAGAGAAGTAGTAGAGATCTCTCTCTCTCTCTCTCTCCCCCTCCCTCCCTCCCTCCCTCGCTCTCTCTCTCTCTCTCTCTCTCTCTCTCTCTCGTTTTGTACTGGTTCCCTTAAAAGGTCAAATTCCTTTAACAAAAGTAAAAACCTTTAACATTAATAGTGTGTTTTTATACTATATAAATCTATAATTTTGATTTTGAAATCTAAAAATATGTATCCAGAAACCTACTGTACACACACCACACCTGGTGCACATGATGACATCAGCATCTGACACACACTGTGACATCATGAATTATATATACATGTATATCATATATAGTGAACACAACACCTGACAGACATACAAAGAAAAAGAAGGAAAGAGGAACTGTTCACGTGTTTTTATGGCAGAAGTAAAAAAAATTGAAACTTAAATTGTTCCATGTGCAGGCTTTTTTTTCTGTGTGAGCTGGAATAAAGTCTTAATTCAGTCTTACTTCAATTTATGAACTATGTTATTTTATGATGGTAATGTTCATAATATCACAGATATGTGAACTGAGAGAGTGCCAGTGTTTTTAAAAACAGCCTTAAACGTAAACACAAAAATAAAGTAGTGAAGACAAACGCCTCATTCATTCTGAGGAACTCACAAGAGCCGGTCAGATGATGTCACCACATCGCTGGTCTAAATCAAGCTGATCGAGGCGTGAGATTAGTTCCCCGTGAACGTTGCTTATGAAAAGAAAGAGAAAAGAACGTGTTTAACGTCAACGCGCAGCAAAACAGACCCTCGCGTGGCGCTTCCTGTTCCCGCGCATCACCTCTGCAGCCACATCCCGCACGCGCCACCTCACGTCAAGCGCGAACCTGACGCACTCCAAAGTATCGCTACACTTACTTCTCGAGATTTATGGCCATTTTTCACACATTGGGAGGTTTTCTCATTCACCCTGCGCTCTCTCTGAGCTTCGACATCTCAAGATCCCACTGACGGTCTTCCATCCTCCCAAAGACGACATACTGCGCCGCCCTCGTGGGATTGGCTAACGCGTACGAGGTCCTAAGCTCCGCTTCTGTGATTGGTTATTCACGAGCAACAGCAGATTTAATTGGCCGTCTTTGAAAGCGCCATTGAACCCAGAAGTGAAAAGACAACAATCGCGCCAAATATTATTTACGTGGAATATTATTAGGTTTTTTCGATAATGAAGTCTATATTGTGGAAAGTAGTACATTTATTTTAATTTTCGACATTACCGTAACTGTACGTTACAACTGTTGTTGTTTTATTTGAAGGGTGTTGTTTATTTATCCTCACATTTTTACAATTGTTTTGTTTTATTCACCATCACCAATATGTACAAAATATGCATAGCATTCGTTTTAATCACTGTTGAGTTTCGATTCCCAATAACTTTGGTCTTTAGACCAAAGTTTCTGTTTGGGAGGGAGGTGTTCTTATATGCAAGATCAACAATTTGTGGAAACAGAACTATTTGAGGAAGAAAGAAGACAAAAGCGCAAGTTTCACGTGACCGAGTTTGTCACTATGGCCAGATTATACGAAAGAAACTGAAATTGTCCTCTGCATTTAACCATCCAGTGACATATCCGGAGCAGTGGGCAGCATTCGGCCGTGCCCTCTGAAAATATGTGAATATCTTAATCTATAGCGGATATCTAAATATGTCACGTAGGTTCTAGATCAAACTGAACTTTTTATTATTGTATCATCACCGACTTTAAAAGCAACGCACAAAGGCATTTCATACACAATAAATGTCATTTATTGACACATACAAAATTCCAAAGAGTGACTAGTTTGTACGTGAAAAACCATTGTATTACACAAGGTAATAAATACAAAAAGAACGACATTGACGATAAAAGAACAGCATGACTACTAGTTATGAGTACACGAGCATCTCCCAGACCGAATCAGTGTCCGAGGAGAAGAGCGTTCCGAACGTGTCCTGAGACCAACGTCAAAAATCACAATCTAGACTAGAAAACCCGCCGCCGCCGCCATGCAGACTGGCATCCAACGCAATTAAAACAGTACAAATGATCAGAAATGCCAGCGACGCTTTTGCATTCTCCCGCGTCAATAAATGCTGTTGTTGATTGGTTTCGTTTGCTTCAAAATGGCCGCCGGACTGTGTGTGAGACGGTTCGTGTGCTGGAAGGCTAGGAGCGGGCGTTCCTCTCTGTCTCGGCCAGGCACTCGCGCACCAGTCCTCTGGCGTGGATTATCCCTGAAACACAGCACAAGCAGACGGTCAGAGCGCTGGACCGGACCGGACCGGACCCGAGAGGTCAAGTTCAAAGATTTATCACCAACCTTCAAAACCATCACTGGTTGCTACCTCAACTCCCTAATTCAGGAATACTCTCCTTCACAGTCTATGATCTGAGAACGAACGTCGGCTAGTCGTCCCTCAACACAATTGATCTATTCCTGTGAGAAAGTCTGCAACCTTCCTAACGTTTAAAAATAAAAGCACTAAAAACTGAGCTTTTTCACCAGCCCCTTAACAATGATTAATAAAAAGAATTAAACAATAATTTCTGTGTCTTGTGGCTCAATGACTGTGGAGTAAAGTAAAGGTCACACCTCGCTTCAGCCGCTCCATGGCGCTTTTACTGCCGGCATACGTGGGTCGGATCTCTTTCCCCAGCTCTTCGATGATGGACAGGAGCTCGGCGTATTTGCTCTGGGGAACCTGATTTCCATTTGGGCCCTGGAAAATTCCCAAGAAATTCAACAAATCAACAAATTGGACGTGGTACAACATGTAGTATAATGTGTTTTTGATCGTTTTTTTTAATGTTTAAATCCCTTTGTTTAATATGGTTTAAATTATTAAACATGGGGATTTAAACCCATCCCTATTAAATCTCCAGCATTTAAACATAGGGATGGGTGAGATCCCAACAAAATGTGCAAAGGGGGAAATACAATGAAAAGATGAATAGAAATACGATAAAAACAAATATGAATAAAATATGAAATATGAATAAAAATACATGATAAAAAATACAATTGAATAACATAGAGTAGAGAGTGAGTAGTGAGTAAAATACAATAATGTACTCTCACGTTTCTTTTCATTCTAATCAATGTAGAGCAGGAAATGGTTGTTTAAAATAATGTTATGAAGCTATTTGTATAAACAGGTGATTCCAAGAGGGAGAATGCGAAAACGAAGCAGATGTCGCAGACGCTTTCATCAGAACAACAGTTTCCGGCTCTTACAGGAACGAATCTGACTGATCTGGAATCAGTGCAGTTATTTCAGAGAACATTTTTAGGACACTGTAACGGCAAATGACTAGTTAACCTGGTTGAAATGACATTTTCATGTTATGTATATAACGCCTTGTCAACACTGGAGATGTCGCTTCAATCGGAAAGCCAGTTAAATAAACTGAACAAAGTATCTACTGTATGGAAACTAATGTAAATGCATATCTATGTATGACACTTAATCAAATCTGTGCACCTGCCACTCGTGCAATACCCACCTTAGTTATTTTACTGCTTCTTTGTACACTTATTTGTAGTTGCAAATGTATACTTTGTCAAAAATGTTTGTGTTCTTGTACTTTGTGTTATAGTTAGACTGTTTCTCCACTTCTGTATTTTAATATATTGTAGTTATTCTTATTGGTTTTATTCAGTGTGTATATTTTACTCGTTAGCACATGTTTCTTTTTTATTCTTTTCTATTCTATGTATGTACATAGATAGACAGAGAGAGATTTTAGTTTTTTAGACTATAATACTCAAGTTTTTTTTAAACTGTATAATGCTCTTTATATATTGTTTATTCACATAATTTGAATACATACTTTAAAACAAATGCTAAATTTATTAAAGAAACTCATCGAAACAGTCTCTTTTTTGCAAGTTACCTGTGAGAAACCAAGCGAGGGGGGCCCGAAGTCATTTAAAACGGGCTTGTATGATTGTATCGTGGTCATTGAGGACGGAGACGGAATGTTTCCTGAAAAACATTTCCAAGTATTTTACTCAACAGGAAAGAATATTTCAGAGCACCTTGAAAAAAAAAGAAACACTATCACGGCTTTACTATGACATGAGTAAAAGTCTTAAGTATCCAATTTTAAAAGAGCGCAAGTATTTTACTCAAGAATATTTCAGAGAACTTTGAAAAAAAAAATCACTAGCGCGGCTCAGATGTCTGGCTGCAGTACCCGCGTGCGCCGCTAGGTGTCGGCAAAGAGCAGAACGCAAAAGCTCGCACGTCTGAATCCGATCAATCAACAGCCCGAGAGACAATCATGGAGGAAACGGCACGGGCTTGATCTCAGCCGCGGAGACGATTCATTTTTATCACAATCTAGCGGCCTTCACGCCAGCGCGCCCTGCCACGGCGCCCCGGGAAGCTCCGAGCAGCTAGCGCGCGCCGGAGAGCACGAGGAAAGCGATTTTAACACTGGTAATAATGGCGGATGAAGGATCTGACCCTGTAGCGATCAGACCGGACAAAAAAAAAAAAAAGAAACTACGCTCGGCTTTATCCCCAGGTATTCTTCCTCTCGCCACTTCTCACACTCGACTAAATGCTCTCCGCGAGGACACTTTTCCAGGATATTTCGCCCTACCTTGGTTCGCTGAAGTTCCCGGAAGGTGTTGGTGGGGATTGGGTTTGTAAGACATACCTGAAGAGAAAAGAAATCAGAGAAAGAAAATTGTCCCTAAAACGAGCGGCGTCCGTCTCGCAGACACTTTTTGTTTACAGCACCGGCAAATATGGCCGCGTCACTCCTCATGACACCCACACTGTCCATCATCATCATCATCATCATCATCATCATCATCTTCATCGGCTTCTTTAGCTAATCAGCGTCTTAATGACAACTGCTCGGACAAAGACGGAAAAAGCGCACACATTGTTCTCGTCTATTCGGTGAAAAACGGCTTAAAGTGTCCAAGAAAAAAAACATTTTCAAGTGCCTAGTTCAGCACAAAAGGTTTCAGATTTGCGTTCACGTCCCGTGCACATTTACGTTTTAATTAAAAAAAAGCACATTATAACCAAATTGTAAGTAACAACAAAACAATGCACAAGGAGGGAAATAAAATACATTGTCAATGTACATTTTTTTGTCCAAGAGGTTGCTTTTGAATGGTAATTGTAACGAAAATCCGACGTTTAAATTGCAATTTTTTTTTATTTTCACAGAAAATAAAATTAAGTTTTTTTTTTG
>CM051494.1:11442373-11454463 GCA_028031935.1 Paedocypris micromegethes | reverse complement strand
ACGAACAAAAGCAAACGTGAAAAAGCATAACACTTTAAAATGTACTTTGGCCTTTCTTTCACAAACATGCTGTTAAAATACATTTGTTTTAAAAATGCATCACTTTTGCGAGACTTCTGGGGAATTTTAAGGTGTCTTCGTAAAGACTTTTGTTCAAAATAAAATAAATAAAAGTTATGGTAAAAACATTTGAGTAAATATTTCAAATAAATCTTTATTAAAAGCGCAGTGTGTTAGTGGCGATTTAAATCAGTTTGTGAGCAATGTAGAAAGAAGCTTCCAGAGATAGCGAGACTTATTTAACTCCTGGGGCGTTTTAAGGTGGCTTGGTAAAGACTTTTGTATAAATCTTACATAAAATAAACAAAAGTCTTGGTAAAGACGTGTGTAAACATCTTAAAATAATAATAAAAAAAGAACAGTGCGTTAGTGGCGACTAAAATCAGTGTGTCGTCAGCGGAGAAAGAAACTTCCGGAGACGGACTGAATCCACAAGATTTATTGGTCATATGCAAGAGGTAGAAATCTTGCAGTCGTATCATTTCTCGTTTGTACAACAGTAGTGCAACTCGTGCGAGAACCGATGACAAAGAGCGTCACCACATCTACAACTCAGCCGGATAAACAAGCGCCCACAGAGCCGAGGAACAGCAGACACACACACACACAGGTCCTTCTCTTCACACGCTCTCCCTTCCAAAATTAAAAGCCGATCAATAAACAACCCAAAAGAAAAAAAAAAAAACAACAAAGTACACGGTTGATTGCAGAGCTCGGGAGAACGCAATCTGAAGGGCTCCGTCAAACCATGCAGACGTCCAGCCGTGTTCTAGCCCCCCTCTGCTCTCGGACCCCCAGATCATGCGATGGCCAGTGAAGAAGAGCGGGTGTGGAGAGGAAACCCTGAGTGATGGTGGGATACGCGTCGCTTCTGATTGCGGGCGGTCCGGCCAACGCGGACAAGAACCCTGAAACGTTAAGCGTGACTCCAGGCCGCTCTTCCTCGGGATGGGCGTGGAAGAGGAGTGGCGTCTGGCCGGGGGTGGGGGCCACTTTCTGCCCTTGCGGAGGTCCTGGCCACGCCCCCCTACGTGTTGACGTGACTGAGGCTCTGCGGGTGCAGCTGCTGCCACATCTGCTGCTGCTGGACGGCCAGCTGCTGAGACTGGTCTGATGACGACAGGATGTTCACCAGCGGAGACACGCAGTTGGCTGGAATGATCAGACCTGTGATGATAAAGAGCGGCACGTTAAAAAAAAAAAGGTTCCAATCCATCTACTTTAGCTTTCATCGATCTGAACACCATTTCTACTATTGATGATGGAACAAAGGTTTTAACGTGATGCGTTTACAAGGCTCGTAAAGGAACCGTTGTTACATTTCTCACTTCTTACAACACGTCAACATCTCACTTCTTACAATGTTGTTAAACGTTTTATGGCAGCTTTGTCTTATCAAAATCAGCTTCAGGGTTGAGACCGGCACGAGTCAGTGGGAAAAAGAAAACTTCAGTCGGTTTTTATCTGCAACGAAAAACGGCCAGTACAATTTTCCAAAACATAAGTAACAATAACGCGGGGCATTGAGACGACCTGAAACAGTAGAAAGCAGCATGTTAACATCAACAAAAAAAAATCCAATTCCTCCCTGCTACAGACGTCAGAGCACTTTAGCTTTTATCAATTGATTGCATTTCCACCAGTGGAACGTCAAAGTTTTGAACATTGCATTAGAAAAGGAGCCATTCAGGGACATTCATCACTTGTGGCACTTCTTACAATGCTACTTTTTACAGTAGCTTTGTCTTATCAAAAAGCAAATCCCCCCCAGGGTTTGGTCAGTAAAAAAAAGTCTGTTTTTATCTCTAGTAAATGTTGTAATTGAAGAACGTCGACTACAATTTCCCAAAACGTATACAAAATAATTATTTTAGGTCTGTTCAACTTGGGGAGTGGTTTTGGTTGGTTTTCTTCTCTATAGTAGTGTTGCGTCAACGTCAACAACAACGCTTGTACAAATATTTTAGCACAAATTTGATCCCATACACTGTCACAAAGGTAGTGCCAAATTCTGGCGAGAAGCAATAGCATCTCACGAGAAGCAACGGATCTCACAAGATCTTGTCACACCCTAACATACACACAAAAAAAGGCTCTTTTTCTAAAAACAAACAAGACCGAATTGCAACATTATATCTCACACAATTGAATACCTATTTAACAATAACAATTGACTGTCCATATACGTCAGACTTTAATGCGTGCGTTTCCTCAAACTAAAGATGTTAAGTATTTCCCTAAAGAATTCACACTAAACTACTTCACTCCTTATGGTCCATGTAAGGCCGATCTAATAAGACAACTTTCCATTTTCTGAACCACTTTCCCAGGTCAAAACGTTTTTAGGACTATAAGAAGAGACCCAGAAAACACACGCAATCGCTGAGATAATTATTTTACACCATATTTTAATACGCACTAAGGACATTATTTTCCTAATGTTCTATTTCCTCCCACATAGAAGGCACAAGCGTCCTCCCATATTAAGAATATCCTAATTTATAATATTTTTGGATTCTAAGTGCAAAATAATCCGAAAAATTCCAATATAACATTTACATGTGAGTGTGCGTTGGAGGAAAAAAAAAAACTGTTCAACTTCAAGCTCCTAACCTACCCACAATCCTCTGGCCGTCCTCCGTCCGCAGCCGCACGATCTGCATCTTGACGTTGGATCCGCTGACGGACGCCAGCACGCCCTCCACCTTGGTCCAGACACTGAGGACGGAGCCACACAGGACGTAGTAGCTACGACAGCGCAGGCCCACCTCACACTGCAGGCCCATTGACACCTTCTTACAGTTCCCACGCCTGCCGGAAACACACACACACTCCGTCAGCACGCTCACACCAGCTGATGCTCGGGACTCGGGACGCACCAGTACGCGTGAGAACAGACGTCGCCGGACGAGTTGTACTGGTCCATCCAGTGCTGCTTGGCATCATCAGACAGAACCTGAGGTGTAGGGAAACAGAACACGTTACGCTCGGGTGGGGAACACTACTTACTACTACTATTAGCGTCTTTGCGTTGGTCTCGGACTAAGAAAAGCACTATATAAATAAACTTTCACCATCACATTTAATATTTAGTTTGTGCTGTAATGTTTCAAAGAAAATACAATAAGGCATTTCGGTCCGTTTGGTTTAAACATTTATTTTCCTCACAGGGTTAAACGTAAAAAAATAAAATCAGTGTATAAAGAGCAAATAAAATGTTTCACTTTAACAAAAAAACATTAACAGATAAATGTGAATTTGTTAATGGGGTAATGATCTGAAAATTAATCTGGGTAGAATTTTTCTTCACATTGAATGTTAAACAGAATCAATGAAACGGATCAAGTTAAATATTAAATGAGGTGTGAGGCTCCGTTTGAATGGTTGGGGGGGGGGGGCTTAACATCAATAAGCTCGTGATAAAAAACACGTTTTGACCTCACTTCCTGTTCAGTAGGGAGTAAAACCTGCACCTTCCAGGTCACAGATTAGCCACAATTAGCCAACAACAACTAAAGACTTTTTGAGGTGATTGTCTTTAAATATATTTTCATGGCTCACCGGTCCATCCGCATGACTTGACAATGATCTTGCGCCACCCAGCATGTTATTTTAAGATGGACACACTTGCCAAATAACAGGCAAAATAATTATCTTGAGGAACACGAAAAACAATTTAGAAAAAATTATTATCTCATGTTCTAAAAGCATTTTTCTGCATTTGTGGTTGAAAGACAAATTGTGTGGGACATAAAAAGAAATCCAGTATTTGATTAACAAAACCATGAAAAACAAAGGGGATTTCAGTATTAACAGGCTAAACAAACAGGACATTTCCATAAAGTACATTACGGTATTTACACAAATACAAGCATCTAATATGAAACAGAAAAGACAGAGAACAGAGTTATTGTATTTGTTTTACTTTACTTTGATTTCCAGTGTTATTTAGCCACTGCCAAGTAATAAAGAGTCTTTAATTCTGTTATTCAGCCAGTAAAAGCACATTTGCATGTCTGCATCACAAACCATTACTTAAAGAAAGAAAAGAGGACCGCTGCAGAAACACGACATTTATATTTGCTACTTCTGACTTGAAATGTGAAAAATGGGCACTTATGAAATATGAATTATGCACATATAAGGACACCACAGGTTTTTGATTTGGTAAAATTCGAAAAAAGGGTGCTTATATTGACGTAAATGCGGTACTTGATCCTTTTGAGGCAAACCCTGTCACCCTTACCTTTTTACTCCTCTTCTTAATGTCACTGTACGTCTCCAGTTTGACTTGTTTTCCCGTGTTTGGTCTGTAGAGCAAGAAGAGTCTCTTCCTGACGTTCACCTCCTTTATCAGGACTGCGGTTTTCCTGTTGTTCCGAACCTTGAGATGAAAGAGCGGATGCTTCGATGAGTGGAGTCAACGGAGGAGAAGGCGTAGGAGACAGAAACAAAGCCTGACCTGGACATAAAAGCCATCATCGGGTCCGTTCTGGTCGGCCCAGACGTGTGTGGCATCTTCCCACGACATTCCCCTCTCAACGCTCACCTGAAACATGACATGTCAGTAGCAGAGTTAGTCTTATGTCAGAGTGAACTGCGTGAAAAGTCTCTGTAACAGGATCACTACTGTACTTACAATATGATGTAACTCTCACCGTAACCCAGAAATATAAAAACAATAAAGGCTTTATATTCTATGAAAGTTATGCATGGTCTCATTTTATGGGGAATCAGTGTTCATAAAAACCCTGCTAGGTTTCATTCTTTGGGAAAAGATGTTAGCGTTATACTAGAGCAGCTTAAAAGGATTAATATTTGAAAGACTTGTAATATTTGTATATATTGGAGCTTTTTTATGTGGCAGTTGTGGTCCAGCAGTTTGGAGTTGGACTGGTCAGTCAGATGTTGCAAGTTCAAATCACAGTCTGGTAGGTTCTAGGTGTCCTTACGCAAGACAACGGCACTTACGTATTTCGTGTACTTTGTGCCTTTGAAACCAATGATAAAAATAACTTGAGATCTGAAAAATTTAAACCATTGCTTGTATTATCAAGCAATAACCAAAATGAAAAGGTCAAGCTCTCGTACCGTATAGAGCTCCACGTGACCTGAGGTTGAGTATCCCGGCGTCAGAAACTTCTTTACTTCTACTTTTTTCACTTTCTCATCACCAGAGCCCAAATCTGCATACAAATATAAACATAAGGAAACAAAAAACACCTCCAAACTTGTGACGTTTTCACACTGTGTTCATCCCTACCCAAGATCCCCATGTCGTATCTGCCGTTCTTTTTGGCGTTCTGGATGACGGAATTTAAAGTGTCTGAGAAATACTGAAAAAGTGCGTTCTGCTGCTGGACTTCCATTCCCAGAATCCTGTTCAAGAACTTTCCAATGTTGTTGTAGTCTGAAAACAAATAAGCAACGTTTCTTCAACATTCAGCAGGATTTAGTCAGTAAAAAGTGTTTTTTTTATCTCTAACGAAGGTCGTAAACATTACGAGTGCTCAAATAAACTGTAAAAATCTTCACCTTTATCCAAAGACAAGACGCCTGCTCTGTCCTCCACATTAATCAGGCCCACACCAATCAAACCATTTCGGATCTCTGCAAAAGACGTCAAAACAGAAATGATAAAGAGCAGGAGGTAGAAACTGTAAAAGCAGGACAAAAATGTTTAAAAAGGAAGAAATTGTGCATATAGCGCAATTACGCGAACACAAGTGCACCCCCTCATATTTTCAGGCACAAAATAAAAATTACATTAATAGGTCATTACCTTAATTGCTTTACTTTTCTTGGGGCTCTATTATTGTTCCATGTTTTTGTATTCCCCATGTTATTGTATGATTAAAAAAAAATTCCCTCCAGTGTTATTTAGCCACTAGTAAGGGTTGCTGCGTAGATTAGGTTTCTTTATTTCTGTTATGTATCCAATAAAAGCATATGTGCATTTCTGCCTCCGGTACTATTATTTAAAGAAAGAAAGCGGACACAACGCAGGAGCGCACTACTACATAAAGACAATGTATTTCTATTTAGTTGTGATTGCTCCTGACGTGAAATGTGGAAAAAATGGTTGCTTATTTAAGCATATTTCAAAGATATGCACCTCCAACGCTTTTGAGCTTCTTAAAATGGAAAAAGGGGTGCTTATATTCATAGTCAGAAATGTGAAAATGAAAAAGAATTGTGAAAGGATGAACAAAGTGTGACTGTAAAGTAAAAAAAATAAAAACTGAAAGAGCTTCAAATGTAAAATAAAATGAGTAAAGCACAAAAAGCAGAGAAGAAACGACTTTGTGTGCAGACTAAGTGCGTGTACCTTTAAAGAAATCTCCTCTGAAGTTTGTAGGTGGAGGAACCAAAGGAGAGTCCAGGCTCACGATGGACTTCATCACAATCTCCAGAGCGTTTCTGCCGTACTGCACGACAAACCCGATGATCACAATAGCACAAACAACACGGCAACCATGGCCGTGAACCGGGAACTCACTTTGTTGTCAAAGTTGAATCTGCTAAGGTCTCTGGTTTCAGTGGCTCTTCTGTCTCCGTGGGTCAGAGCTCCCTGTGGAAGACACAAGCAAACAAATTAAATCCATGTTGTGATTCGGAACATCCCACTTTTGAAATTCTGGGTGTGTCACTCCATTTCACTTTTTCTAGGGTTGGGTGCCTTTTTAAGATCAATTCTAACATCCGAATAATGATTTGCAAACAGATTACCAACTAAACATGGCCAGTTTAAATCTCTGCAGGTATAGACACTTTGAAAGTTTGGATGGTCAAAAGTAAAGAACACAGGGTTTAAAAAGTCTGCCTAATGAGTCACTCCAAGATTTAGCCATTTTTTTATGATTATTGCAAAAATAACATTTTCAATTTTGTATTGTGAATTTTTGGCTAATGAGATTTAATGTATTATTGTGTGGCGTTTAAAAAACCTCACCAGACTTTCGAGTCGCTTGGCAACTATTGAAGCGAATCTCTGCTCTCCGGCCAGTTCTGAGATGAGGAAGACGTACTCTGGTGCCGTGACCTGGTTTGATCGGTGTGTTCGGCCTTCAGACAAAACAATCAGACAAGAATCGATTAAAATGGGTTTTTTTTTTCTTTGCTTAAACAAAATAGTTCTGACCACTACGTACAACTATAGACTATTTCAATCATCAAAACAAAGTCTTTTGGTGACATTCAAAAAGATTTGAACAAACGATCTCCGTATATCAGTGTCATTTCTCACTTCCCACATTTATGACACAAGCACATAAACCATTACTGTTTTAACATTTATTAAATACAGTTTAGTAACATAATAACATATCACCAATTCATGACTAGAACATGTATATTTATATTACGGTCCATCAAACTTTATTTTTGCGTTCATAACCGTCTTTGTTAATTAAATCACTCAAAATGTGGACGAAAGATGCACTTATTCTCTTAAGTGAGTATTATTTACTGCAACGCGTCCGTGTGCAATGAGAAATACACGTTGAATGCAGTCGCGTCTCCCTTATGTTCTGTTCCTCGCGCTTCAGTCTCCTCCGTATGCGGCCTCATCAAATAACTCGATCACACGGCGGTAATTCCACAAATTGTTTTATTCACACGAATCAGCTCGAGCAGTCTGGTACGCGCTAAAGCTCATATTGGAATTAAAAACAGGATCGAAGACTTACTTGTGTAAAGTCAAGTCAAGGCGTTTTATTGTCATTTGCCGTACATGCATTGAGTGCCAGTGGTAAGAGAAAATAAATAAATATGTACATGTATTGCAGCAGTGGTTATTGCACATGGATTAGGATGCTAATGAGATGCTGTTGTACGGTGGGTTTTGGTCTTTTGGTACCTACCAAACTGCTGTATGGCTCGGTCAGCGCTCCAGGGCAGCTCCAGGGTCATGTGGACTCTTCTCCTCTGGTTCTTCACCCTGCGGTCGGCCTGGAGAGAAATTCCGGAGCTGGCGGCCTCGGAGATGATTGCTATGTTCTAGCAAGAGGAGCAAAAAGATTTCAGTTACTTACTGGTACACCAACAAAACTAAAAAAGCACTAGCAACATTTACTCATGATGGACTTAAATTTTCTTCCAAGCTGCTTCAAGCTAATAATCAGAAAGAAACACATACACAAGAAACTAAAAAGAAAGCATCCGAACCTTATCTCCATCCATGAACCTCTGCTTCTCAGTGAGGTTTAGGATTTCAACTGGAACGTCAAGTTCTGACCGCGATTCGTAGGAAATGCTGCCGTCGTCATTGCTGACCACTCGCCCCTTCCGACCAGTCATCTGCATCATGATGAAACGCACATAAACATGTGTCATGACAGCACAAATGACACAGAAGCTTCCTTCTGAGCGAGAAGCAACCTCAGCGACGTTCTCTGGTCCTCCCAGCTCATCGATGAGCTCATCCAGTGTGTTGGGTGGAAGGTCTTCCGCCAGCTTCTCCAGCTGCTCCAGTAGCTCTCGCTTCAAGCGCTGGGCGTCCTCCACCGCATCATGACTGGTCATGCAGCTGTTCTCCTCCGACTCGCTTTTAGCTTCAGAAATAACATGAGCAGAAGTGAAAAATCATTGGCATTAATGTCAATAGTCACGTAAATGACCTTCAAAAATCGAAGTACGGTGGGATCCCAACATACGAATGTCTTTGCTAACGAAAGTTTTGTTTCGCAACTCGTCTATGAGAATGTTTCGTCCCGAGTAACGATTTTTTTTGAGATATGAAAAGATCGCACATTTTTTAGCACGCAGGGAGATGAGTCCAGGCGTGTAAAGAAAAAAAACAGTTCTCACGCAATTTTCATGCACATCAAATGAAGACAACAAAAAGATTCAATAAACACACAAAAAAAAAAAAATTCAATAAACACACAACTTTTCTATAGGACTGCAACAATTTACAGAAAACATTTTCTGAATAAAACCGTCGTCTAACATCATACAATTGATCACAGTCAATTAAAATATGCTTTACAGACATGGCGTGTAATTTAAAACAAATTAAAACAAAATATAAAAGGGGCCCAGAACGGATTAGGGCAATTACATGTTAACTGCGTCCTGATTTACGAAATTTCGGTGTACGAAACGGCAATGTAAATGTATCTTACACAACTATACTACAGAACAACCTTGCATTTCAAAACGGTTTAAATCAAGCCATTGTCATAATTAATGCACATTCCTTTTTCCATTTTTTGTGGGACAGGTATTAAACACTAATAAAAAAAAAACCTGTCTGAAGAACGAGTGTATTGATGGATTGGGATCTTCAGCGGCCGCTTACCTACAGCGACGGCGTTGTTTGGCGTTTTAACGGTGGGGGTTGTGAAAGTGGGTCGAGTCGCTCCGAGACCGGACGCCAACAAGGCACTTTGAATGGAGTCGGGATCAATACTCTTCTTCTTCTTCTTCTTGTTGCGCTTCTCTTTGCTCTTTTTGGAGTCTTTTCTGAAGAGCCAGGGGTCTGCACAGATAAAATGTCAAATGAGATGTGCATGGAATAATAACAGTATGAAACGAAGCATTAATGAAGCGAGTCACCAAACATTTTTGAAAACCCAACAAACTCGTGCAAAAGCTGAATACAATCTGCCAACTAAATGTCACGTACGTGGTGTTTTTAAAACGACATTAGCCGGTCATTCCAGATTTTTGATTAAAAAAAAAACCAAAAAGGACATTTTGTGTCTTTAAATTCGAGAAAGATGTAGCAACTACCAGAGTCGTGTCTGATTAGCAAGAGTTCTACAAAAAAAACAATGGCAGTGACTAGAAAGTTCTCAAAATGAGAGTACCACCAGTAAGAGCCTGGAGCGTAAAGTTTCTCAGCTTTCTCAGCTTTTCTCAGCCTGTCCTTGGGTCAGGGAGTAAAACGGCAAGGTCTTAAGATTTGAGTCTGAACTGAACCAAACCAAGCCACAACCTACAGAAAACATAAAAAATACACAAAAACAACACAATCTAAGAGTTCATACTAACCGTCCTCTTCGTCCTCGCTGGAATCATCCTTAAAGGGGTTGAAGTCGTCTTCATCTTCCTCTCCTGAACTGACCGACTTAAAGCTGTCATCACTCTCCACATCTTTGTCCGAATCGTTGCTTTCATCCGAGCTGGTTCCGGAAACATCTCCAGACTTGCGGGCCTTCTTCACGTTCCTTTTGGCTTCTGGACCTGCAAATCAACACAAACTGATGTTCAATTCCAGTAAACGGACCGCATGTGCTCAACTTCCTCTTCTTCGACACCATAGCGTGTATAATGTGGTCACTGGTGCTCAAAGATGCTGCACCTTTCCGCTTTTTGCCTTTGGGCTCAAGGGTTTCTGAAGGGGAAGGCGTCTTCTTTGCGGTCAGGTCGATGCCCAGAAGACTGAAGAGCTTTTGTCGGTCTGGCGCGGGGAAATGCTTCTCCACCAGGGACTGCAGCACACCCCTAAAAACCATACAGGACGTTTCAACATCACCTTCCAAAAACTGAGCAAAAATACTGATGCAAAACATCAACATGTACTTCTGGAATTAAGTACATTTTCGCAATCTAAACAAGACTTTTTACTCTGGTTTTGTGTGCGTAGATACCCTTTTCTCAAAATTTATTAAAACACACACAACACTGAGTGCATTAATTTATTTAATAATTTTACGCTGTCTTAGAACCAATGGCTATATTAAATGGCAATATGGTTCTGGTTTACATTTTTACATTTCGGAAAAATTTAAACAAAAAAAAAAACTTTAAATCAAAGACAAAGACAATTAACTGTAATAGACACACACCATATCAATAGAACTTTTAAAAAATTGAGACACGATCTTTCATCTTGATTTCGGTTAAAAATTGTAAACCATATGTGGTAAAACATTCTTAACGTCTATTAAAATATTGTCGTCTAATATCCCCCAATCAATCACATTCAATTAAAATGTGCTTCATAGACAATCCGCACAAATGACAAAGTAATTTCTCTTCAGTCATTAATAAATATAAATGTGTGATTCTGAAGCGGTTAATCTCATAAAAATAACTTGATTACTACAGTTATCGGAAGAATAGTGGATTCTTTTGTTTACAGATGGTTCACTTCAAAAAGTTAGTTATTTTTACCTTCATCCCATTCACATTGCCATTTACTCTTATTTTATGCATTTACTTCCAATTTATTGTAACACGAGTCCAAATCAAATTGGATTTTGCGTTATTCTCACACACACACACTCACTTTGCAGTGGAGACAAAGTCGTTCAGCTCGCCTCCACCCTCCTCCAAGGCCTCCAGTGTTCGAGCTTCTCCAGTGGACTGAAGACCGATCACCACACACTTCAGAAGAAAGTCAGAAGATAAATCACACAAATTACAACACTATAAAAAGTATAGAGCACCTATAGAACAACGTCTACACACACACACACAATCCAGTACAAAGTGTTAAAACCGATGTGTCATGTTTCAAGTGTGAGTGGATGGAACAAAAATAAGAAAAAAAAAACCCTTAGACTGGGAGAAAGACCTGCAGTCCACCAGCAAAAATACTGTATTTACACAAATATAAGCTGTTTATATCTGTTAATATCTGTTTCCTGATTTTAGAAGCTTGGGGAGTGTTTACATGTGCATAGTTTAAATATGCGGAACACATGTTGCTTGTATTTACGTGCATTTCAAGTCAGGAGCAATCACAACTAAATAAACTAGTAAAAAAATGAACGTTGTCCTGCTCAAGGACATTCACATTCACTCCATCCATTAATCATCTTCTGCGCAGTGTCATAGGACGCGTTCTTGTAACATTTTGGTCGCAACTCCCTTACAATTTTACAACTGCACAATTTTGTATTGTCTGAGCAAAGTTCTGCATATATTTTAACCGTATATATTTAAATGACAGGGCCATGAATTTTTTCTGAGATTGTCGGCTTTTGGATTAGACTACGAAAGAATGGGGGGGGGCAACTTACATTTTAGTAGATCTTAATTACATTATTTGTATGCAAAATGTGTATTCTAATTTTTTTT
>CM051494.1:11365633-11442349 GCA_028031935.1 Paedocypris micromegethes | reverse complement strand
TTTTTTAAGTATTTAAAGTCTGATTAAAGAAATTAGACACTGTGGGTATCCTGGAGAAGCATCTGCCATTTTCAACACAGCAAATCTTCTAAAAGTAGCACAAGTTTATTTGAAAAATGAGAGAGACAGAGACACACACAGAGCACGGGCAGCTTTGTTTCTCTGTGAGTAGTTTTGCTCTTCGTTTGTCAAACAATGTCACGCTTCCTTCCTTTCCCACTCACGCAAGTCTAATCTAACGCTGCAAGAAACACACGTTTTTTGATCTGATGGCACTGATTTTATCCCATAGTGTTGTGCTTGCTTGGTGTAACATTACTGTATAGGGAAAAACGAAAGCCTACATGTCCCGTTTCCTGAAAGATTTAATTAATACACCTCATGATGGCTAATTTATTAGTTTATTTTTGCGAAAAAGGGTGAAATAGCAGCACATTCAGAGTAATTTACGTCCATGTCTATAGACCTCGTCTATAAAACGCCAGTAGTTTAAGCCCGAAACAAGCGAGTATATACGTTTGAATAAATGCCAAGATCAGTGTCTGTTAAGAGCAGTTTGCCACCGACCTTGCCGTTCTTGACCTCCTCTCTGGCCAGCTGAACAACCCGTCGGACCTTGGACGCGATGCACAGGTACTTGAAGAACCTCTGATGAGCCGACCAGAACTGACCCCACATGGACTTCTTCATTCGCTGCTCAGCGTCCATTAAACCAGCCGCCTGCTGGAACTTCTCCCTGGCGCTGACCCACTAAAAAACAAGAGAGAAAGGTTTTATTAATCCATATAAACCACGTTCCTCACGATTAAAAAGCAACGCAAAGTGGTTTCCGCACCAGACGAACGGATTTGTTGTACATCTTCACGTAGTCCTGAGACAACGGTACTTCTTCGATTTTAAAAGTCACTCCAGAGAAGCTCAGCTGTCGAGCGATGTACATTCCTCTCAGCTTCATATCCATGGCGACAATCTCCATGGCACCGACACCTCTACAATAAACCAGCCACAGGTTGAAAGAACACGTCTGTATTTAAAGCTGCTGTTCAAGCACTCACCGTCTCTCCACGGCTTGAATGAAGTTAGTGAACTCTTTAAACGGAGTTCCTTCACCCCAGATTCCCAGACGATTCATGTAGGCCATGTTCCTGGGCTCAGATGCTCCTACACACATTCAAGATAAAGGTTAGAACTGCACGATTCTGGATCAAATGACAATCACAGGTTGTATTGCTTAAAATAAAAATAAAAAATAATAAAAAATAAAAAATAAATTCTGAATTTTCTTTTAAATTTAAAGAATTAACCCAGTTTGTCAAACAGCAATATAATAATACGTATTACTCTGTATCCGTTGCATTAAAATTAAATAAATGCAAAGAACAATAATGTAATGTAAAAGTAATTATGTAGAGAAAAAACATTTTACATTTTTTGTAACCTTTTTATAAATCAGCAAAATCTGTCAAACAATTTCAGTTTCAGGACCTGTCGTGGTGGGCGGGGACCGTAGCATAAAACGTTACAAAATATCACCGGGCGAATAAAATACAAACTCATGAATACAACACAAGTGGTTTTTAAGATTACGATTAAATAAATCCCAGATAAACACTAAAACCGCTTGTTTGTTTAAGACCATCCACTGCAACACACATAAATGTTTGGTTGAATTGTGTGTGTGTGTGTGTGTGTGTGTGTGTCGGGAAATACGTCACTGAACCAAGAATATACACGGCAAAAAAAAAAAGAAAAAAGTATGACTCATGTTGCTTACAACTCCCGACCTAACAAAATTCTAAAATGTATAATATAACATTTCAGATTATAATTTATTAAATTATATTACATTTTTAGTATATTAAATTCTAAAATCAATGACCAACAAAGCTGACATTTGTGAATTAAAATAAAATAAATGTTTTAACATTTTAGGGAAATAAATGTTAAAAATAAATTTAACTATAAATTTGTGGTGGCAATGAATAAAGTCCAACAGTGCGTCTCGATGTTAAAAAACAAAACAAAAACAAAGTGCATTCTTTTCGACACAAGACTCACCTGTAGCACTAGCGTACAGCACCCGCGCTTTGGGCAGCTTGTTCTGTAGGTCTAACACAGCCAGGCCGGTTTTAGTGGGCTTGGAAGAGCCGATGGGGCAAACGTTTTTAGCCTTGTGACATTCGTCAAAAATGATCTGAAGTGCAGAGTTAAGAAAATCACTAAATCGTCAGATTCGTACCATTCAAAGCCACAAGGAACCAGGTAGGAAACAGTATAAATGTGAATAAAAACCTTCAGCAATAACACTGTGGAATTATTAGAGTTAAATTATTTCACGCCTTCTCATGTGTCATGTATGTGCTTATACACACATCTTTAAAAATTCTTCACTGCATGTTAAATATGTACTTTGTAACTGCTGCATTCACTCTAAATATTACATTGTAAACATTGTGTGAAGAGTCTCTGTGATACTGTTCACCTGTGATACGCAACAGCAATGTGTCATTTCCCCTGTTACTTAGTTTCAAAACAATTTGTCATCTGTGTCATTGCTGATCCAATCAGAACACGCCCAGTTTAAACTGACAGTTGCTTGTGCAAGAAAGAGCTTGATGATGTTAATTTATGAAAGTCAGTAAAGCGGCGTCACAGCAACAGGGAAGGATACAACACCATCGAAGTCGTCACCGCACCAGTGCAAAAGCTGCTTGAAACGGGTTTTGTACTTTCCCCCAGATTGGCTTTCTCCAATCAGAGACGAGTATGTGGCAAAGATCACGCCTTTTTTCACACTTCCGTTGTGTTTCGATGAGATCTTTCCATATTTGAACTTGGAAAACAAAAAAAATACGTTTAATCCAACTGCACAAATTTTCCACATAATGGATAGGAAGAAGTCAGTCACCTTGTTTAAGGAATGGACCTGAATATTCTTTGCTCCAATATCTCTCAAATCTCGCTCTGCGTCGTATTTCAAGTCATTCGATACACTAAACCTGCACAAAAAGCAAAAAAACTGTTGATAACACATTACACATGAGAAGTGTCTGGAGGAAAACGTCACCAACCAGAGAGATCGTTTACGGCCTAGGAGATAATTCTCATAGATGATGCCAGCAATGGTCCTTCCTTTTCCCACACCAGCTCCGTCTCCAATCAGGTAAGCTGCTCGGTCTCCGTTTGGTAGGAATGTCTCATGTTGCTGCGGAAAGAGAGTTTTGTAAATACAGTGGTACCTCGACGTACTAAATTAATCTGTGCCGTTGTATTTTTTTTTTTTTTTCGTTCGGCAAAAATGTCATTAGCTGTGACACATTTTACATGCAATCCATCGAATCCGTGTCATGACTTCATAAATTCAGACTAATACTTTTTACAAATGATAAGAAATTGGTAATAAAACATAACTTGTTACATAGCAGTTGTATAGTTTTCCCTTTGGCAGGCGTTTATAACGGTACAGTATATACTGAAGCAGTATATATAACAGTTAACGCCACATTGAAATTACGAGCAAATCTCGTTTCTGTAATATCGCGAGAATGATGACCAAGCGACGTCTCGGAAATTACAGAAATCTCAGGGATTTGTACGACGTCATTTCATGGAACCTCCAGGGGAAAAAAAAATTCTTCGAGAATACAAGTTTATTTTATATTTTTGGAAGCAAGATCTCTGAAACTAACTAGTGTTTTTGTTGCTTTATTGACGTGCAAAGAAGTTGTATGCACGGTTTTATACACGTCTGGACTCTCATCTCCATGCACGCTAGCGGTAAGATGTTTTCGTATTGCTCATTTTATATAGCGAAAATATTTTGGAACTTGGGACAACATTTTTGCCGTGACGCATTTTGTCACTCAGGATTTTCGTTTTCTAGTCGGGGAACCACTGTACAGCCTTTAAATCATCGATAATGCTGCAGCCAAAGACGACGAAGGCGTGAAACAGATGGGAGTTTTAAAAACAAAAGTATACTTGTATACTGAACCTAATCCAGACAAAATGAAGTCCGTCTTTAACACTTCAAATCTTTATTTTTTTGTCCTTTAAGCACACAAACCTGAGCAGCATATGTGATGGCCTCGAGCTGCAGGGCAGATAACCATCCTCGATCAATGGTCTCCTCAGCAATGGAAAGCCGGTACCAGACTTCAGGAGGGTTGACGCTGGAGAGAGAGCTGGTCTCCACCACTGGATCAGGATGTCGAAGTCCAATTCTTACTGAAAGTGGAGATAAAAGCCATGAGCAGAGGAGCCAAGCCGCATAAAACCGTCTCTGATCACATGACCATACACACATTTCATTGGCATGTATTCAGCATAAGTCTCGGCATGTCCCAGTTCCTCCTCATCCTCCTCTTCCGGTTCCTCCTCATCCTTTAGTCCAGGCAATTTCTGCTTTTAAAATCAGATATTTACACAGTTGTTGACAACGAAACGCGTCGAAAAACTCACATTAACTGGCGAGAAGCTGCGCATTTTCATGTCTTCGTTGACCCAGATTCTTGCCACATCCTTCCCCGTCACTTCTTTTTTCAAGCCGTTGTTGGCTTCGGCTAAAATAAATATGAAAGACAAGGATGAATATTGAAAAGCACAACTGTGGCCAGCTCTTAGCGTGTCTTGTGGCCCCAGCGCACCCTGTGAACATCAACTAAGCCCTTCGCTTGACACTATACCCACAGTCCCACCCCTACCTGTTCTGCTCATCGTCTTTGTAGACACCAGTATAATTTCTGAAAACGAGAGGATTGATGTTAAAAGATGTAGCATCATGCATTAAAACAAAAAGCGTTAGTTTGCTAAAGCGACACTGGCGTTTGCTTGATTCAACACAATGAAGGAACTCGTCAAAAACCCGAAGAACAGAAAGAAAGAAAAAAAAAAAAACAACGAAATGTGTTATTACCAATTAAAGGTTGTCGTCACTGTTACTTAAATAGTAACTTAACAAAACGCCTTGGCCAGACGTTAATTTGTTACTGGCGTGTACACTCAAACATTTAAGAACATTACAAACACAATTCATGATTGCATACTTAAATTCTTAAATTGAAAAATTGAATTGAACACTTAAATTGAGAATTTCTAGACAATTGCACACTTAAACTTATTTCTGATTCAATATGCTGTTACGCTTTGAGAAGGTTTGACACATTATGTCTTCAATAATCCTTTACAGTCAAATGTTAAAATTGTAAAAATAGGCCAAACAAGAAAATGCACCTAAATTGTGAATAGTTTTCACCATTACATATGTCAATTTAACGCTTTTCCACAAAACTCAAATCAATTGCAGTTCTTCAAAAGCAGTTTCTAAAATATGAAACTTGAACACGTTTCAGAAGTTGTCAAAAATCTATTTTCCCCTCCAAAAAAATGGCGCGGCTATTTCGCCCAATGCCATTTCACAAAAGACGAATGGAGACGACGTCTGAACTTACTGGGGCCGGTGGCGGCTGCTGTGGCGACGGGCTGAGCGATATCTGGTGGAGGCTTCAGCTTCATCAGTTCCTCCAGGCTGCTGGTCCTGAGAAGGTCTTTCAACCGGATCTCCTCCGAGCTCGGGGGAACCGTGGTGCTGGACAATGAGGATGACGTGGACACAGAGCTCCGCTGGGCAGAAGCAGTGGTCTGCACCACTTTAGTGACTGTGATGGTTTGTCTGGCCGCCGTGCCAGTTGACGGCTTGGTGACTACAATGGTTCCCAATGATGGCAAGCGATTCAGTTGATTTAAGACAAAGGTTGTAGTCGAAGGCTGAGGCTTCTCCTGCTGTGACAAGACACATGATATATATTTTACCGAGGTGAACAACAGGACTGTTTCTAATCGGGATTCAAGTCTCAAGACGCTTCAGAACTTACTAGACCAGGGTTAAAATCTGTAATCTTCTGGTCATAAGTCTAAATGCCTAATGAGTGGTGTAAAGTACTTGAGTAAATGGACTTAGTTACGTTATTTGAGTATTTTTTTGCTACTTTGAACATACCGTGTTAAAAAAAAAAAATAAGGAACTGTTACTCTCTACTTGACTACATTTGTGATTGAGTATCTGTACTCTTTACTCCAATATAATTGAATAGACACTTTTTGAATAGACTGAATAGACTCGTTACATTGTGATTGTGCGCGACACTGAGGTGTTCAATGTAATTTCTATATTAGAAAATAAAACCTCAGTTCCACTTTTTTTAAATCTCTTGGTGTTTTTTTAGCCTAAATTTAGCACAAGTATAATACTTGGGTTCTTTTAAAATTGGATACTTTACAATTTTTGCCCAATTTGTCTTGGAATTGGTGACTTGGACTTTGTACAGTAAGGTACCCATACTTTAACTCAAGTATGTTTTTCCAGTACTCTTTACCCTAACCACTAGGTCAACTTTACTGCTCACACTCACTACAAATCTAGACCGGTTTAAGAGGCTTCATTTGTCACTGCATGTGTTTGTGCTAAACAATTTTCTGTTACAGTTATAATGGCCAAACACCACTAGTCGACTACAGTACTAGTTGAGTTGACAACACGTACCCTGATCGTCACAGCGGGTGAAGCAGGAACTGAAGGTTCAAAGCGGACCAGTCCAGAAGCTTCATTGCCGAGTCCAACGTCGAGAGCGTTTAAAGAAAACGACTGAAAACAAACCCAGACGCATGTTCACATATCTGAATGAATAAGTATCTTATTGTGATAGTTTAAGTTTAATGACAGCGATTACACTGAAATACTGTGAATCTTTGGGCACATTTGTTTAATTCCCGTCTTAAAATGGACTTAAAGTGTTTATATATTAATAAATTCAACAAATCAGACATATTTCATACATGCATGTTAACAGGGTGAGTGTCAGATCCAAGCCCACCTCCCCACAACTGCTACAAAACAATGTTTAAGAATAAAACTTCGAATGAATAACCAATGTTTTAATTCCATCCACAGAGACAAATCAAAAAGCCACAAAAGGGAAACAAGTGTTCTTTTTCCAGTACACAAGGTCATAGTGGAGATAATAAATGAATGAAACTATTTCAAAACGGTTTTCTGATAAGTAACAGTGCAGCAGGCCTTAGTTTCACTTCGGAGAAATATTCTGCTTCAAAACTTCTTAAAAGATAAGATACGCGTTCAAGTAAGTTCCTCAACACATGAACTCCCAAAACTAGACAAAGCTGTGCGATGTTCATAAGTAAATGCAATTTTAAGTGTGGTAAAATGTTGGTGCAGGTTTTCTTGATTTGAGATAAAACTCATCCTCTTCTCATTTAGAAAAGGCTAGTTTCTCTTTTGAGTGAGCTAACTAGCTTTTATTGTGACTTCCGTTCGCCATTAATGTGTAACGACCGCTTTGCTCAAACGCTAGTGAGGTGTAAAAAGAGGCTTAGGTGTCAGTGCAGATGAGGTGGTGTCAGTGGGCTTGATTTACTTGTTGTGTTGAGGGAAGTGGGAAAGTATCTTGTGACTCAACGTCGAAAAGATCATTGGGGCAGATTCCACTTTCACTGAGAGCAGCCAGAAGAAGGTCTTGTCCAGGATCCATTGTCTGTTGAACAAAGACAAATAAAATTGAAGCTTATTGTATTACAAGCCACTTGTGTTGGGTCCGTTAGCAAGAAACATCTACACAACAGTCATGGAGAAAAGCTCATGAGCCACAATAACCACGGAATTCAGCCTAATAGTGACGCCCCCACCGTGGTCTGTGTATGAAATGCAAAACATGGTCTGCGTATGAAATGCGGGTAGCTTAACATGCTCCAACAGAGGATGACAATAATTCACTCAACAAAACAAAAAAAAAAAAAAGTGTTGAGAATATAAATAAAATGTTTTAAAGCAGACCTCATCTCACCACAATCTCAAGCCAGCACAGAGCTTTTGTTCCAAAGACAAGCGCAGAATATAGGCACACTGCGCTTACTAACTACAGTTTGTTGCCGTATCTATAGGAACATGTTTCTCACACGCAGACAGACACACACTGAAGCTAGAGCAATCCTGATTGTTTTAATTCAGTAACGTCACGTTGTTGTTTATTGGACAAGGCCAGTAAAACGATAAAACGACACAGACGCAAATGTTTCTATTGGCGTCAGTTTGTACTGAACACACAGCAGCACCATTTGTGTTATACAAACAAGATAAATTCCTTAAGACCATCTCACTGTACAAAACACGACCAAACAAAACTTAAAAATTAGGATTACATGTAAAAAAATGTCAGATTTAACAATGAGCAAGATACAGGACAACAATTGTTAGGAAATCAGAACTGTATGAAAAATCACGTTCAACAACACAAATAATTTTCGACTTAACCCTGAAATTAAAAAAAAGATATTCACTAGATCACAATCAGGACCATCTAGAGCAGAGGGTGTTTTACATAGTTATTAAATTACACCGGTATTAAACACAAGAGAAACAGAAAAGCAATTTAACCAAGAAAAGTGATCTAAATAGGTGATTAAAACAACTCTGCATCCCACGATTAGACGCCACAGCCTTTAAATACCTAATGTCCTGTGTTATTTCCATTTCATATCTTAAACTCCAACGACTTCCCTGCACACAGACTTTAAATGTTGCCGAAAGAAACGTGTCTAATCTGAAAGAACACCTGCAAAAACCAACAGAATGTCCGATCACCTTCAAAATCACCCGGAAAAGCACAAATCACCATCATCAAACTTTCCAGAGACAGAACTAGATGGACACACACACACAGATTTCACTTCACGTTTCACAAGATTTGCAAAGAAGCTACAACCCTGTTAGTGCGTAATACTGTATCAATCCAGTGACGTGTGTAATGACAATAAACGTGAAGTAGTTTGAAGCGCATCGTGTGGCGCGCGACATCCTCCACAGCACGTGTTTCCCCTCCACGCCGACTCATAACGACACTTTCCAGACTGACGTTTCCGCCGAATGTTAACACATCAAACCGAACAAGACGAACTGCCCTCAAACGATCTTGTGAACCCCACATGTTATTACGCACAATTAGACGCGCGTGTCATTATCAACGACAACCAACTATCGATCTTCAAACGAAGCCATTTTATCGCACCGACAGCAAAATACAGACGCAATAGACAAGTCACCGTAATTTAGACTCAGAAGTGTGAAATTCAAAAGTCCGAAATTTGTGTCGTGTAATGCTACATGTGGTGTGGAGCTCCTCGCCCTCGCAGGCTAATTTCCCTCACGACCTCTCCGGGTCTTCAAATGACACATAAATGACCTGAAGCCACACAAGAAGTCCGCAAAAACACCAGAACATTGCAAATAAAATTTTGAAATCCAATTAGGTGACGATACCGGGTTTGTGGGTGAATGATTCCAGTCAGTGACTTCGACAATAGTGCGCTTACGGTTTAGCATCTTAGCGCGTCGGCTACAGACATCAGCTTTAACGCCAAACACACAAAACTCTAGCCAGCTCACCACCGGCCACCTCAAACAGAGTCGAAACGTGTTCCCGTCGAATCTCCGAGCAAAATCGCAGTCTGACAACGAGGTAAAACACGTACTTGGCTCCGTTTCTGTGGATCCCAAACGTCGCGACTGTGCGAAGGATGTACCCGCTGCTCACGCTGTTTGTTTTCTAACGACCGGCGCCATCTTTACCCGAGGCGCGTGCTGGTCACGTGACGCAGCAGCCCACAAAACAAGCGATTTCGGCGCCCAGGATTCTGCCGTCGCAATGCGGGATCCGCTCCGACGGTGCATTTCGGGCGCGACCGAAATGCACCTTCCAGGAACTCCACGGACCCATCCATAACATTCGTGACGTTTGGTTATATTTTTAATCAAAAGTGCTCGCAGACGGAGATCGCCTAGCTGTGTCACGTGACCTGTCCCCCTCGTCATGTTGCGGAAGTGATGTAGGAATTGCGTTTCCGCAATGACACGTCAAAATGACACTTAAAGAGCGTCGCCATTTTAGTGAGGTCGGAAAGACCACGTGACCTGAAACGAAACTCGGATTTCACTTCATTATTAATACTCTAAACTAAACCCCATCAAAATGACCGTTTAACAGTTTTATTAAAGTCCATATCAAAACTAAAGTCCACTTAAACCACTCAATGTCGCCATAAAAACACTATAACAGACAGAGCCTTTTTAACATTTGCCACCTTTATTACGTTCCTCCTTGAACGAATAATTAACCAGAACACATGTCCAAGACAGTATCATAGTAGCAGAATTTGATCTTCTTTCGTTACTAAGTGCAGAGAATAAACAAAAACAGCAAATTAAATTCCAGAGTTTTAGGCAGGTTTTGCAGCGGCATGGGAGTTTGTCATCATTCACTGAAGAGAATGCTCAAATCATAATAAAAAAAAACAACATAAAAAAATGCGACAAAAGCAGAACCTTGATTTTTTACGAAACATGGAACAACAGTTCTAACCACATCTGGCTGTTAAATAAGTTCAGAATAAGGAATAGGATAAGAATAAGGTTTTAGAGTTAAATCGGCAAGAGTGGATTTGTATTCCCCTCTTTTCAAAAGCAGCGTAAGCCTCACTCATTCACGGAGATGATGTGCTATACTACACTGACAAACAAGGTTCTCTAAATTCATTTGCCCCTTTTGGATCGTCCTTTTCTGGCTCTGAGCTTTCCCGAGCCGAGGGCAGAGGAGTCGGCGGCCATTGGGGCGGCCGCAATGTTGATCTGACCCTCCTGGATCTCCTGCCTGGTGTCGGCGGGCATCTGGTTGATCTGCTGCTGCGTCTCCAGGTAGAACATGACGTCCCTCAGCTGTTCCTGCAGGTCGCTGATCTGACCGTCTTTCCTGGACGCGGCATCGTGCGCCCGCCGCTCCTCGTCGTGAAGCTGCGTCTGAAGCTCCGTCTGATTGGCTCTCAGGCATCGGTTCATCTCCTGCTCTTCCCGCAGCTCCTTGCCAAGACTCGTGACCCGCGTGTTCAGGTGGGAACATCTGACACAATATTTTTACGAATCATTTTAGCAAATAGAAATCATTTTAAACGATGAAGAATACTCCCATAAAAAATGAGCATGTTATGTGATTAACTAATGAGTTAGTTAATTAATTTTAATCTAACTTATTCACATAAAGGCTTGTTTCTTCGGGTCGATTTCATTGTAAACGGTTTTAACAATGACCTTTTTTAGAACAAAGTTTTAAAACCAAATGAAGAGCAATTTTAGTCACTTTAATCGGCTTCTTTCTTTTTAAAAATTAAATACCAACAACCTTAGGGGTGTTGGTGTCATTAATTTGCATAATAATAAATAATAATCGCCATAAAGAAAACAATTTGTTTTAAACGTAGGCCTCACTTGTCTTCGGCGGACTGTTTTTCTTTGGTAAGCTCATTGAGTTTGCGCTCCAGACTGTCCCACTTGTCTTTGAATTTGGCCTTCATGTTGTTGATCTGAAAGACAGACAGGAGTCTCTCAGCTCGAAGCGCTCACATCTTCACCTCCTCCTCTCTTACCTCTTCTGCCATGTCCTTCTCCAGGTGAACTATTTTATTCTCCCAGTAAATGCGCTGAGATTCCAGCTGACTGGTCAACAGATGCGAGAACTGTGGAGCAGCGTCAAAGCCTTAATCATACAGGCCGTATCTGGCCAAACCACATTTATAACAGCGCACTTGCAGTTTCACAATAAAGTCTAATAGAATAAAAACTCACTCACTGTCACTCTTTCTTACTCACGCAGACTTACACACACACACACACACACACACACACACACACACACACACACACACAGAGACACAGACACACTCTTTCTTTCTCAAAAACTCCCATTCTCTCTCTCATTCTCACACACACCTCAAGCTGCAGATCGTCAATCTTCTCGTCCTGACAGGTGTCGCCTTCACACTCGTACTGCACTATCTTCCCATCGTTTTTACTGGCCACCAGCCGGTGAACGTAATTATCTGACACACACACACACACACAGTCAGAAGAGTGGACCTCAACACCTGATGTGGCTTCACTCCACCATGTCTGATGATGTCACGCACCTCCTGCATAGTCCCAGACCCTGTTATTGGTCAGCTGCATGGCATACGTGTGCTGCGTCTCTTCAAAGTGCTTGGAGGCGTGAAGGCTCACGTAACGACCACAGCCGATGTGTCCGCAGATCAGACAGATCCACAAGTTCTGCCATGTGAATAGAGAATGAAAAACAAAACGTTACATTTTATTTCTAAATGTAGTAGAGTATATCTCCAGTAGGGGATGCTATGACTCCACTTGCTATGTCTATATATGGGCATATTCCGGTTTTCTTGGTAGCAGACAAGTCAGACAGAGACAGAGCTCCCTAAGTTTTTGCATTTCGTTTAATGAATATATATTTCGATGTAAATTAATTTTATTTATAATTAATTGTTATTTAGCCACTGCTAAGTGTCACTGAGTTGACGAGGGTTCTTTATTTTTTTTTTAGGTAAAATGTTTGTTATTTCCGTATATATTTTTAAATTGGTATAAAAGAAAAAAATTTAATGGTTTTCCAATGAAATTGTAAGATTAAACGTATTATGAGAAGCTGAAATTGAGTGAAATATAAATAATAGAATAAATAAGAGGAATAATAGGAAAATAATTTTGAGTGGTCCAATATTGATGTGGCTTTGCACTCTAGTTAATCTGCGAGAGCGTGTGATTATTTAGGCGTGTGTTACCTCGTGACTGCCGCACTCGAAGCACTTGTTCTCCTCCACGGGTTCAGGGGTCTGGCAGTACCGGCACACGGGACACCTGAGAACATTCACTGGTTCTTATCACCAACAGCATTTACGTATTTGACAATTAGTCATTAGCCAATATACCAAAGTGTTATTACATTGTCAATATACAAAATTACACTGTTTTAGTGAGTTTAATATCATCTAGAGCAGTAGACTTTTTCTGCCTGATGTAGAAGTAGACAAAACTGTACTGACACACAGAAATAGACAAAGGAGATGAGTAGATGGATTGGAATGAAAGGATGATAGATTGATTGATTGATTGATTGATTGATTGATTGATGAATAGTGTGGATTGCGTAACAGACTGCGTAATAAATGATTGGATGAATGAATTTACAGATATATATATACAGATAGGCAGACAGAGAATGGATGGATGGATGGATTAATGAACAAACAGATTTTAAGATAAATGGACAGAGATAGAGAGACGTCCAGACAAGAGTAATGGATTGATGACAGACATCAACCTCTTTCGCACAGCAATAAAGCCAGTAAATTAACGGAGAACTACTGGAACGACTTTACAGGTAAAGACTGTTTATACAAGCACTGCCATTCCGGTATTTTACCGGTAAAAAAAACAATCACACAGCGTTTTGAAAATACCGGTATTTTCTGTGAGTTAAAACTGTGAAAAGTTCCTTACAAATGCTCAGAGCATAAAGATAGACAGAAATGCATCTAGGCAGAAAGATAGTAGGTTAGATAGTATAGCTGATTGGATGGATGAATGGATAGATAGAGATGGAGGTGTGTAAATCAAGAAAAGATGAGATAAAAATGATTGAGAAAGGCACTCACGAAGCATCTTCCCATCTCTGCAAGCACTGGCTGTGGAAGCTGTGGTTGCACAGGGTGGTCAGGACGCCGTTCACAGACTCGTCCATGCGCTCCAGACACACCGTGCACTTGGGCAGCTCCGTCAGGTCCATGACGGGCAGACTGGCACCCTGCTCTCCGTCACAAACACAGCATTCAGACAGAAGATCTCCATCATCTTCTCTTCTTTCATTCCAACATAACAGCACTTATCGTTTAGAAGTTGTATTTTGTCGGGAACTACAGTAAAACTTCTCACGGATTCTCGTCTTGTGGTTTCACTCGCTCGTTTCTCAATAGATGCGGAAGTGCTAGTTCCTCTAGGAACATGCAATATTGACAAACGCACTTTACTTTACTGTATGTGACCAAAATACATTTCTGATGAAGAATTGTGTTGAACTATTTCATCAGACAACATTCACGAATGATTTTGAACGGGAAATGTGGTTGTGGCGATGTTAGGGTTATGACTTTGGATTGACATTTAATTTCATTTCATGATCCATTTTCCAAATGTTTAATGTTTTTTGCCCTGGTGTGGGGCTGTTCTCATTCTTTTTGTCTCTGATGTAGAATGTGATCTGATAAGACCAGTTGTAAAATCATGTTTTGAGACCACTTGCTGATTTGGAAGGACAGTGTCTCACAAATCAGATTGATCAGTGAAGAGGTCTCAGGTCGAAGCCCTGTCCTTATCTAGACTGCATTCCTTTGTTTCTTTGTTCTGTAAATGACCATAAATGAATGTAGTATGAAATGCTCACACACTCTCTAACAGAAACACAGCGACACACAGAGAGTTAGTTCTCTGGGAGAGCAGAAGGCTTTTAGAGAGGACTGGGAAGATGTAGGAGAAGTAGCAAGAAGGAGCTTCTCCAGCTCCTTAGCTTAGCTTGAATTGAATTGAATTGAAAAATCCTTTATTAGTCCCACAGCGGGGAAATTTCACGTCACAACAGCAACAACAAATCCAAGCAAATAAATAAACAAACATCACCATAACGCACTGCACACACCATAATAGACAAACAAACAAACACAGACCATAAATGAACCTGCCCGTCATAAGCATAGTAGCTTCTTAACTTAGCAACTTAAAACGCAACGCAATACAAGACGATTGGCACAGAAACAAATTGTTGTATGTTTATTTGGTTCATCACTAAGAAAGGTCCATTCACTGGGAAGAAATGAGGCTGGAGTCCAATTTGGACACAACACGCGAGAACTTCACTGAAGGAGTTTTCCCAATGCAATCCTTTACTAGACCAGTTATTGACAATCTCACTTCACTATAGAAAAAGCCGTTGAATACTGTGATGACCTTCTCACCTCTTCAGATTTAATGACTTCCGCTCGCTCCACATACACGACCTGACACACGGCTTCCTCGATGGAGTTGAACCGACGGCCGTTGCATGTCACGTAGAAGCTGTCTGCGTCGGCCTGAGGACACACAACCACAAAACAAGCGTCATGGCTCTCCTTTACACTGTCACACACACTCAAAACACACACACTCACACTCTGCAACAGAAACATCCTTGTTCTCTCACACACAGTCTGTAATAAGAGGAAATGTCACTCTGCTATATGTGCAACAGAATAATTAATATACATAATAATAATAATAATAATAATAACAATAATAATTATATATACAACAATATACATGTATATAATAATAATAATAATAAATATACAGAATAATTAATTTGCAGTGTAAAGAGTAGCTGAAAACATACTTGAGTACAAGTACAATTACCTTACTGTAAATATTACACCAATTCCAAGAAGACTTGAGCAAATTCTTGCATCCAATTATAAAAGAACTTAAGTATTTTGCTCGATATCAGAGTGATGATTTAAAGTGGATCACAACATCCCTGATAAAGAGGCTGAGAGTAGCTTTGGACTCGTGTGTGACGCATGCGAGTCACCTGATTCCTGAACTTCACCAGCAGCATGTACTGGTTTGGCTTCGAGTCGCGGATGATCTTCATGTGCTCAATGGCGTGGTTGAAGGGCGCCAGGAACTTCATGAGGTCGTGGCTGGTCATGGTGGTGGGTACGGTCAGCACACACACCATGGCACTGCGCCGCACATCCTCCGTCCTAGATGTCATCTTACTGCACACACGAGCAAACATAAAAAATGATACATATTTACAGTATATACTTGTCCAACTGCTAGTTAAGGCACATTTTATGCAATCACATGACACAACAAAGTTAAGGTCAAAAAAGCTTCACTTTAACACAGTAGAGCAGCAACAGTGAATATAATTACCTCCTGTTAATTGGGACACACCGGGACACGACCATTTTGCCGACAATTCGATAATTTATCACGCAGCTGATAAATGTATTACTAATATAAACATATACTGTATATAGCATAAGACCTCTATTTGAACGTCGTCTTTAATTGAACAGCATCTTCCATTAGACCACCATCTAGTGGAAAGGATTGAAAATTAGAGGTTTTTATTCGTGTGACAGACTGATCTAGATCCTGTGTCTTCTTCACATTCAAGACTGAGCTCTTTCACCAGCAGCTTTATAATAAAATAATAGCATGTGTTCACTTGTCACACTGTCTAGTGTAGTTCTTTATATAGCCTTGTGTACTGTGTCCTTTTATAGAAAAATTGCCTAATTTGTTCCTCTTTTTGTAAGTTGCGTTGGATAAAAGTGCCTGCCAAATGACTGTAAAGTCAAGTAATCTTTAGAGAGATCAGAGAGTTTGGCAGATTGTGTAAATGCTGGATTACGATCGTGCGGGGAGGTAGAATCGAGATCGCAATCTATTATTGCGGTAGAATCGCAATTAATTGTGAATTTCAAAAAAAACTTTGTATTTATGAAAAATTATTCAGATGCTATGTTTAAAACGTTTTTAAATAACCAGATATGAATGTGTGTGTGTAAAAAGTGTACTCTAGAACTGTAAAATAAATGTAAAGGAAAGCAAATACTTTACATTACTGAAACATTACGGAAAAAGCCTGGACAGGTTAGAAGTGAGAAGTGCAGTGAGAAGACTCGCAGTTTGCAGAAAAAGAACAAGCTAAAAGTCGAAAGCAAACATTTTGCTCTGCTGATGCTGGATGAGAAATCTGGAATCAGGAGACTCACTTGGTTTTGTAGAGGTGCATGATGCCATGGACAACCGCAGGGTTTCCGCTAAAGAAGGGTTTCTTGTCCGCATCTGTGTCTTCTTTTCCTTCCTCGTTCGCTTCAAAGCAAACACACCAAAGCATCACACACAGGCCATGGAGGCGGACAAGCCGCACGGTGATGCCGACCTGCGCTGTGCTGGAAGCTTTCGATCACCATGTCGCTCATGACCCGGCTGCCCAGATGCTGATGCAGGACGGTCGACCGCTCCTGCTCCGACTTCCCTCTCAGCGCCGTTCTGGCCGAGACCAGCGCTTTTTCTCGCACCTCGTCCTCTGACATCTCCGTGACTGACACACACACACACACACACAAAACCCAGCAGCATAAAGGCCTCTGCGCATGAAAAGAGGCCGATTCCAGAAAGCAGCCAGCCTCACACACATTCAGTGCGCTTGTGAATGCTGGACACACACTACGGATCACAACCGCATCCGCTGGAAACATCCGGTAAACATTCCCACCGCTATTTTCTGCATTTATTTTTTCTGTAGTCTACATGTACGAGGAGCTAGAACAAAGACAACATTTACAATAGCGCTGCTCTAATTCTGTTTTATTAAAAAGCATAACATCAATGTTTGTTTGTTCACATTTGTATCCAGTTTTGTGGGATTTTATTATTAGCAATAATAACGAAATTGTATTAGATGGATGGATGGAATCTACATTTACCTATGTGATAAATATGTGCAACTCACTAATTTTGTCTAATTATTTCCCATAATCTCTAAACATAATAAATAAATCCATAATTGAAATAAAATGGTTATACATAATAAATAATAATAAACAACGATTTCATATAAGAATAAATATAATATAATGAACATAAGGTTTGTTACAGAAAATTTTATTTAATTGCATAAAACATAATGATTTATTACTAGAAGCCTTCTAATAATTCCAGCAATTAATAACATCCAAATAGATCTTTTATTTCAGGTATTTATAATATGAACATTATAGTGAGTGAGTGAGTCAATTTAGAATTTGACCAAGTTATTATGATGTTAAGTTTGTGCAGCTAGTGTGTATTCGGAACTAACTCAACCACGTACAACAAGTGAGTTTTAGTATCTGACATCAAGCCTTCATCTTGAAAACTGGGTGTTTGATCCATGGCGCTGGTTAAAACGAATGTACGCGGCGTGACAGTCTCCTCTGCAGGCGTGAAACTCACCGGCGCAGTAGTGGAAGTCCCGAGGGGAATCAGACTGATCGGCGAGTTCGAGTCTGATCACAACCAGAGACACACTCATGTGTTCAGAGGATCGATCACGACCACCGAGCAACAGCCGATCTACCGACGACAACAACAACAACCGCGCAACAAAGCGGTTAAAGCAGGCGACACACACGCGCTCCGTCACGCGAGCAGCTCCGACGCTCTCACGTGTGTCAAGTGTGTCGAGTCAATCTGTTAGAGCTTCAAATCGCGGAAAGAATCCGAAATAAGTCAAACAAACAATGACGTCTGAGAAAGAGGAAAAACTACAGACTCTTTCCGGAAGAAACCACGATTCTAAAATGAAAGCGTAAACCGGATCTTCAAAATAAAAGTCCCTGTCGCATCGCCGCCTGATCAGACCAGTAATCGCTGGCTAATTATTTATTATTGAGGCATTATTTCCTAATTTAGACACGTATATTATATATGAATAATTGTGTACACGTTTATTATTTTGATAATCTGTACAAGGACAAAGTAGCCAAAATACTTAAGTAAAGCAAAGAAGTAAATGTACTCAAGTACTTTACAATAATGTTTATATTATTAGTATTGATAACAAATACAAACAGAATCACACACACAAACACACACACACACACACACACACACACGTATAGTTGTATATTCTGTAAACAAAGAGATCTGTTTTTACGATTCATTTGCTGTAAAACTTACACGTTTGATTTTTTGTGTCTGTATTTGCATGTGTGACTCTTCTAGCGATTAATGCCATTTTCTATGGAAGCCCTGTGAAAGCAGCAAACAAGCACATTCACATGGAAATCAATCATCTAGAGATCAACAGATTGCTTCTGGTGGAGTTTCGATCTCAGATGCCAACATTTTATTTTATTTTACCATGCAGTGTTTTTTAAATAATGATAATTTTTTTCATTCAATGAAAAAACGAGAATAATGACGCATAGAATGCGGTAGCTCCCTTAAATGCAGTACACTTCATTTGAAAAATATTTCTTTCTAAACTTTATCTATTTATTCCCCTGTCAGTCTGTGTTTTGTGTAACTTTCTTTCATCTTCATCAGAATAAACACAGGTGTGCGGTCAGAGTTCTAAAGTAAGTGAAGGCTTCCAAAAATAGATTAGTGCATGATGCATCTATCCGGTGTGTCACCAGTTTGGAGCCGTTTGGTTTAGACATGTTGCTATTGGCTCTCACTTCAGTGGTAAAAATGGGAAATTGATAGATGTTTAATGTTTTAAGTCGGTATATTAAAGCACAATGGTGTAAAGTGACTGTAGTGGTAAACTTCGAAGAGGTACACATGGGAAATTGATAGATGTATAATGTTATAAGTCGGTATATTAAAGCACATCAAAGTGACTGCAACCCTGGGCCTTTGCCTTCAAAAACCGAACATAGAAACGACAGCCTAATAATATCTGAACCACAAGCGGTCCATGAATTTTTGCATTAATATAAAATTTCAAACGATCTCTCCACTTCCTGTCATTAAGAGCAAGGGTGTTTGCAACAACAAATCAAATTAGAATATAAATATGTTTAAAAAAATCTCAATCTCACTAAACTGTTGTATTACCAAACACAAAACTATAAAATAAAAAAGAAAGAAAAAGCCTTTTTGTAAACGTTAGCGTGTAACGTGGATGGGCGTGTCCAGTCGGAACCGGGCGTGGCCTGCTCTTTTGAGGAATCCCCCGCCCCTTTCTAACTCTGTTACAACTTGTTGCATTTGATGTACGTATCTAACTCGCGGATCAGCTGGTTCTAGCGGTGCTTTCAAAAGGTAAGACGCTCGCTTTCACCTTTCACCTGTATTTCTTGTCTTTATGCAAGTTCTCTTGTCATATCGAAGAATGTTAACAGTCGGGCGTGAAATGCCGTTTTGGAGTTTTTTTCTTCACTTCCTTCATTTGAGGGTCTCTGCAAAGTAAGTTCTCGAGCTTTCTCAGCTAACATTGATCCGTAGATACATGTACCGAGTCGGCTAACGTAAACCTGTAGTCTGCTGTTGCTCCAGTAGATACGCTGCTTGTGCGTGTAGGGAAAAGGGATATCCAGGAAGGAACGAACAGGAATTTAATGGAAAGTCGAACGCCTGGAATGTGCAAAAGGCGAATGCGTTTGTACAAATTACCGCAGATTTTAATGCACAATTTCGCGTGCGTGCGTGCGTGTGTGTGTGTGTGTAGCGCGCGCGTGTTCGTGAATTTTGCTGAAGCGATGGGCCTGTGGGTTCTTTTAAGCTTCCTCGGAGAGCTGTGCACAACTGCAATAAGTCGAGGCGGTTTTCGTGGTTTCTAACAAAACACGTTCTTTTCACTTTTCACTCTTTTAAACATTTTTCTTCTTCTGTGTTACTGTACATGCGGACGTCAGTGTCTGCTAGATTCTCAGAAACTGCTCTCGACACTTCCGGCGCGTGCGCCGTGGAATTTATGATGGTTGACTTTAAAGTAAATGAACACATGAAACACACACGATATTCATTATATATTTTTACACACACACACACACACACACACACACACACACACACACACACACACACACACACACACACATCTATACCTGTACACAAACACATCAATCTATCTATCCAACTTTCGATCCAGTAAGTTTATTTAAAATTCCGTTTGGGGTTTTTTGAGATTGACTTTAATGGTGACGATTTAATATTCTTACATTTACGATAAAGTTCTACATATACAGTATATTTTAAATAAGATAAAGAAAGAAATAAATAAAACAAATAATAATATTTGTCATTTTGCACATTTTTTTTCTATCCAGTATAAATGTAAAATGTAAAGAATGTACATATTTAAGTTTAGTTATTTAATGTTTTTTTTTTCTTTCAATTTTTATGATCTTTTATATTTGTTTTGTGTGAGCGTGTGTTTGTTTTTACTCTGATATTAACGAGAAAGACATCAATATTGGGGTGTGTTCTTCACAGTGCGTCAGTATTCTGAATTCACAGGATTCAACTTACACTCGAGAGTATCATTTCACATACTTTTGTTTGGCAAATGGTACAAAACGTCCTCCATGACTCATTTTAAAGGTCAAGTGACATCAGTCTTTTACATTAAAGCCTAAATTTGGCACTTGCAGCACCAGAAACAACTGGAAAACACAAACAAAATGTCGACAAACGAGTTCACACCTCCGTCGAATTGCGTCACTGATGCTGAAACGAGCTAGAAATGGAAAAAAAAAATGGCTCTTGGTCTATTTATATACATGACAGATGCTTTTATTGAATGGGACTCACAGTCTTTGACTCCTTTAATCAACAGAGCGGTTTGTTTCCTGACAGATGGCTGCAGAGGAGGCCGCCGACAGACTCACTGCGCCCCTAGTGGACGCGGTGAAGGAAAACGGTTTCTCCCAGTTCTCCTCCAGCGTCCGAGCGGTGGTCCGCATCCGGCAGAAGTACCAGGCCATGAAGAAGCGTCGCATGGAGCTGCTATCCGGATCCTCTCCCGTCCTCGCCTCACCCTCGCGTCCTCCTCTCATTTTCAACTTTGACAACCTGGAGGATCCCGTCAATAGACCATTCGCAAAAACCCGGCGGAAGAAGAAGAAGTCGACGCGAGTGCTGTTTCCCAGCAGCAGCGTGAGGCCGGTGCCCACCACGGAGCGCAGCCGAGCCAAGAACTGTCTGTATTTACTCTTCCTCATCGTCTTCTTACAGATTTACAACGCCATCGAGAACCTGGATGACCATGTGCTCACTTATGACCTGGAGGGGCTGGAAAAGTCCCTCAAACGGGAAGTGTTTGGCCAGCAGGAGGTGACCAAGGACCTTGTGGGCCACTTGCGTGATTATTTGTCCACTTATGTGCACAACAAACCTCTGGTTCTGTCGCTTCACGGGCCCACCGGAGTCGGGAAGAGCCACGTGGGTCGATTATTGGCCCAGCATTTCCGCTCATTGGTGGGCGAGCAGTTGGTGATGCAGTACTTCGTTTTGCATCACTGCCCCACTGACGACGATCTCCCACAATGCACCAAAGCTTTGGACGCCAACGTCTTGGAGATGGTGACTCGGGCCCAGGAGGAGGAGAAGATTCCCGTCTTCATCTTTGACGAAGTGGAGCACATGCCCACGGCGCTGCTGGACACGCTTCAGAACCTGGTCCGGACGCGGAACAGCAACGAATACTTGAACGCCATCTACATCCTCATCAGCAGCCTGGGACACCAGGACATCACCAAGTTCATCCTGCACAACTCCAGCGCATGCGACCCGGGACGCCACAGCTTGGGTCAGGAGCTGATTCCCTGGTTCCGGGACGTCCTGCAGCAGCACCACTCGCTCTTCCGCGAGGCCGAGCTCCTGCCCTTCACGCTGTTGGAGAAGAGCCACGTCATGGAGTGTTTCCTGGACGAGATGTCCCGAGAAGGGTTCTACCCGGACCGCTCGCACGTGGAGAGGCTGGCCGAGGAGCTGGCGTACTACACCGTGGGCACGTGGGAGTATTCTCGCAGCGGCTGCAGGCCTGTTGTGTCCAAGGTGAACCTCCTCTGAAAGAGTCTCTGTGTGTCATTGCTTATAATAACAACATATAGACAGTCAAATTACAGCTTTATTGGGCCGCAGGTTCAAGGGGGTTCAATAAGTGGCACAAATTTGTGCTACTTATTGGGGCAAAATGGTCATAATCCGATTGTGTCCCAATTTTGTCCCAATTAGCAGGAGTCGACTTTGTGTTTGTGTGTGTGTGTGTGTGTGTGTGTGTGTATATATATATATATGTATATGTATATATGTATATATCTATATGTATATATGTATCTATATATATATATATATATATATATATATATATATATTTCTAAATGGTATATAAATGTTGCACATGTGCCAAAAAGATTTGTGCCAAAAAGATCTTTATCTCATGGAAGACGTGTTATTGATGATGTGTTATTATCATTGTTAATAAATTTTAAATTGATCCATTTTGAGCAAGCGTCATTTTTTTAAAGTAACAACACAGACAGAAAACGACCAGAACGACTATCCTTTATTTGCCTGAAAGGAAGTGTTCTTCACGTGGAGGATAGTAGCACTTTGTCTACCCTTCAGTGGGATCATGTAATATTATAAAAACCACTAGACATTCCCTCTAATAAAGTCTCTGCCTCTCGCTGGTTCACTCACTTTTAGGTTTAAACGAGATATACCAATACCATATATCGGCACTATCACATCTTTATGCGATTGCCTTGAAAAGGCAAAACATTGTCTTCATTGTTAATTTCTGTTTCTATGTAATATTTAATACTATATAAGATATACGCACATGTTACATTTCTGAACGATGAAAACGACGAGTAGAAACAAGGAATCGCCCAAAATGTGATAAAAGTTAGAGAATTACACAGATAGGCTAAACTGTTATAACTCAAACAGTAAATTTTACTTTTTTTATATACAGAATATAATGCAGAATGCCACTTGAAGTGACTGGGAGAAAAACAATGAAAAATGGCACAGCTCTCCCACCGATGAAATGCCCGAAAAAACTCAGCGATTAGCTTAACGCGATTAATTAATATTTTACAGAATTTGAAAAGCGGATGCAGAAATTAGCTCTCACTTTGATGCATTTAAAATTTGCATTGACAAATGTGTAATTTATTTTATGTAATGTTATAATGTTAATAATTTTATTATTAAAAAAAAAAAAACTGGCCCTCTGTGACCTCCAGACAGTTTGTAGAAGTCCAGTGACATCATACAAAATAAAATGTCCTTTTAATCGGAAGACAAAATTTAAGTAAAAAAAAAATGTGAAATAGATTTTTCCACTTCATAAAAAATGATCAATTTTAAAAGATGCAAGCACAAACCTTGTCACTCGAAAAGTGTTTGAAATTTACAAGATTTAAATGCAATTATTCACTTATTCAGACAAACTATTTTCCCTGTATAAAATGCACGTTTGTATTCAAACCAGTTTGATTCAATCACACCTTAACACCTCCGTTTGATTTAATTATTAAAATGTAATTATAAAAGAGACAAAAAAGTATTTTGTGCAAATGTTAAGATGTGATTAATCTGACGACCCGAAAACAAACCACGTGAGGATTCCTGGCCGATTAACATTCGAGACTCGTTTCTTCTAGAAACAATGTAACGGCGCGTAGACATTGATGTGTAAACAATGTAAAAAAAAACTACAAAAATAATATATAGCTTTTAAAGACACGTAAACAAATAACTAATCAAAAGGTTTTATTAAATGCCGATATCGATCACAGACTAGCCAGCAGATGTCGCTAGAGTTCCACACTGCTCTGGAGGCTTAGCTTTTTATCTCGCTTTATTTCACCTAATGATATTTTCTTTTCGAAATATTGATTTTAATAAATGTTAACAAACCCATATCCGCCTTCGATAAACATTGATATTTTTGTAACATTGATACAGCTATTGGAACCATTCATAGCGTTTGTGCTGGTATAGAAAACTCATCGAACCACTTTGTTTTGTTTATTGAGTTTGAAACACTTTATCCTCACCTGTCACTGAACAAATTTAATACTCGAAAAAGTACTTTTATTATTCCCATGCCACGAGAACGCAAGGCGATGCGCTTACCTGCAGGAGGGGGGCGTTTTAAGGTCGCGCCGGTTCCACCTTAACAGCGCTGTTGTGTTTGTCAGAAACATGGCGCGCGGCCGGAGACCCTCCCTTAAAAACACGCACCCGCCCGGGCTCCGTGTGTCCTGCTGCTGTCAGCGAGCTGTGAACTTCGTGCTGTCAGGAGATCTGACGAGCTCGTCACGTCACACACGAGCCGAGCCGAGTCCGGATGACCTCAGGAGAAATGTCCGCAAACCCTAAATTTGTGAGTCCGTTCCACAGACCCCACTGTTTATCCGCCGCGGCTCCCGCCGGACAAGCCAAACTCACGCACCCGGGAAAGGCCATTCTAGCCGGTGAGTGTCTCCCATCGAAAAGTCTCGGTGCGATCCAATGATGTGCCTGACTTCAGATCGGCTGTTTCCACAAAGTTTTTGCACTGTCATCCGAACTGTTGACACTGCTCCGCGGGTGTAGAGCAGCGCGTTCCAGGCGAGTATTCCGTGTGAGGTGTGTGTGCGTGTGTGTGTGTCCGTGGGCATGTTTTGGTGCAAGACGTGGATGTTTGTGGAAGAGCTTCACGGGAAGTTGGCGATAAAGTGACGTGGAGCTTCACCCGGTGTGTCAGACAAACTAATGCGAGGTAACAGTTACAAAGTGACCGCAAACTAACTTGGATGTCACGCAACGACCAGTATGTGTCTACAATGGAAATACAAATCACACGTTGTTAACATGTAACAATTCGACGTAACAAAAAAAAACACCGCTTTGTCCTTTTCTGTGTCACGGGGAGCTGGAGCCAATCACAGCAGGTCTAGGCCTGAGTTGAGAAACATCTAGCCGCGCATAGTCAGTCTCACTCATACTGTTAGTCATTTTTTCCAATCCCAATTCTCCCGAAAACATATTTTTGGACTTTGGAAGGAATCTAGAGACAGGGGGAGAACATTACATTGAATTGAATTGAAAAAGCCTTTAAAAAACAGTGTTTTTTTTTCAGTATTTTTCAGTATTTGCCAACATGCAAACTCTGCACAGAAAGGCTCCGACTGGGCCGCAAACTCGCATGAGTTTCAGATGGTCGTTTAAAATAAATCCATTTAACATAAATTACATCGTTGAAACTGAACCTGCCCTGGTTGTTTATATAGAATATTATTAATTTTTGTACCCTCATATTTGTTTGAATAATCAATGTCATGTTCATGATACTATTTGGAATTAACTGAATGGAAAACCATTTGGTTTTTAATGTGTGTTTGTACTGATTATTCACTCACTATTTTGGATTTGTTTACTAGTGCTAATATTAATTAATAACCTTCACTTTTGCATTAGTTTGTCTAGTTAATGTCTTGCGTGTGGGGTTAATGGTAAACTTCTGCATGTACGTCACTCACAGTCGCATGGAAGTAGTAACACAACATCCCTGAATGGAAACGGTTGCAAATGTGAAACCTCTTGCAAACACAAAGGCGTAGAAAAGCACCGGCGGTGAGTGATTGGTGCTGTGGATGTGGATGCTGTGGCCTACACCGATGAACCGCAGTAAATGACCCGAAGGGCATCAGACGTCTCAAGGTTCATACAAACACACAAGGCCACGGATCAAGCCACAGACCAACTGACTTTACACCAAGAGTCAGTGTAGTCACCATCACACATAGTGACACGACTTCTTCTGCTTTTTCACACTCTCTCTATCTCTCTCTCACTCTGCGTGTTTGTAGGAAACTGGTTGAACGGGTTCGATCCTGACCAATTCTGCTAGTATGAGAAGAAAAATGTTTAGACAGTTATTTCTTGACTGGCTTGGCAGGATTTGAAACGAATTTGTAAAATTGTGCTTAGATAAGATATGATATAGAGGGATTTCTAATTGTGGGACGTATGTGGGATTTAACTGGGACATATAAACATTTTTTAGTATATACAGTATATAACACAGACACATACAAATATCTTATTACTATAAAATACCTAAAGAGTAAGAATTATAAGTACAATCCTAACCAAAGCAGGGAAAAAAATGAAATTAATCAAATAAAAAAAAAAATAGTGAGTGCAACAAAAACAAAGGTAAGAGGCAGAGACTTAGAAATACACTTCACGTCATAAATTTATTTGTTTTTTTTTTCAATCTAATCATTGAAACCTAAGTTTTAGCAATTAGTAAAGTGAATTAAAAACAATGGTATACAGTAAACACTTACGGTATACATTAACAAACACGCAGTATAAAATATTTCTAAAACCATTTTTTATTGATTTAAAAACAGCTTTAACGCGGTTGTCTTCTGCTGTAAGAGCGTTGTTATTGTTAATGGAGTTGTTTCCGTGCACTGACACCGTCGAACATTGAAAAGTTTTGGTGCGATGAACACGTCGAACATTCCCCGCAGTCACGCCCATCTCTGAGAGGTGAGGGGGCGGGTCAAACGAGCCAATAGCAAAGAGGCCACGCCCCCACGGTGCTCTTTCTCCGCTACAGATGTTGGTCTCCACTTTTAAGGTGGCGACGGAGACGCGATCTGTGTTCAGACCGAAAGCTCTCAGAACTAATTAGTGACGAAAACGTGCTCAGCGAAGCATTTATATTGCTCTTTAATGTGAAACATCAACATCGGACATGAATACAAATTTAGCTTTATTAAAATCGGCTTTATTGCCAACGACTTTATATGGCCTTATACAGGTTTGTTAGGGTGACATCTGGAGATGGACTATGTGATAAATACCTACTCGTGAAAGTATTACGAGGGATTACAATTATTATGTTTTACGGTTGTACTCATTAAACATGAACATTTATAACTGTAACATCTAAATAAATTATGTTTAAAACATCTCTATCTATCCATCTTATCTCATTTTCCTTTTTACGTGGGGTTCTGTCTGTCTGTCTGTCTGTATTTATTTATTTATTTGTTTATCTACCTGTTCTATCCATCTATCCATCTATCTATCCATCTCTATGCCTGTCTGTCTTTCTCTATGTCTTTCTATCTCTATATCAGTGTATCTCTCTATCTATCTACCTTTCTATCTTTCTATCTAATCTATCTCGTATATACCCTTGATTTCTTTTATATTGGTATTCTGTGTTTTCCTTAACATAATTTTTCTATCAGCATCACTCAAATCCTCAAAAAAAAGACTCTTTTGATCTGAACACAAGCATGTTTTTTGCACGTTTTTGAGCTTTTTGCTTGGTTATTGTCCCAACCAATTCATGCACTTGTACTCTGGTGTAACTGACAGTTTGTATGACGTCTGGAAGATTAGTGCTATTTCTGTCTCCTCTGCAGGTGGGATTGCAGGAGGCATTGAAATCTGCATCACTTTCCCCACCGAGTATGTGAAAACTCAGCTTCAACTGGACGAGAAGGCCAATCCTCCGCGATACAGGGGCATCGGTGGGTCTTCTGACGATCCTTTGAGACATTTACAAATGTTTTCTGAATTCTGTAATTTATGAAATCACTAGACATTGCGTCCTCGGGGATTCAAAGGTCATGGTAACGTGCGTTTATCAGTCGCGTGAACTCCGTGTTCACCACTTTTTTATAAGCACTGATTGTTCGACCTCGGGCCCACGGTGCAGCGTCACGTTTGAAGTGTCCAAGGTTCAATCCTGAGCGCATGAATGATTGACTCACAGTGAGAACAATCTCTGATGAAAATTAATCCTCTGAATTATTTACTACATGGACAACTGCGTTTGAAAAGCTTTGTGCTTCAATCAAAGATGTCAAGATTTAATCAGAACGTGTGTGTATGCATCTGTGCAAAAGATTTAATCACACACTTTTGTATATATTTATATTTACACACACACACACACACACACACACACACACACACACACACACACACACACGTGCATACATATTTGATTGGCTTATTGGGCGATTATTTGATTTCAGATCGATTCGGCCTTAAACCTAACTAGTTCTATGTAACTCCAGTTCATACGTTGTTTTTTAAGTTTTATTTGTTGTTGTTTTTTTAATCTTTGGGAATGATTTTCCAGAAAGTAGAATGTCATTAGATTCATGTTTCTAACCCATTCACTCTCGACCTGTGTGTGCGTGTGTGTGTGTGTGTGTGTCTCAGTGGACTGTGTGAAGCAGACTGTGCGTGGTCATGGTGTGAGTGGTCTGTATCGGGGTCTCAGCTCGCTGCTCTATGGCTCCATTCCCAAAGCTGCTGTCAGGTAAAGTCTTATTAAAGTTTTATCTTGTGTAAAACGTATCATCTTAAATTATTATCTTAACGTTAAGTCTACATTTCCAATCTAGTTTAGCTTTGCTCATTTGTCTACTTTTTTCTATATTGCGAATCTATATTGTTTCTTAATATTAAATTTTATTTATTATTATATATATAATATTTTAACTCCGGAATTATATATAGTATTATATTATATAGTACTATATAATATTATTTTATAATAATTAAGTTATTAATTATTCTATACATTTTGTATTTATTTATATTTTCTAATCTTTTTTTCTAATCTTTTTTCTAATGATTCTTCTTTATGGTGACCTGCTGCTAGTAGCATTGTACTAGTAAAAAGTAATTAAAAAGTTTTCATTTTATTCCATTTTCACAACAAATATCATTTATATACAGTATTATACAATCTAATCAAATATCATTATCAATTTTATTTTATTAAATAGTAATGACTTTATGGAATTCATGGGGGACATACATTTTTTTACGTAACCAAAATGTCATTTATTTATTTCTCCCCCCGTTTTTTTCCTAAAATCCACAAATAAAAGTTCTGGAAAGGTTTCATGAATGAACGAATGGTGTCTGCTGTGGTTTCTTGAGTTTTTACGTGTGGTGTCCCGCAGGTTCGGCGTCTTTGAGTTTCTGAGTAATAAGATGCGGGATGAAAGCGGGAAGCTGGACAGCACGCGCGGCCTGATCTGTGGGCTCGGGGCAGGGGTGGCGGAGGCGGTGGTCGTGGTGTGTCCGATGGAGACCGTGAAGGTGCTGTCCCAAGTCCCAATCAGTTTTCTTGAAAGTGTTTGACATTGTTTCTGTTCTCCCTCAGGTGAAGTTCATCCACGACCAGAGCTCCGCAAACCCTAAATATCGAGGCTTCTTCCATGGAGTGAGAGAGATCGTCAGAACTCAAGGTAGAAGATGCTTACAAACATCTTTGTTTCATCATCTATTTTCTTTGGTCTTCAAAAACACGTCATTGTGTTTTGTATCAAAACCTTTACTTATTAATTTAAAATACAAATAATATTTGATTATAATTTCATTTTTTGATCAGAACATAATTTCTTTTGCATTATTTATTTATACATATATGTGTATATATATATATATATATATATATATATATATATATATATATATACAAGGATTTTTCCAATTTAATTCAATTCAAACATTGTATTATATGTACTATATATTGTATATTGATATTTATATACATATATTGAATATTGATCAGAACATATACTGTACTGTGTATATGTAGTGTAGTGTGTGTGTGAGTGTGTTCTCATGTTTTATTTTGAGCAGATCTAATATTTTGATCAGAATCCTACATTTTCATATATATTTTTGTTTTTCATATACATGCGACTATAATCAAATTTTACTTTATATTTTACTGTCAATATAATGTGGTGTGTATTATTGTGTGTGTGTTTTAGGAGTGAAAGGCACGTACCAGGGCCTGACGGCGACGGTGCTGAAGCAGGGTTCTAACCAGGCCATTCGCTTTTACGTCATGACGGCTCTGAGGAACTGGTACAAAGGTACAGTAAATAGCAGTGGTTTCCGGTTCAGTAGCTTCCAGGCCGCACAGACAAAATCCATAATTAGATTATCCCGGTTTATTGTTTTATTTTGGAAAACAAGATTTTCTCCAGCACGTCTGCCTATGCTGTAGAGATTCCTGACTTTGTCGCTTGTTAAAGTGTTGTGTAAAGAATATTAAGATTTGTTAATATTATGCGATGACCAGCCAATACTCTGACGCATTAATAACTACTAATATATTCTGCGACTATCCACTAACATGTCGCAACCATTTGATAATATATAATAACATGCCGTTACTGGTATATAATATATACGGTAACCATCTACTTATATGTAGTGACCAGCTAAAACTGTGCAGCTATTAATATCAAAAGAATATCTAAAAATATGTGGCAAGCCATAAATATGAATCTAACTTAACTTATAATAGGAGCTAAAGAAATAGCTAAAAATATGATGCAGCCAATAAGTAATGTGCCGTCACCATCTAATAATAGACTATGTAAATAATAGGTTACATAAATAGAAATATCTTTCCGATCCAGACTTTTCAAATTTGTCATGAAACGTGTCTAGAGTCTAGACAAATGCTAATAGAGTTTTAGCCAGGCATTCTATATTAATAATGTCTTTATTTCACCCAAAGCTGGTAACGTGTATATATACCCACAGTGAATCCTAATAATATGCTACGACAACAAAATACTTTGTATATAATAATAATTAGTGAATGATGTGCTGAATAAATACGCTGATCAGCCAATAATAGGCAACTCGCCTTTAATGAGATGATGAAGTCATCAAACTGCTTTTGAATAAAAAGAAAAATACTGCCATGGCTGCTAATAATGTTTTATAGCGAGACGATTTACAATCAAACGTTTTATTTTTAATCGGTTTAATGCAAACCAAATCATTATATTTAGTCTAATTGGTGTCACAGTGAAGGCCGGTCTGTGAAAATATCACAATGACAATAAACGGTCCATGATTCTGAAAAGGGTTGGAGGCCACTGATAAAGTGAAGATGGAGTATCTTTCATTTTAGACTGATCACTTTACCCTGTTTGTAAACCAGGTGATAACCCGAATAAGACCATTAACCCCTTGGTAACCGGGTTGTTTGGAGCCGTCGCTGGAGCCGCCAGTGTGTTTGGAAACACACCGCTGGACGTGATCAAAACTAGAATGCAGGTGTGTGTTCACGTGCCACAGATTTCACTAATTCGCAGTTGCGTGTAAGACGGCAAGAAGTGCAAGAAGTGAACAAAATCAAGGAATTTCTTTTTTTTAAACATTTTTTTCCAAGTCTGAATTACACGCAGGTTTCATTTGTTCGTTTCTCTTCGTTCATGTGATCGCATCCTTTTGCAATCCACACTTGTCGTGGCCATAAACAGTTGTAATAGTGGATTGTCAGTGTTTGTGATTATTTTTGACTGTGTGTTTAGGGTTTGGAGGCTCACAAATACAAGAGCACCGTCGACTGTGCCATGCAAATCATGAGACACGAGGGTCCTGCGGCGTGAGTACACACATTCACTCTATATTCACTACTTCTTCTTCAACATTCAAACCCAAAACTTTAGTCTTTATTAAACGCCAATATCTACCTACCTGATAATCATCTTTGAATGGCTGGTAAGTTGCATAAGCAAGTGGGAAAATTCCGTATCCATAGCAACAACGCCAACAGCTCTGTGATTGGTTGGACGCTACTGATCAGGCCGGTCAAAAGTACTCACATTCATTACTCAAGTAGAGGTTTAGATACGAGTTTTAAAAAAAAGACTTCTGTAGAAGTAAAAGTATCAACTCAACCTTTTTTCTCAAGTAAAGGTACCGGTTTGTTAACTACTTAAAGTCTAAAAGATAACTATAATATTGAAGGGATAAAATTCATTTAAAATTACATTAAATTGTTATAAAATATTTGTAGTATATAATGACATTGTAATGACAATTACGAGTAAAATGACAAATTAATGCATTTTATTACATCGCAAATACATTAAGGAACCAAATACGTGCGCTACTAAGCTACTACAGGTTCATACGTCTCAACCAACCACAATCAAGTTTACCGTAACTGGATGGAGCAATTTTTGTGGATGGTTTTTTTTTTTCAGATTGATGAAAAAAATCGACCAGCGGAAATAAAACAAACTGAAATTAAATATAAGCAATGTGGCTATTTTAACAATGTACGGAGTAGAAAGTACAGATATTTGCATACAAATTTAAGGAGTAGAAGTAAAAAGTAGGTGAAAATGTAATTACTCAAGTAAAGTGTAAATAAACCAAAATTCTACTTGCGTAAAGTAGCAAAGCATTTTTTTACTTCATTAGTTCACACGTCTGCAACTGATGATGTCAGAGATGGGCTTTCCGTGCAGCCACGTCTAGTCTCCAGGATTGACATGATCCTGTTCTGTTTCTATGGATCTTTGTAGGGTTTATTGTTTGTGTCTGTGTGTCGTAGATTCTACAAAGGCACTGTTCCCCGGTTGGGCCGCGTCTGCATGGACGTGGCCATCGTCTTCATCATCTACGAAGAAGTGGTTAAAGTTCTCAACAAGGTCTGGAAGACGGATGCATGATCACGGAAGCTGTGAAGACGGAAGACATCACAGCCTTTTACAACGGACACTGGAGCCAAAAGTGTGTGTCGTTAATTCAGAAGGTTTTTAGTGACGTGGGGATCGTCATGTGCCTGCTTTTAATTTAAAGAGTTTATAGGTGTGTTATCTACTATCGAAAAAAACTGATTTCTGGCTGTCGGAGGTTTAGTGGGTTTTTATATAGTGAAGTGATATTTACTAGCCAATCTAAAAAAATATTGAAGCCAAAGACCAATCAAAGCTTAAATAGTATTACAAATATAAAATACTAAAATATTCCACGAATGATTAGCGCCTTATGCTTTCATTTTAGTCATTCTTTTAAGTGCCTCTTCTTAAATGTCGACACAAACCGGTGTCTATATTCCACCATGACCACAAGGTCCAGAAAGTGAATCCTTTAAGTGTCAAATCTGGAGTGTGTGAGCTGGTGTGAATGTTTACAGGTCATGAGATCTCAGAGCTGGGGTCCGCCGGTGCCTTTCAGGGGGCTTCTTCTTCTTCTGCTCTTCTACCTCAAGCGCTCACACAAACACCTCGGAGTCCCAAATCCTCCTCATTGTTATTATCTCTCACTCAGATAGGAAAATGATGGAGCCGAAGAGCCAAGAATCCGCTGTCATAAATGTGCCGTATGTAATATTGAACTGAGATTGTCTCGGGAGAGTGTGTGTTATGTTGCGTTTACACACTGGATGTTCTTCTGTTAAAGTTCACTTTAAATATGCATTTGAATGTCATGCTAATGGTAAAATGTAAACGCCTGGTGCCTTCAGCTGATGTTCAGGGGAATTTGAGCTGTGGCTGAGAATAAAACGTACTGACGTCAACGTGTCTGGTGTTGTTCTGGTGAGCGGAACCGTACAGGTCTAAGATGTAAATAGAATAGAATAGAATTGAATTGAACTTTATTAATCCCTCAGTGGGGAAATTCGTCTCTGCATTTGACCCATCCGAATGTACTCAACACAGGACAAATAAATTGAGATAAAATCAGCTTTTAATCAGGAGAGAGAAGCTCCTTAACCAGAACGTGGTTCTTCTGTAGAAGCTCCAACATTGTTCAGAGACGCAACGAATCTCACTCTATTCATTAACTTTCTTTACCTTATTTATTTCAAACATTGAAATAAACAAAAACAGTGTTTATTTCAAGAAAAATGACAAAAACAGTTTTTCAAAATAAGTTATCGGAAGTTTGAAACCACAGATACAAGTCAAAATTATTGTAGAATCATTTATACTTTATATATATAGTCTGAATTATTGTAGAGTCAAGGAAAATATTAATCTAAAGATCAAGAAGGAAATAAAAGGCCTGACGGAGGATATTTCATATTGAATGTCACTGTACAATACATGGTATTAAGATCCAGTGCAATGTGATACAGAAATCGAAGTTATATGCATGTTGTTTCTTGTTGTTTAAAGGTTAATGTACATTATGATTTCGTGTCAACCAGAATCTTAAAACGGAGGCTGCGATATCAGCCTGTTCAATAGAGGGCGCTGTTACCAAACGGTAGAGACTTGAAAACAAAGTGAGAATGCGAGTGTGAATGAAAAACCGATAGAGAAATAAATAAAATCGATAGCAGGCGTAAGACGTATCTTTCAATAAAAAATGGCAAAAAAAAAAAACCACACACATCAAACAAGTTCCTTTATAAAAATGCGCTCTTGGAACTCGAATCGCTGCTTTTTCCGCCTGTTCCATAGATGGCGCTGTCGGGAGGAAGGTGGAGTCGTATCTCACCGGACGATTATAGTTAAAAGTTGCTGTTTCGAAGATTCTCTGGATTCCGGTCCCACACTTCTAACAAAATGTCTAGTAACTAACACAAACGCGTTTAGATGCGGTTAGACACTGCGACTTTGCTGTTGCTGTTGGCAACACATACAACAACACTAGTCATAACAGAAGCGCGCGCGCGTCGACTCCGCGCCGTATGGATTTAAATGGCTGGGGAAACGAAAAGGCTTTTCTCCGTCGAGAGTTTATCCACATCAGAAGGTATTTCACTAACTTATTTTCCAACTATTCTATTGATTATACAACCGTAAGTGATGCATGTAACGTTTTGCAGGACCCAAAGTGGAGCCGTGGCACAGCACTCCCGTGAAAAAGGTGAGATTCGAGCTGTTTGTTTGATATGAAAAGGCCTTTATTTGTCCCACAGTGGAAAAATAGCGGGTCACAACAGCAGATAGTATATATAGAGGAATAGAAAATGCATATGTATAAACACATCTATAAAAAACAAAACAAAACATGCACAAATGAACATAAACATGAATAACACTGCGCACACACACTGTAAAGAAACAAATAAACAAACAAGCATAACCATAAATAACCACACACATCATATTGAACACAACCATAAACAACACCACACACATCATAATGAGCATAAACATAACCATAAATAACACCACATACATCATAATGAACACCCATAAAAATCACCACACACATCATACTGAGCGTAAACTGCACACATCATAACATCAGACCAATTCACCGGTTCAAATTAAGGAGTCTAAAAGCAGAAGGAGTGAAAGGTCTGTTTGTTTGTTTGTTTGTTTGATCACTCTATCAACCGAATATCAGTCACATGTAATGTGGGTGAATATTATTCAGAGAATGTACAGAATTCTTGTTGTTGAGCTTGATTTTGTAAGTCTGAACCTTGTAGAACACTTTACCACCGGTGGAAACACCAGATGTGTCCTTCAGTGAAACCAGAACCAAACCAGGTCTCCACGACTTGATCAGCTCATCCTCCTCATCCTCCGCGCGGCAATACTTCCAGGTCGGCCAACATTTCAATTGCTGATGCCAATTTATGCCAACCCGCAGAGATGTAAAGAGTACCTGAAAACCATACTTGAGTAAAAGTACCTTACTGTAAAGATTACTTCATTACAAGTCACTAAATCCAAGTAGACTTGAGTAAAAGTTGTAAAGTATTGCATTTTCAAAGAACAATTTTACTCATACAGAATTTAGACTCAAATGTGGAAAAACAAGCAAAGTTTTATTTATGAGGGTTTTATTTCCTAATATAGAAATGAAATTTAATACCTCAATGTTTCAAAATGGCAGAACAAAATTCTGTAGATAAAAAAACGAACAAAAAGTCAATCTGGGTTGAACTCAAATGTGCAAAAAAGTGCAACCACTTATTCACGTTCACGTAGAAAAAAACATCACAATGTAGCGAGTAGCCTTAAGTGTCCATTCAAATGTAGTGGAGTAAAGAGTACAGATACTCAATCACAAATGTAATCAAGTAAAAGTTGCTTGTGTTTTTGATACTCCGTACATGTACAAAGCAGCCCAAAAAACACTTAAAGTAAAAAGTCCATTTACTCAAGTACTTTACAACACTGCCAAACTCGTCCTGGCATATGTTCCGAGTTGGCCATTTTCTCACCGCTCTGCTTCTTCTGTGGACAGGAACCAGGAAATCAGGAGCACGTCATGGTGCATAACCAGCGACTGGAGCTCCAGTTCCTGTTAGCGGAGCTGCAGAGCTGCGAGCAGGAGTTCAGCACCATGAGCGAGACCCAGCGGAAGCTGCTGCTCTTTCTGGAGCAGAAGCGCGAGCGGATGCGGTTTTTGGAGCAGAGGTGCGCCCGGCTGAAGGGTAAGAGTGGGATCGGAACACACACAAACCCGGAGCAGTGGGCAGCGCGTTAGTAATTATTGGTACGATGCTGTGTTTTTAGACGGGCTGAGCATGGGTCAGACGGTCGGCGTTGAGGAAGAGCTCAGCAGAAGCAAGCACGGCCTGGACGTCAATCTTCCCTCCGACTTTATTTCTCAGAATAAGAAGGAGCTTTATTGCCAAGTATGTTTGCATCTGCATGTTTGTTCTGGTCACAGATAGTGGTCACTTCCAGATAGTGAATAAGCTAGTGAAAAAGGCACATAAGCCAAATTGTCTTGTATTTCAGAATTAGAATCAGAGTAGAATAGAATCTAGAATAGAATAGAATGCCTTTATTGTCATTGCGAGTTTGCGATGGTTACAATGAAATTAAGAACACTACTCCGTTTGGTGCACATAAGGAAAAAAGAACACGCAAAATAAAAATGTAAGGGAATATACACATTGTATGAGAATAAAATGTAAAAGAATATACACATTGAATAAGATAATATATATATAATCTCTAATATAAAAAGAGGGCAAAAAAGTACTCAAAATCTAACAATAAAATCCTCTTGAGGAAATTCTTGTTTGTTCTGTACACTCACAACCTTTGACCATGACAAAAAATAGAATATATATAGAATATAATAACGAATATATAAAGAAAATGTGGAGCTGAACCAGAAGCTTGCAGAATCCTGCAGAACATTATTTGTAATTCTTCACAAAAAGCAACAAAAGCATGTAAAATATTTGTATGTACTGCCATTTATGTTACATGTATGATATTTTCTACCATATAGGACAAGACTCAAAGTCTGAAGCGCATAATCAAGACGCTTTCCACACAAGCGGGACGGATGCACGCGCGAGAAGAAGAGCTTCAGGCCATGCTCAAGCTGAAGGTAACCCCACGGCAAGACAGTCACACTCATTTAATCCCACCAGTTTATGATTATTGATCCTGATCTGATAAAAGATTTGATTAATTGGGTTATTACAAACCAGCACACACAAATTCAATCAAACTGACGTACATTGTAAATAAACTCAAATTCCATCACACAAATCCCATATCTCACACAGACACATTTAAAAGTCACACACACACACACACACACACACACACACACACGCACACCAACACTTTAATGCATCACAAACAAATTTTGATGTTTTTTGAAAGAAAAGGAGAAAGAAACTCTTCACGGAGATTACAAACGTCATTTAAACTTTTATTTTCCGTTTAATAAAACATTGGCTCTGCCCTACAGCGGACAAATTCTGTCTCCTGGATCGGTCTGATCCAAAAATAAAAACCCTAATAAAAAAAAAATAGAAACCCTTTTGTCCCTACAAATACTCATATTAATATTATTATTATTAATATCAGATTCAGATCAGACACGTAAAATGTGCTTGTTATGGACCGGTACTAGGTCTCGAAACTAAACCTGTAGTAAAATCTTGTAGTAAATCAGCGACTCTGCTTTGCTCCGTTCAATCCTGAATGTTATTTGGCAGGATAATGATTTGATTGAAGCCACCAATCACATCCTGGAGCTGTCTGGCCGTCTCTGTGAGCTGGAGAAATCGTTCAAGGACTCACAAGATCACAAAGAGCAGATGAGGAGAGAGCTGGACCAGCACAAGAAGAACTCTCGCGGGAGCAGACATGAATATTCTAAACTAAAAGGTGAGATCCTCCCGACCACATCTTTCTGATCCGAATCCTCATCAGAACACACTTTTGGTCTTCACAGCGGAGTTTCAGGAGCAGACCGTAGAGAACAACAACCAGAGAGAGCGAATCATCTCCTTACGGCAGGAAAAGCAGCTTTTAGCTAAAGAGCTGAGTGAGTGAGCTTTCTCACTAATCCTAATCAGCAAGTGCTAGTGATAACACACACACACACACACACACACACACACTTTAATCAAAAAGACTTCTGGGTGTTTCATCTGATCGTGCCTGTTGTGTCTGTTGCTCAGGTGAAGTTCAGAACCGATGGACCAATCTTCTCAATCTGTACCAATCCAAACTCGCTAAAGCCGAATCTACAATCAGGTTTCTGCAGAAGGTTTGTTTGTTTCCTCTATAAATAAAATAAAATAAAGCATGCACTAATGCAGCCATGTCCACATTTGAGCTTTAAAGATGAGGTTTCCGCCGACAAAAGAATGCTTCATTAGTTCACAATCCTTTTCGTTGGATTTTAGACTTTTAATCTGAAATAATCTGAAGGAATGTTTTTTTTGGCTCAAAATTTAATCATCTCAGAGGGAAAATGTTCAGTCCTGATTACAGGAGAAAGGTGTATCAGACATGGTAAACACTGAATTGCACTACAAATATATCTCTGAATAATGTACTGTAGTAGACTATCAAAATTGTTAGTTGTCTCGTGGAAGGAGAAACGTTATTGAAAATAAACCATATTTACCTTTTTTTATCCAATTTTAGAGGCTCAAATGTTTTTAAATGTATTATTCAAGTAAAGGAGTCACAAGTTCATTTTAGCATCTGTTACATAATCTGTGTTCTGTTGTCAAGAACATATCAAATCACATAATTTGAACTGTTTCAAAATATTGTGTGCGTGTGTGTGACAGGTGTGTCACAAAAACCGGAGCCACATCAACCTGCTGAATGCGGAGAAAGCCAGAGAGACTCATCTACATCACAATGCTCAGAGGTCGTTTCAGATAATAACTCGCGCTCTGTGCACAAGCAGATTTCTGAAGTGATGTTGTATTTTTAGGGCTGGTTATCAGGACAGAGTTTTAATGTCACGTGGGTGTCAGAGCAGATGCTCGGACGCATCCACTGTATCGCAGCTTCTGCCTGATGAGGAAATCTGCATCTCAGAGCCGAGTCACTCCAACATCGCGAGATTCACCGCTAACAGACGCCGGTCTGATGTCGGCAAATCTGACTCAGCTGAAGCGAGAAGCTGTGACGTGGTTGGTGAGGACAGCCGCCATATCACCATCCCTGCCGACGTCTCGGAGGCAAAGACTCCAGGAAAAGGCTCTCCAGATTCTCTTATCAGATGCAAACACCCGAGGTATGAAACACTGGCCTAATGTGTGCTTTAGGAGTAGCTGTAAAAGTACTGAATCCTTACTCGTTTACTGAATCCGTACTTACATTTTTCTAGGCAAAATTCGAAAACGTTACACTTTCAGTGCTTTGTGTTTGCCATTGATGCACAGAACAGACACAATTTTGAAATTCAATTCCACAACTCAGCCAATCTGCATCAGTGGACGGGTCAAAAACACAGCATCCTTTACTAGATCCGTTCAGAGTAATAAAACAACCATAAATTCCTCCTCAATTTCAATGATCAAATTCAATGTCTTCTCACGTTTAATCCAATTCCCACTGATGCGAATTGACGACAACTGTCGCCTTTGCTCTCAAATCGGCCTCAAATTTTGACCACGTCACATTGCAGATGTCCAGAATAACGCTCAGCATGTGGATAAAGTGTTTGATGTGCTGTTTTGTATCATCACTAGCGTTGCAGACCGCCACCCGAGCGCGTGGAGCCGCCCAGGACGCTCCGACTCTAGTGATTCCGCCCTGTGCACCGAGTTCAGCAGCAGCGAGGTACCACCAGCACCGGCCTATCTGTGTTCCTGAGGCTTAATCCATCTCTGTCTCCTCCTGCAGGACTGCGGCTCCTCCACCTCACGCTTACAGCGCCTGCTCGCCGAGTCTCTGGAGATGCTCTCCGACTCAGAACGCTCCTGCATAAACGCCAATGGTCCTGACTGGAGTCTCTCTGATAGTCATGTATGCAGACCACCACCACTCAACACTAGTCAACTTTACTAGTAGCATTTAATCGACTTCTTTACTTCTTTCCAAAGCTTTCAGCAGTCAAGAGGAAACTCTGAATCTGACCGATGGGTTTCACATGAAGACAAACAGAAATGCTCCATCACAGATTTGTGTAAATAAAGCTTGTAAATTACACTCGGTGTCGGGTTCTTTTTTTTGTAGAGGTGTATAAAGTAGATGAAAAACATGCTTGAGGAAAAAGTACGGATGCCTTACTGTAAATATTACTCCATTAAATGTTACAAGTCACTAATTCCAAGAAGACTTGCGTGAGTTGATTTGATCAGACCCACAATTTAACCCACACTGCTGCAAGAATGTGCAATATTTGTGCATTTTTCAATTTATGTTTGTCATTATGTCATACTATTTTTTAGTATTTAAGCATTTTTTAAATATTTTGTGTATTTCTTTTCTAATAATTCTATTTTTGGTTATTTTGGAATAAAATAACAAAAGACAGTCAGACCACATTTAATTCCTTGTAAGTACAAACTCGGCCATTCAAGTCTTCATGATTCTGTAAAATTCTTATTCTGTGTCCAATTTTAAAAGAACTTTTACTCGTTGTTTTTTGAGCCCAACATCAGTACAAGAAATGTAAAAAAAATGTATATAGATGTATTTATAGTATTATAAGAGAACATGTATTATTCAATATTGGGAATTCAACGTCTGGAGCTATAGTTACTGGTGTGGAAGTTTCATATTCAAGTTTCATATTTGCCATGAAACCACGAAAGGTTTATTTTTTGCTGATTGGTAACTAGTAAGAAATGTTTTTTTCTTTATCTCTGAGTTTATTCAATTTCTCGGTCGTGTGTTTCTTGCAATTTTAAAAACTCAAACCCGTATTTGGTGACCTTGTCAATTGTCACGCTGGACTCTCCGTAGTCGCAGCTTCCGCAGGCTGTCAGTGGTAGCTAAGCGTTTCATTTTACGATGTAGATATTTTTTTTCTTTTTAATATCACCCGAAACATGTCTTCGAAGGGGACGTCGAGGGGATTTTACTTTAACACCGTCCTGTCTCTGGCGCGCTCACTGGCTGCCCATCGTCCAGCGCCGATAGACAAGGTGAGCGTTTCATTTCCGGTTAGCATCTACGCTAAGTGGCTAACACAAACAAACAATCGTTCCACGCTCTTCTCTCTTATTGTCAGCAAACACAGCAAACAGAAACGTTTTGATCATTAAAATTACTACTCGGAAATGGAAAAGTGATTCAGAAAAAATAACGTCTGGATGTGTCACCACAGCTCTGAAAATCACAATGCACATATTCATTGAACTTTTCTGCACCACATTTACATTTACCGTAAATACGTATTTTAATTTCCTCCCGTTTCGTATTTAAGTCGTTTGCATATGTGAATTTTTTTCACCTGGAAAAGAACAATTCAAGTAAGCAAGTTTTTTTTTAATAATCTATCTTCTGCACTGACTAAACTGCAGTGCTTTAATTAAAGTTGTTTTTACAATAATCTGCACGTAAATAAATATTGTCCTCCGTTATTTAAAATATCTACCCCGTTTTCTGTTTCTTTATTCTATGTACGTTTACTGTAAAAACTATATAGCTAATGTTCACCGAATGGCGAGATGCTCTGAATCACATCGTAATTGTATGACCGGTACATTGTGTATTTGTACAGTGACAATAACAAACATTATGTTCTATTCTCTAATGACGTGATACATTCTGAATTCGTATCTAAATGCTGCAATGTTGAACCAAATGCAGAACAAAGTATGTAGTTATTAATGGAGTGGTCTTGATGTTACATACATCAGTATCAATCCAAACAAATTCCAGCGCAACAGTTAAAATGTTGCAGTGGTGAAATGGACTTTGTTACTTAACTATTAAGTATTTTTAGCTCTTGTACCGAGAATCAAAAATATAAGCAACTTTTTTTCTCTACTTGACTTCATTTATGATTGAGCATCTGTACTCTTTACTCCTACACACGAGTGGACACTTATTTGAGTTGAATTTAGACTGACTTTAAGTTCTTTTTTGGAAATCAAACCTCCTAAATAAACAATTTGTTGTTTTTCACATTTAATGGTGTTTTTTGAGTCTAAATTCAGTCTAAATTCACTACAAGTAAAATATTCAAGTTCTTTTAAAATGGGATGCGTTATGACCTTTACTCAAGTCTTTTTGGAATTGATGACTTGTAAATTTTTACAGTAAGGTGTCTGTACTTTTACTCAAGTATGGCTTTCAGATACGCTTTACACCTCTGGCTTTCCCTGCATCACCGGATGTTTCTCCCAGCTGATCTCTGGTTGAGAGCAAGTAATGTTCTGTGCTGCAACGTATAACCCCTGGACTCTGAATCAGACCCTGGAAACAACAGCATCAGTCTTTTGGGCAGTCGTTGCCTAATCGTCAGGGAGTTTGACGCAAATCTCCCATGACTGTGTCCTTAAGTCACAGTTTGTGTGTGTGTGTGTGTGTGTGTGTGTGTGTGTGTGTGTGTGTGTGTGTGTGTGTGTGTGTGAAATGCTAAGCACAGGGCTCCACTGGGTCTGGCTTCGATTTCTCACTCTTTCTGCTGTCATTTCAGGTCCAAAAGCTGCAATGCATGTGTCCTGTGGACATCCGTGGTGTTTTCCAGCTGGACGAGAGGAGGAGGGATGCGGTCATCGCCCTCGGCATCTTCCTGGTGGAGTCCGGCCTGCAGGTGCTCAAGGCCCCGGAGAGCTATGAAGCTTATGATATAATAGGGCCACCTTAAAGCAATCGGATTGGCTGATGGATGAATGAATAATTTGGTGCGGTTCTGATGATCCACTCTGAGACTGGTATGCTGAGACGTGACTGGACTGTCGACCAGATGAGAAAGTTAAATAGTTCCTCAAAAAGCGAGTCAAATCTTCTAGCTATTTCCCTGCTCGCGTCCTTCAGCTATTATTGGCTCTTAAATCAGTAAAATTCACGTTTTAGCAGAATATGGATCAAGAGACTCCAGAGTTTAATCTGAGCTTGGTTCATTTAGAGCTAAAAGTCCTTAAGCCCTAAATGATTATGAGTTCGTGGAAACGGGGAAAGATGTATTGCTCACTTTAGCCTCAAAACAAAGTGACGTAAATGACATTATTTTCCATCTGTACGTGCACATAACTCTATCCGAGATGAAAGTACCAATAGGGATTCTAAAAATGGACCAGGAGCCACTGAATGATGCTAAGGTCTTGTTTTTTATACCTGTAAGAAGCCGAGCTTGAGACCTTTGTTAACGCCAGCAATAAGTGTGTTACAGTCCTCAAAAAACTTGGATTGAATTCTCAATCACGTTCGTAGTGTCTACTTTTAGATGATAATTTGGTAGGTTTTTATTCTCTGGTCAGCTGATCATCTGATGTCTTCTGTTCTTCAGCACAAGGACACCATCGTCCCGTACCTGCTGGGTCTGCTGAAGGGAATACCCAGGGTGCAGTGGATCGAGGAGAGCTCGGAGAGGAAAGGCCGAGGTACCAAACCGCCTCTCTTCCGCTTTCACCTCAGCCTATGTGACAGATGTGTGTTCTGTGCTAGAGATGCTCCCCGTGGCAGAGAACTTCTCCTTCTGCTTGGTCACCATGCTGTCAGACGTGGCGCAGAAGGACGAGTCCATGAGGATCCAGGTGTGTGTGCTCAAGACTTTGACATAGCGCTGTGCGACCGACATTCAGAACTTTTAATCGATCACATTTTCACTGGTTTATTATTTAGATTACTTTCCTTTTAAGAACACTAAAGCTTGTGGAGCAACTAGAGCAGCTTATAAAAAAAGCTCTGTTTTGATGCCCAAAGGTAACGCGACAAATTTGTAGCTTCTCATCAGAGTGAGTTTCAGTTTGGGTGAAAACATTGTTACATGCCGGAAGGCAAAGGGTTAACACGTTCGCTTTTCTTAGTAAGTACCTACATTTTTCTCATTTAGTGACATGACAAGATCACTAAAATCACCTCTTGCAAGTGTTTAACAAAGTTCTGTTTTTGTTTTTTCTGCTCTTTTTCTACTTTTAATAAGACAATATTGAAAATAATTTGTTTCCATAGTTTCCAAATGTGAAATTTATTTTAACATTTCTACTTTCAGTAAGAAAATATTAAATATAATATATTTGGTTTCCAGATGTGAAATGTATTGTTACTTTTCTTATAAGAACAAAGTATTGTTCGGTTTAGGCAATGTGTGCTTTAATTTCAGTTGTTGTTCAATAAACAATCACATAGAAGATCTGTGTGTGTGTGTATTTTATCTATTTATTTTTGCCCTCATTGTTCAATAACACATTCTGTACAATAAATATGCCACATATTACAAGTGAGAGATTTAATTGAACAATGAGGGCAAAAATAAATAAATAAAATATTCGTGCATTAATCGTAATTGTGTTTAAATGAAGAGATGATCAATTCATCGAGATTGAGATTTTAGGCCAAATCGCGCAGCCCTGTTTGACACGCCGAGCTTTCTCTTCCAGATCCTAAAGGCCGTGATGAACCTCATGCAGCTGCTCCAAGAAACATGCCAGAACTTTGAAGGCCAAGATAAAGGTCCGTACAAAATCAGCATCTGCAGAGGTTCCTCAAGCGAGGATGGTCTTTGTTCTGCTCAGAGTACCTGTGTAAGTCCAGCATGCCGTGTTTGCTGGGCGTGGTGCGGGCGTTCGGCCGCTACAGCAACACAGACGAGCCGCTGCTGTCCAAGCTCTTCCCCCGGGTCAGTCCTCAGCTGCCCGGCGCGGGCGAGGGAGCCGAGGTCACCCGCAGACGCTCCTTCAACGACTTCCGCTCCATCCTGCCCAGCTCTCTCCTCACCGTCTGCCAGGGCGACACCCTGCGCCGCAAAACCAGCAGCGTGTCCAGCATCTCGCAGCAGGTAGTGTGACCAGCAGGGGGCGCTCACGTCTGCCCAGTCCTGACCACTTGCTCTAAGTCACGTGTCTCAAACTCAAGGCCCGGGGGCCAGTTGTGGCCCGCCATGTCATTTTAGGAGGCCCGCGAGAGCATAAAAGTTTTTAGTGTCTAGAAATAAATACCAAAATATAAATTAAAAAAGCGCGCGTTGACCAAAAACTTTCCCACAATGCCTTTTGACTACCGTAGGCACGGCAGTGTTTCCACAGTTTTATGTTATTCTTCTTTATTCACTTGATCATTCATTAATGGAGTTATGTGTGTTTTCATAAGCTGTCAAAATGCTGAGCAACAAGCAAACATAGATTTTCTACGTAACTACAATTGTCAGTCACTTTATTAAGTTATGATAAATAATGAGTTATTTAACATTAAGGAGTCCAGCATTTATACGATTCAGCCAAACTCGTCTGATCTGGAGATAACACGCACTTCAGTGTTTCTATGAGATCAATTTAGTGCCAAAAAGTTTTGCGCGAGCACATACCTTCGCTCGTGTGCAAAACTTTTCCGCTTGAGTACAAATCGGTTTGGGACTTTTTTGACAACTCGGTCAAAGCGAACCCATAGCAAAGCAGATCCCCGCCTTCGCTGTCCCTGCAATCCACAAAAGGTCCTAAAACTAAAACCAATGTAGAAATTGTGACAAAAAACTTTTCGTTATTGTTTATGAGACTAAAGAGGGGGTTTGGTATCTTGTTTTAACTTATGTGTGTATCACATTTCAACATGTTTTTTTTAAACTTAAGATGTAATTTAAATCTACATATGAACAAGGCCTCACGTGTGAAAATATCTAAATCTGAATTTTTCCCAAGAAAAACAGTGATCTTAAATATTCACGGAGATTATGGATTTTTCTGTAAAAAATAAAAAAATGCTTATTGTAGTTCACACACCTATTGCAGTTTACCTGGGGAACCACTGGTAATGTAGTTTAACAACACAGATTTAGGACATTGTTTTTTGTTTTGTCAAAATTTTGTGCTTGCTTCTTGAGGAACACATCTTTTAAAGTTCATAAATAATTCACACCTTGAGTGTCAACCTAAATTATTTTGTTTGATTCACAGGCAAGTCCAGAACGTTTGGGTCTTCCTCCAAGTTCTCCAGCAGACCCCTCCGCTCCTTATTTTGAAGGTACTTTGAATCATGGAAAAGCATTCAAAGCAAGAAGCAACCAAGGTTGATGTTCTTTAATTGTTGTCTGGTCAATCATTCGAACACATTTTTTTTCTTTCTGATCCATGGTGACCTGTATCCAATCCCACCAACTCTGCTGGTTTAGTGGTCAACCAAACGCCCACACACACTCTCACACACTCTCTCACTCACACCTATAGACGTTTCCAAAGTGGATATTTTTTACTGTGGTTGAAGCCAGACCACTTGGAACGCTGCGTGGTGACAGTGCTGCCCACTGCTCCACCGTGATGGTTTCAGTTTCTGGCCAAAATCTAAAACATTGTATTTGAGTGAGTATAAATCTGTGAAAGATTAAGCTCTGACTATTTGTGGTGTGTTTCAGCTGGCTCGTATCTGCCAGACGGCAGCGCTGTAGATCCAGACTACTATTTCTCCACCATAAGCTCCAGCTTCTCCGTCTCACCGCTCTTCACTGGCAGCAACAGTAAAGAGTTTGAGGTTCCTCTGGATCTCCTGCGGCAGCTGCTGCAGATGGTTGGTGTCCACGTCTTGGTCTTGATAGTCTTTATGCTTGAATCTATGGTGCTGTCGTCTCTTCCCCAACAGGTGGAGCAATTTGTGTCTGAATCTTTTCTGAAGATGCTGGATCAGATTATGCTTGATGTGCTGGAGGTGCTGATAACAGACTTTCTTGTTCAAATATACATGAAGTGCTTGTTTTCTTATTAGAAAATACAATGTGTGCTTTATTTCAGATGAACCCGAGCGCTATTCTGTTTTACAAGACCTTCAGTGATCCGCTGTATGTGGCCATTTTCAAAATGCTGAGGGACACCTTATACTACATGAAAGGTAATGTACTACAAAATATGGTGTATTATATGTTAAGATGTAGTAATATTTCTACTACAAGCCAAATAATAATGCACAGGAAAAGTTAACTTTGCTGCAGATCGGAATTGAAATGTGCAACAAAATTGCTAGTTTATTCTGTTTATTCTGGTATTATATGGATGATATTAGTTTATTTATATATTTTATATATTCTTCGAATTGATTTTAAAATGTTTTATATATTATATGTCATTTATTTATTTATTTATAAAATGTATATTTATAGTTATTTATTGCCTCTGCACAGTTTCTGCTTTCTAACCAGTGGCATTTTCTGGGTGATTTTCACATTTGCACAATTGCACATTTGTGGCCTTTGCTGCTAATTAACTACCACAATAAGCAGGGTTTTCCGGGCAAGGTCAACATAACTATTATGAAATTTTGTAGAGGAGCATTAAACCTTACTCCAAATGTGTTGTTCTGCTCCAGACCTGCAGGTGTCGTTCGTGAAGGAGGTTCACGACTTTGTCTTGGAGCAGTTCAGCAGCAGCCAGTCTGAGCTGCAGAGGATCCTTCACGACGTGGAGTATCTGCACAGCGAGCTCAACCCGCTCAAGCTGCGCTGCCAGGCCAACGCCGCCTGCGTCGACCTGATGGTGTGGGCCGTCACTGAGGAGCAGGGTCAGCATCCCACACCGCTGGTCAAGTCACGTGACCAGTCTAACCGCTCGCTTGTCGTCCTCCCTCAGGTGCGGAGAACCTCTGCACAAAGCTCTCAGAGAAGCTGCAGTCCAAGACTTCCAGCAAAGTCATCATCGCTCACATGCCGCTCCTCATCTGCTGCTTACAGGTGCTGGAGTAAACGATGAGCAACTTCTCAATGTACTCGGAGAGTTTAATGTAGGTTCATCTGTGTAACAGGGTCTGGGGCGTCTGTGTGAGCGCTTCCCCGTGGTGGCTCACTCGGTCACCATGTCTCTCAGAGACTTTTTAGTGGTGCCCTCTCCTGTGCTGGTGAAGCTCTACAAGTACCACAGCCAGTACTCCACAGGTTAGAGACTCCATCTTTCTACCACTGACCTGAGGTGTGAAGAGTAGCTGAAAACCATACTTGAGAAAGAGTACATCAATTCCAAGAACCTGTAACCATTATCCAGTATTGTAAGTATTGTAAAGACGTAAAAGTCGTAAAGTATCCAAAAACGTATTTTACTGAAAAATGACCTAAAAGTATTTTACACGTACTGAATTTAGGCTAAAAAAAAACCCAAGAAATGTGGAAAAACACATAGAGGTTTTATTTCCCAACACAGAAATGAAATTTATCACCGAAGTGTATTTAAATAACAGAACAGAATATATAAAAAAGCCTGTCTGTCAAACTTTAAAGTGCAAAAAAGTGCAAACACTAATTCACATGATTTAGTTAATTTATAGCATCCAGTACCTTCAGCATCCTGCAGATGGCGATATCACCTCATCCGCCCAAGAAATTACTGTAACTGTAATAATCAATAACTGTAAGTGTCCATTCAAATGTAGTGGAGTAAAGAGTACAGATACTCAATCACAAATGTAGTCAAATAGAGAGTAAAAGGTTTTGATATTTTTTTTATACTCAATTCAAGTACAATGTAGCCCAAAGATACTCAAGTAAAGTAACAAAGTCCATTTACTCAAGTATTTACACCTCTGCCACAGACATACTAGACACCATCATCTGGAGCCTATTTTTTTAATCCAGCAGCTCACTTGTAACAGAAAATGCCAACATTTCCTCTGATTGAGCTAAAACAAAAGTCGTTTTATAAGAATCAGACTGATGCTGATCCCTGCAATATGTTTGTTCCCTCAAAAGGAACTGGTGAAATCAAGATTCACGTGACCAATGAACATTCCCAGTCCACCTTCAGCGCCAACCCCAACAGGAAGTGTCAGCCGTCGATGTACGAGCAGCTGCGAGACATCTCCATCGACAATATCTGCAGGTAAAGCTCATGAGCAGGTCATATGATGACGGTGGATAGAGCTTAAACGCATGCTGACATTTTATACAGAGTTATAAAATGACTAAAAACAATGTTTGAGTAGAGACATGATGTTCATCTTAAGCAGTTTTTTCAACTAATAAGAAAATAGATTGTTTTGTTTCCCCATCAATAATAGATTTTTTCTAAATCCAGTGACACATTCCCGTGTTCTTACATATCTGATAAGGCTGATCACTAACTGTGACGTGTTTTGGCAACCTCAGATGTTTGAAAGCGGGTCTCTGCATGGACTCTGTCATCGTGGAAGCGTTCCTCGCCAGCCTTTCCAACCGCCTGTACATCTCACAGGAAAACGACAAGTGCGTTTCTTCTCCGCTTCTGATATAAATCTTCCTATACTCGTTTAACTTTCTCCTCATCTGTTTCTCCAGGGATGCCCACCTCATTCCTGACCACACCATACGCGCTTTAGGACACATCGCGGTGGCGCTGAGAGACACTCCTCGCGTGATGGAGCCCATCCTGCAGATATTGCAGCAGAAGTTCTGCCAGCCGCCGTCTCAGCTGGACGTGCTGATCATCGATCAACTGGGCTGTATGGTCATCACCGGAAACGTACCGTATCTTCTACCATTTACTCTTAGTCGGCTTAAGACACATACTTTTTGTTGAATCGATTGTCCATACGTAATAGAACCAAACAAAAAGAAATTCTAAACAACCAAAATAATCATAATCATAGTAACAACACTATGATCAAACATGTGTTTACCAAAAACTGCTGCGCCACCTGTTTCTAAATGACAGTAAAGTAACGTTTCCAATCAGGCTCTTATTATGAAACAGGACTGCTTATCGAAATTTGATCATTAGTGATTTGATTTGATTTGAAATGCGCACCAAGTCAATTTGGGCGCCCCCTAGTGTTCATAGCAAGACATAAAACATAAATGCTTACAGGCGAAAGATCCAAAGCCAGAACCTGTGTCAGGCAGGAAAAATATTCCACACCCAAACACAAGATTCTGATCAACACTTAACACATTAGTTCTGCTTACCGCAATTGGACCGTTTGAACCGGTTTTGAATTACTTTTTCATCAGCCATTCAGATCATTTTAGGCGAGTCCCATACCGTCATACTGTCGGTCAGACGTAGTGATGAATTTAAATCTTTTTCAGTTCTAATATCAGTAGAAGAGTTTGTTTTACTTGTATTTTGAGGATCTGTGCTGTGATGGATGCTGATGTCTGGTGTGTTTGTCTGTGGAGCAGCAGTACATCTATCAGGAGGTGTGGAACCTGTTCCAGCAGATAAGCGTGAAGGCCAGCTCCATGGTCTACTCCACCAAAGACTACAAAGATCACGGATACAGGTCGGTGTTTCATCACGCCGCTTGAGATTTAATATACTCTTCTTGAGAAGTTAAATATGAACAAATAGAAATTTATAGGAATTCAATTAAATTAAGTTTTTTTATGAATCTGAATTAACTGCAGAAAAGACTTAATGCATGCTATTTAAAGTTCTGTTTTGTGTATAATCTTTCCAATTTTTTATTTATTATTAATTTTTTGTTTTTACTGCTCTTTCGATTCACTTTTATTTGACTTAAAATAAAACTATATATAAGCACCCAATTTTCTAAATTTAGCAAGTGGGGTGCTTATTTGCGCATATTTTGAATATGCTCGTAAATATAAGTGCCTATTTTTCCATATTTCAAGTAATCAGCAATCACAAATAAATGGATAAATGTCGTGTTTAGGCAGCGTTGTGTAAATACGTATATGTGGACATAGCAAGTGGAATCATAGCACCTCCTTCTGGAGATATACTATAATGTTAAAACTATAATGTTTGACGTAATATTTTACTCCGCACTCCGCAGGCACTGTTCTCTGGCCGTGATCAACGCGCTGGCCAACATCGCCGCTAACCTGCAGACGGAGCAGAACGTGGATGAGCTGCTGGTGAACCTGCTGGAGCTGTTTGTGCAGCTGGGTCTGGAGGGCAAACGGGCCAGCGAGAGAGCCAGCGAGAAGGGTCCGGCCCTCAAGGTGACAGCTTTCATCACATCAGAAAGGCGTTCATCTCCTCGCTCTGTGATTGGCTGGTCTGCTGAAAGCTCATGGCACAGCTAGATAAAGTATTGGATGAATAGAGCAAAAGTGCAGAAATGCATCGTGGTCTACAGGCTTTATCAGTAATATTAATGTGGTTTTTCTGGTGGTTTTTCTCTAGGCGTCCAGCAGTGCTGGTAATTTAGGAGTTCTGATTCCTGTCATTGCTGTGGTAAGAAATGGGTCTACTACTTGAGTCTTTAACATTTATACTGAAGCTTTTATATATTTTATGAATCCACAATGTTCTAGGGTTATTAATGGCGCCACACTTAATAAAATCATTTTTACAGTTGAGGACATTACTACTTTGCAGGGGGGTAATAATTTTATTATATAACAAATTTATATTAAATTTCTATATTAAATGAAAATGCTTTTTAATACATTTTAAAACATTGAGCATTTGAATATATATACACTTACCACAATGAACAATGTTTCCAATAAAACATTTTAATAAACAAAGATTTATATTGTTTTTAAAACATGAATGATTAACATGTTTGAAATGTTTTCACATAATGTAACAATTTTACATACAGTGTATATAGTATGCAAAATTGTTACTTCTTTTTTTTTTTTTTTACATATTTATGTAGTGTAACATTTTTCTTTATAATTAAATTGATTTTGACATGTCACTTTTGACAGCTTGCGCTGTACTAAAGCAGTTTTAAATTCACATTTATTATATTGAAATTAAAGAACTACACTCATTCTACATGGTTGTAATCAGCATTGTTGTCAGAACACGACTGCATGTAGCTTGCATGTCACAATCTAGATTATATCATCTTAATATACTGTATCTTATGCCTAAAATCTATACGTTTAGTTGTAATGCTTATTTCCCCATGATAGTTCTTGGTTTTGTTGTTAGTTTGTTTTACGCTGCTGGTTGCAGAGTGAACAGTGTTGACAATGAAGTTTTTTATATTTCAGCTGACCAAACGTTTGCCGCCCATTAAAGAAGCCAAACCCCGGTTGCAGAAGCTGTTCAGGGATTTCTGGCTGTACTCAGTGGTCATGGGCTTCGCTGTGGAGGGTTCAGGTATTTTATCACCAACGCTTCACCGCTCGTTGGAGATGGTGGGCACTAAGGTGATGTTCTCCCGCAGGACTTTGGCCAGAGGAGTGGTATGAGGGCGTCTGTGAAATTGCGACTAAATCCCCACTGCTGACCTTCCCGAGCGGAGAACCACTGCGCTCCGAGCTGCAGTACAACTCTGCCCTGAAGAACGACACGGTCACTCCGGTGATGTCCTGCTCTCAAGAGCTGATCTCATATATGCTGGAGAAATGTTCTGATGTGGTTGTTCTTCTAGGCCGAGCTGACTGACTTGAGGAGCACCATCATCAACCTTCTGGATCCTCCTCCAGAAGTTGCTGCACTCATCAGCAAACTAGACTTTGCTATGTCCACATACCTGCTGTCCGTATACCGGCTGGAATATATGAGGTATTAGTTGACATCACTCACCTTTAGGTTTGCAGCTAGTCAAAGTCAAAGAAGCTTTATTGTCTTTTAAATGTGCGTTTGCCATTGAACTTTTAGCTGTTGATATTTAAGCTTGTGCATAAACTGCTTTATAATTTCTACACGCTAAGTATTAGATAATCAGTAAATAATCAAATCATATTTTACAAAACATTGTTTCTACATTAATGGACTTCAGTTATTAGTAGGTTATTAATACAACTTTAAAAGCTTTATTGCATTATTGCCAACATGCTTTAAAATAATTATTTACAATTGTACAAAATAAAATTATATAATATAATGTATTATATAATTGTATTTTACCACTTTATTAAGGATCTAAATTTATCATTCATAAATTAAGCTTGCGTGTTAATAAACGCTTTATTCAGCTATTATTATTACACATTAACTACATGAGTTACTTTGCTACATTTAAGTACATTTGTACTTAAACCTCTTTCTAATGTTTGTTAATGTAGGAACAGTGTTTATAAATGTTGAAGAGAAGCAGTTTACTGAGTGACCAACTACCCTACTTAAATTATAACAATTAAACAAAAAAGTTTGATGTTTGATCTGGTGTGTGAAACGTCTCTTTTTGTCTCAGGGTGTTACGCTCGCAGGATTCCGATCGTTTCCAGGTGATGTTTTGTTACTTTGAGGACCGCGCCATCCAGAAGGATAAATCAGGTGACGTGTGCGGCTCGTTTTATCCTAAAAGCAATAATGGAACTAGACAGTTAACTATTGTGTTCTTCATCTTCCTACAGGGATGATGCAGTGTGTGATTGCAGTCGGTGACAAGGTTTTCGATGTTTTTCTTTCCATGATGGCTGACAAGGTAAGTTCGGAGGCGTTTTTTTCTTCTCAGCATCTCTTTATGGATCTCTCTAAATCCTTGTGTTCTCACAGCCAAAGACCAAAGGCCACGAGGAGGAGTTGGAAAGCCACGCTCAGTTCCTTCTGGTCAACTTCAATCATATCCACAAGAGAATCCGGAGAGTGGCTGACAAATATCTGTCAGGACTCGCGGAGACGTGAGTTTGATTTCAGCAGTTGTATCAGATTAAGCAGCTTCACTGACTATATTTGTTTCCGTTCTTGCCAGTTTCCCTCATCTGTTGTGGAGCGGTCGTGTTCTGAAGACCATGCTGGACATTTTACAGACTCTTTCTCTGTCCCTCACTGCTGTATGTGTTTTGTTTGGTCACGTTTGTCGATTCATTCAAAAGGAGTTGAATATTTGTCCCGATCTTTCAGGACATTCACAAGGACCAGCCGTATTACGACATACCTGACACACCATATCGCATCACGGTTCCTGACACCTACGAAGCCAGAGAGGTACACTTACTTTTAGGCTTAATCAAAGTCGAAAAAGGTCCTGTTTGACTTTTTAAGTTTGACTTTTTTCATTTCAAGTCAGTAATGAAGCACTATTACAGTTTTAAGTCAAATTGTTTTTTTTTTAATCAAAACAATAGAGAAAAAAAAAATAGTTTGGAGTGTCTGCAGTTCCATTTGTTATCAGTTTGCATTTGTTTTTGCCACTGAATGAAACAGGTCTATGAATATTACAATGAAAAATGGGCTTAAAATTAATTAATCATTTAGGAAAAGGACTGATTAATATGTTACTGGTTGAGCTACAATAATTCTTCACGATCAGGCTACTGATTTAGCTACATGACCAAACTACAGGAAGTCTACTGTTTGAGATACCAAAAATCAATGGATCAAGCTACGGGAAATTAACCAATCCATCTGCAGAAAATCTATGAATTAGTTACAAAATAATTGGTTGTGGTAATTAATCAAGTGATGAGAGTGACGAGAAATCTACTGATTGAGCAACATGGCTCCTACAGCTCATACTGTATGAGCTAATATACGATTAGAAATAAAATTGCTTCTTTTAATCTTCCCACTGCATTTATTTTAACTACTTTTCACTGAAAACACAGTGAAGAATGTTGAATCTGACTGGCGATGTGTTTTGCTCACACAGAGTATCGTGAAAGATTTTGCCGCCCGTTGTGGTGAGATCCTGAAAGAAGCTATGAAATGGGCTCCATCGGTCACCAAATCTCACCTCCAGGTCAGGAAGCTTCAGTCATATCATACTTATGTGCTCATGTACTGAACACGTGTCTGTGTTTTCCCCAGGAATACCTGAACAAACACCAGAACTGGGTGTCGGGTTTGTCTCAGCACACCGGTCTGGCGATGGCCACTGAGAGCATCCTGCATTTTGCCGGATATAATCGGCAGAGCACGAGTCTGGGAGTAAGCCAGCACACTGATACACGAGGTTCAGGTTACAGTGGTACCTTGGTTCACGAACGCCTCTTTCCACAAACGGAAAGATTCACAAAAATAAGACTGTGTGCACGATCAAGAGGCTGTTTTGAAAGGAAAGGAAAGTGAGGTGACGGCAATATGGCCACTAGGGACCATACTGAATTTGTGCTCTGCATTTAACCCAAAGTGCACACACACACAGTGAAGTGAACACACACAAACCCGGAGCAGTGGGCAGCCGTGCCGTGGCGCCCGGGGGGCATGTGGGGTTCAGTGTCTTGCCCAAGGACACTTAGTTGCAGAACCCGTAGTAGGGGGGATTCGAACCTGCAACCTTTCGGACATGAGTCCATGTCCCCTACCACTGGAGTACTGTACTCTGTACTGTACTCTGAGTAGTGTGAAGGCACTCAGCGACTTACGTTTTGCATAAAATCAAATGAAATCAATTTTAATTTGTCACGTACGTATACATACATGGTATGACATGCAGTGAAATGCTTTTAAGGAGGGAGGGGGGGTGACGATGGGAGTAGTGCAACTTGCAGGGGTAAAAATGAAAAAAAAAGAACGATACACTAAAACACAAAATAAACATGATAATACAATACAATAAAATAGGATACAATAAAGATGTAACATGAAAATAAAATACAATAGAAATACAATAAAGCTGCATAATTAAAAAAACAAAAATTGTCAGGGTAAAGTGATCAATGTTCAAGAAGTTTAAAGTGACCAGAAAATGAAGTTAAAATAAACTACATAAATTTAGCGTTTTGAGATCCTTGTGTACTTTTGTCTTCTGCGGAATAACCAGAGTTACATTGAACTTAAAGGGAAACCGAGCCTCGGGTCGGGACTGTTTTGGGTCGCGACCAGAGTCATTTCACCAATTGTGTTCGTGAACCGAGGTACCGGTGGGTAGATAAGATTTAACCGAGGTTAAAAACTGCATCTACTGGAAAGCCTTGTCTTTTTAAGTTCAAATTGTCTGCTATTTTGTTCACTTTGCTCTCCATTAGCAATGACATTATAAACGTGGTTGTTTTTCATTGGCACAGATATGGACAGAGCTAGAAAATGTATAGATGCATGGGAGGAATGTATGAATCCCATGAGTTGCCTTATAGGACTATTTTAAGGATCTTTTACACTTTTGTCTACCTAGAAAAGTCTAAATCAGGATGTTGACTATCTGTACCAAAATCTCTCTGTGCTTTCAGACTACTCAGCTCACAGAAAGGCCTGCTTGCGTGAAGAAAGACTACTCCAACTTCATGGCATCTCTGAACCTGAGGAACCGCTACGCCGGAGAGGTGCCGACTCGCTTTCTCTGAGCTTTTCCAGAGGAGGCTGGGAGATAAACACGCGTGTCTTCCACAGGTGGCGGGGATGATCAACTTTGCGGAAGCGACGCGAAGCACGTCAGACCTTAATAAGCTGATGATTCGTCAGATGAATGAAGCTCTGGAAGGAGGTCAGCCGGAAGCCTTTACGGAAGCCATGTTCAAAATGGCCGCACTCCTGATCAGCTCCAAAGGCAAGTTGCAGTACAAATATTACATCATAAACAAATAAACTACTGTATTGAATATTTTCTGTATAAGTTTGTTATTTATGTAATTTCACGCCACTTTTCTGCCGTGAAGGGGCCTCTGAAGCTGAAATGGCAATAAGCAAAATAATCAATTGAAAATAAAAAGATAAGCGAGTCGGCAATTATCAAGTCGGCAAAATCAGTAAAGACAGAATAATTTTGTACACACTAAAACACAAAATCTTTCTTTTTCTGGTTTAATACACATCAGTTAAGGTCAATGCATAATGCAGGCGATATAAGCAAATACTTTTCAGGTATTTTTCAGTATATTTTTTTTCAATTTAGGAAGCGCTTCTTTCCTGTCCCAAAGCGACTGTGTAAAATTCAAAAGGAAATTTTTGCCATTATTTTCATTGTTCATCTGTTTTATGACTATAACTGTGATCACAAACCCCTAACTCCTAACCATCACTTTACATTTGCATTTATTTTGCAAACACTTTCATTTACTAGACGCATTAACCCTAACCTCAAAATGTAAATCCCAACCATCAACCCTAATCCCACAGACATAAGCTAAAACTAATCACAAACCCAACTAGACAGAAGACCATGAGCCAGTGAACAGAGAGATATGAGCATGTTCTCTCTTTGTTGTAACTTTGAAGTTAAGTGCTGATGAAAGGGCTTCATATTGATCTGTTCTACAGGTTTTTCATCCCACAAGTCAATTCAGTGTTGATGAAAGTGAACATGCCGTGCGCGTGTGTGTGTGTGTGTGTGTTGCTCAGACTGGGACCCGCAGCTGCTGCATCACTTGTGCTGGTCTCCGCTGAAGATGTTCACTGAGAACGGCCTAGAGACGGCCATCGCCTGCTGGGAGTGGCTTCTGGCCGCCAGGACCGGTGTGGAGGTCCCGGTAAGACCTTAAAATCTTTAAAAAAAAAAGTGCCTATATACCGTATAAATATCTATACACACACTGTGCTGAGTTTGTTTTCTCTGTGTCAGTTCATGCGGGAGATGGCCGGTGCGTGGCAGATGACTGTGGAGTTGAAGATGGGGCTGTTCTCAGACGCACAGGTGGAGGCAGACCCCTTGGCGGCCTCGGAGGAGAGCCAGCCACACCCCTGTCCACCCGACATCACGCCACACTACATCTGGATAGAGGTTAGTGTCCGTGTTTATCTTTACCTGATGGAACCCATGATTGTAACTATCAACTCCAACCCCTAAACCCTAACCATTGACCCTGATCGCTAAATCTAAAACATAGCCATAAACCACAACTCTAAACCCTAACCCCAACCCCATTGACCCTAATACCTAACTCTAACCAATAACCCTAGTCCCTAACTCTAAACTATTGCCATTGATGCTAATCCCTAACTCTAAACATTTACTAAGTTGAAGTTGAGTTAGCGACAGTGATACTGTATCATAAAAATAGTTAAAAATCATCAAAAACTGTTGGAAATTTCTCACTATATATAGAAATTATCCTTTGATCCGTTTATTTAAATTAACCCTCTGTTATATTTTTAACCTAACCATCGGCCCTTATGTTAAGCGGTTAACCAAGCCTAGCCTTAACTAACAAAGTGAGGGGGGGAAATCACTCAACAAACTAGTGACATTCAGGTGAAGCAAGAGACTTGAGAAGAGTGACTGTCTCTCCATTTTTTCTGTTGAAACGGTTCTTGTGTTGTCTGGGTGTCTAGGATTGAGCCAGAAAGAGAAATTAACCCTTTGAACGCTCCTAACACTAAATGAACAGAAATTAGAAAATGGGGTTGGAATTGTTCTCATAGGAATAGTTTGGTGAATTGTTTGGGTCTCTCCCTTGATTCTGTAGTTCCTGGTTCAGCGGTTTGAGATTGCCAAGTATAGCAGCGCCGACCAGGTGGAGATCTTCGGCAGTCTTCTGCAGCGCTCTCTCTCCCTGAACGTCGGCGGGTCAAAGAGTGGCCTGAACCGGCACGTGGCAGCCATCGGGCCTCGCTTCAGGTTAGATTGAGCCGGGATTTGTTTCGTGAAGGTCGGTTGATGATCCTGTCCGTCTGTCGCAGGCTGTTGACACTGGGACTGGCTCTGCTCCACTCGGACGTGCTGACCAACGCCACCATCAGGAACGTTCTGCGAGAGAAGATCTACTCCACCGCCTTCGATTATTTTAGGTAGACGTATTCTCAGTATTGAACACTTATAGATTTGAGGGCCAGTGAAGTTTGAGTGTTTAATCCCAAGACGTCCTCAAGGCCTCGAGATCAGCAGCGCTCAGCGAGTCACAAGAGTCTCAGCTGAACTCGCGTTTCATTTGTCAGCACAATCGCTCTTCTGTCGCCAGCACGACCTTCTAACTCACATCCTAGCTCGAGTTCGGACACAGAGTGACGTGTGATCGCCATCAAACATTGGCTTTTTCTGTCTAGTGTTCTTTTGTGCACATTGTGTGAGGATAGAGGTTTCCTTTTCTTTAAATGTATATGTATCTAATATACTTGTATAAATCTTATCAGTTTACCCTAACCACGATGTCTAAACATATTTTAATATACATCTTATTGAGCATGTCGACATATATAAGAGTGATGTACCACGTCATATATTTTGCCCTCTCTATCCAAGTCATTTCGTTTTGGAGTCAATCCGACACCAAATGTGTGTGTGACATTTGCAAATGAACACAAACGTAAAAAAGTCACATTTATGTTTTCACAAAGTTAAAACATTCTGTCTCACTCACACACACACACACACACACACACAGTCAAACAGACTCAACTTTCACGTACGCACACATGGTTATACTCATGCATGCACACACACATTCAAAAAACAATGAATAAATACAGTACGTAGTAAGTTTAGATAATGCCAGGACATACTGTGCATTTACGAAGTTGAAGTTGAGTTACCGACAGTGATACTGTATCATAAAAATAGGTAAAAATCATAAAAATCTGTTGCAAATTTCTTACTAGATATGAATTATCGGTTTGTTTGGAATCAAATGTTGTGTTTCTTTTATTTCACTTTCAGACATATTGTTTCCGCACTGCAGACATTTTAGATGTGAAATATGTGTCTCGTGCTTTATGCAATATTTGTTTAAAAAATCCTAGAACAGATACAATGCTGATGATCAGATTGGGACATCCCCATACATTATATGCATTTTCTATTCTATACTGCTTTATTTGTGACTGTGTGTTTTGAAATCTCAGTTCTTTGTGTGTTTGCTTTCAGTGTCGCCTCAAAGTTCCCCACCCAAGGTGACAAACGTCTTCGTGAGGACATCAGCATCATGATTCGCTTCTATGCCAACATCCTCTCGGATAAGAAGTACCTAGCTGCTAGTCAGCTCGTGCCCCCTGGTGAGCCTGGCGCCAATCCTCCTCAAAGCTCTCTATCTGCCGGGATTTTCGGATCGCTTATCGTTTCCAGCACTTCTCCGATATCGATCTTAAGTAAGACCCTCTTGCTACAACTGTGCAGCTACAGTGCAGCAGGAGCATGTGGATGCGCTTCAAATTTGCATATATGCAAATTTGAAACTTATACCCCCTCCCCAACCAAAAAAAAAAAAAAAAGACTAAACAGAAACATGCACGACAAACATCCGGGCCGGAAGATTTATCAATTTGTCGCATGGCGCAAATTGACAAATGACTCCCCGTCCCGTCTCCCCGTCCTTTTCCGCCATCACCCTTCTCCGTCCATCGTAGGACACATGACGTCATCAGATCTTCCATGTAGAACGCATGACCATTTCAGCATCCGGGAACCTCATTCGTCCCCTAAACCTCTCCAACGGTGGGTGACGCTGCCGTCCAAATTGCCCTTTGCAGGCTTCAGTATCTAAACAAGATAGTGGGGATGAGAACGTGCTGGAATGATGAAAGTGGGTCAATTTGGACGAGGGATGTTCAGTTCTTTTACGAACCTCTTCATGGCTGGAGCTTACAAACCTTCTCAGGAACATGTCGCGGTCATATTTCACGCCAAATAGTATTAAACTCATCCATAATCTCTTCATCCTTCCCCAAGATGCCACTTTTGAGTGGATCTAAAGTGTGAGAATTGGCTCTTCCTTACTAGAGTCTCATTAAAAATGTGAAAATTAACATTTAAAAGGTCAAAAATGTGATCTAGTAAAACATGGCATTATTACAAAATTAACCAAATCTGGATTACAGTTTGTACTTAATTAATCCCACATTTCCTTCACAGAATTAACACAATAACACACTTGTAATGCAAACTGATTTCTCTATGAAGTGAAAATCTCCGGGACATGTTCTTCCGGTGGTGTGGGATGCGTGCGGTGTGTTAGTAAGTGTGATGGTTTCTCGTCACAGATAACCAGGACCCGTCTCTGAACAGCCTGTCGGTGATGAACGCCACCGACCCGCGGAACAACATGGACGTGGCGGTGGGCTCACGCCAGCAGAGCACGCAGGGCTGGATCAACACCTACCCACTGTCCAGCGGCATGTCCACCACCTCCAAGAAATCTGGTATCACCGTGTGTGTGTGTGTGTGTGTGTCATCTCTGGATGTGAGATTAAATTTGTTTGGAACGATGAGCATTTTTCGGAACCCGTACAATGTTTTACTGATAATTGTAATTGTTTTACTGATGACTTTTAGTAAAAAAAAAAAAGAAAAACAATAAAATAACACGTTTTTCATCGTGTTATTTGATTTAGAAAACAAGACTTAAACAAACAAGTGTTTATGTTTGTATTGTGCAATATATGTGTGCATGTGCAAAATTTTAGAGGAAAGAAAAGATTTCTATTTCTATGTATATGCGTGTGTATGTATATAGATACGTATATAAATCATTGTGCGTGTGTGTGAATAGATGTGTGTGTGTGTGTGTGTGTGTGTGTATATAGTATGTATATATAGATTGAGAAATGGATGGATGGATGGATGGATAGATAAATGGGTAGATAAGATGGAGATAATTGGATATGGATGGATTGATATATAGATAAAATCTGTTTTTGTTTTTTGCTGAATACTTGGTTCTTTCGCTCCAGGCTTGTCAAAAAAGAGCAACAGGGGCTCACAGTTACACAAGTACTACATGAAGCGTCGGACCCTGCTGCTGGCTTTACTGGTACGGCTGCTTCGCTCCTTCAGCAGAGCTCCAGAGCCACCGCCGTGACCTTCTCTGTGACCTTTTCACAGGCCAGTGAGATCGAGCGACTGACCACTTGGTACAACCCGCTGTCCACCCAGGAGCTGGGCATCGCCACCGAACAGTCGGTGGAAACCAGCATCTCCAACTGGAGGTCGAAATACATCAACCTGAGTGAGAAGCAGTGGAAGGACAATGTCAATCTGGCCTGGAGCATTGCTCCCTACCTGGCCTTGCAGCTTCCAGCGAGGTGAGCCCTAGTTCAAGTTCAAGTTCTGAGCATTTGCAAGGCGCTTTTCACAGTTTTAACTGTCTACACAGTTTTAACGTGTGAATATGTATGAGAATTGTTGCTTTTTATTCATTTGATCGTCCGGTTGTTGATGTTATGTAAATGGCTGTGATTATCACTATGACTTATGACAAGACAAAGACAAAGACCAGTGAGCAAGCACATATGCGACAGTGGCCAGTAGGGGTGTGACGAGATCTCGTGGCACGAGATCTCGCGAGATCCAATGCTTCTCGCGAGATCCAATTGAATCTCGTGATATCGCGAGAATTTGGCGCCATTTTTGAAATATTTGCAATACCGTGAATACCGTGATAATTAATGGATTTGATATTTATACAAGTATATAAACCCTTTAATACAGTATAAGACATTACAAGTTGTAACTTACAACCATCAATGACGGCACGGACATTGCTAATCGAACACAGAAAGCAGTGTAACAGACTGAATTAATCGATCACACCCGCGACGCGCATATGCGCTGCTCCGTTTTCTGCGCTGTGCCTTTAAGAGAACGTATGACGCGCGCGAGAAAATCTGCTTGTTTTATTTTGAACAAAGTCTGTTTTCGGTTGGAATTATGGTTTCACGTAAAAAAAGAAAAGAAATCGGCAAGAAAAGCGACGAATACCAGAAACAAAGCTAAAGTAGGAAGCCGCTCTCCCTCTCCCTCCCTCTCTCTGTCCTGCTCTCACTCTCCCTCGCTCTCTGTCCTGCTCTCCTCTCTTCTCTCTCTCTCTCTCTCTCTCTCTCTCTCTCTCGCTTTCAATACATTTGTTTTTTAGAGCTAAAATTAACACAGTGAATTTAATCATAATGAAGTAGATTGATGTTGAGTTGAACTTGATGCCAAAATGATTCTACCATTCTTTACAATTTACTGGAAGACTTGTCTTTGTTTATAAATAGTGTTTAATGTCTGCGCTTGGTGGATTTTCTATACTATTGACAGTTAAAACATTTTGTGAAATTACTTGCCTGGCAATTTATGGCATCATATTTTGTATGATCAATATTATGTTGGTTATCTGGTTATGACTGCATGCAATTGGTGAAAATATGTTGCATCAACAGTTTTGAATGTTTTAGTTAAATAAAATACAGATAAATATATGGCTCTCTTTATATTATATCGAAGGTTTTTTTTATTAAAAAAAAAAATATAAATCTCGTCCCGTCTCGATCTCGTGAGCCTAGTGTCTCGTCTCGTCTCGTCTCGTGGGAAAAGTGTCTCGTCCCACCCCTAGTGGCCAGGTATAAAACCTCTCTAACGAGGAATTAACCCTGGGGAGAACCCGGCTCACTGGTGCCAGTCTCCTCTGGCATTCTAACACTACAAAATCAATGCATTGGTTGTTCCGACCCATTTTAATGATGGTTCCAGAAGGTGTTTGGGGAAAGACGTGGCTCCATTTCTCCACGTGAACAGCGTCATCAGGTCTACAGAGGTCCAGGAGGCATCATAGAAAAGATGAACCCGAAGCTCCTAGGAGATTCCGGTCGTACGGCACTCGGGAAACACAAAAAAACAAAGCAATTACAAAAACTTGAATCACCATAATTAAAGATTTTGACAGTTTTAGAAGGTGCAGGTGTGATTCGGTTCCGAGCACTAAATTAGGCAGCCTTTCTATACGATTATATGAATTTTTTCTGTAAGTTATTATAACAGGTTAATATATGCTTCGTTGAAGAGATGCGTCTTCAGTCTAGACTTAAATTGACTCGCTGATTCTGAGTGTCGAATTGGACTAGGCAGAGCATTCCATAGTTAGCCACCATCACACCTGCTGTCTGGCCCATAATGCTTCTGCGTTCCAAAATTGCACCACTTTATTTCGCCTTTCAGGTTTAAAAATGCAGATGCCATTGTGGCCGAGGTGACTCGTCTGGTTCGACTGGATCCCGGCGCCGTCAGCGACGTGCCAGAGGCTGTGAAGGTCAGCGGAGCAGATGTTCACAGGATACGTGAACCGGTCCGTGACCCTGTGCTTTTGTGTTCTGCGTAGTTTCTGGTGACGTGGCACACCATTGATGCCGATTCTCCAGAACTGAGCCACATTCTGTGCTGGGCTCCTGCCGACCCGCCCACCGGCCTCTCCTACTTCTCCAGCATGTACCCGCCCCACCCACTCACCGCTCAGTACGGGGTCAAAGTCCTGCGCTCCTTTCCACCCGTACGTATACACTGTTTCACTTCTCTTTTACTGCATTTCTATTGATATTAGCGAAGCAACATGAATTTCTAATGTTGCTATAAAGATGGGACATTTGCAACATGTCAACTGTTTATTGAGTGAACAAAAATACTGAAGCTCCCGTTTTTCCAAGTGTAGAAGCTCATATGAAGGGGGGGGTGCATATATGAAATATTAAAAATATGAAAATAAATTGTGTTTAATACGGTAAAATGGGGATCTCTGTTCCGCCTGTCTGAACATTGCGAAAACCAAAATACACCCATATGTAGACGTAGCAAGTGGAATCGCAGCACCCCCTACTGGAGATATACTCTACTACATTTTGAAGTAGTTTTAAACGTTACTATTTTTACCTATTATTCAAGTAAGAGTCAAATGTTAGGTTTGTTGAAATAAGTAAAAGAAGTATTGTTAAGATAATTATTTTTGCTAGAATTTTAGGTTTATGTTTGTGTAATTTCATGTGTTCTCGTGGTTCGGCAGTTGGACTCGAGACGAAAAGCAGGACAGTAAACCTGATCTTCCAAATAAATGCAAAGTGGACACACCTTTTTGATAGTTTGAAATAATGCAGCTAAAACATGAGGTTTATTACAGAGACGCTTCAGTCTGGTTTACACGAGCTTCACAATAAAACATTTAGTGACTCTTTCTTAAAGATTGTAAAATGTGATTTATGACTTTTTTTTTTACAGGATGCCATCTTGTTTTACATTCCTCAAATCGTTCAGGCTCTGCGGTATGACAAGGTGAGGACTGTCTGTACTCTCGCCTGTGACTTGCTGTAAAACCCTCTGACGTGTCCTGTGACAGATGGGATACGTGCGGGAATATATCCTGTGGGCCGCACAGAAGTCGCAGCTCCTCGCACATCAGTTCATCTGGAACATGAAGACAAACATCTACCTTGATGAGGAAGGCCATCAGAAAGACCGTAAGTGACCGCCAGTAAAACCACAGTTTGGATAAAAGAAGCTACATAAATCAACACTGCTTAAATCAACGTTGCTGAACAGAATTGCCTAAAGTTGTGGCAGTTGTAGCCTAGTGATAGGGAGTTGGAGTTGCAACCTAAAATATGTTCTACACCTGAAGAACCTTTGATTAGCCTCCCCAGTCTTAATGTCCTCGTCAGGTCACTACTCGTCACAGAATTTTCCCACTTGTTGTGTTGACCCCTGACGTGCTAAAACGGATTGACCATGTTGTCATGGTCTTATAGGACCCTCTAGTGGTGTCCAATCGTCGAAATGCATTTTTCAGTTATACTGAAAATGGCAAAGAATAAGAGGGAAGTTCTGACGGCTGCAGTACGAGATGCAAGTATTTACAAAGGAAGTGTTTAATCTTATAATTCATAGAAAATTATGAGCGCGATGTTTAGGTAAGACATGTATATTTTGTTCGAACACGAAAGATCAATTAAATTATGTAGATATTGAGTAAGAACTCATGTAATATTTCTAACTCTAAAAAAAAAGTTGATGCTACATTTTTACCCATGAGCCCAACTATCACAGCAAATAAAATAAAAATATATAATTATAAAGTAGAGTAGAGTGTATCGTAGAGAGTAGAGTAGAGTAACACTTTGTTTGGTGCCAAAAAGAAAACAAGTAAAATAAAAAAAATATCCACACTATCTCAGTATAATACAAAATGATATATTACAAAATACAATTAAGGCTGCCCCCTGCTCCTGTCTGTGTGTGTTTGCGCACTTCACTGGTTCAATAGTCGTATTATCAGTGCATTGTATGTTTTAACACAGTGGGACAAATAAGGTTTACTACTAAACTTTATATATTTACCATAAAACCATTATAGAAAGCCACCTCTATTAGAACACCACTTCTAAGAGCGCTTCCATGGCGGAAAAGTTGACAAATAGAACGCGATGGTGCATTTATGATGTATTAAATTCTTTTTTGCGGTCGGTTTATATTCAATTGAGATCTTTCACCTCACCAGTGGAAATGATTTAGGGTTTGACCAGTGAGCAAGACGACATACGACATGATGTGTGTGTGTGTGTTGTAGCGGACATTGGGGATCTTCTGGAGCAGATGGTAGAACAGATCACGTGCTCTCTCTCGGGTCCTGCTAAAGACTTCTACCAGCGCGAGTTTGATTTCTTCAACAAGATCACCAACGTCTCGGCCATCATCAAGTACGTTAACAGTGCCACAGGATTTATCCTTTCAACCAATCTATTTTTCAATCTATTTTTAATCTGTCCTCCGGCAAAGTTTAGTGCTTCTACAACTTTTGATTCTGTGTGGACAATCTCTAGCCACTGTTTGATCTGGAGGCCCTAGTAGATGTCTGATGCTGTTTTTTCAGGCCTGTTCCTAAAGGTGATGAGCGGAAGCGAGCGTGTTTGAAGGCACTGTCAGAAATCAAGGTTCAGCCAGGTCAGTCAAACATCTGCTGTTGGATTCATCGCCACTGATCTCCATATCCACCGAGTTCCTCTCTCTCTGCTTTTGATCAGGATGTTACTTGCCGAGCAATCCTGAAGCCATCGTCCTGGACATTGATTACAATTCGGGAACACCAATGCAGAGGTCTGAGCAACATCTCTCCGTTATCTTGTGTCTGAATCATATACACTGTATAATCAGATACAGTGATATCCCGACTTACAAAATGCAAATTTTTCCCGAGTTCCAAAATATTTTCACTATGCGAAAGGAGCGCGTCTTTTCTTACCGCTAGCTTGCATGGAGATGAGAGTCCAGACGTGCATAAAACAGTTGTTAAATCTTCACGCACGTCAAATTAACAAAAAAACGGCAAAAACACTAGTTAGTTTTAGAGATCTTGCTACCAAAACATAAAAAAAAAGCTTGTATTCTCCCAAAATGTCGATGTTTTTTTTCTCTCCGGTCTGCATCAAATAATGTCATGCAAATCGCTGAGATTTCTGTAATTTCGCGAGAACAGGGACGTTGCTTGGTCTCCGTTTTTGCGAGATTACGAAAATCTCAGGGATTTGCATGACGTAATTTGTAGATGGTGTTATACGTTTAAGTGAGATTGTCTGTATATCTTTATATACTGTACCTTTGTAATTATTTGTCAAAGGACAAACTAAACAACTGCTATGTAACATGTTTTTATTACATTTATTACCCATAATTTATAATTTAAAAAAACCGTCTGAATTTATAAATGTATGGCACGGGTTAAATGGATTACATGTAAAATGCAGCTCAGCTAACACATTTTTTACCGTACCGTACCGTACCGTCTTCTGCCGCTTATCCGGGGCCGGGTCGCGGGGGCAACAGCCTCAGTAAGGAGGCCCAGACTTCCCTTGCCCCAGCTACGTCCTCCAGCTCTTCCGGAAGAATTCCGAGGCGTTCCCTGGCCAGCCGGGAGACATAGTCTCTCCAGCGCGTCCTGGGTCTGCCCCTGGGTCTTCTCCCGGTGGGACATGCCCGGAACACCTCAGCAGCAAGGCGTCCGGGGGGCATCCTTACCAGATGCCCGAACCACCCCATCTGGCCCCTCTCAACCCGAGAGAGCAGCGGCTCTACTCCGAGCTCCTCCCGAATGGCCGAGCTCCTCACCCTATCTCTGAGGGAGAGCCCAGCCACCCTGCGGAGGAAGCTCATTTCTGCCGCTTGTATCCGGGATCTCGTTCTTTCGGTCACCACCCACAATTGGTGGCCATAGGTGAGGGTAGGAACGTAGATCGACTGGTAAATCGAGAGCTTTGCTTTTTGGCTCAGCTCTCTCTTCACCATGACGGACCGATGCAGCGTCCTAATTATCGCGGACGCAGCACCGATCCGTCTGTCGATCTCCCGCTCCATCCTCCCCCCACTCGTGAACAAAACCCCGAGATACTTAAACTCCTCCACTTGGGGAAGGACCCTGTCTCTGACCTGCAGGGGGCACTCCACCCTTTTCCGGTCGAGAACCATGGTCTCGGACTTGGAGGTGCTGATTCCCATCCCGGCCGCTTCACACTCGGCAGCAAATCGATCCAGTGAGAGCTGGAGATCACGTCCCGACGAAGCCAACAGGACCACATCATCTGCAAAAAGCAGAGACTCGATCCCGAGGTCGCCGAAACGGATCCCTCCTCCGCCTCGACTGCGCCTAGAAATTCTGTCCATAAAAGTTATGAACAGAATCGGTGACAAAGGGCAGCCTTGGCGGAGCCCAACTCTCACTGGAAATGGAAATGACTTGCTACCGGCAATACGAACCAAACTCTGACACCGGTCATACAGAGACCGGACAGCCCGTGACAAGGGCTCCGGTACTCCATATTCCCGGAGCACCCCCCACAGGAGTCCCCGAGGGACACGGTCGAATGCCTTCTCCAAGTCCACAAAACACATGTAGACTGGTTGGGCAAACTCCCATGATCCCTCCAGGATCCTGAAAAGGGTATAGAGCTGGTCCGTAGTTCCACGTCCGGGACGAAAACCACATTGCTCCTCCTCAATCCGAGACTCGACAATCAGACGAACTCTCCTCTCCAGTACCCCTGAATAGACTTTCCCAGGGAGGCTGAGGAGTGTGATCCCCCTGTAGTTGGAACACACCCTCCGGTCCCCCTTCTTGTAAAGAGGAACCACCACCCCAGTCTGCCACTCCAGAGGCACTGTCCCCGATGACCACGCGATGGTGTAAAGGCGTGTCAACCAAGACAGCCCCACACCATCCAGAGCCTTAAGGAGATCTGGGCGGATCTCATCTATCCCCGGGGCCCGGCCGCCGCGGAGCTTTTTAACTACCTCGGCAACCTCGGCCACAGAGATAGGAGCACCCATCCCCGATTCCAGAGGCTCTGCTTCCTCCTCGGAAGACGTGTTGGTGGGATTGAGGAGGTCTTCAAAGTACTCTCCCCACCGATCCACAACGTCCTGAGTTGAGGTCAACAGCCCCCCATCTCTACCGTAAACGGTGTTGATGGCACACTGTTTCCCCCTCCTCAGGCGCCGGATGGTGGACCAGAATTTCTTTGAAGCCGTCTGAAAGTCGTTCTCCATGGTCTCGCCGAACTCCTCCCAAACCCGGGCCTTTGCCTCAGCGACCACCGAAGATGCGTTTCGCTTCGCCCACCGATACCTGTCAGCTGCCTCAGGAGTCCCACAGGCCAAAAAGGCCCGGTAAGACTCCTTCTTCAGCTTGACAGCATCCCTCACCACTGGTGTCCACCAGCGGGTTCGGGGGTTGCCGCCCCGACAGGCACCGATGACCTTGCGACCACAGCTCCGGCCTGCAGCTTCGACAATGGAGGTGCGGAACAGAGTCCATTCTGACTCAATGTCCCCCACCTCCTCCGGAACCTGGGAGAAGCTCTGCCGGAGGTGTGAGTTGAAACTCTCTCTAATGGAGGGATCTACCAGACGTTCCCAGCAGACCCTCACAGATCGTTTGGGTCTGCCAGGTTTGACCGGCTTCTTCCCCCACCATCTGAGCCAACCCACTACCAGGTGGTGATCAGTTGACAGCTCCGCCCCTCTCTTCACCCGAGTGTCCAAAACATGCGGCCGCAAGTTCGATGAAACGATTATAAAGTCGATCATCGAACTTCTGCCTAGAGTGTCCTGGTGCCACGTGTGCATGTGGACACTCTTATGTTTGAACATGGTGTTCGTTACTGACAATCCGTGATAAGCACAGAAGTCAAGCAACAGAACACCGCTCGGGTTCTGATCGGGGGGGCCGTTCCTCCCAATCACCCCACTCCAGGTCTGACTGTCGTTGCCCACGTGAGCGTTGAAGTCTCCCAGGAGGACTATGGAGTCTCCGGGGGGAGCCCTCTCCACCACTCTCCCCAGAGACCCCAAAAAGGGAGGATAGTCCACACTGCCATTTGGTGCATAGCAACAAATGACAGTGAGGAACCGTCCCCCCACCCGAAGGCGGAGGGAAGCCACCCTTTCGTCCTCCGGGGAGAACCCCAACACACAGGAGCCGAGCTGGGGGGCAATAAGTATGCCCACACCAGCCCGGCGCCTCTCACCCGGATCAACTCCAGAATAGAACAGGGTCCAACCCCTGTCAAGAAGGCTGGTTCCAGAGCCCAAGCTGTGCGTCGAGGCGAGTCCAACTATATCTAGTCGGAAACGCTCGACCTCGCGCACCAACTCAGGCTCCTTCCCAACCAGAGTGGTGACGTTCCACGTCCCTAGAGCCAGCCTATGTAGCCGAGGGTCGGACCGCCAGGGTCCCCGACATCGGCTGCCACCCAACTCTTCCTTCACCCGACCCCTATGGCCCCTCCTGCAGGTGGTGAGTCCACTGGAGGGGCGACCCATGTCCCTTGTTCGGGCTTGGCCCGGCCGGGCCCCATGAGCGAAAGCCCGGCCACCAGGCGCTCGCTCTCGTGCCCCACCCCCGGGCCTGGCTCCAGAGGGGAGCCCCGGTGACCCGCGTCCGGGCAAGGGAAACTTGGTCTTTATGTTGCCTTTCATATGGGTTTTTTTTGAGCCGCGCTTGGTCTGGCCCCCTCACCTAGGACCTGTTTGCCATGGGTGACCCTACCAGGGGCCCTAAGTCCCCCGACAACATAGCTCCTAGGATCACTGGGGCACGCAAACCCCTCTACCACGATAAGGTGGCGACTCAGAGAGGGGCACATTTTTTGTCAAACAAAACGGCTTTCGGCATGGATTAATTTCACAAGTCGGGGTACCACTGTATAGTCATGTTAAAAATAGTATTTATTAAATTTATATTAAGGGTTTATTAAAAAAATAGATTTAAAAAAAAAAAAATTCCAAATAGCAGTGGCTAAAATACACTGGAAGAAATCAAAATAAAGGGGGAACTCTCGTCTCTGTCTTTCAACTATTCCAATTACGGTTGGAATGCTTTAAAACTTTAAATTGATTAATTGTGTTGCAGTCATGAATTTATGATGGTTCTCAGTGGAATCGTATTAAATGACACTGTGAAGCCGTGACTCCACAGAATGTGTTTTTGAACCACAATTCTGTCAGAATCACAAACAGAAAGATTTTCGCAATTCTGTCGGTGCCACTTCAGACGCTTTCTTTCGCGTTCTGACTCTTCTTATACTCGCTGTTTTGTGTTCTCAGCGCCGCCAAAGCCCCGTATCTGGCCAAGTTCAAAGTGAAGCGCTGCGGAGTCAGCGAACTGGAAAAAGAAGGTGAGTGTTTAGTGAGGTCCGTTTCTCTGTGGGGTCTCTGATGGATGTGTGTGTGTGTGTGTTTGCAGGTCTGCGCTGCCCCTCTGACTCTCAGGATGAAGATGACGAGAGCTCCGCGGCCGCGCGGAAGGTTTGCTGGCAGGCGGCCATCTTTAAAGTGGGAGATGACTGCAGACAGGTCCGACTTCACTCGCCGTACCATCACATACACCTGTAGAACCATTGTGCAAAATGTTCACTTTTCATGAAGATAATTTCAACATAAAGTCAGTTCATATAACATTTGTTAGTTACAATAAGTGGGAACTTAGTTAGTCCACTTGTGGGGACCTTTGTCTCTATAACTTTAAAGGCCTGTTTAATGGTCAAAATGGCATTTTAGGAATGAGGTTTTACCATTAAAATGACCAGAGTAACAGAAATAAAGAAACATTAGCCGTGCCGCGACACTTAGCACAGGCTAAATAACGCTGGAAGAAATAAAAATAAATAAATGAAATACAATAACATGGAGAAGTCTGTTCACTGTCTGTCTGCTACCGGAACGTGCGCATATATGGATATAGCAAGTGGAATCATAGCACCCCCTACTGGAGATTCTCTACTACATTTAGTAATAAACGTGTACGCTACAATTTTTTAAATCTATTTTTCAAGTAAAATAGTCACAGGTTAGGTTTGTTAAAAGAAGTACTGATAAGAGAAGTATTTAGCCAGAACTTTAGGTTTCTGAAAAATCAGAACACCAGAGTAAGGAAGTGATTTGACGTGTGTGTGTGTGTGTGTGTGTGTGTGTGTGTGTGTGTGTGTGTGTGTGCAGGACATGCTCGCTCTTCAGATCATCGGCCTGTTCAAGAACATCTTCCAGCTTGTGGGTCTGGACCTGTTTGTGTTTCCATACCGGGTGGTGGCCACAGCTCCAGGAGTGAGTCCCTGTGTGTGTGTGTGTTGTGTATCCGCTCGGCTGGACCTGTGCTTGTCTGTAGTGTGGCGTGATCGAGTGCATCCCCGACTGTAAGTCCCGTGACCAGCTCGGCAGACAGACAGACTTCGGCATGTACGACTACTTCAGGAACCAGTACGGAGACGAGTCCACGCTGACCTTCCAGAAGGTGACAGACACACTTCCCGTCTAAAGCTGGATCGGTGTGGCTGCGGGTTCGAGGCCAGTGGTGCACACATTAGTCACAGTGATTGGCAGGGAAATGATGGTGTACAGAAATGCAATAGTAATACGTACATAATATAAACATAAAGAGTTACAACAACTTAAAAAAACAACAAAAAAAACAAAAACACACTTGCCGTATAGTCTAATTCAGATCAGCGTTACATAGCCATCACATAGACATTTAAGGACACACAAAAGAATGATTTGAAATGACCTTTTAACATTTGTCCAATCTTTTTCATAAAAATTGTGTCTTTAACCATTATTACCCAGTCCTTGACAATAATAGGTTCTGGCCCAGCCCATTTGTTCATAATTATATTTCTCGGATGAATTTTTTTTTAATTGTGTATCTGTCTTTTTTATGTGGATGTGTCTGTCTGTTTATCTATCTATCAAACGATCTGTCTGTCCATCCACTTTTTTCTACCTCAGTTTGTCTGTATGTTTGTATTTGTGCATCTATCTGTCCATCTTTTGACAACTTGTCTGTTTATACATCTGTTATTAATATATACAGTATACGTTAATGTATGTATATATATATATATATATATATATAATTTACACATTAACATATATCTATATATATAGATAAATAAATACACTACATATCAATACTCACATTTCTGTATGTCTATGTATAGTAACTTTTTGTCATTTTGCCTGTCCATGTCTCTTTCTTTCTTTTTTATTCTTTATGTGCATCTGTCTGTTTATGTATCTCTTTGTCTGTTTCTACTAATCTATCTGTCTGTCTGTCTGTCTGTACATCTTTGTGTGCATCTGTCTGTCTGCAGTATCTGTCCGTCTGTTTATTCATTCGTCGTAAAATAATCCCTCAATCATCAGGTGTTTTTCTTTGTATCTTTGCATTCATGTATGTTCTGGTTTCTAGTAACCTGTCTGTCTCTCTGTCTGTCTGTCTGTCTCTCAGGCGCGGTATAACTTCATTCGCAGTATGGCGTCGTACAGTCTGCTGCTGTTTCTGTTACAAATCAAGGACCGACACAACGGCAACATCATGCTGGACAGTAAAGGTCACCTCATTCACATCGGTCAGTCCAGGACACACCAAAAATCCAACTTTATTCCGCAAAAGTAAAACAAATTCATGTCTACGTTGCGTTTCATCATTAGATTTCGGGTTCATGTTTGAAAGCTCTCCTGGTGGAAACCTGGGCTGGGAGCCGGACATCAAGCTGACCGACGAGATGGTGATGATCATGGGCGGGAAGATGGAGGCGACGCCCTTCAAATGGTTCATGGAGATGTGTGTGCGGGGATACCTGGCCGTCAGGTGAGACGTGCTCCAGCATCTGAAGAAGAGCCGCATGAGTTCCTCTGACGAGATGCTGCGTTTCAGGCCGTACATGGACGCTGTGGTGTCGCTGGTGACCCTAATGCTGGACACGGGACTGCCCTGCTTCAGAGGACAGACCATCAAGCTGCTGAAGTGAGTCGCGCAGCATCACTGATTCATTCACTTAGTCAGTCTATCTGTGTTTTTCTGACTTGTGTGTCCATCTTTATGCGCTTCTCTTTCTGTTTTTGTTTGTATACGTATCTCTCTGTCTCCATCTTGTGTGTCAGATCTAAATCATCTGTTTGTCTGTCTGTCTCTATCCATCCACTTTTACTGCAATGTTTTTGAAATCCGATTTAGAAGTACAATGGTACCTCTTCTTACGAAATTAATTTGTTCCGAATGCTGTTTCGTAAGGCAAACGTTTCATAAGTAGAAGAGCATTTTACACTATAAATACATCCGTTCCAAGTCGCCCTAAATTCAGAAAAATATAGTTTTTACAAATGATCAAAATACGGTAATAACTGTAGTTACAAAAAACATGGTTCATTCATAACTGTCAAAAAAGCATAAAAATGAGTACCATGGGACTAAAGCAAAGAAAAAAAAAGGCTACAAGGTCTGTCGTATCTTAGAAAATATTGTCTCTAGTTACAAAATATTTTTTCCTGATGCGCTTCGTAACTTGAAACATTCGTTAGTAGAGACATTCGTAAGTCGAGGTACCAATGTATCTAATAATTACATCAAAATTACCATTTATCGTGTTGATTTGGCATGACGTGTCCATTCTGTCTATTTTCGTTAGTAGAGACATTCATAAATCGATGTACCACTGTATCATAATAATTACGTTTTTATAAAATAATAATTTAAACTACCATTTATTGCGTTGGTTTGAGTAACGCGTTCGTTGTGTCCGACAGGCAGCGGTTCAACCCGACCATGAGCGAGAAAGAAGCGGCGGCCTTCATGATCAAAGTCATCGAGCGCTGCTTCCTCAGCAGCAGGTGAGGACCAGTCAAACCAGTCAAACCAGACCACCAGGAGCAGGTCTCCATCTCTCCAGTGACGTTCTCTTCCCTTTCCCCCAACACAGGAGCAAAACCTACGACATCCTGCAGTTCTACCAGAACCAGATCCCCTACTGAGAGTGGACCCCCGGCCACGAGCCAATCACTGTCCAGTCATTTCTGCTCCGCCTCGTCAGGTCCTCACATTCCCAGCATGCATCCCTTCCACCAGGTTTAGTGCCGCCACACTGGCGCTGCTCTTAGATTGACTGAGGGAATCTCAAAACCTGACGCTGCATGAAACGAAAAGCAAGTGTGTGTGTGTGTGTGTGTGTGCATGCATTTGTAGATATAAATCTGTGTATATTTGTATAAATATACATGCATTTATATGTGAGTATATATCTATATTTGTGTAAAATGTATATACATATGTGTATTTAATTTATATATACTGTATATATGTGCACACACACCCCTGTGATATCCGTGGCACATACACACACTTGCATATGGAGGCTTCTGGAATATTCTAACGCGGCTGATGGTTTTCTTGAGATTCACCGTGTGTGTGTGTGTGTGTGACAGTCTGATGAAGAGATGAATATATCTGCCTGTATATTGTTATTAGTGTCCAACACATGAGCTGTGCGTGCGTGTGTGTGCGTGTGTGTCCTGAGATTATTTCTGCTGATCAACTTCATTGACAATCCAGAGATGTTTTGAAACCTTCACATTTCTTTCAGATCACCATCTTCTCTCTCTTTCTCTTCCTCACTCTCTCCTTGTTTGTCTTTTCCTTTCTTCATATGTCTGTTTTTCCTTCTATCTTCTTTTTTGCTATCTCCTAACTTAACTCTAACTCCCTGTAATCTCCCTCTTTCATTCATTCATTCTATCTTTCTTTCTTCCTTTTTTCTCGGCCTCTTGAGGAGAAATGTTATTCATTCGGTTTCTTTGCTGTATTTGTGTCTGAAATTGTGGAATAAAAGACCAACACTGGGACGCCAGGATTTATTTTACATGCGTGTGTGTGTGTGTGTGTGTGTGTGTGTGTGTGTGTGTGTGTGAGAGAGAGAGAGAGAGAGAGAGAGAGAGAAAGAGAGAGAGAAAGAGAAAGAGAGGGATGCGTTTATTCTTTGTGTTGTCTCAATATTTCCGTCTTCTTGTTGTAGTTGAATCCTGATAGAGATGGACATGTTTTCCATTTGCTGAGATTGAGAGACTGTCTTATGGAATTCCACTTCCTTTTCCATACATTACTGGGAATACTGGGTTGCCATGGCAACAGTTCCCTGGGTGATTGTGGGGGGTGTTCTGCAGTCATTAAGGTGCTTCCACTTATTTTTCTCTGCTCGGCCTGAAACATGATGTTTTCACCACGGCGCACTCGGTTTCTCTGAAACCATCTTCTCTCCCTGAAGTATCTCCTCTTTCCCAGTAGGAACGGCTCAGAACCAGGAGGAACATGGGGGGTGGACTTCATATCTTTCTTCTACCTTCTGTGCCCTTAAGAAGTAACCCCCACTGCTCTGTCTGTGTGTGTGTGTGTGTGTGTGTGTGTGTGTGTGTGTG
>CM051494.1:11352842-11365624 GCA_028031935.1 Paedocypris micromegethes | reverse complement strand
GCGTGCGTGCGTGCGTGCGTGCGTGCGTGTGTATCACCTCCCAGAGAACAGTTTAAATGCAAAGCACAAATGTCAAGTAAGGGTCTCGCTGACCAGACGCGTCCACTTCACATCAGCATCAGCCGCTGCTCACCGCTCTGAAAAACCTTCTGCGAGTCATGGTCTTGCTTCTCAAGAGTTTTAGTTCTGAATTAGTTTATTTTACTACAAAAAATATCTCATAAAACCATGATTACGAAGGTCACGAACACGAGCAGTGCCAGTAATCTACCTCAAGCACCTAAAATGTATCAAAAATGACTATCAATAGATCTCCTATAGTTCAGTAAATTTGTAATTCTGCTTTAGCTCCATCATTAGATCTCTTTTTTATTAGACTGTAGATCTCCTGGTGCTCCATCAGCAGATCTCCTTTAGTTCAGACTGAAAATTTGATGTCTCTCTATTAGTAGATCACCTGGAGGTCTGTCAGCAGATCTCCTTTAGTTCAGACTGTAAATTCGATGTCTATTAGTACATTTCCTGGATCTCCATCAGCAGATCTCCTTTAGTTCAGACTGTAAGTTTGATGTCTCTCTATTAGTAGATCTCCTGGAGCTCCATCAGCAGATCTCCTTTAGTTCAGACTGTAAGTTTGATGTCTCTCTATTAGTAGATCTCCTGGAGCTCCATCAGCAGATCTCCTTTAATTCAAGCTGTAAATTCGATGTCTCTGTTAGTACATTTCCTGGATCTCCATCAGCAGATCTCCTTTAGTTCAGACTGTAAATTTGATGTCTTTCTATTAGTAGATCTCCTGGTGCTCCATCAGCAGATCTCCTTTAGTTCAGACTGTGTATCTGCTGTCTCTCCACCAGTAGATCTTAAGTTTAGACTGTGTATCTGTGGTTCCATCAGTAGATCTTCTATGTTTCAGACTGCAAATCTTCTGTAATCATTAGGTCTCTTTTTGAGTAATATTGAATAACGTAATAACGTAACGTATATATTGGGTATATGATAACGTAATATTAAGTCACCCCCCCCCACACACACACACACACTAGCAGGCAAAAGAACAACTCGCAGCACAAACAGCAGTGAAACCCGACACGGTAAGGAGGTCAGGGTGTGTAAAGGTGAGAAGCGGAGCTTTAGGAAGCGGCTCATCCCGGTTTTACCGTAGTATTACCAGCAGAAGCAGCCAAAGATCCTCTTAGGCGTTTACAGTGAGACGAGCAGCGGCCTCGCGCATGCGCGGTGCGCCGACACAACGTGACATTGATGAATGGCTCGAGCGCGCGCGCACGCCGGGGGTCTCGGTGGATCTGCATACATATGGCGGGGCCCCCGGTCCACGTGACCATTTAACGCTAATCAAAAGCAGTTGACAGTTTGTGATTATAAACGTTGTTCCACAGCAGGTGCGACACGGAAACGGCGCGAGAACCGAATAAATTGAGGGGAAAATAGTACCTTTTATTTAAATGTGCAGTATATATTGTATTCAGTATAACAATTATAAACGAGCCTAAAAGATGTTGATTGCTGAATAATTTTTTTAAAAAGCGTATTTAACATTTCCTATAATTTATGTATTATGTAGTTCTGTTTATAATCAAAAACATCAATGCAATTCGAGCATTGATTTATTTTTTAGGGTTACAATGATCTACTTTTTCTCTTTCTGTTCCTCTGTTCTCTCTCTGTGCATCCATCTTCTCTCTCTTTCTGCCCCCTCTCTCTGTCTCTTTCCGTCCCTCAATTTTCTCTCTCTCTATCACTCTTCTTTCTTTTTCTCTCTGTCCCTCCTCTCAGTCTCTCTCTCTCTCTCTGTCCCTCTCTCTTTCTTTTTCTCTCTGTCTCTTTCTTTCTTTCTTTCTTTCTCTTTGTGTCCCTCTTCTCTCTTTCTTCTGCCTGTCTCCCTCTCTCAAACTACTGTCTCTCTTTCACACTCTCCATGCTGTTTCTATCATTTCTGTCTCTTCCTCTGTGCTACAGCTTTCACTCTTTCTGTCATTTCCTCTCTTTTGCTTTCACTCTCTTTGTGTTTCTGCCTGTCGGTCAGCCTCTCTCACTCTCTTTCTCTGAGATGTCGCTGTCTCTTTCCATTTGAAAGGGTCAGTATGTAAAGCGGTCAGTGCCCACCACCTGTAGGGCGGCGTCTTGTCAGGCTGGCAGTCTGTGCCATTACATTCATCCAGTGAAAGGAAGACAGAGAGTTGAATAGGCTGAATTCTGTGGTTTGGGTAGCAAGTCTCCCTCCCTCTCTCTCTCTCTCTCTCTCTCTCTCTCCCTCACTCCCTCTCCTTTCTCCCTCCCCTCTCCCTCTTGCTCACCCTCTCTTTCTCTGCCCCCCCATGCCTCTCTCCTCCTCTCTCTCTCACACTCCCTCTCTCTCTCTCTCTCTCTCCCCTCTCGCTCATCCTCTCTCTTTCCCTCCCTTTCTCTCTGCCCTCTCTTCCTCCTCTCTCACACTCTTTCTCTATTTCTCTCCCTCTCTCTCTTTCCCTCCGCTCACACTCTCTCCGCTCTCTCTCACACACTCTCTTTCTCTCCCTCTTCCCCCTTCCCTCTCGCTCACCCTCTCTCTCTCTTTCTCTCTCTCTGCCCTCTCTTCCTCTCTCTCTCATCTCTCTTTCTCTCTTCCTCCCTTTCTCTCTGCCCCCCCCCTCTTCCTCCTCTCTCTCTCTCTCCCCTCGCTCTCTCTCTCTCTCTCTCTCTCTCTCTCTCTGTGCCCTTTCTCTCTCTCTTGCTCGCCCGCTCTCCTGCATTAATCCTGGGTAGTAGGGGCAGCTGCTCTCCTGGTAAGAAAGACACCTGGCGCAAGATTTTCCATGCAAACCAGTGACAAAACCCAAAAGATGAAAGTGGCGGCGGTGATGGCTGGCCAATGGGAATGCTGCGTTCAGGCGTCGCTCACTCTCCAGGTCATTCACTCTCACACACTTGAGGGTTTTATTTCTTTGTAGGATCGTCGGCGTCTTCTCGCCGCAAACACACCGAAGCGACTTTCACCCCGAGCCAAAAGAAATTAGCATCTGGCGGCAGATGCCCCGATGGTGGGCACTGGGTGCTGAAAGGCCTTTCATGGGTCCGGCCCGATCTGCATGTGATTCTGCCTCCTCGCAGATGCGTCTATAGTTAATCTATACTTAGCAGACGGGGGCGAGCGGGCGGGGGGACGGCATCAACATACAGCCCATTGTGCCTGAAAGTGACCCCATTCAGGGTCATTTGGCATGTGACACCACTTGAGGCGGAGCCTAATGGCCCCGTAGAATCAGCCACACAAGGACCATAAAAATGCCAACCCTCTGTTCCCCCGGGCCAGGGAGGTGCGCGCTGGCCTCTTGACACACACTGGCAAGCCCGAGGGAGGAGGAGGAGGGTGAGACCAAACGCTCAGTCCACAGCAGACGGAGAAGAAAAGTGATTGGCGAGGCTCCCAGATGGCAGGCGGACCCCTCGTGCCACGACCGGTTGCCAGGGGGGGGGTCGAGGGTCTCCCCCGGTCATTAATCACCACTGACCCCTGGACACATTAGGAAGCCTTGCGCGGGTCCAGACGGCGGCTGAGCAGAAACTCAAGTGCAGGCGGTTAATATGTAAAACCAGCCCGAACTTTGTCAAAGCGCTGGGGGTCCGCCCGATACAGTCCACTCCACTGGTTAAAGGGGGCTGCTGCTTTATGGGGACAATTCCTGAAGTCCAAATTGTCTCTCATAATGAAAAATTGTGCCGCTTTATTGGGGCAAAATGGTCCCGATGTGTCCCAAATTACAGGAGTCGACTGTATATTGTCATTAAAAAATCTGGTAAAAAGACCTTTAGGAGACTTACATTAAACATGTTATAAACAAGTTTAAATAAAAAAAAATGCTTTTAAACAGATTATAGTACAATGTGAATTTTCAGCCGTGTAAAGTTCTTGCTAAATCACGTGAACTTGGAATAACTGTTTCAGTAGGTGTTAAATTTTATGTCAATAATTGTTTTTGAGCCTAAATTTAATACAATAGTACAATACTAAAGTTTTTTTTAAATTGGATACTTTACAACTTTTACTCAAGTCATCTCGGAATTGGTGACATATTACTTGTGATGGAGTAATTTTTACAGTAAATTACTTTAAAAGTACTTTTCACAAATCACAAGGCAACACGAAGAGTCAGACGACACAAGAAACACAGAGGCGGGTTCTTTCTCAACGTTTTTAATGAAAAGACTCTAAACTGCCGCCTGTCGCTGTACATTAAGACTGTGGAGGTGAGATGAGCCTGTACAGGTTTATTCACACGAGACAGACACACAATCCCCTCAGAAAGACGCGGCCGCCATGTCGCCCCCCGTCCCGCGCTTCAAGGCCGCGCCGCCTGTATGTGTGTGTGTTCCGGGGCGGAGAGAGTTTGCGCGGGCGGATGAGAGTTTGAACGGGCCGGAGCTTTGGTTTAGCGGGGCGTTTTCTCCGCGTAATACTGTCAGCAGCGTCTATATCAGCGGCGTTTTCCGGCCTCGAGACCCGGTGCGCGGCGACACGGCGGCTTGAGGGAAACTCTCGCGCGGCCTTCAGGAGAACCGCGACAAACGCGCGACACTTCATGGAGAAATACATTCCTCGTGTCTGTCTTCACAGGTTTGAAAATAATCTATGACTTGTGTCGTTTACATGTTTTTATTATCATCATCATCATCATCATCATCATACTACAACAGAAGAAACTCAGACCCTGAAGACACATCGTCTCACCCCAAAGTCAACTCGTAAAAAAAAAAAAAAAAACAAGACCGAACAAATAAATACATTCATCACTGACAATAGACATTTGATATATATGTATATATATATATATATATATATAAAAGTGAACACTGTCAGTAAGTGTTTGCACCAATGCAGACGGAGGAGAGGCCAGTCGGGTTAAACACGCTTCCTTTGTGGACCAAACAGGCAGCGCGCACACACACACACACACACACACACGACACGTTCTTCACACAAGAGACGTAAGGAAACGCAACCGAAAGAGTCGACGCCAAGAAAACTAAATAAAAAATATAGACTTTTATATTTATATATATATATATATATATATATATATATATATGCAGCAAGTCCTAAAGGTTTACTTTGAGGTAAATGTGTATGTTTATTCATGCTTATTTACACGTCAAAAAAAGCAGCAGATTACACAACATAACAATGTTTGGGGACGATATGGTTCTCGCGGCGTTCAGTTTTTGGAGGTCCGGGTCGGAGAGGAGATTGGGATGGAACTGGCCTCCCCTCACCTGAGGTCTTTGACTGTCCGAGGATGTAAACAATGAGATCCGTATTCTACACGCGCAGCGATACGTCCACCACTCATTCAAAATGTGCTTTGGTTTAGAAAATAGTCTGAAAATTTGGATATGAGCTTTTATACATTTTGCGCGCTTGCCTTGTTCGCTCTTTTTTTTTCTTTTTTGTTGTCGTCGTTTCGTCTTTATCTTTAGTTCAAAAACACTCTAGAACTTAAAACGTTAGAACTCTTTCACGTACACCTCTGACTTTTCACCTTTTTTTTTGTTTTGTTGTTTTTTCGAAGGCGTTTTGAAATGGAAACACACTCTCGTAAAATCTATCTCGTAGGAAACTAGTGTTTTCATCATTAAAATACAGAAATTGACACAGTCTTACAAATGTAGTCGAAAGCTCCGCATTACAAAACATGCAGAACTATCCCTGAAGTTTTGAAGTAGAAACATTATTGTCACAGTTTGAAACTTTTGTCATCCGTTTTTTTGTCGTTTTTTTTCTCTTCCGGTTCCCGCGGCTACAGTCTCGACCGCGGACGCTCGGCCTAATAAAAAGCTGTCGCTGACGTTTAACGAGTGACGTGGAGCCCAAAAAAAAAAAAAAAAATAGAAATATCAATGGGAATTCTTTGCCTGGAATCCTTAGGAGTTCAACTTTCCCTGATTTGAGAGACAGTGAACTCAACCTAAGACTTTATTCGTACAGGAACGTTTAAGACTCATTTGTCAAGTTTGCTTTGGTGTTAAAGCTTCAGCGAGTCAAATCGCTTGGATGCAAACAATAAAATAAATAAAATAAAAAACGGGATTCCAGGAAAAAGATGCCCGGAAATTTCTACACAAGACTGTAGCTGCTCCCCGACGTTTTGAACCGCAAGAAAATAACACGAAAAAGGAATGGCGTTAAGACTTTAACATTAAAAAGGGTAAGAATAACTCATGGAATGTGATACACTGCGATTGGCGACCAAAAAAAACCGAGTAATGAAATGAAAATGGCAGCGAAGAATCCAGCGCTGAACTCGAACATCCATCTCGCTGAACACGTGACATTCAACGGCATCTCCAGCACTTCTACACCTAATCTAGTCGACATGCACACACAACCAAGAGACGTTCAGACGCGGAACAGTGTTTGGAGGAGGCTGATGGCTAACAATCAATCCAGTGCATCGATTCCTCGATCAGTAAAAAAACATGCTTCCTCTTGGTCTCAAATCTCTTGAAATTCCACAAAGTCTCTTACTTGACAAAGAAACCGAAAGACACTGAAAACGGCTGTTCAGAAAGAGAAATGCCAGCCGTCACCAACCAGGAGAAGAAAAAGCTCATTGGTTTTTTTTTAGTAAAAAGCACAAACTAGTGTCCCACTACATTGCTCTTTGTCGAGAAACAAAAATAAAACAGAAGCGCGTCGGAACCTTCCGCAATGTCATCAAAACCTTTGGTAGGGATTTTCTACAAGAAACATTGTTGGTAAGCCATTCTCCCGATACTAAAATTTTCTTTGGATTTCTCTGGCATAAAACTCTCAATATCTTAAATAAATGTGCCCGAAGAAACGCATTTGGGTGGGAAGGTTAAAACTACTCTTAGCAAACGTTACACATCTATATTCAAAGACCTCCACACTTAGGATGAATGTATTGTTCTGAATTAAGAGGTAGCTAGAAGACGAGACCTATAAACCCGTCTTGTTCAGTGAACAGAAAAAAGATCGAATGAAAACGATTAAAAAAAAAAAAAAAAAAAAGTACCGACAGTATTACGAAGCTCAACACCTAAAACCAACTAACCAACCCATCACCCAAACCAATCCCAGAATTCATTCCAGTTAAAACATTCACAGAGACATATCAATAAGTTATCTGAAGTCGACTAAAAAGAAGTACCTCTAGTTTGGCTTTTCTTTACGAGTAACCTCTGTTCGTTCTAGATGAGTAAACAATAAAGGACGCCGCCATGCCATTGGCTCAGAATTGGACTGCGATAATCACGAGACAACCGGCGGCCGTGATGTGCAGAGGAGGTATACTGGGAAATGTTTGGTTGGATGCACAAAGCTTTCACGGAACACCAAAAAAACAAAAGACCGGCTGAATGTCGCAAGGACGCGACCCTTCGGAGAATCCCATCTCACAACATCGAAATGTCCCGAGCTGGAAGCCTAAAGCATCACTAGAGCCATGTGGCGTGAAGACGGCCAAGAACGGAAAAGAGGAGGAGTTCCAGGGTACCGCCGACAAACAAACTGAAAAACCGTGAGGAACAATCGGACAGACCGCACAGTCGTGTCGGAAAACCAACGCAGACGGGCTGCGGTGGTTGAAAGTGGTCTGAAGAACTCCCAGAAAAGTCACACGACGGCATTCCGTACCCCCGTTTTACATTCACCAGCCCGTCAGTCGTCGTACCCGTCCATCCACACACTTTTGGGGGGGGGGCTTCTTGTTTGAATGGCTCGACCGTTGGTGGTTTGCAGCTGCTTTGGGTTGTTGCGCTCAGAAGGAAGAGGTGTGCAGAAGGTCTTTGGCTTATGACGGGGAGGTATGCATTCGCAGGTGGCTTATGAGGTTGCGCTGCTGGGTAAACTTGCCCCCGCATAGCTGACATTCGTACGGCTTTTCACCTGAGTGAACCCGCATGTGCTCGGTGAGCCGGTATTGGCGGGTGAAGCGCATGCCACACTCCTCACAGGCAAACGGCTTAAGGCCCAAGTGGCTGCGCATGTGGCGGGTCATGGTGCCACGTTGGGTGAACATCTTGCCGCAGATGTTGCAGGGAAAGGGACGGGTGAGCCAGTGGGTCTTCTCGTGCTGCCGGAGAGTGGCGGGATCTTTGTAGCTCTTGTTGCAGACCGAGCAGCTGAAGCGCCGCGTGTCGGCACCGTGCACTTGGGTTACTTGCGAAGACAGATCTTCTGCTTCCGCTTCATCTTCCTTTGGATAGGAGTCGTCGTCTTCCTCCTTGATGTACAGCTCCTCTTCGGTGTGGGTCTCTACGTGAGCGTTCAGCTCTTCCGAGCTGGGAAAGCCTTTGCCGCATGGGATGCAGACGTACAGGTTGTCTCCGAGGGCGGGCTCGAAGCCTTCCTGGCGGTAGACGTAATTGGCGCTGTTGCGGCCACCTTCGCTCTCGCTCTGTCCGCTCTCTTCACTCTGTTCCTGTCCGTTCTCCAAAGCCTCGTCCTCGTCCTTACACTGGTAGGACACTTCCGAGTTAGCCTTGCGTCCACCCGGGAGCCTCAGGCGTTTGGTGACGCCGTTGGGCAAGGTGGCGCGATCCGCATCTTCGCCCTTGGGTTGGCGTCTGGGTCGCGTGCCCTGCCGATTGCTTTTCGGTTGGTCGACCTCGAGAGGAAGCTGGCTCTCTTCGCCCTCCCCTCGGCCCAGCTCCATTGGTTCTCCAGCGGCGAGGTTCTGCGCGTTGGTGTTCTCATCGAAGGAGGCACTGTTGGCTGTGGACTCGGAGGCAGACTGAGGTGATTCCTGCGGGATGCTGCTGGGACTGACCTCTTCGGTGGCGGTGCTCCCTGAGGGGCTTTTCTTGGAAAGGTCCAGGCCGAGTTCCTGGCTGGCAGCGCCGCCGTTTTTACTGGTGGAGGGACTGAGCGAGTTTGTCGAGGCGACGGCGTGGGAGTTTTTCGCAAACGTTTCGTCTTCTGACAAGTCGTCCTTGAGGAGGTCGTCGTGCCTTTTCGTCCTCTCGTCTTTCAACCCTGAAATTTGGTTTGGAGTTGCCGGAGTAGAGGACAGCCTTTGGTTCCTAGAAGTTCTTCCATTGGTAGGCGTGGTGGGCTTGTTCAGAAGGGATCTTCCGTTGCGCTTCAGCTTCTTTCTGCAGAGCGCAGCCAGGTCGTTGAGTTGGAGGTAGCTTGCTGCCGTCAGAAGGGCACTGAAGTTGTGGTCACTGAACTGGTCAGAGGACAAAAGCTTTCCGGTGTAAATGAAGTCCAGTACCTGTCGGAAAACCGACGGGTTGACCATGTCCGTGTCCAGGTTAATCAGGTTGTCATGAAGAATGAGGGATTTAAAGTAGATGCTGCTGGCTGCCAAAATGTTCTTGTGTGCCCGGAAAAGGGCATTTTCTACAACTATGATCACATCGCACAGGTAACCTTTGGCTCTTTGTTGGTTCAGCTGCAGCAGCAATTGTTTGGCATGATTTGGCAATTCCATTTCCAACTTCTTTGTCTTCACCAATGAAACCTAAAACGAAAGCGAGAGAGGAAAATTGTCGTTATCAAGTAGATAATAAACTGACAATAAGATTTCTGTATAAATTTGCAATAGAGTGACCTACAATGAAGAGCTTATGTGTTTTAGTAGAAGAGTGACACAAAAGCAACACACACCATGTCACGTCACCGCAACCCCGTGGAAGAAAACGACTTGATTTATAATGGAAAACAATCATTGAAACCAGAGGTGTGAGAAGAACCTGAAAACCGTACTTGAGTGAAAGTACGAATACCATACTGTAGAAACTACTCCCTTACAAGTTACTATTCAGCAATTCCATGAAAACTTGGATAAAATTTGAAAAGCATACAATTTTTAAAGAACAAAAGTATTTTACTCTCACTGAAAACGGACTCAAAACACAAACAAATTGTGAAAACAAACTATTTTTGAGTTTTATTTCCTGGTATAGAAATTAATTTTAACTCTCTATGCTTCAAAATTACAGAACAAAATAGACAAAAAAATAACAAAAAAGTCAGTCGTAGTCCTGTTGTCCCAAATGTCCAGAAGAGTGCAAACACTAATTTACGTTCACGTGATTTAGCTGATAAACAGCATCTAGTACCTTCATCACCCAGCAGATGGCGATATCACCTCTTCCGCTCAAGAAATTAACCATGATTGTTGCACACAATCACAATGCAATTTGTAATGGTTGTAAGTGTCCATTCAAATGTAGTGGAGTAAAGAGTACAGACACTCAAATACAAATGTAATCAAGTAGAGAGTAAACGTTCTTTATATTTATGATACTCTGTGCAAAAAATACTCAAGTATTTTACACCACTGACCGACTCGTGATTGTAGAGGTTTTTCCACTACAAACATACGATTCAGCATAATTTACAAGTACGTACAAAAAAAAACGTTTCGTCCGATTGAGCTTCGCACTTACCAAAACTCCCATTCACCCCGTGTTCTACAAGCTAAACTGGAAAGCATTGCGCCTAGGGTGACAGCATGACTGGCGTCTGCAAGCTGGCATGGCATTCAGCTACGCTTGCACAAAACCGTGCGTCTAAAGGCGGAGAGAATAAAAGGCTGGAACAGTAACGCTCTTCCCCGTGTCTTTTCTTCAGAGGGCGTCCACTGAGGCTTAAGGTTCCTGCCCGCAGTCATTAATGCCAGCCTCCAGGGTCAGGCCTTTTGTTGTCACGTGGGGGTTGGGTGAAAAGGCTCGCGGACGTCAGCGGCTGGCTTGTTTGAGTGAAACCCGAGCTGGGATATCAGTCAGGGTGTGGTGGGAACAGGTAAACCAGGCCCCTCGCGCTGGCCCGACAGGCCTCGGCTTGCCGCAGAATCTTTGTAATGCGCAGACTGGCGTGTCGCTGGGTAAACGGCGACTTTTCTTTGCGCCGGTGCCTAAACACATACGGGCCGATTACTCAACGCTTCGACTAACAATTAACAGCTTAAATTAGCCGGGGCGACCCACTGTGAGATTTCTTCATAGCACGTTCCTCCGGCATCCTGTACACTCCACATCGAGATTTGCGGAAAATATGATGGGATTGTTCCTCTTCTAACAAATAATACGTTTAAAAGAATAAAAAGTCTTGACTGCCGATTGCACGAGGTAAACTGACAATAATAGTGTGAAATAACCAGCTAGTCAGCTTCTGTTTGCCAGAGTTTATGAGTTGGTCATCACAATCCGCGTCATGCTGGACTGTAGATTACTCTTAATCTCAACATCCCAAGACTTTTCCCAATAATCTTTTCCATAACCACTATTCATTTGGCTTAAATGTAGAAAACAAACCGCACACGCTGAAGTCTAGCACTGGCTTGGAGCAAGAAGTGCATTTATCAGGAGTTAGCGCACACGACGTGATAACGCGCCGCTGCTTTCATTTGCATTGCCGGCATTCCGACCTCTCCTCAATAGGCAGAGATGAAACGACGCTCTAATCAGAGAGATTGTGAAGAAAAGTCAAAGTGCAGGAGCAGCCGGAGTAAACAAGACCCTCACGAACACACTCGTGCTGTGGCCTGGACCCCCGCAGGCCTTTACAGTCTAGATCATGTAAAACCAGCGCAAATGTGTTGAATTATTTAAGGTTTATGGCCGTCAACGGCATCGGCTTCTTTCATGCCCACATTAACAACGAAAAACGATTTATCATTTACTGTAAAACACTGATCAATGCCAAAGCTGAAAGTTGTGATAAAATACTTCATTTTATTGTCATTGTATCAAAATTAATTATAAAAAGTAATTTTCGCAGTTAAAATGTGATTTGAAGTACGATTTTAAAACAGTCACAGCTCGGTTTCTCTTCCCCATTTAAATAAAATCAAACTGGAGTAAGTCTGCGTCTTGCACAGTAAAAAGACACTCCAAAAAATAACCACATGTAGAAAAGCAAAGGAAAGTGCCAATCGATTAATATTCCTGGCGAGTTTGATGTGATCGGTTGGCGATTTTTGACGTCAGTGGTCACCCCAGGCCGACGCCAGTCCTAGTTTGGACATCTTGAATAAACAACGTGAATATTATACAGAAAGCAACCACTAAACGCTCAAGGCGGCGGCTGAATGCAGACGTTCTACAGATCCTCATCATCTTAACACATAAATCACACTGTACGAGTATATATTTAAGATACATATTAAATAACTCCAGGCAAATGAATTCAATATGTATTCAAAATGTACTTGACTGCCGACTTTGTTTACAAAAGATAATCGTGTCTGTATTTAATGTCACACGGTGAAAACAGCTTTACAGATTCTTTGCAACTCGCCTGTTCATCCTATCAGAATCAGAAATGGTTTTATTCACCAAGTTTGCACACACACTTTTGCTTTTGTAACTGGTTTTTGTTGTGTAAGGTTCTCCTGGTACATACATACCAAAAGAGAAGGATTTGTGTACTCATATGCTATAAAATGCATATAGAGATTTACACTAGAAATGGCACAATTAGATTTTAACAGAAAGTTTGAACAGAATTAAAGAACATCGTGGAGACAATTTAAGAACTTGAATTCTGTCCAGTTTTAACTTCTATAAAAAAAAACAAACTCAGAATTTAACACACTACAATGAATACGAAAATCATCTCCAGAATGTGTAAAACATGCGAATAAAACTCAAAATACTTCTGTGTGTCTAAAATACTCTCAGTTTAATTTAAACATTCCACATTCTCACAAACCCAGCAAAGCATCTCCCAGTGATCCCACTGAAACCCAGCGGCTCTGAGAGAGAGAGAGAGAGAGAGAGAGAGAGAGAGAGAGGGAGAGAGAGAGAGAGAG
>CM051494.1:11330991-11342989 GCA_028031935.1 Paedocypris micromegethes | reverse complement strand
ACACACACGTTACAATCTGTGATCATCAACTCGATCATGGTGCGTCTGGAGTCAAACCCGCCACCAAGAAAGAATCTTCTCCAGTTCTACAGCTTAGAACATCAAGTACATTGGTACCTCGACTTACGAATGTCTCTACTAACGCCCGTCTTCGAGAAAATATTGTCTCTAGTTACGGAATTGTTTCAAGATACGACAGGCCAAATGTTGTAGAGACAAAATTAAGCCAATCTTTTTCTCACCGCTAGCGTGCAGGGAGATAAGTTTTGAATGAAACAGGATAGTCCAGGGCATGTAAAAAACAGTTGTTTAATCTTCACACACGTCAATGAAAAAAAAAAAAAAACACGTGTCAGAAACAAAGATCTTGTTCCCGAAACGGTGCAAACGGACGGACCTTTATTTTGTACTGTTTTCTGAACTTTCTGAATCCGAAAGGTAAATTAAACAGATTTTTATTCTTTGCTTTAGTCCTAAAAGTTTTTCCAATAACTGTTTTGTAACATGTTTTTTTATTACAATTATTACCAAAATGTTGTCTTTTTTGTTTACCTAAATCTTTACGTGTACAATGTGTTTCTACTTAGGACATTTTCTACTTATGAAAGTGTGTTTGACACAAATGAATTTCGTAAGTAGAGGTACCAGTTTATATTTTCTAACGGTAACACCTTCATACGCAGAGCCAGAAGATTGCCGGCTTTACCTGTTTGAGTCCTCGGCAGAACCTCTCGAACACTCTCTTCATGTTTCCTCCCTTCTCCATGGAGATGACACGAGTGTGGTCTTCCTCATTGACCCATATCAAAAAGGTCTTCTCGTTATTGTGCCTGTGAACCACAGTGAGACAGACATCAGCAGTGGAAGCGAAGTGTGAGCGTGTGGAGATCTTCTCCGTTGGGTCAGGCTAAGAACTTCTCGAAAGTGTGAAGATGCCTCTCGTATCCACTAATACAAGGGATTGTCAATCAGAAGCAATGGTGTAAAGTACTTGAGTAAATGGCCTTCGTTACTTTACTTAAGTATTTCCTGGCTACTTTATACATGTACTGAGTATCAAAAATATAAGCAACTTTTACTCTACTTAATTACTCATTACATTGCGAAGGTGTGCAACAAGTCGGCATCTTTTTTAAATTTGGTTAATTTCTTGGGGCAATATTGCCATCTGCAGGATGTAAAAAGTACTGCATGTGATTTATCAGCTAAATCACGTCAATGGCAAATAGCGGTTGCACTTTTATGCACATTGCAGTTGGACTGAAACTGACTTTTTGTTCTTTTTTTAATCTTTTTTCTTTTTTGTTCTGCCATTTTGAAGCATAAAAAGGTATTACATATCATTTCTATATTAGTAAATAAAACCTCAAATAGTTTGTTGTTTTTCACATTTCTTGGTGTTTTTTGAGCCTAAATTCAGGTGTAAAATACTTAAGTTCTTTTAAAATTGGATACTTTACTAGTTACGACATAAGTCTTCTTAGAACTGGTGTCTTTTAACTTGTAATGGAGTGATTTTTTACAGTAAGGTATCTGTACTTTTACTTAAGTATGGTTTCCACTACTATGATTTCACCTCTGAGGAGAAAGTTGTCCTTTTGCAACAAAGGAAAAGAAGGGAATAACAGAAAACAACCTGCGCTCTTACCAGATGCCCCGAGCATCAGGCCAGTCTCTGGCCATCCCTGCGGCCGTGAGCAGTGGAGAAACAGGCTTATCAAAGAGGAAATGCTCCTGATGCGTGCCAGCGTGGAAAGGAGAGCTCAGGATCATCTGCTGTGTCAGCCAACCACAGAAAGACAACTCACGTCGATGAGCCTCTGCTGCTCGTGCTCGCTCATCTCGGTCAGGCTGTAGTAGCGTCCAGAGAGGTCCTCCTTCAGCCCGGCCAGAGCCTGGATCACCACACGCTCCACCTCACGCCGCTCGGACCGGCTGCAGGCCGGGGGCAGGCTCAGACCGCGGATGCTGCGGCCCGTACGCACGCGGGAGGACAGGACGTAGTGTTCGTCAAACATGCCTGATGTTATCTGAGAGGAAAGGAACGCCTCTGTTACAGCTTGAAGATCGTTGACTCACGCCTGTCTATCATTTTGTCCGTGTCACTGGAGCCTCATCACCCAGACACAGAGTCAGATATGGAGCTCCACAAGGCTCAGTCCTCGGTCCTATCCTGTTCTCACTGTATATGCTTCCTCTAGAAGATTTCATCAGAAAGCACGGACCTCGCTTTCACTGTTGTGCAGACGACATGCAAATTGATATTTCTGCAAGACCCAAGGAAATCTCGCAATTTTATAATATGTTAGATTGTGAGACAGCACGATTTAGAACGACACATCCTGCTTCTCCTCTTGCTCCTCTGTGTGATGCCGATTATGTGCTTCAAAACTACTCAACGTGTCTGTATACTGTGCGACATGACACGCCTACAGGCAGCTTGGGCGGGGCTCTGGCATCCTCGGCGGTGGCTTTGACTTTTACATAAAGTAAAGCGAGTGTGTCAATATGGCCACTAGGGGCCGTATCAAATTGGGCATTTAACCATCCAGTGAATTTACACACAGTGGGCAGCTGTTATCAATGTGTGTTTGTATGTGTGTGTTCCACTCAGTGATTGGTTTGTCTCCAGCTTTTACACCTTGAGCCGCTGGGATTGACACTATCTCCCCATGACCCAGAAATGAAAAAGCAGTTGAACATAGACGGATGATAATTAATGGCCTTCACAAGCTCTTCATAAATAAGCCACAATTAGAATCTGGAACGAAAGGTTTGTCTTCACCTTCGAGGCGTCCAGGTCAGTGAGGTGCTTCATGGTCCTGGGGTCGTAGCCGTTGTGTCGCTCCTTTATTACCGGATCAAAGATCTCAGCAAACACCTGCCGACGTCAAATAACAGCAAAGACCAATGAAGAAAGAGGGTTAGAACGGGTGAAGAGAGATACGTATTAATTACATGTAAAATTATATTTCTATACAAAGAAAACAAGAATGATTATAATACCAGTCTATTGGTCAATGAATCATGATAACGTGAATATAAACAGCCATTTTTTCCAATTTTAGAAGCTCAAAAACAAGATAGAGGGTTTCTTAAATATGCAAGTAAATTTCAAATATTCAAGTAAATATAAGCGCTCGTTTCTGCAGTGACAAATAGATGGAAATACGTCGTCTTTACAAATTTACAAGTACATGCGCTTTTTGTCTTCTTTTCTTCCTTTGAAATAATGGTTCCGGGGGCAGAAGTGCATATACAGTCTCAATAACATAAATAAATTAAGATTAACCACGCAGAGACACTTAGCAGTGGCTAAATAACACCGGATGAAATAAAATTAAATAAAATGAAATACAATAACATGGCAAACTCTGTCTGTGAGGGAATTAGTCCACACAGTCAAAACCGGAATACGTCCATATATGGACAATTCAAGTGGAATCACAGCACCCCCTACTGGAGAAACACTCTACCACATTTACAAATAATAGTTAACGTTTTTTTTCCATCAAACGAATCAAGTAAAAGAGTCACAAATAAGGTTTGCTAAAATATGTATTTGGAGAACTATTTAGCCAGAATTTTCCATTTTTGGAAAGTCACCTTGAATTTAATTTTATTTATTGCTAATGTTCACCTAAGGGGTTGCTTATATTCATGTAAATACGGTATCTATAGTTGATATTTATGGTCAATATAACGTAGCTGAAACTGAAAGCAAGCTGGACGTTTGATGGTTACCTCATAGCTCTCCTCATCACCAGCAACCATCCCCACTGTTTTAATGAAGGGATGGCCAGGGTTGTCCACACCGGTTTGGATGCACTGGTCCAAGGTCCAGTTGTTGGGAGTGATCTTGTCCCTCAGTTTGGCATAAATGGCCGGGGTCAGAGCGGTGGCCATGCAGTTGTTGTGTTTGCGGAGGTCAGGGAAGTCAGCGCTTTGGGAAATCAGTGAGAAACCTCGTCAATCCACAACGCCAAATAGATTGTTTTTATAGTGAGTCTTGAAAGTGAGAAGAAAATGCTGACCGTACTTGCTGTCATACTATTCTAGAAAGTAGACTAGAATCTGTCTGTTGGTCGGTCAGTATTGATGGTCAGATAGTCTGTCTTATCGGTCAGTCAGTCTGTTTATTTATCAGTTGGTTGGTTTGTCATTCAGCTGTTTGTTGGTCGGTTCTATCGCTCAGATCTATCGTTTTGTCTGTCAGTCAGTCTCTCTGTCTGTCTATTGGACAATTGGTCTGTCTGTCTCTTAGTCGGTCTGTCTGATTGATGGTCAGTCGTCTTTTTGTCTATTGGTTGGTCTATCTGAATGTCTATCGGATTGTTGGTCTGTCTGTCTGTTGGTCTGTCATTCAGATTGCTGTCTGTTGGTCAGTCAGTCGGTCGGCCTCTCTCTGTATCGGTCAGTTGGTCTCTGTCTGTCTGATGGTGAGTTGTCTTTCTGTCTATCGGGTGGTCAGTTTGCATGTCTGTCGGTCAGTTATTCAGATTGCTGTCTCTCTACCGGACAGTTGGTCCGTGCTTCGGTCAGTCTCTGTCTATTGGTCAGTCTGCCAGTCAATCCGAAATTCACACCTGACACCTATTGGAAGAAAGTCATACTCCTTAACCCTGATTGGCTTTCTCCAAACATGTGACTTGATTCTCATTAACATACGTAGAATATCATGACTCCTCAACTCGTTTTGAAGTGGATCTGGTCTAAGTGGGTTCTGGTCTACTCAGAGCGAAAACACTAGTACGGTGTTTCACCACCAGATATTTTTAGGCTTCGTCTACGACCACATTTGAGGTTGGGATCCTTAAGTAACTTAAATCTTGGGCTGTTGATCTGATCTGATCTTTGACATCATCTAGTCTGAAGAGTGTAGGAGAGGTGAGGAGCAGGACGGCACGTAAGCTACTTAACGCTCCGCTTCCAAACGCTTTACCTTTCACTCAGCTAACGTGTGACCCTTGACCTCTACGTCTACCTTTCCATTGGATTCTCATGGTAAAGCCACCTTCTTGACCAGAGCACGGACAAGCATCCACACATTCCGTGTGAGTATTAACGGACTGGGTACCTGGGAGGATAGAGCTTCCTCTTCTTGTCTGCAGAGATGGTAGCATTATCACTCAGTAAGTAGCCCCCCGCCATGACACCGGCTCCCAGGCTCGCCATCAGCAGACCGCTCCGGCCCGACATCACTTTGGCGAATGCAGCTGCCATCTTCACCGTCTGGTTGACTATCAAGGTTTGGAATGGATTGACGCTGTTGGTGGAGGAAGACAAGGTCATGGATGGACGCATTTATTTATTTTTTTGTTCTCATCCTGTAAAGTGTCCTTGTGTGTTGTGAAAGGTGCATATAAATACAATGTATTAGTATTATTCAAAACTCAAAAGTAGTTATTATTGAATAATTATTATTATTCAAAAAAAATGTATATTCATGCATTATTATTATTCAAAAAGTTCTGCAGCTCAGTGGATTGTTCTCCAAGATTTTCAAACTCATTGCACATCTCATCACAGATTATTCGCCAAGTCTGATTTGAGGCCCATCAAAAAAAACGAAAGTTTTCTGACCGGTCATCACATTCTGAAGCGCTCAGAAAACCTTGGCTGTTTAAACGTTGGAGATGACCCTGCTTTAAGGTCCACGTCTCGGGAAGTTGTAAGGGATTATTAGGCTTTTACAGTAAGGATTAGGTCCAGATAAAACACTAGGGAATAAGATGCCACAACTCCACCATTACGTCTTCTCAAATGTCACTTCTTGAGTAAAAACTGGTACTTTTGGAGACCAAGCCAAGAAAAGCAGCCATCAAAATCCAGTTTCACTCTTCTTAAAAAACTTTTAAAGTCGTGGTAAGCATATCACTCTCAGGAGTCCGTCAGATTAGAGGACAAGTCCATACGCAGTCATTTCAGTGTCCGATCATCAGCCACAGGAATGATGAAATGACTAGAGAGAGAAGGCTGTCTTACCTGTGGAGTCTCCTCCGGTGCCGCAGACAGTCCTGAAGCTCACGGTCTGAGGGGAAACGGCTGCTCCTGCCTGGATATGGGGATTAGAAGCAACCTGATGGCCAATCCTCTTCCATGTAAGTGGCAGGTCGCAACCCACGTCTGTCGTCCACTTCGCCCTTGAGAGCGGCTATGGCAGACCTTCTAAAACCACTTAATCTCACAACGTGTGGTCTGATCGAGCAAAGAACAAGCAGCACTTTTACTCGCAGACACGGTTTATTATCGGGGAAGAGACTGCCATTCAACAAAAGAGACACTGCAACTCATCTCTAATAAATAATCTAGACGCAAAAGTGCTCAACGAAAATGATGCACATGATAAATCTACAAAAGGTAACTGTGTGTTTTCTAGCTGTGTAAAAGTTAAAACTCACAGACAGAATGTGAACGTGAAATCTGACGCAGACGCAGGTCAAAACATCAAAAATGTTTTGGAAATATGGATCTACACACTTCAGTCAGTGTAAATGGGTGTGAAAAAAGTGAAAATGTGATTCAAACAGTACACGTTAAACACTCCTTATTATGTAACCAGAACTAAAATATGAAAAAGAAAATGACGTACTTTCGTATTATATTCAACATGGCCAAATATTGAAACACACAAACGTACAATACACAATAAGCTCAAAATTGTACCGAGATTCTCAGGTTGACTAATTGACTATAAAATACTTAAAAACTGTACATCTTATTTACACAGTAAGGCACATTTAACCTGAGCTTTTAGTATAAAAATGATGAAAACCCATTCATGATTCATTTTGAATAAATACTATGCTCATTATGACCAGTTTGTGAGCGTGGTGAGGGCTTCAGGGTGCCGGTGGGAGTCTGGGTTCCGTTTTCAGAGATAACTCATAGAGTGTGTCCTCGTCCATTACCAGAGTCTTATCAAGGAGGAAGTGTGTGACCTAAGACAAAAGAAATCCATTCATTTTCTCTCCATTAAAGAGCGTCGAGTGGAATGTTCTACCTTGGTCTGCAGCTCAATCCTGTACGGCGCCTGCTGAAACTGTCGGATCTCTCGAATAATGTGAGAGATCTGCACAGAGAAGGACATTTATCCTTTATTCATTTCATTCTTTTCATGTTATTCATCTCAGAGGATTTTTTGGGGGATGCTGGTACGACCAGGAGAAAAGCCACAGTGGGTTTTGTGTGTCAGACATCAAATTAGCTAAAGCTAAAAGTTTAACTGTTTAAAGTAAAGTAAAGTGAGTGAGATTGAACCTGTTTAGCTGTTTTTTTTCTAAATTAGTTTTATGGTTGCGCATCTGGTTGTTGCATTTATTTGGTATTTTTGTTTTTTTTTTATTGCATTGTTTATTATTTATTTATTTTATTATTATTTTATTGTTTCATTGCTACCTTCCACTGGATTAAGCCTCTGGTAACACATCCACTTACCAGTGATAATCATGAAATTTCAGTACTTTATTTTAATATACCGGTATATACTCATTTTATCTTTGAGTTTTCCTGTCGATATTCCTGTCAATCAGCTGAAAAACAGATTCCTTAGTTTAGTAATTATAAATTACGATATATAGTATTATTTGATTTTAATTGTGCTTGTATTATTTCAGTCTTCCTTGCTTTTATAATTGTATAATTTGTGATCCACTTGTGAGTGTCTTTTCTGTAAAAAAAGGTTATTAAATAGTTACTGAAATCAAAGTTTAAAAATGGCCTAAACAATCAGTTATTAAACATACCGAGACACATATAAATCGTGTTTTTACATATCATTGTTTTTAAATACAATATGATAAGACTATATAAATCCCACACAGATGACATTTTGGTGCATAAATGACGTCAGGAGGAACGTTACTAAACACCACGACCCCCATGTCAAATTGACTGGACATAAAATAGGAATCATCTCACGTTTATACAGTCTACATTTAAATCAAAATCAAGTTGATTCATACTTCTTGGAGTTTTACTCGAAAAGTGATTTCCCTTAAATGCATAATTCCTCAGCAGTTCCTTCTCAGACAGGAAGCTGTAAAAACATTTACCATCCTCATTTTGGAGAAGTTTACCAGACCCTCCTCTGTGAAGTTGGGCGTTCCTTCTTCGATAAACGCTAAATCGGTCAGATACATTCCCAGATATGGCACACACGGCGGGTTACAACTGTGGACAGAAGGGCAGCAGAGCTAAGAATCCAGGATGTTCTAGACTCACAATCACACGCTTACTTCTTCAGCGTTTCCCTCAGGTTTTTGAAGCGTCCTTCAGATGAAATGATCTTCTGCAGTCTGTCCATGAGCGCTTTCGTCTGTGGATTATTATCAGGCATTGGGAATGTGGATCATTGAATCAAACTAGGGTCACACAAAATAAAACTAGGGTCTGTGGTTTTAATTATTCATATTTCTAATTTGCTTATTTTTGACAATATTTCTGGAGAACTAATTATTTTTAGTTATTTAAAGTTCAAGCATATATTCTGGAATAATAGTCCCGTCTGTTTTGATCCATAATTATGTTTAAAAAAATATGTAGTGTTTTTAAAAAGTTTATTCTGTTCAGCCCCTGACTAATTGAGTTTTGCTCAAACCAATCAGATTGCGGAGTCAAAATAGTCACAATTCATACTTGTAAAATTAGGGTCACGATCAGTATTAATTTTAGCAGATTTTATTTAAAGTGCGATTTTTTTTTCAAGCACAGTACTAATCTTGCTTTGCAGACAGACGATTTTTTTAAAACTTCAGATTAGGATTTATGCGCCCACAATCCTGGTCTTCTATTACATGTACAAATTTATTGTGACCTGAATTTGAAAGCTCTATCATACGTTTAAAACCAAACCCACATCCGACCCACAATTCCACCGGGCCACCGAGATCCTTCAATGTGAAGCTGTTGTTAATGGTTTTAATGGCTCGGCAATTTGAAGCGTCGTTAACACACAAACTACAGATCCCATAATCCCATAATGCTTTAGCTGCCTTGCGTTGTATAAACAATAACTGAAAATGTGTATCGTTTAGTTTAAACCATTTCATTTAAAAAATATACTTTTATAACTTGTTCATGTGTTTTGCAGCTTGGTCATATTTCTAACTTAGATAATACTGTACTATATATAACTTATTACGTATATCATCAGTCATCTTCTACCGCTTCATCCTTTACAGGGTCGCGGGGAGCTGGCGCCTATCTCAGCGTCTTAGGGCCAGAGGCAGGATACACACTCTGGATTGGTGGCCAACCATTCGCAGAGCGGGACACACAGACAAACACATTCACACACTCACTCATACCTATGTGGTCAATTTTCCAATTCCAATTAGCCTGAAGCGCATGTTTTTGGACTGTGGGAGGAAACCGGACAACCCGGAGGAAACCCACGCAAGCACGGGGAGAACATGCAAACTCCACACAGAACGGCCCCGGCCGGCCTTGAACTCACACCTCAAGTGTCAAACGGAACCATCTTGCTGTGAGGCGACAGCGTATATAAATAAATTAATAGTTTTTAATGGAGAACAACATTTTTTATGTTGATTTGCCTATATTTTGTAATACTATTCCAGTCTTTTTTTTATCCCTTTTAAAACATTTTTTTATTTTATTTATTTTTTTTAAACACGTTTTGGTGTGTTCTTATGTGCAGTTTAAAATTTAACCCCTCCGTGCAACCGACCATGGATGAAATGGTACCGGGTTGCCGAAATATAGAATCAGATTAGTGATATATTGTTTTAAGTTGAAACTGAAGAATGAATTTGAAACCAGAAATGTTCTTTATTCATTTCTAAGCTGTAGAACTTTCTTTGTTCAAAGAATAAACGAGGAAATATAATCAAGTCAAATTTTAAAAAGGTGTCTGACATTTTAAAACAAAATTTGTTTTAATTTTTGATAATTATTTTAAAATACCATATTTGTATACACCATAGTTAAAACTGCTAAATCACTATATAGTCATCTTTTGGTATAACGTTTTTTTTAATGCATGTTTAAATACAAAAAAATACTAATATATCTTAAATACTAAATTTAAAACTAAAATCTGAAAAACTACCCCCCCTACCCCTCATGGGCCACGGTAAAACTGATCACGGACCACGGATCTTACCTGTTTGCAGACTTTGGCCCATGTTTTCTTTAACCTGAAGATGGCACTACGGTTCAGAGCAGACGTGATCTCCAAAACCCCGTTGTAGTTGTTGAGACAGCGGCAGATGTCAGCCACGGCCAGCCACTTCTCAATGGTGCTGGAGCGAGAGCTGACGTCCGCCTGGGCCATGATGTGAGACGCCACCAGATTACTCATCTGAACACACACCAAATGACCAATATAACAGACTGAGAGAAACATCGGCCTTGCTTCTTGTGTTCTTCTCTCATACGTCGTTGAAGTGCTGACTGGTCTTCATTATGAACGGAGTCCGTTCAGTTTTGTCCATTTTCATCCAGCCTTGACCAAGAAACTCCCTAAAATATTTCGACATAAATGTATTAAATAATTGTAAACGACCCACACACAAAAAAATGAACAAGTCAGGCATTATAATTTGTACAATATGTTTAGAAATTCATTTAGGATATTTGTTTTATAATTTGGCTTCCTAACATTCAAATAACTTATTAGTAATCAATACAATAAAATGGAATGAGTCAAGCATAATAATTTGTATATTAGGTATATAAATACAATTGGAAAATTCAATAAAAAAATGGGGGAAAAAAATATTAGCCTAACACCGAGCAAATTACTTTTCATTATATAAAAAGTGATTTCACAATTAGTATAACATATTTGATAAACTTATTTTATTGCATGAAATTGTCGTAAATCCCACTTCTGTTATTGTCTGTTTAACTGTAAAAAAATGTACTTATGCATTGCAATAAAATGTTATCGTAATATGTTGATTTAAATCAACTTTTTGTCATTTCACAGTAAATTAAAACAGTGATCATATAGATGATGTCTGCTGTGCTGCGCTCACTCGTATGGAATGTTCCGGAACACTAAGTGGTCCAGTAGGGTGATCTGCTCGGCAAGTTCCATGGCTGAAAGAGACTCAAAGCTTTCTGCTCTCGGACTCTCACACTACAAATAAAACACAACACTACACGCTCAGTAACCACATTAACAGCATTTCTGATTCCACTGCACCACTCACCACATGGACAATATCCTCCAGCCGAAACTGAGAGTCTTCCTGCTCCTCTTGAGCAAGAGAACTGTAAGCAAAAAGTACAGCATTTTACACGTTCATTTACGTACTTAGCAGCTCTGTCATTACAACCGACTTTGAAGGGGATTGAACTAAGCGTCATGATGAAAGGCCGGAACACTGAGGCTGGTAAAATAAACTGTCAGAAAAGTAGCCAGCCACGCCCTTAATTATAACAACAACAACAACAACAACAACACTAATAGTTAATTTTATTTATTCATTTTAACCCATGCTCCTGAACATGGGTGGACGATATGAGTAAAAATTCTATTATAACGTATAATACTCTATAATGAGTATTATATAATGGTATTGGTGGTGGAAATTACATTTTAGAAGATCTTAATTTCATTATTTGTACACAAAATCTGTATTGTAACTTTATTTAAAGAAATTAGATGCAGGGGGTAACCTGGAGAAGCATATGCCATTTTTAATAAAGTATGTCTTTTAAAAGTAGTAGCCCTGGCATTTATTAAAAAAATGAGAGAGAGACACAGAGAGAGAGAGAGAGAGAGAGAGAGAGAGAGAGAGAGAGAGAGAGAGAGAGAGAGAGAGAGAGAGAGAGAGAGAGAGAGAGACAGAGAGAGAGTCAAATGGAGAGAGAGAGAAAAAGAGAGAGAGACAAAGAGAGACAAAGAGAAAGAGAGAGAGACAAAGAGAGAGCGAGAGACAAAGAGAGAGACAGAGAGATAAAGAGAGAGAGACAAAGAGAGACAGAGAGAGAGAGAGAGAGAGAGATAAAGAGAGACAGAGAGAGA
>CM051494.1:11317266-11321439 GCA_028031935.1 Paedocypris micromegethes | reverse complement strand
TGTGTGTGTGTGTGTGTGTGTGTGTGTGTGTGTGTGTTTGACCTGGAACATGGGGTAGGTGAGGAAGGTCTCCAGCATTCGGCCTTCACAGGCGGCGTTGGCTTCGTACTGCTTCAGCAGCTTGTCAAAGTCCCGGTTCTGTTTGCAGTTGGCCAGAACCTGCAAGCTGTACTGATGGTTCCGCACAAACTCCTGGTAGATGTTCAGCATCGGCAGCAGAATGTCGAAGAGATCGGCTGAAAGACCCACATCACACCGTGATGTAACCTCTCAAGTCTGATGATTTTAATATTTATTCATGAATTAGGACATAAACTTACCTAAAACTAGCGTCGGCCAGTTAGCAATCCGAGCCTTCAAGCCTTGGTGAAATATCTCATGAAGAAACATGATCGTCTCGCTTCAAAATAGAAGCAAGGTTCAATGGTTAAAACTGATACACAAAGAGTTAAAAATGTTAAAAGTAAAAACCAGACTGTTATACTGTATACGTACTATAGACAGACAGACGTGTGTAGATACACAAGCAAAAATATACAGATTGGTAGAGTGAAAGAAAGAAATAGAGGGAGAAGTATAACTTAGATACATAGATAAACAGAAAGAGAGGGAGAGAGTGGGGGGACAGATGTAGTGATAGATATTTAGAGTAGATAGATAAACAGACAGATGAGTTCAAGTTCAGTGAATAAAGTGAAATCATTGTTGAATTACGTCCATTGATTGACGACATTTGACTACAGACAGACAGACAGACAGACAAAAGTACAAAATTCTTAGTCCCCCTACAAAATACACATTGTTTTAAAAGTACTGTATTTTCAAAGGCTTTTTGAAAAAGCAAAATAAAAAGGTTTTATTTACCAAAGCTTTTTTGACTTCTTAAATGACAATGGCATGCGCTTACAAAATTATTTTAAAACAATTACTATTTTGTAGGGGAGCTAATAATTTTGTCCTCAGCTGTTGAGGGATGGAGGGATGGATGGATGGAAGGATGGACAGACAGACATACAGACCGATGACAGACAGACGGACAGATAGAAACAAACGTAGTTTTCAAATATGACCTAATAAGACTCTTGTGTTATTTGATGTCATTTCTGTGACGAAGAGTGTTGTTCCTCCTCTAACACACACCTGTTCAGAAAGATGCTGCTGACATCATCATGGCTAATGGGGGGTTTTTTGGAGCTGGCCGCCATTCTGAGCGGCCGCAGGAAGCAGTTGACCAGGATGGAGAGCTGCAGCACGTACTCGGTCTCCGCCTCCACCATGTTGAACACAATCTGGTTCCTCTTCCTCATGCTCTCGGCGTGAGGAGAGCAGATATAGTCCTGCACGATGATCTTCCACTTCCTCCGACACAGCCAGCCACGCATGAAGCTCTGCACCTGCCACACACACACACACACACGCTTCACTTCATCTTCCTCAATCACTCACTCATTCATCTGATGCTCAACATCATCTCCGTGTCAGTCAGACGCTTGAACACAAATCTATTTTCAAACCCATCATGGTCCAACATCGACTGAAGCTACTTCAAGTCTACCATATTTACGTAAAAATAATCACCACAGGAAACACGCACCCCCCCCCCCTGATTTTTCAATTTTTAAAAACATTTAAAAAAAATAAATTCTGGCTAAATTTCCCTTAAAATACTCGTTTTTCTTTATTTAGCAAACCTAGCTTGTGACTCGTTTCACTTGATTGTCCTTACCAGAATAACAGATAAAAAAATCTATTAAAGTGATCGGAACTGCACCTCCCAGAAGTCTTAGCAGCGGACCAGTGCTCCCATGATCCTTTGCATGCCAGTCAGAGACTCTGTGCATATGTGAAATCAGCGAATAAAACCACCCCAAAGATTTTGAGCGTCTAAAATTTGAAAAAAAAAAAAAGCGGTGCTTGTATTCACGTAAATACGGTAATTTCACAAACAGATAATGCGGTTTCAGCAAACCAAGTATGAGAATTTATAGGCTTTTCCAAGTAAGTCATTGTTCAAATGTTTTGTTTTTCAAATTGTGCAGCAGGTCAAATCGGGGTCAACGTTGGCGGACTCTGGCCTCGGGCCGCAGTCTGAGCATCTGGTCCAAGAGCTTGAACGATTGATTCGTGTCAGTGGTTAATTTTACTAGTCGTTTAAAGTCGTTTTTAAAAGTGTGTCTGATGGAGAGAGAGAGAACAAGAATAGTGGGAGACAGAAAGGAGTGAGTGAGATATTGAGAGAATGAGAGGAGGAAAAAGTGTGAGACCAGAGAGATGAAAAGGTGAAAGTAAAAAGAAGGGGAGAGGAAAAGCTAGAGAGGCAGAGAAAGAAAATGCTAGAATTCGTATAAAGGGAAGGAGATAGAGGATGGCTAAAAGAGAAAGAGAGGAAAGAGGAAACAAGGAGGAAAAAAGAGTGGAGACAGATGAGAAAGAGAAGGAGAAACAGAAAGAGAAGTGGATGTTGGGAGACAGATCGAAAAGGGTGAGAGAGAGAGAGAGAGAGAGAGAGAGAGAGAGAGAGAGAGAGAGAGAGAGAGAGAAAGGGATGGAGACAGAGGAAAGAGAAGTTGGAGGGATCCAGAAAGAAAGGGGATTGTGGGAGATAAAAAGATGGGGAGGGGAGACACAAGAAGAAAGAGAAGGGGATAGAGGCAAATAAAAAAAGGAGGTTGAGGGAAACAGAAATAGAAGGGGATTGTGGGAGATAAAAAGACGGGGGGTGAGACACACGGAGAAAGAGAAGGGGATAGAGACAAATGAAAAAGAGAAGTGGGAGATTCAGAGAAGGGGATTGAGGGAGATAAAAAAAGATGGGGGAGGTGAGAAACAAGGAAAAAGAGAAAGGGATAGAGATACATGAAAAAGAGAAGGGTGAGGGAAACAGAAAGAGAAGACAACTGTGGAAGATAAAAGAGAAATTGGAGATTGAGAGAAGGAGATTGTGGGTGATAAAAAAGATGGGGGGGGGTGAGACACAAGAGAAGTGGGAGATTGAGAGAAGGGAATTGTGGGAGATAAAAAGATGGAGGGGGTGAGAAAAACAACTGGAGGGGTGGATTGATACCTTCTTGATCTTCTTGATATCTGGATCTTCCTCTTCTTGATTGGACTGATATGGCAACATCAGCTCTTTCGTCTTGTTCAGAGCAACAATCTGTAAGAAACGCAGCGTTAGTTCCAGAAGAAGATGCTGAAGCTGCTGAGGAGCGGCCGACCTCCCCCTTCAGCCTCTCGATCTCCGTGTCCTGCTCCTCCAGCTGAGTCCGCAGCTGATTGGCAGCCACCTTCTCCGTCTCCATGATCTGCACCAGATGGATGTACTTCTGCATGAGAACTTCCCGCTCCACGATGAGATCAGAATAACTGCCGGTCACAGCACAAAGACGTCAGAGAGACACGTGGAGGCAGGAGAAGATCAGGAGGCTGCTGGTACCTGGCCTGCTGAATGACCTCCACCCAGTCACTACAGTCGCCGTCATCGTCTGCTCGCAGCTCCAGAGGCTTCTGTCCATCATGGCCGAAGATCACCAGGAAGTAATGCTTGAAGACGACAGGAGAGATTACAGGCTCGGTCAAACAATCCTCACCACGAGAGATGCTTCGAGCGCACAATCTGTTCGAACCTCAAAGAGTATGGAACCAGATTAGCCAAAAATATCAAACGTAAATATATAAGAAACGAACCAAAATGCTTCACATTTACGTTTGTTTCAATATTTTTCGCTTGCAGTTAAGTTTTGTTTTTTTTTCTCACCGTGAATGCAGTTGTCAATCACATTCTCACCAGCCAATCAAAGTAAGGGCCGCCCCAACGTGAAACTCGGGCCAGAAATCAAATCGAAAGAAAAAGCGAACGAAAAATACAAAGCGAAACAAAAACCGTTTCAAACGAAAACGTGAGGAATGCAAGTACAAAAAACAAAACAAAAAAAAAACAAACGTAATTGTAAACAATAAATAAAAAAACAAACATAAATGTGAAGCATTTTCGTTCATTTCTTAGATATTTAGATTTGATATTTTTGTCACTAATCTGAATGCATGAAAGAGCCATTACTTAAATCAGGGAAACAAAACTTGGTGTTTTTATTCTGCACATCAAAGCCAAGATCGGGATGGATGAAAAATGGATGGATGATTGATGAATGACAAGAAACTCTTTGAATTATTAAA
>CM051494.1:11297266-11312266 GCA_028031935.1 Paedocypris micromegethes | reverse complement strand
TTGTACAAATTTAGTTTGATCCCAAATATTTACAGCCAGTCAGTTCACTTTTTTCAGTGGTTTCTTCTTACCCGCAGTGTGAACTGTGTTAGGCTTCTTGTGAATTAAAAGCACAGTATGCTTTTATTTATTTTTATAATCGAAGCATGAGGTTTTGATTTTGGTTCCTATCAATACTCGGCAAACGTGAATTCCAGTGGAGAAATAAAGTCGACTATTCTAAACAGCGTGGCGTTTGTGACACCTAGTGGTCAACGTAAGATTTACAACTATCGACTAGCGTCGAGAATCGCGGTGAATGGAAACGTTTTACAAAATGTGATAACTGTTTAATTTTATTTTTTTTACAATAACTTTTATAAAAGTTTAATACTTTTTCAAGGCACTGACGAACTAAAGGTCTGCCTTTGGCCTCGCGGCCACCAGGAGGCCCTAAGAGTACTTAAATATGTATTTCTTTTTTCCATTTTTAATATTTACCGTGTTGTACATGCAAGACGTCATTCAACGGGCGAAGGTTAGAATGATTCTAGAGGCCGTGAGGATTATAAAACCCACCGTTCCGTCTTTTTTTATGAAAAGCAGTCCATCCAGGTGTTTGTGCAAAACAGTTCAAACGAATGGTTAATAAAGTGAACAAAAGGCGTCAAAGCTCTCTCTCACTAATGTGTGCATATACTGTACATACATATACACACTATGTGTATACACACACAATACGAGTTGTGGTATTGTGTTATAGGGTGTTGGATCTAAATTAAAACAATTAATACACAAACAAACACACACACTTGATAGGTACACAACCCACACACACATTACAGACAGACACATTCCAAGACCCGGGGATTATGGGAGATTAGCGGTTTTTTTTGGCCAATCCCCAAAACAGTGAGGCACAGTGAAAAGTGAGGAGAGCAGGGCAATCTGTGTGTGATGAGGTTTTAAACGAACACGGCTGGAATGAAGAATCTGGAGCAAAGATTTATGGATTTGGAGCGGCTGTTCAGATTTGATGTCGCCATCACAACAGCTCAAGATTATAGTATTTAAACACACAGCCTGATTTATTTGGACATTAAATATGCACGTAAAACACACACAGACACACACCCCTACACACACCCACACACAAAGGTGAAGATGCATTCGCAGAGATAAGAAAATACAGAGTAAAATATATATGCAAGTATAAAATATGTATATAAAGTGTTTTTATAGATAGAGAGATAAAGGTATAGATCAGGGGTACTCAATAGGCGGACTCCGGTCCGCATCCGGACCCAGACGCGATTACTTTTGGACCGACGGCAAAACCAATGCTACTCTTGTGATCAAAATCCAAAGGCGTTTTCAGTGGATCACGCATTTTGTATTCTGCATTGTTCATTCACACACACGCACCAACGCAAACGAATATATTTATAAATGTATATAATTTATCTTGAATGATTGTACTCGTTTTAGCTGCGGCATTTGTCCAATCACAGCCGCTGTAAGAGCAACGTGACAACTACGTCGTCTGTTTGCGCTCTGGCGCAAAGTTACTTAGAACACGGCCGCGGCGCGTACTAGCGCGTACTAGTCGCTCAGGTCTTCAGGGTAGCCAGGCGAACGGCCGCTCTGTCGTTTGCGTAAATCGAGAGATTATTTTAACCTTAAAGAATATGGCGAGCTCAAAGCTGGCCGTCGATTAGAAAAGAAAAGTTGACTTTGAAAACTGCGAGTTTAAGAGTGAGTGGACAGAATAATATGCATCCGCGCGAAGCAGAAAACCAATGTGTTTAATCTGCAACAAGTCGGTCGCAATCGTCAAAAGTGAACAAATTACCTTCCATTGAACAAAATACATTTGAATACTTCTGTAAATTGCACATTTGTATCTGTAATTACAAACCGCACAACCGATTTTGTACTTGTACCAGTACTTGAAAATTGCACGTTTTTTGTTACTTGTTTTTTGTAAAAATGTATGTCTATCTGTAAAGAGCGTGGATGAGTAGAGAAAGCAATTTCGACTCTCTGCACGTCCAGTACAGCAGAGTTGACAATAAAGCTGACTTTGACTACACACACACACACACACACACACACACACACACACACACAGGCCACTAAAGTCTCACATGTGTCCTGGGACAACACAAGACACCTTTCTCTAATGCTGAAATAGTCAATGAGTGTGTGAGTGAAGTGGTGACTGCTCTGTTTGAAGGGACTCAAAAAGATAATTCACAACTCAAATTTCAAATGTATGAAGATGTTTTAGGTCTTACAAACCTCACACAAGGAGGGATTACATTTATGAAGTAGTGACACATGTTGTTTTTATGCAGATGACGTGCCATTCACATAGTGGTTCATATTTGCAACTTGACCGATATTTTTCCGGACCTCGGACTGAACGGAAATTTCATAAGTGGACCCTTCAAGTTTATAATTGAGGACCCCTGGTATAGATATACACACTAAATATACAGAGTAATGAAGGTACACACAGAGTACACAAAAGGATAAATGTGTATACAACTGGAAGGAGACAAATACACACATAATAATGGTGTACACACACACATAAAGGTAAAGATGAATTCATACAGAGACAAGGTAAAGAGTAATATAAGTATAAAGAGATGTTTAGACACACACACACACGCACACACACGGCAGAGAGAAAAAGGCATTCACACACGCACAAAGATGTAGAGAGATAAAAGGTATAAAGACGCAAATACACAAATAATGTTTAGAGCTAAAAACCCGATGTAGAGAAACTAAAACAGAATTAATCTGAAAGTTCAGTGGCTTTTCTTGACTGGTTGTCATGGAGATGGCATTGACTATACCGGACTAACTCCATCTCACCTCACAATCAAACTGAAGTGACAGAGAACAAGAATACAGAAACCCATCTATACCCCGTGTGTTGTAAAGCGTACACATACACACACAAACAAACACACACACACACACACACACACACCGTTTCTTTAACTGAAATGTTATTATTTGTTTAGTAGTGAATGTGGTTTTCTTTCTTGACGACGTTCCAGGCTGAAAAGTTTAGTTTTTAAAATGTGTATTTTAAATATGCGTATAAAAATGTTTGGATTAGGTATGCCATAGCTGCTTCTTTCTATATTCTAAACTGCTTTTTTGATCTCTGGATGGGTGGGCAAACCTCACACTGTCACTCCCACCCGTGAGCATTTCTGGACTGTGGGCGGAACCAGCGCACACGGCACAAACCCACGCAAAGAACATGCAACGGTCACACCACGGGATCTAAACTAGCCACTAACACCACTGTACTAGCCCAAAACATGCAAAAACAAGCAATTAATCAAGACGTTTTAAATATACGTGTTCATATATACAGTATAAACATATGCATTTCAATTATACGTATGTATACAACTTCATTAATTATGATACATGCATCATGATTTGGTAATTATTAACGTTTAAGTTTCTTTTTGTTATGTATAACTACACACATTAATACATGTTTTTTTTTGCTTTGTGAATGTGTGTGCGCAGCTGAACACGTGACGCTGGCGAACTGAGAGCCGTCAGGAGCATATGCTGCGCGCGCACACACACACACACACACACACACACACACACACACACACACACACACACACCTGATCGACACTGGAGATGCAGAACTGATTTCTGAGAGCGGATTAATTTAAGGTAAGACTCTGATTCTTTTATAGTGTGACTGTACAAATCCTTCCATTGGCAGATGATGATTATAGTTTCATCATATAGATTAATCATAAGAACAAATACGACATGTTTGATCTTTCTGCTAAAAGGAGTGTCGCTTCACATTTCTTTGGCTCTGGCTAGTGTGTTTTAAGAGAGAAGAGGGGGATGCAGTTGTAAAACTGAACTGAATATTCTATGAACATATATGGAAGAACACAAACACACACAGGTGTTGCTTTAGTTCCCAGGTGGGATGTGAGGAACATCGCTGACATGTCGCTACTCCATGGTTACGGCTCATCTATGCTACGTCTATTCAATTAAAAAATTAAAATTCCCTTGAATCAACACTGACAAAAAGAAATGTTTTTTTTTAATGAAAGATATTTAATGAAATGTATAACTAAATACATTAATCAAATGTATTCATTTAATACTTACTGTGTGTTTTACGGTAATGTAGTGCTGTGAGGAGACATTTGTAGCAGCATCTTTTTGCTACAATACTCATGTAAAACAACAAATAATTGGCTGCTGTAGTAAAGTATCTATTTGCTGATGTATATAACTTATTATTCCCAATTGAGAATTTCTCAAATGTCGCAATTGTATGAAATGAACAAACCAGAAATGTCGGTTCAAATATTTGCCTGTATATTACATTTACATATTCAGGCATTCAGAATGTTTTCAACGAAGATACAGAAAAAGCAGATGGATTATCAAGGAGGCATCTTCACAGTTAGAGGCGTGGCTTAACACCTCCAGCATCCCTGATATGCACCAATCAGAGCCTGATGTTCTGCAGGCGCGTGAGAAAAGAACTCCAAGGCCAGGAAACACAATGGCCGGCAGAATCACGCTGCCCCTGAGACTGATGGAGAGAGGACGGGCTCCATGTTCATGCTGAAAAGAACAGATCTTGTCTGGCAGAAACAATAAAGCCAAGGTCTGCAATCTAATTCACTGAAAATACTCAGAACTCGGAGAAACTATGGCATTTCAAAGAAAATAAAGTGATAGAGAGGGCGAGCGTTTGAGTTGATTAGTACAAGCTTCTTTAAAGAAAGGACACACTTTCCAGCTTTTAAATAAAAGCCACACGGAGAAGAAAAGATAGAAAAAATTTTGGAGTTTGGTTTATTCATTAAGCCGCTGGCGGTTAGCGGTGGACTTTTCTAGCGTCTTGGATGGCTCTTTGTTCTAATGGATGTCTTTGCTAAAATGCCCCAAGTTGGCCCTAAATATGCTTTTAAAATTGAGTTTGATCATCTCAATCTCTTGACCAATCACTTTGGCTCAATGGTTCAGACGAGTGCCTACATGCAGAAACTCTATGGTCTACAGAGGATTGACTCCATGACTGAATGAGTTTGATGGTTTCTAACGATCTCTAACCAAAGTGTTCTTGTTCTTAACAGGCGTTACAATGGCAGCATCTCTGACCAAGCACAAGAGTCTGTAAAAATGGAAGGCCACTTGAAGATGGATGGTCCGCATGTGTCCAACATTGACAGCAACTCCTTGATCAAAGCCGTCTACCTTAGTCGACTTCGTCTCACGCGATTACTTTTGGAAGGTGGTGCCTACATAAACGAGAGTAACGAACATGGCGAAACTCCCCTGATGGTTGCCTGCAAGACCAGTCACACGGACAACCAAAGCGTCTCCAAGTGTAAGATGGTGGGATACTTGCTGGAGAGTGGTGCCGATCCGAACATCCAAGACAAGAGCGGGAAGACTGCGCTGATGCACGCCTGCTTGGAGAAAGCTGGTCCTGAGGTGGTGTCATTGCTCTTGGCAAGCGGGGCAGACCCTTGTCTTGAGGACCACGCTGGTTCCTCGGCTTTAATATATGCCATTAATACCAGTGATGAAAAAGCACTCGAGTTACTAATCGAGGCCTGCAAGGTGCAAGGTAAAGAAGTCATCATCATCACCCCAGAAAAACTAGCATGTGGAATGCAAGTGGTCAAACAGAATGTGCCTATTCCTTCACCTGCAATGGTGGACCAATGGGACAAGAGTCACTCCAGCAAAGCTCCTTGTGCTTCTCCATCTGATATTCATCTTAGCACCTGGTCACAGGACTCCCTTGTGTCCTCCAGTCATGCAGAGTTTTCCCACCAAAGCATGACAAGCTCCCAGCCAACATCTCCGACTCGCCAGCCTTCCTCCCTGGTGCGCAACCGAGTCCACAAACTGCACAACCTGCAGAGACTTTACTCAGAACCTTGGCTGAAGATTCCTCCGTCTTTCCTGGCTCAACAAAACGACAAAAGAACCTCTCAAACCGAGGAACTTCCTGACATCACTCCTGAAGAAGAAAGGAGTATCCAAATGAAGAGACAAGCTTTCGGCAACACACCACTCTCACGACACTGCAGCATGGATCTCAAAGAAGCTGCCGGTTTGAACCAAACCATCAGTCATAAAAACGGTTCCACCTTTGGTGAAAGCCTCAGGCCAGAGGGGGCGTTGTGTCGAAACGTTTCCTTTGACGGTTTATCATCGTTACACTCTCTGTCTCATCCCAATCTTCATGCCAAAAGCGGTGTGGATGCATTGCCAGCAGACAAGGCCCAAGACAAGTCCATGCCCAATTTGGCAGTGTCTAGTCTTCGTAATATCATCCAGAGACGGAAGCTAGGGATGGACCACTACAGCTCAGATTCCCAGCTCTCAAGGGACCAAGAGGACAGTAAAGGACAAGACAAGAAGAAACTTTATTCACAATCTCCTAATTTGTTGGGCTCCAGAGAGTCTCTTGAGCTGATCCACATGAGCAGGAAAAATCCCAACAACTATGAGCGTCGAGGCTCCGGAGCACTTTTGTTAGATTCCAGCTTCCATCCTCGAGCTGGCGTCCTTCCACCAATAAACCCTGGCGTTAAGGTCCCAAGCATGACTTCAAGTGGATCTTCAGTGGTCACCTGCTCTGACAGCAAAGGGGTTTGTGGCATTGTTGGAGGAACCAAATCCTGCTTTCCCTCTGCTCCTGCAGGCTTTCCCAAGGACCACAAGACGAGGAGGATGCTGATGAGAAGGCACTCCATGCAAACAGAGCAGCTCAAGGGAATCAGGGACATCACCGAAATCTTTGGTCACTGAGTAGATGTCAGTTTTTCACGACTCTGCAATTGCTGAATTTATTGCTAAGGAAAAACTGCTTGGAATTTTTTTGGGATCTTTAAGCGCAAAACAAATTGCAGAAACATACGTTTAAAACATAAAAATATTATTTATAACTTGTTTCTCATATATAAATAAATCAATATAGATAATAAATATTTTACCTAAACTAGGTTCAAGAGATCTCCGTCAAACAAAAGAGTATATAATCTGTTAATTTGATGACACTCAAAGTGACTTTTTGGGCACAATTTGGAACAAATTATTAAATCAAACACTGTTTGTCGTCTTGGTATATCAGACTTGGACACAAATCACTCAAACACCAGCTATACAGCTACCTTGAAACAGAATAGCACACAAGAACATTTCTTTAACTGAGCAAAAAACACAAATCAAATTGGCAGCAGGTGACCATTTTGGTGTTTTGGGAAAATAATGTAAACATCAATTTCAAATTTAAGTTTTAAATTTTTGTTTACAAGTTTTATTTACATACCAAAAAAAAAATTAAGCTATTTTTCAATTTTTGGACTGAGAAATTACTAGAAAATGTCTCAAAAAAAAAAAAAACACAATAGAAATCATGCTTTGTAACATGGATCGTAACTGTTTATTTCGTAAAAGTTTTATTGTGGAGTTACAATCAGTAGAACGTGCAAATATTGCTATTATTTCTTTGTCGTCATTTGTTTTGTTTTATTTTTTATTTATTTATTTATTTTATAAAATGGTCAGTCATGGGATATTTTGGTAAAAAAAGACATTTAATTAACCGCATACACAGAATAACTGGAAGAGTGTCTATAGGCGCTTTTGTGCAATGTCAAGGCTAAAATACAATAAATTAAAGACCCTACAAAACCAAAGAGTGTTGTTCGTTCAGTGTTTGTGCAGACAGAGACAAATAATAACAAGACCACACGTTTGAATATTTATCAAAAATTTATTTCTACATGGCATACATATTAGAAACGAATGATGTTTTAGAAGAACATCCATAGGTCCCACACCAGATCAATGATCAATTAAATCTGTTTGTAAGGAATAAATAGATATACATTGTGCAAACTGGTACAGTTCGAGAGCTTTTCTGAAGCGTAAAAAGACGTTAACGGTGATGAATTGTTTAACCGACAAATAAAATAATTTACCTCCGCAAATTCCAATCTTCGTCAACAATCATTGCGCTTTCTAAAAGGTCAAAGTTCAGAACCTCGATTTATTACTGTAAAGTTAAAACTAATGAAACCAGGATCTGATTAACCACAGTAAAAGTGCATTTAAGAAATGAAAATGATTTGAAGATCCAGCTCTTTATGATTTCAGAAATGTATTTTGAGTCAGTTCATCGATGAAGACTTCAATGTCGTATCGGTCGTTCTGTAGAAAAACCACCAGGCAATTTACAGCGGTAGTGGTGATTGTAAATAGCTTGAGACGTTTGGCATACGTAATGGAATACAATCAAAGTTGTTGTCGATAATAAAAGGTAGTGTAACAGACAGAGCGGTTATTCGTTCACTAAACGGTTCGAACAGGCAGTTGAAGCGGAAAACGAGTGTTAATGGCGTTAAACATTCTGATGTCCGCTTCCTGCCTTCCGGTTTCTCCTCCGATGCTACTTTGGCTTTTAAAGAAACTGGGATTTGGATTTAACCGACGCTAAAATCTACTTGTTGTACTTAGACACGTAAAACCAGGTCCTATCAAAAATAGCAACTTTAGTCATGGGAACGAATCCAAAAATAGTGTTAAGCTCATTACTAGCTTAATCAAATTTACATGATTTAAACAATCAAACCAGGATTTGTTAACACTCACAGACCAAGCCACTGGAATAGCCGTTACATACTTGTACTTAGTACAATAATCAGCAAAGACCACCTTCGCGTGGACTTGACGTCCCCATCAAACGACGACAGCAAATGATGCCTGAAAAGAACAGATCTGAAGATGTCTCACATGCTTGTTCATTGTGAACGATCAACCATTAGGCTTCCTGGTATTTGACAATCTAATGTCTAATCCAACCATTTTATCAACACGCTCTCAACACAATTGAACCAGCATTTGAGCGAGTCCCAGTCTTGCGTCTTCCGGTCGTAGAGATCGGCGTAAGATCTGAGATGCATGGACTCACCATCACCAAGAGGTGAGATATGGATTGGGTTCCTGGTCCAGAGTCTCCTCAGCTTTCAGAAGCTGTGTGTGATATAGAAGAAGAACTCCATGTCCATAGCTTGATGGGGAACACAGGAGGATCCGCCGTGGATGACGGGGATCAGAGCTCCATCCAGATCGTTCATGTACTTCTGAGGAAGGAGGGAACCCGCAGAACCTGCTTGGTACTCCACCTGACGTGAGGGAAGAAAAAAACATCAGCAATAGATTAGACACCAGCAACAAAGCTCTAGGTTGGTTAACTTCAAGCAGCTTTAACAAAAAAAAAAAAAAAAACAACCGTCCTTGTTGTGAAAACCAGACTGTAGGCCTTGAACATATAGAGATGGGAAAGTTTACGCTATATTGACAAAAGTGATCACTAACTCGTCCATATCATCAGAATTAGAAGTTCCAATCACTTCCATGGGCACAGGAGTACAGTCGACACGGCTTTATTGGGTTAAAGGTGGCAGCTGCTCTATTGGGACAAATTTGAAATTTCAACTTATATCTCATCACGCAAATTTCTGCCTCAACAGCGGTTAATTTCTTGAATGGAAAAGGTGATATTGCCATCTGCAGGATTCGGAAGGTACTGGAGGTACTATTATGAGCTACATTTCTTGGCGTTCTACATTTCTTGGCGTTTTCTTTTTAGCCCAAATTCAGGAGTATTTAAAGAGAATTTAAGCTCTTTTAAACTAGGATACTTTACGACGTTTACACAGATCTTCTTGGAATTGGTGACTTGTGACGGAGTATTTTTTTACAGTAAAGTATCAGTACTTTTACTCAAGTATGGTTTTCAGGCACTCTTTACACCTCTGTCATTTTCTCTCGCAGTCAGATGCTCACCATGTCAGAGTCGGTGGAGACTCTGAGGGCGAGAGAGTTGATGCCGTTTGCCACCAGCACAGACAGATGTGGGCACAGGGCAGCACAGCTGGCAGTGGAGATCTCCCTCTGGAACTGAGCGGACGACGTGAGGACGGCAGGAAGGGAGATATCCGAGGACTTCAGCAGATAAAAGACCTGCACGTGGGAAGAGATGAGAATTCAACGTGGGACAGAATTCCCAGAGACTGGCAGGAAGCAGGACGCACCTCTGTGCACCTGATGGTTCGACCATCCATCTCAAAATCAGAATCCTGCTGGATCCGGACACTGAACAACCCCTCGAGAGACTTGCCATCCACCGGACTGCTGACCCTGCACCAGCAAAAACAAATCACGCCCCAACCGATCATGTGACAGTAAACATTCAGGGCGTGGTTACATGCCCTGAGTAAAACATTAGGAAATTCTGAATCAGATCAGATGAGGTCACTTCTGGACCAATCAGGAGAAAGCCTGCATATTCACCATAATTATGTTAGATAAAACTTTATGCTGAATCTCCTTAGGTTTATCTTTAATTTAGAGTGAGTTTTGCGGTCCTATTTGTTTTTCCTTTGTTAGTTTAAAATGATTCTGTTTGTTTTAAAATCTTAATTTTCAGATTATGAGGGACCAATTATAAGGCCAATTATTGATAACCATCAATTAAATCTATTTAAAAAAATGTATCTGCTGCATCCGATCATGAGCATGTTGATGTTTTTTTTTTGTTTTTAAGTGTTTGGGTACAGTCAGAAGAACCATTTTAAACTGACCTACTGGACATTTGTGGATCTATACATCAATATATCTATAAAAGAATATATCATATCATAAAAGATGCCAAACCACTCCAAACACCACAGCAATATCTCAGTTGAAAAAAGAAGTGATAGGTACCCGGCATTGACTGGGGCGCTCCACTCCACCCAGCGCACGGTGACGTTTTCACGCGTCTCATCTGAATCCGCCTTCCCACAGGGAATCTGGAAGTCGGCCTGGTCTCGGAGAGCCTGCCGCAAACCCTCCATGGTCTCGGGTGGAATCTGCACCATTAATCCGTCTGAAGACAAGGAAAATGCATGAGGATTGTGCTACAGGAACCTTTCAAGCTGACCTTTGTGTAAGTGTTACCCTCCACAATGCTGGATTTGGCAATGAATCCCGACGAGGCTTTCAGAGCGCCATTAAAAACCACAAAACTAGCGCCAGTCACTGCGAAAACATTGCATTAGTGCCACAGTGAAGAAATGTTCTCACAGATGAAGACGCAGTGGAATATCTTTGCAACAAAATGACACAACAGTAATTAGTTTTGTGTGATAAATACGTGTAGACTTGTGTCAAATTATGATAATTAAAATGAGTTTAGGGTTGTATTAATCATTTAATAAGAAATATTTAATACAACTACTGCATTTACATGAATTTAAGCAGCCCCCGAATTGAAAAAAAAACCTACAATTTCTTGAGAAATACTTTTATTCACAATCTAATATAGATATAATTTGTTTAACTTGACAATAGATTGAAAAATCTATTCTAGTGTCTTTTTTCCAATAATAACATTTTTTTTTTTACTGTATTGTTTTTTCCATTAATTTTTTCCTCTACATAATTTTAGTTTTAAATTTAATAGAAAAAGCCTTTAATGGTCCCACAGTGGGGAAATTTTATTGTATTTTAATTTTTTGTATCTTTTTTTTTTTATTGCGTTTCTTTGCTCGCTTACACCCCGCTCCCCCAAAATCCCATGTTTAAATGCTGGACGATCGGAAAATACATTTCACTACAGGTTATACCATGTATAATGTGTATGTGACAGATTAAATTAGAATTTGATAAAAGCATATAAGCATGTCTGCCTCCAGAACTGGCGAACTTGTGTTGGCATGCATGTTGTGTGTCCTGTAAGGATCTTAAGTGTCATGAAAGTTGCCAATAAATATAAAATGGAATGAATTATTATATGAATTATTATTATTATATTTACATATTTTTTAAATATGCGCATATATGCACCAACCGAGTCTAAAATTGGAAAAAGGGGTACTTATATTCACGTAAATACGGTAGTTTGGTCTCTTTGCCATAGAGAAGACAGTGAAAGTGAAAAAGCGTGGGAACGGGAACCAACCTCTTCGGGTCTTTCCTGGTATACTGTTGGCTTGAGTCTGGTAGCTTCCGTCCTCGTTCTGGAGGCAAACCAGGTGAGAATCGGCCTCGGTGCTAAAACAGGCCCCGAAACTGATCACATGCTCATTGGAGGAGTTCACCACCTTCAGCATCTACAACAGAAAAAGGAAACGATTATCCACAACAAAATCCACAGGGGGACTGCAAGCGTCCAGCAGAGCCAGTTCACACCTCATTGAACCTGGACTTGGGGATGTCGATGTAGCTGTTGCCCATCTCCATGTGGACCCTCAGGCCGTCCACCACAGGCAAGCTGTACTGGTAGTTCCGCAGGTCCTGAGAAAAAAGGTAAAGAAAAAAAAGACAGAATAAACTATTGTGTATTCATTGAAAACCGCTATACTTCCTCGCCATCTAACATGAAAATCTGAATAATTAATTAAAGATTCAAGATTCAAGATTCAAAAAACTTTATTCATCCCCAGGGGGAAATTGCTTTCTCGGTTACAGTTGCTCAACCGAACAAAAAAAAAATAAATAAAATACACAAAAGAGAAATATAATAATAATAATAAAAGAAGCAAAAAATAGAAATGTACATCTGCATAAAAAATCTCTGTATAATACAAATAAGTAAAAAAGTGACTAACAATAAATAGTGGCATGAAGGTATTGCACAAGACCAGAGAACGAAGTAAGAGTCCCTGCACTTATGGAGAGGAGTTGTACAGCCTGATGGCCACAGGTATGAAGGATCTCCTGAAGCGTTCTGTGGATCAGTCTCTGGCTGAAGGTGCTCCTCTGATTGAGCAGCACACTGTGTAGCGGATGAGAAGGGTTGTCTAGGATGGAGTGAAGTTTTCCCAGCATCCTCCTCTCCGCCACCACATGAACAGGGTCCAGCTTCACACCCAGTACAGAGCCAGCCCTCCTGATTAGTTTGTCCAGTTTGTTTCTGTCAGTCACCTTCATGCTGCTTCCCCAGCAGACCACAGCATAGAAGATGACGCTTGACACGACAGCTTCATAAAACATACGTAGCAAGGTCCTGAGCCGCCTTATAAAGTACAGCCTGCTCTGGCCTTTCTTGACGAGTGCTGCTGAGTTTAATGTCCAGTCCAGTTTATTGTCTATGTGCACTCCAAGGTACTTCTAGTTCTCGACAATCTCGACTGCCTCGCCTTGGACAGTTTAAAAAAAAAAAAAAAAACATAAATAAAAAAAAAAGGATATTGGAGGTTTTTTTTTTTTTTTTTTTAACAAAAATATGAACGAGTATCTGTACTCTATACTCCACTATTAGGAAGTATAGTAAAGAGAACAAAACGAAAATATAGTAGTGAGTGAGTGAGTTTGTCAAAAATGGCCACTCGGGGTAGTATAGACATTACGCTGCATTTAACCGTCCTGTAAAGCTACAAATACAAACCCAGAGCAGTGGTCTTGTTTGAGTTTTGTTACCAATACAAGCACTTAGCAAACATACAAATATGTATTTAAGGAAAAAAAAAAAAAAGAATTGTGGAAAACCTTCCCTAATCTTGTGTGTTCTCTTCTCTCAGATCAAACACCAGAGATGTCACAATCTGATTTTTAATATTACCATTTAAATTGATCAAACTTCATTTTAGAAAATTCAAATTTTGATCTCAACAGTAATGAAGAATGTTGAAAAATAAAGAAAAAACTATTCATTTGTCTTCATTAGTCGAGCGTGACGGTAAAAACTGGCCATTTGTTTGCTCTAATTGTTTACCTCTAAGAAGAGGAACTTGACACAAGTTAAAGACACATTCTTTATGATTTAAAAGAATGGGTTTGTTGCTGCATGACTATTTATTAACAGTGTTTAATGTAATGTTTAATTATTAATAATGAGACTTTCTAGAGTAGAAAGATGAGTATGTCTGGTCAGATCAGGAGCCCAAAACTAATCGTGACATCGTTATAAAAATGGCAAGAATGTAAATGAACAATGTAAACACAGAAAACATAGTTCTGTGAATGTTAACATCAGTAACTAATTTTAAAATGAACTTAAAAGGTGATTGTAAAAGTGAGATCTCACCGTGAGCAGATTCATGATGGTGTGTCCTGTCTCTTTAAACACAGAGTCGCGGAAGCGCACACTCACCACCGGGCAGGGATACGCTAGTTAAAATAAGCAAAACATAATTTCAGCTACGCAAAGGCACGATTGACATCTCAATTCAACATTCTCCGGTGTGGATGTGGCGCTCACCATTATGATGTGACCCCAGAGCGAGCAGAAGCCGGAGAGGAAAGACTTTGGCCCAGGGCACCTCCAGTTTCTGGATCAGAACCCCAAAGAGGAAAGAGGCGCAGGGCAAAGCCAGACCGTCCAGCGGTTGAAAGCTCGGCGAGAAGAACAGAAAGCCGCCATGTTCTTTGCTGCCGAGGAAACTGTCAGTGAAGGTCAGATTGCCGAGATTCTCAATGAACTTCCCTAAGGAAAACAAACAAACTTTAAATTTAAAAAATTAAAAAAACAAATCATAAAAAAAAAATGAAGATTAAAAAAGATAAATATAAATAACAGAATTAAAAAAAAAAATTAAGAAAAACTAAATTGCTTTGATTTTGGCTTTATGCATTGGTTTTTAAAACATTTACAAAATCAAGTCAAAATAACACACATTTTAGACATGTTGTAAAGAAGAAGGAAACAAAAATCCCTATGAAACGTAATAAAAATAATCATACCAAAGTACAATATAATGTACAGTTGAGGACGAAATTATTAGCTCTGTTTAAAAGCACTTTTAAAATGAAGCTTATTAACTTAGGATCTTAGGTTGATCTTAGATCCTTAAATACGTTTATTAATGAACTTATTTGAACACAAATATATTTTATGTACAGTTTAAATAGTATTAAGTATATAACTGTTAAAATTTTCATATAATAGAACATCTATTAATTTATTTAGCTGAATATTAAAAAAAAAAAAAA
>CM051494.1:11277297-11294817 GCA_028031935.1 Paedocypris micromegethes | reverse complement strand
TTTTTTTTTTTATCAAATTATTTTAAAAAATCTGGCCGTCAAAATTAATTTGTTGATCATTTTAATTTTCAAATTTAAATTTAAATAATTTGAAATCAAATTATCAATGATATGAGTCCCTCCAGGATTTCACAATTTCAATGGGCATTATTAAAAAAAAAATAAATAAATAAATAAAATAATGAAATACAGAAATGGTAATAAATAAATAAATAAATATATATATATATATATATATATATATATATATATATAGTTTATTTTATTATTTTACTTTAAAATTTCACAGTGGCCTGCTCTACACATGAGATAATTCCCGCAGTAAATATAAGTCATCACCCCAAAAACCTTTTTCGGATTTTAAACCCTTCTGAGATGCTTCCTCACTTCTCCAAATACTGTTCATCCTTCAGCTTGTTCTCTTTGAACACAATGTTTAATAAGATTAACGCTGTTAATTCCACCAACATGTTGATTAACTTTTTTCCACAACCTACAAACAGCTCAACATCTCTTGTGTCAATATTTTCAGCTTTTACTACGTAAAATAATAGTTAAAAAAAAAAAAAGTAACATTGGAATCTGGAGAGCACTTGGTTAGATAACTAAATGTCCAAACTTTAATGCTATTCACGTGTGGTTAATGGACACGTTTGTCGAGATCCCGAAATAAAATGCAGCGTTTGATTGATTTTAGCAACTGTAGTCGTGTGAAAAGCTGGAGGGACTGACAGTGGTCCTGACTGAATGTGTGAATATGATTATATACTTTATGTTTAGGTATTAGTCCAATGTTAAACCTCAGGGACCACGTCAGAAACCAGTGTGTTAACTAAACGTCTCATTCTCATCGAAGAGGTTTGTGATGGTGAAAGGAAGTGTGAGAGTGGGTGAGGTGATGGTGAAGAGCCGAGAGCATGCGAGTGAGTGTCGTACCGTCATCGCCGGGGTGTTTGAGGACAGACACGGGGACCATGACGGTGGGTGGGGGAGAGTTGAGGGTCCCGGCGGCGCGGGCCTGCTGCATGGGCGGGATGGTGGAGCAGTACTCTGATGGGATGTTGGGATTGGGGCTGGGCCCAGTGGGGCTCATCATTCGCTCATGAGCTTGAGCTGCGCACAACAAACACACAATGCTGTGAGCAAACACGGGGAGAAACGGTGCGCGTGCGAACCCACAATGCAGACACGTGGAAAACGGCATGACATTGTTCTCTGTGTGACCCAGTAGTTGTGACGTGATATTCGGATCACATCGTAAAAAAAAAAAAGAAAACAGATCACTGATCAAACACTGTACACAACGTCCAAGGTACAGGAAGCAAACGTAGAATAATACTGTAATATTATTAATAATAATAATAATAAAAAATGTAAAAAGTCATATTATAGACTATTAATGCCAACACAAAATGTTATGATGCGTGCAGTGTTATTTATGGTTATAGTTATGTTTATGTTTATTTAAGATGTGTGCAGTGTTATTTATGGTTGTGTTTATGTTTATATATGATGTGTGCAGTGTTATTTATGGTTATGCTTATGTTTATGTTTATTTATGATGTGTGCAGTGTTATTTATGGTTATGCTTATGTTTATTTATGATGTGTGCAGTGTTATTTATGGTTATGCTTATGTTTATGTTTATTTATGATGTGTGCAGTGTTATTTATGGTCATGTTTACGTTTATTTATGATGTGTGCAGTGTTATTTATGGTTATGCTTATGTTTATGTTTATTTATGATGTGTGCAGTGTTATTTATGGTTATGCTTATGTTCATTTATGATGTGTGCAGTTATTTATGGTTATGCTTATGTTTATTTATGATGTGTGCAGTGTTATTTATGGTCATGTTTACGTTTATTTATGATGTGTGCAGTGTTATTTATGGTTATGCTTGTGTTTATTTATGATGTGTGCAGTGTTAGTTATGTTTAGGTTTATTTATGATGTGTGCAGTGTTATTTATGTTATGTTTATTTATGATGTGTGAATTGTTATTTATAGACATGTTCATGTTTATATATGATTTGTGCAGTGTTATTTATGGTTATTATGCGTATTTATGATGCGTCCAGTGTTATTTATGTTCATTTATGCACGTGTATTTTCTTAATTATATTGATGTGCTTATATATACACAGTATTCTCTGTTCTATATTCTTTCTGCTATTGTGAAATGAAATTTCCCCGCTGTGGGACAAAATAAAGGCCTTTTCATTCCATTAAGTTGATTGCCATTTCAGCTTCAGTGGCCATTCATGGCAAATACACGATTTAAAACTTAAATGCAAAATATACAGAATAAAAAAAAAACCTCTACATGAAACCATCATTTATAAGGTTGATAAATCTGCAAATAAATGCAAGTAAAAATGCAAATAAATCACAAAGACTGAACCAGAGCCAAATCACAGTCAATAACCAATCATTTTGCAGCCTTCCGTCCATAAATGACATTCGTTTACGTCTGGAAAAACTCGCCAAACTACAAAACAAACACTCCTGAGGTTTTCAGAGCAACAACAAGTGCTATTGTTCAAGCCCGAGTAACTAAATATACCATCCTTTCTGGAACACGTCGAGACAAACACGAGCCAGATGCAGAAACCCCGAGAGAACAGCTGGAATTACACCATTACAATCTGTGAAAAAGCTCTACCTTACGCCACATGAGGTGTGAGAAGCGAGAACACCAGTCACACGCCCAGCTGGGATGCGTCCATGATCTTAACCAAAGGTCTGATCAGATAGCAACGGTCCTTATCTACGGTCAAGCTGTCGGGAAGAACGCAAAGTCCAACTTCATCCCGCGGAGAAAACGATCTCAGCATCAGTGAGTCATCGCCTGGCCAGGACGGCGTGTCCTTCACGGTCCGGAACCATCCACACACACGCTGCAGGAAAAGTTGACAGGAGTGAAACTAACGGCTTACCTCACCCCGGCCGGGGCGAAGCGTCTGCCATGCCGACAGGACGCATCTCACACTCCTCTGAGCGGAGGAGTGTGTGTTTGGGTGAGTGTCACGTATACTGCACCAGGTGGGTCCTGACACACACACACACACACACACACACACTCAAGGACATGCACCAGTGCCCTGGCTCCACCCAGCCCTGCACCAAACCCTGCGAGAGCTGACGCTCGGTGATAAATGTCCTTTTTAATGTGCAAATGGACGTCGGCGTGGCCACACACTGCGCGCTGACCTCCTTCACACACCCTCGCCGGAGGAAAAGACACACTCCATCCTTCCCATTAAATCAATTAGAGAAACAACAAGGACGCAAACCTTCCGAGGCAAGTTCTACGCTTCATTATTAGAGACACTGCGAGATGTCGGTTATTCAAATCCAATGTCGGCAAAACAGGCATTTCTTTTTTCAAATAAATGATTTTTTAATGATTTGTCTTTTTTTAATAATCAAATATATACATAATTGTTAAACTATTTTGTGGTGTGTGTGTGCACCAGTGTATGTCTATGCATGCATGTATATATGTTTATACATGCTATTCAATTTTTGATCACTAATTTCATTAATTATTAACATGTATTGATGTTTCAGGTGTGTTTACTGGTGTCGCTGTAGAATGTGAACCGGCACTGGGACGTATAGTATGTTGAAGTTTCTCAGCGGTTCCTGGGTCATTAAAGCTGAAGGATGACTGCGATAGGTCTTCTGGAGACGGAGAGGATCATTCATTTCCAAGACGAAGGTTCCGGAGTTAATAACTCGTGAGAGAAGGGCGGTTTAAGAGAGTCAGAGCGAGCCACTGTCCTCCTGTGTTTTCTTTTCTAGCTTGCTCTTCTGGTCATAGTCTGAACAACAATGGACATTTTTTTTTCTCTTTTAACTGATTCTTTTTCCCCCTATTTTTGAACACAGATAAATAATGGACATTTTTATTTTTTAAAGACTATTTTTTCCCCTAATGTGCATAGCGACTTTGGGTTGGTCTCGAACTAAGAAAAGCGCTATATAAATAAACTTCTGGTTCATTTGAATGCTGGACTAACCACTTATTTGGATCCAGTGGTGTAAAGTACTTGAGTAAATGGACTGTGTTGTTTTACCTAAGTATTTTGGCTACTTTGAACTTGTGCCAAGTATGAAAAAAATATATAAGCAACTTTTATTCTCTACTTGACTACATTTGTGATTAAAAATCTGTACTCTTGACCACATTACATTTGAATAGACACTTATCGTTACATTGCAACTGTGCACGACAAGTCGGCATCTTTTTTTATTGTGGTTAATTTCTTGTTTTTTAAAACCTCATAAATAAAGAGTTTCTTGTTTTTCCACATTTCTTGGGGTTTTTTGGGACTAAAATCAGCACGAGCAAAATACTTGTACTCTTTACTTTGCGAGTACAAGTCTTCTGGAATTGGTGACTTGTAACAGTAAGGTATTTGCAATTTTACTCAAGTATTGTTGTCAGGTACTTTTTACACCTCAGTTTGGAACAAGTCCTAAAGTCCCGAAACAAAACATTTTATGCAAGACAAATTTAGTTCTCTGCTAGTCTGCAAACACACACCACACGAAAATCACAAATTCAAACACATATTTATAAAACGTGTCACTGCTTTGCTCTTAAGCCGTGTGGAATCAGTGGCCCAGATCTAGAAAACTGAGCGTTCAAGCCTTCACTGACGTCTACGCTCACACACCAGCACGCTACTACTCAACACCTCTAAAATAGCTCTGATCTTCCTAGCGAGGACCAGAAAACCTGTAACAGCTTTGAAGGACCTAGGCAGAGTACTCAAAACATAGAATTGGGATAACACAAGTGGTGTGTGAGTGCGTGTTTGTGTTTTTAAATGTGTGTGTGTGTGTGTGTGTGTGTGTATTAGATCAGGCTCAATAAGAAAAACTGACATGGATTGGAAGCCCATAAAACGTGATTGGGGGAGCACTAGTGTGTGTGTGTGTGTGTGTGTGTGTGTGTGTGTGTGTGTGTGTGACAGATCATCAAATTGTAAGTGTAAGTGACTGATTTGGAGCCAAAGAAATGTTATCATAACATTCCTAAAATACCTAAAAACTTCTAATAGAAGGCCACCTCTAATAGAAGGCCATCATGACATAAGGGTTGAAAATTAGAAGGTCGTCTCTCTTAGAAGGCAACTTTCTCCAGGTAATATTTACCTGTGGCACTACTCAAGTGATTCTCAAAGTTGGGGGCACAGCCGCAAGGGGGGTGCGGACCCTCAGATAAAGAAAACAAAACAAAACAGTATATAGCCAAACGACAGAGTTGGAGATTAGTGATGGAAAATGAAAATGAATCATTCGTTCATTTTTTACAGAATGCGGGCCTGTCGCTCGGCTGTCAAGGACAAATGATCGGAAAGCATCCATGTGAACAAACTGCTGTCACGTGAATAACAAATCATTCACCGAGGAAATACATATCATACATTAGTTAATTTTCAACCAATCATTCACGAACTACATATCACTATTGGAGATACATTCGTTTGGAAAAGGCAAGACAGCATGAAACCCACAAAATTAAGACGACACATTGAGACACATTTCAAGTGGTGCAGGTGTTTTTTACAACTGCAAGTTGTTTAAATAAACATAATTCATGTTTAATGTGTAGTAATGAAATTATTTGGAAAAAAAATTTTTTTTTTTAAAACATTCGTTTTTTTCTATAAAAGTTTGAGAACCACTGTACTACTCTATCGCACCAGGTGTGTATTGGCAAAGACACACACACACTACGCACACGTAGTAACAGCAGGAACTATTTTACACTCGCTCTCAACCTCCAGCGACGGTCCGACAACCATTCAGTCAAAAAATACAGTGCCAACCTCTAGAAAATGTCTTAAATTTGCAGTCATTTAGCAGATGCTTTTATCCAAAGCGACTTACATTTCATTACAATTTTTACAACAACAAATTCCTGCTTTTCCTGGGAATCGAACCCATGATCACAATCTTGAAACACCAGCGCTCTACAGAAGACAACCTCTAATAGTAGGCCACTATGGCGGAAGGTTAGACAAATAGAAGACCATGACATTCTAACAGAGGTTCATAATCTAAATCAGGGGTGGCCAACCCGTGGCTCTTCAGGAGCTTTCACATGACATGAGTCACATATGCACACAATGCTACCTGTCGAAAAAGAACTAATATTATCATGTTGCTGTGGTTATTTTAACTAAATCTGGTTGAGCCGAGGTGTGTGTGTGTGTGCCCATGTGTATGATGTGGCTCTTAGCAAAAACACAGAAAAAAAGTGTCTCTTGGTCTCTGACTAGTTGATCACCCCTGATCTAAATGTTCTCAATGTGTAACAATAAAGCATAGTAGAGACAGACTAGCTCCGATAAGGTAGAGGATGCTCAGGTCTCACAACATTGATCCTAGAAGAACAAGTGATTTAATTTTCTCTACAGTGCAGAGCTTAAAGCCTAATTAACGGATCGTTAGTCTGGGCGGTAAATCTGCGCTCACTCACCCCTCTGGATGGTCACGTGACACACCACGCACACCCGCGCCTCCTTGTCCAGGTACTTCAGCCGGCACTTGCGGTTGCAGCAGCTCGCGCAGTAAACCTGCAGACCAGACCACATTCATCACGGAAGGCTCGCTAAATGCGCCACTTCATCTGTAAAAGCAGCCGTAAACTCTCTGGTGTCTTTTAGCAGGCATTATTTATTGGCCCGGCGCTTCCACCGGAGCGACTCTGTGCGGCAATTCAATCGGGAAACTATATCGCCGCTAAAAATAGCCCGCGCTGACCCAGCACAAGCAGCGCTATATTTAGCACCTCCGGAGGAGAATGAAACCGACTCTTACGTAATGAAAACAAAAGGCTTGGCACCGGGAGAGCAGGTGAAGAGGGAGCGTCATGAATAAACAGCAGCTCGTCCCACCGCATGTCCAGTCATCGATCCACACTGCGGTTACTTGACCTTCACCTCGGGACGTCGGCACCGTCCCAACTGCTGAGAAACTTTCAAAGTCACACTGGGACGTGAACACGTGACTGACGGAACCTGCCGTGGTCCAGTGACACGCTTCGTTACGTGCCTCTGACTCCGCCCATTACAAGCAAATTCCTTCTGTGTGTCTGGGGCTGGGCATAGTGGGAAATCAGACACTCTACAGAATTCCTGAAAGAGGGCTGGCTGAGTAGGGGTGTAAAATACTTGAGTAGATGGATATTTGTAACGTTACTTGAGTGTTTTTTTGGCTACTTTGTACTTGTGCCGAGTATCAAAAATATTAGCAGCTTTTACCTTACTAGACAACATTTGTGATTGAGTATCTGTACTCTTTACTCCACTACATCTGAATGGACGCTTATTGTTACTCGTTACATTGTGATTGAGCGCGACAAGTAATATTTTTCTACCGTGGATAATGTCTTTGGTGAATGAGGTGATATCGCCATCTACAGGATGCTGAAGGTGCGGGATGCTGTTTATCAGCTAAATCACATGAATTAGCTGTTGCACTTTTTTGCACACGAGTTTGACTTTTTGTTCATTTTTTATCTGTTTTGTTCTGCCATTATGAGTTAATTTCATTTCTATATTATGAAAAAAACTCTCATAAATAGTTTCTTGTTTTACGCATAGTTTTTTTTTTTTTTTGCTTAAATTCGGAACGAGAAAAATTGGATACTTAGCGACTTATACTCAAGTCTTCGTGGAATTAGTGATTTGTACTTTTACTCAAGTATGGGTTTTTAGCTACTTTTTTCACCTCTACGGCAAAGTACAAAACTTGTTGGATTTTGGACACTTCCTAAGCCTTTTAAATAATGCCTGAAGAATAGTCAGCAAAGTGTGGAACGAGAACCTCTAAACCGTTTGAACCTTGTGTGTCATCTACAGCAACAGTAAAGTTTAAGCAGCAGAACCGACAATGACATCACACGTTTACTGTAAGTGATTGAATACGTTTGCGTCAGCATTTGTGCTTGCGTTTATGTTGTACACTGCAGAGATAAATCACCAAGCCAGAGCAGCGTCTTACTGTCGGAAGCCTGATGCTTTCTGGAATCTTGACGGAAAGATCAAAACAGAGATGGTGATACATGGAAAACAACCCGATTCTGGAAGAATGTGTTTTGTGAATAATGATTCATGATGATGATGCGTTTTATTGTGTAAAAATTAGTACCATTTCGAAATAATGAATAATTTCAGTTATTCCTGTTGCTTTTTTCCTGGAGTCATTATGAACCACACTGGAATTATTATCATCAATATTTCGGCTATAATTGATGTCGAGTTCCCGCAATTAAAAAATCCTGTGACAAAGAAATATTCTGTGTTTACAATACAAACATATACATAATTGAGCAGTGGTTGATGAATAATAATTTCTAACTATCTTTTGTAATTACTGTTTGACCTATGTAACTAGATGATACGATTTTTGGAGAAAAAAAAAAGGGTAAGAGCAGGACACATTCTCTCAAAAAAAAAAAAATAATAATAATAAATTCAGAAAAGTATTCTGAACAACACATTTTCCCACATTTCTGTATAATCTAATTTAATATATAAATAATAATATGATACAATCATATATAAGATATCAGTTATTTTATACAGTATTTATTGCAATTTATAAAATTGTATGAAAGAGAAAAGTTGACAAGAAGAATAGAAGAAAGGGCAAAAAACTGTGACTGAGAGATTCCATTAAAACCAAGACAGACAGTGAAAAATGAAGACAAGAAGAAAAGAGAATGGATGGTGAAATCTGAACGATAAAGCTCATTCAATGTCAATGGGAAAAAACAATGAAAAAAAGATGAAAACGAGGAAAAGTATAGTGGTGAAAGTGAGACTATTCTACATGGATTTCTTAATTCTTGCTAAACATGTTTGTTTTCCTATCCGTTGTTTCCTAATGTCCTTGTTCACAATTTGCTCGTGACATTAGTTCTTTACATTTAAACGCAACTTTTGCAAGGACACAAACCTACCTTTCCACACGCTCTGCAGTGGTGTCTCCTCTTGGTGAAGGTGAACTTCTGAGCGCAGTTCATGCAGTTAGGAGCCTCCGAATCCGGGACCCAGGCGGGCTGCTTGGACCCCAAACCCTCCACGTCTTGTCCCAGATTCTCTCCATTTGAGTCTTCTAGTGGCTCTCCTGGATAAGGTGGAGGTTCGGAAAGCTCCGCGTAGTTATAACTGGGCTCATATTGCTGGACTGTAGGACGTTCGCAGTCGTAATCCACGGAATTTGGCGCGTGTTGCGAAGGCGGCGAAACCGGTGTGTCGTTCTCAACAGAAGGCTCCTCGACTACCGTTTGGGCCTGGTTGCTTTTGTGTCGTTCTGATGGAAGCTGGACAGTGTGGTTAGATGAATGCTTTGGTCTGGCTCCTCCATAACCAGACTCTTGGTTTGGAGAGCAAACGGACTGGATGTTCACCGGGCTGGCCATGGTTTCATGAGCGGAGTCTGTTCGCACTGGGCTGCTGTCCTGAGACGAAGACGAAATGTTAGATCCTTCACTCTCCTCCAAATATTGAAGCGAGCCGTCACTCTCAGGAGAGGCAAACGTCTCGACTTTACAGCTCTGAAGCTCCTCGTCTAAAAAGCGGTCAGCGTTGACCGTCAATTCTGAGTAACCTTCGTCGCAGACGCCGTTGGAATCCGTATTGACGCCCTGACCCATCAAAAAGGCATCGAGCTCCTCGTCCGTGACCATCATCACCGCCTGGTCACTTTCAGGCAGATAATCATTGGCAATAGCAAACTCGTATGAGTAGGTCGGGCTCTCGGCATATGATGGAGATCGCTTGCTTTCAGATGAGTTTTCGGTCGGCGATAAAGTGCGCTTGAAGTTTCTTTCAGGGTAGGGATCTGACATCGGAGAAGCTTTTTGTGGATTGGAAAGGATCTGAATCAACTCCGGTTCATCCTCGGGTGAAAAATCAGGCCGAGAGGAGGAGAAACGACTGGTACACCCATCCAGAGGAGGACGTAGATCCTCAGCTTCCCTCACCGCCGAGTCTGCATCCAGAACAGACACCTGAGGGTCTGAAGAAGCCACAAGGGAGCCACACATTGACACAGCCATTGGCAAGCAGGAGAGCGAATTAATCTTCTCAGGACTTGTTACTGAACCCGAGGTCTCTTCCTGGAGCTGTGCACCTTCGGCATGAGGCTGGACTGACACATCATTAGTTGGAGTAGAAGGTTCTGAACGACACAGATCATCGTCATCATGGACCGGACTGAATGAGTCAATGTTCTGATCACTGGCTCTTGAGCTCTCTGACGTTTTGAACTCCAAGGAAGTGGAGTTAATGGGACTTGCATTGGCTGGTAAAATAACATCCAACAGACTTAGAAAGCTAGAGTTCATCTCAGCATCATGTTGAGCCGGTAGAGCGGTAGAAAAGCTCTCCGCCGGAGTCTCAAAGTCTACTAGAAGATCACCTTCAGAGGCTTCCTCTGGAACTTTGTAATCACTAGGCTGATGATTGACAGAACCTGTATCACTGACCAGGTCACACACTGGCTTCAGAGATCGGTCTGGACAGGGAGGAGCTGAACTTTTCACACCCCTGTTGTCGACTGATGACAAAAGGTCCACATCGGTGAGGGGCTGCTCATTGTGTTTTTGGTGGAATCTGATGTTTCCTGACGACAGTTCATAGTGCAGGGCATTGACGTCTGGGAGTGTTTGTGAGACCGAGTGCTGCTCAGGAATGAGGTTCTGGAGATCTAAATGGTGACCTGGGAGGAGAGTGGGGTCTGAATGAGGATGAGCGATGGTGACTGGCTTGCTCTCAAGCTCTTCTGAAAAACAAAGTGGAACATTACATCACATGCTGATAAAAAAAGGACATTATTTTATAGCTATCATTTCAAAACGCATCCAACCTGCACCAAGTTCAAAGTCATCCAGAAGTTTGTCCAGGTCACACACTGCTGCCTTAAAATAGCTGTCCATCCTCGGGATGGTTATACCTCGCCTCACTATTCCTAGAGAGAAAGGGCGAAGTAAAAGCATATCAAGTATGAAATTATGGAACAATATTTGGAAAATATTTAGGAAAGGGCTTATGAGTTGTGTTGGGCAATAACAAAAAACTGACCGAGCACAAACAAAATTCCATTCACAAAATCTAATTGCAACCTGCCAATCAGCATCAGCGAGATCGTGACATCACATTACTCAAGGCGTTTTTCAATTTTGACTGTACAAGGCTGTCGAAATAATTAAATCACCAAATCTACAGAGAATTACTACCAACTTGTTGAGCTGACTACTGATTACTCCTAATAATTCTTTCGACGTCTCCTTCGCGTGAGACCAGCCACTATGCTATGGCCCCTCCCACTGACGCTGATTGGCAAGTTCTGTGATCTCGTAAGTTTAATTTGCGATCATATTTTCTTCAAGTGAAGGAAAGCATTGCATTTTTAGCCCACCACTTCCAAAATTAACATTGTTCCATAATATAAGGTGCATAAATAATATATAAAAAATAATATATGAATTTTAATTACTCCAATTAATCAATCTAACATTTTCAATAATACTGTTATTTTAGAAAGCAATAAAGAATAATATGTTCATAACCCATAATATAAGATGTAAATCCACATCAATCCTCAAATTGTGTGTAATTGAGCAAATGGTGTAACATAACCTCGTGAAATGATAAGCTTTACACATGTATAAAGTTGTACACACCTCTAAAACCTGAACTTTACAAGTGTAAACACCACTCAGGATTGTACAATAGTTGATTGTTGTGATTTGCACTATGCTAACTATCTTAGCCTGATGTTCCACTGAGGATTACAGTCCCTTTACACTGTTTTTATAACACAACGACATGATAAATGAGTAGAAGTAAATGTCTAGAGAGAAACCTCAGTGAAAATATCTTTAATTTTAAAATGGCCATAATGTAATGCTGTCTTTAAGTTACATTGCACATTGCGTTGATCCTATTTGTAGTTTTTACTGTTCGATTCAGTAAACATTGTAAAACCATCGTTTTAGTTTTGATGAATTGTTGCTTAAAGTATTTGCTCCGACACACACATTTTATGGAAATAAAAAGCACACACTACTAGCAGTTAGCATCTTGTCACACACATATGTAGAGGTAACCGAACCAGTGTATCTGTCATTCTGTCAATTACCTGAAACTGTAACATAGCCCGGTCGAGATAGTGATGCGTGACACTTTCCAAACTTTTCACTCTGGCAAGATTTCGGCGCTAGACTCTCGACGGCGTTTTCTTCAGCCCTGCCGTAAATTCCACAGACTTTGGGCGAGCGGCCATTTTGCGAGAGGGTCGTTTCGTTTTCTTAAAGGGGCCGCGCACTGTTTCTAAACTCGATAGCCTGCGCATGCGCGTGGTAGACTGAAAACATATATAAAGCGTAATAAAGATAAGAAAAATCATCAAAGTATTTTATATGTTTTGTCTTGTCCAGAGAAATTATTTATTTTTTCGAAGTGTATTTTCTGTGTCAGACGCTTTCACGTATTTTGACAATAAAATAAAACTAAAGCCAGCAGAACATTCCTCAAACATTGCAGAACTGTCTGAATTCCTGAAGTCATACAATGAATTTAATAAAAAGTTCCGGGCATGAAATCGCAAAAGGAAGTTGACCACTACTGGTAAACAATAGAAATGTGTCAGACTGGGTGTGTTCTGATAAGTGTGATTTCAATTTGTTAAATATTTGACTTGTGTCAAATATTATTAAAAATAATTATTATATGTACTTGCTTAAATTACGATTTTCTTTCTTCTTTTAAACTCCTTGTGTCTATCCTTTTTTCATCTTTTTAGCTTTACATTTGTATTTCTATCTATCTATCTATCTATCTATCTATCTATCTATCTATCTATCTATCTATCTATCTATCTATCTATCTATCTATTTTACCCATCCGTCTATCCATCCATCCATCCATCCATCCATCCGTCCACTGAGATGCGTAACATAACTAACAAGTAAAAACTTTTTTTATTTTGAATTCATGGCCATTGTCGACGATAATGTAGTCAGGAATATAGTCTGTAACTGTTTAACGTTGGTAATGAGTTTCAGTAATCGGTGACGTCACGAGGAGCAAAGTTTACTTGGCTTTCTTCAGGTGAACCGCGCGAGCTCTGCTGACGTCACTTAAGGGACTGGCCGCGTCACGTGACAGAACTTTCCCAACCTGTGTGTGTTTTTTCCTCTCGGAAACATGGTGCTAGGTTAAAACGTGCGATCTGCGGGAAAGGTAAAGCAACCCTTCCCTTTACACTGGCTTCTTGCTCGACTTTACGCGTCATTTTCTGCGTGCAGATAAAATGCGTCGAATTAGCGGATCTGATCGCGCTACGATCACATCTGTATTCCTCGTCGCGTAATTTCACTTTGCCGAGGCTTGTGTTGCATGTTTTAAATATTTCACGCATAAAGCGGTTTAAAAGCGAACGTATTTGATATCTGAGGTGATTCACTTTCCTTTACAAGTATTTTGACCTGTTATTCTCGCGGCCGTTTTTCTGTTTTTGTTTAACATCGTTGACTAGTACAAGGTGTACATTTCATTACGTTTAAAACCTTTCTGCTCATGTAAACTTCGTAAACTGCGATTATATTAAACAGAAAGCAATGTGTGTTGTCAATACATTGTACAGTACATTTATTATTTTAATAGTTTTTGTGTGTGTAGTATTTTACAAAGTAAACGTTTATCACATTATAGACGAATAACCAAACACATACAGTAATGTCAATATAATTCCAAGTTTGTAATTACTCGTTATGTTAATTTTTTTTTGTTTTTGTTTTGTTTCTCCTCAGGTGATTGGAATTATGTACGCAACAGAATTCTAACCAACTAACACCAGACTAATGTAAGTGTTTGTCTGAAGAGTTGTTCTAATCAATAATGTGTCTTTATTGGTAATGCATCGTGTGCTTTTCTCTTGTTTTGTCAGGTAAACTATGCGTGAGGATGAGCGTGTAGTTGTTTTGTGTGTGTTGTGTTAGTGATTACCCAATCAGACGTCTAGGTCTTGAACAGGCATGTTCTCCTCCGCTTCTCTCTGCTATACCTGTCTGGCCTTCAGTCGTCTCCTCTGTGGGTTTACAGCTGATAATGGATGACGGGCTTTGGTTTCACTCGCCTACTCGTTTCTGTGTTCGGGTTACAGAGATAGACTCGAGGATCAGCTGTGTCTTTAACTTGTATTTTACATGTATTTCACTTCTTTTCCACGTATGGAAAAGTAAATGCCAGTAAATTGGCTTTATTGACTGTAAAGATTCAAGATGAATGAATTTGTAATGAAAATGAACCTTATATTCAGTCATTTGTCAATTCTGTCATTTACTTTAATGTAGAGGTGTAGACCGTAGAGTACCTGAAAACCATACTTGAGTAAAAGGTACGGATACCTTACTGTAAACATTACTCTATTACATGTTACCAATTCCTAAAGTAAACGTTGTAAAGTATACAATTCGAATTATTTTACAAATACCTAATTTAGGCAAAAAAAAACTCAAAGAAATGTGAAACGGTCAAAAACTGCATCCATTACCTTTTAGCACCCTGTAGATGGCAATATCACCCGTCTGCTCAAGAAATTAACTGCAGTTGCGCACAATCACAATGTAACGAATAACGATACGTGTCCATTCAAATGTAGTGGAGTAAAGAGTACAGATACTCATTCACAAATGTAGTCAAGTAGAGAGTAAATGTTGTTAATATTTTTGATACTCTGTACAAGTGCAAAGGAGCAGAAACACTTAAGTAAAGTAACTCCATTTACTCAAGTACTTTACAGCACTTGTTTACTGTGAGACACCGTTGTTCCTCAGAAGTCAGGTGGTTATCTAAGGTGTTCTACTGTAAGGGATGGCTTTTAAAACCGCTCATTAGCTTGGAGACGGGTTCTCTTTCTGTTTTTCCAAGCATCTTCCAAACTTTTTTAAGATCTTTGTTTGGTTTTTCACTTATCATTTCCTGCTCTTTGTTCCTCTAGGGATCATTGCATTTTCCGAGGGATAGTCTCTGGGACATTGCGTCCTAAACATGCCCCACTTGGACGATTTACCAAACGGCTCACTTCCGGGTTTTGAAGGCCTGAGCAATCGGGGAACATCCGAGCGGTCTTCAAGCTTCGATCCTCTGCCACCTCCACCTCTTCCAGAACATCCACCGGTGGGACTGGAGTTGGACCCGAGCGGAAGCGAGAAGAGTCAGGACTCCGCCATCGACATCAAGCCCATCCACCGATTCATTCCAGACTCATGGAAGAACTTCTTCAGGTCCGGCAGCAGCAGAAGCAGCAAGTCCAAGTCCATGCCCGGATCCAACGGCCAGAACACCACCACTGAGGGGGTCCGCTGCTCGCCCCCCCACTCGCCCGTCCCCGGCTCTTACCGTGACCCGTACGGAGGGTCCGGCGGCAGCTACAACTCTCGGAAAGAGAGGGAAGCCATGCTGCTGGCCGACCCGGTGGAGTCCTTCGACGGCCGGACGGTTCACACAGCCCTGACCTACAGCGAAAAAGTGGAGGAGTACAACCAGCGCTACGCCTACATGAAGTCCTGGGCCGGGCTTTTGCGCATTCTTGGCTGCATCGAGCTGCTCCTCGGGGCGGCCATCTTTGCTTGTGTGTGTGCGTACGTTCACAAGGACAACGAGTGGTACAACATGTTCGGATACTCACAACCTGGCGGGTTTTATGGGGGGGGCTACGGAAGTGGCTACGGAGGAGCTTATGGCAACGCTTACTACACCGGACCCAAGACGCCCTTCATCCTGGTGGTGGCTGGACTGGCCTGGGTAGTGACCGTCATCATGCTGGTCTTGGGCATGACCATGTACTACCGCACCATCCTGTTAGACTCAAGCTGGTGGCCTTTAACAGAGTTCTTCATCAACCTGGCCCTGGCTATTCTGTTTTTGGCCGCTGGTTGTGTGTATGTGAACGACACGCTGCGAGGGGGGCTGTGCAGCTATCCCGTCTTCAATAATGGCATCAATGGGGCTTTCTGTCGAACCGAAGCTGGACAGACGGCGGCCATTATTTTCTTGTTTTTCACCATGATTGTGTACTTGATCGGGGCCATCGTGTGTCTCAAACTGTGGCGGCACGAGGCGGCCCGCCGGCTACGGGAACAGCAGGGGCACGAGGTGAGGGTCCCGCTTATGGTTTTTCATATACGGCAACTACGGAATTTTCTCCGTTGGTTAACTAATTCCTGATAAATTTCTCCCAGATGCAGCCCAGAGATTCTCCTGCTGCTGTGCATATGGTGAGTTGCATCTGTGATTCGAATCACTTCTGACACTCGTGTGTAGAGATCCAGGATGGGGTGTGTACAAATGGGTGGGCATTCTTAGTGCTGCACGGTTCTAGATCAAATTAGAATCTTTTTTTATCAGAACTATTTTCTTCTTTTTTTTTATTAAAGATTGAATTGTGAACATCTGGTTGTTCAACAGCAAAAAAAAATACATTTTAATTTACATAACAATTTTAAATATATGTATTGAAAATTTTTGTAATGTAAAAGTAACAGTATAATAAAAAAATATTTTAATATTTAATGTATATAATCCTTTTTATGTATATAATCACTATATCTCTATATCTATATATATATATATATATATATATATATATATATATATATATATATAAAATCTCTTTTTATTATAATGCTTTTTATATCTGCAAAATATTTCAACCTATTTTAGTTTTGGGACCTGTCGTGGTAGACGGAATGACGATGGGGATTTGCTTTGTGATTGGTTTGCTTTGACCAATCAGAGCAAGGAGGCAAAAAAGTGCAGAGATTTGTACTCAATCAGGAAAGATTTGAGTGCGAGTGCAAAATATTAATTGCATTTTGTTCACAAAAACTTTTTAGCGTTTTCATCCCCGAGTTCAGGGATAAATATTCAGCAGTTCGGCAATTTCAAATTTAATGTACGGTAACACAATATTAGTTCACGTGGAAGGTAAGTGAATAAAATAGTGTTGTAATTAAAAAGTTGTAATAAATAGTTCTTTAAAATATTACAAGGAAATTAAAACTAGGAATAAAAGAGTTGTAATTTCAAATTAACTTTACATGGGCCGGTTAGAGTCAATTCAAAGGCGGTTCGACAATAACCAGAGCAGAAACATGTGGGTTCTATTCCTAGGGAAAGCATGAGAATTTAAAGTCAGAGTTGGACTAATGTAGTGTTTTATAAAAGAACCTTGAATCTGCGAGATGTGATAAGTTCTCCAGACATAATTACATCTAGAGTCGAGGGTCAGTGAAGCCATGAACGTCTATGCCACATACAGTCCTAGAAAAATAACAATGAATCACATATATACAGTGTCTTATATTTGAAGTAACTTACTTCTGAAACGTTGTTGCTGTTAAAATTGTCATGTATGAGCAAAACATCAAAATTGAGTGTCACGTAACAGACTGTAAACAAGCAGCGCTGTGTGTGTGTGTGTGTGTGT
>CM051494.1:11251621-11277276 GCA_028031935.1 Paedocypris micromegethes | reverse complement strand
GTGTGTGTGTGTGTGTGTGTGATTGAAATGAAAAGACAAGGGGAGGTGATTACCAGTCAGAGCGAGATCTGCTGAACTAAGCAAGGTTTTTCTTCTGACTGGTAGAAAAGTATCTTTGCATAAACAACTAACCTACAAACCAACCGACCGACAAAATAATAAACCATTTAGTGAAAGGTCATACTAACTTCAAATCATTGTAATATTGTTTTTAAAGTGTTTTTCACAGCCGCAGAAGGTGTTAAAGCTGCTGAATGAAATAAACATACAGACATGTATTTTTAAATGAAATTTTAAAAATCATTGTTAAATAATAAACAAACCCACAAACTAAATAATCAACACACGTTTTATGTTTAATAGGGAAAAAATAATCAAAAACAAAAAAGAGAAATCGAATCTTGCCAAACTAACTAACCAAATGCGATCCAACCAACTAATCACAGAACCGTTGTACAAGATGGAAATATCACATCTTCACAAACTAACTAACCAGCTAAATATTCACCCAACCAACCAAATAAACAACCAAGCGTCAGAAGTTGTATACAACAGAAGTCTATCTATTATCTAATCATTTGAACAAAAGCTCTAAAGACTTATACAGTACATCTGGCCAAACTATAAAACTAAACAATTAACTAACCAAATAACCATTCAGCCAACAAAAGTTGTATAAAGCTAAACAACTTTTTCATGTTACCAAACTAACTCGTGTTAACCAATTAACCAGTTAACTTTCAATTAACTTCCAACTAAATAGCCACCCAACAAAATTACAAATCTTAACAAACCAATGGACAGAAGTTTTATTTGCCAGAATGTTGATATTTTTCCCCATCTTTCTTGTGCATGTGTGGTTCGGGGCACTTCAAAAAATCCAAATGAAAAAACTAAGAAAATAGAAAATAAAACGATTAAAAAATTAACGACAATGGGGTGAGAAAACAACTTGAAACAAGACCTATTTTCTTCAAACGAGCGAATAAATCCTTCTCTCAATTCTACTCCACATAACTTATCTTGTAAGGTAAAAAAAAGCAAGATTGATTGTTTAATTTCAAGATTTTTAATTTCAAGAAATGCACCATTTTCGGAATGGTCAGGAATAAATCTTTTCCGGTGTGGGCGTGACTCTGATGAGCTTTGATTGTTTTTGGTCGTCTTCTGATCTGGTTTGACGGTGATGTCACTGACAGGCTCCTGATTGCTTGAAGGTCCCGGAGCAGCACGTTTCTGCCGTCGCCCCCGTCACCTCCCAGCCCAAAGTCATTAAAGGGCATATTCCAGCCGGGCACGCGCCCAAACCCGTCATCATGCCCGACTACATCGCGTGAGTAGCATCTTCAGCATCTCAGGAGCGTTCCATCAGACCGGCTTGAGGTTTGTGTCTCGTGCAGGAAATATCCCGCCATTCGAAGCAACGATCAGCGGGAGCAGTATAAAGCCGTCTTCAACGACCAGTATTCCGAGTACAAGGAGCTCCACGTGGAGGTCCAGGCCATGCAGAAGAAGTTTGACGAAATGGACGCCATGATGCAGAACTTGCCTCAGAACCCCAGCAGTCACATGGTCAGTAGAAGACACACTTTGCTCTCCTGGATTCTCCGACACTAACCAAACCCACTACTGGACTGTTAGGAGCGGGATCGAATCAACCGCATTCTTCAGGAATACCAGAAGAAGAAGATGGTAAGTGTAAGTGCATTCTGGGTCCACGTTTGGAGTTTACTGGAGGATGTGCAGTGTTCCGACGAAAGACAGATTTTAAAGTACTTTTATAAATACAATACAGTAATTTACTGAACCAAATGTAGATGTAGTGTATGTACAGGCCATACAGAATAAGATGTGGGGTCTATTCTGATCTCGGTTTCCATAAATCATGAGTGTTTTACGCTAATATCCATAAATCTCCAAAATTTTACTTAAAAAAATCAGGTTTCAGATTAAAATGTTATCAGTGTTGCATATTTCTTGTATTTCTTCATTAAAAATTGCAAAGTTTAGGTGAGTGACTATATGAGCGACTGGACCATCAGAACCAGACCAAACCACTTCATTATTCTTCAGATCTGTTTAGGGCGGCTCCCATGGTGTCATAAGCAAGATGTTTGATAGCGCTAGCTACAGTGTGTGATTATAGCGCTAATTAGCCTAGCTGAAACCGTTCATTACAATAATGTTTCTAGCTCCTCAGGCTTGAACTTTGAAGATTTATCTTAATTTTTTCTTGAGTTCAATTAGTTATAAAGTTAAAATGTGAACACTATTTAGGTTATTTAAAAAGCATTAAATATGTAAAGTCATGATTACTTAATAAACACGCACGCACACACACACACACACACACACACACACACACACAAATGCGTAAACGAAAAAAAAATAAGAAAATTGATTTTTTTTAAGAACATAGACACTTTAAGAATATAACACTTTATGTTAAGAATATTTAAAACTTTGTGAAATCAAAAATATAACTTAAGATCTAAGAATTATTTTAAGTTATAATATAACTTAATTTATATTAATTCAGAATATTTCACTTTGTCTGATTAAAAAAAGCGTAATAAAAGGCTCAAACACGACACTTCTGCCTGCAGCTTTATGTTTCATCACACGTTGGCTGTTTTTGTGGTGGTGTGAAGCCGTGGACTGGCCTGATTTATGATGGTAGTGTTCGGAGGGGTGCGGGGTTGTTTTTCTCAGGATTTCCCTCATTGTTTCTTTTCAAGAGGAGGAAATATCCGTCTTCCTCTGAGCGTTCGGCCCCTGGCTGTGTAGAGGAGACCCTTCTCCACACGATTATTTCTCTCTCAGTTCCTCCTGGATTTCACAGTTTTCACAAAGATTTTTGCACAAACTTTTTAACGTACAAAATATTTTCCTGTTTTACACGCAACTACATAATTCTACAGATAATGAGTATCTTACACATAAAGAGATTCAAGGAATTTAAGGCTCCTTACGTTCCAAAAATTATTTCTTGTCATTTTTTGTTATAAGGAAAATAATATGCAAGTTAGCACTGTAGTAAAGCAGAACACTGTACTGTCGTCCTCATGAGCGGATCTCAACGTGATTCTGTTCTTCTGTGATTCTGCATCTTATGTGTCTTATATGTTTTGCGCTACTACTCCAGTCATTACGGTAGAACGTTTCTGTCCACTTTCATTTAGCGTATTATGGTAGTTCAAGTTCAAATTTATTTATATATCACTTTTCTTAGTTTCAGACCAATGCAAAGTCGCTATGTGGAACTAGGAAAAAATAAGAATAAAAGAAAAAAAAGGTCCATTGTTTATCTGTGTTCTAAAATTAGGAAAAAGTTAGGATAGTTGATGTGGCCTTTGAGTGATTAGATTCAGACATAAAAAGCCAACACGCAGTGTTTATTTCCTAATAAAGTTTATTTTCTGCATTCGTGGTTAAAGAGTCACTTTGACATTCCCTTCTTTTTCTGAGACAAAGTTTGATCTTTATAAATTTATGTTTTACCTATATTTTGCAGGATTGAAAATATTACGTGGCTTTATTTGCTTTTGCCTAAAAATTAGCTTGTGAAATTGTGACAACCCGGAAGGTCTGACCATCCATTGTCACCTAGATGTTTAGTGGAGTTTGTACAGCTGCGAGTGTGAAAGAACTTCATAAACAAACTTGAACTTGAATGTCCCCATTAAGACCTGTTCTGAAAAGAGCGGCAGATGAACCTGTCACCACTTGTTTGCTGTGCTTCATCTCCTCAGGATCCTTCCTTCCTGGAGAAGAAGGAGAGATGTGAATACCTGAAGAACAAGCTGTCCCACATCAAGCAGAGGATTCAGGAGTATGATAAAGTCATGGGCTGGAACGACGGCTACGGCTGAAGACGGCCTGTGACGGTCCGTCACTTTCATCGTTTTTTCGTCCAAGCGCGAGTGCGGCGGTCTGGACCGTCACGTGACCAGGAGCAGCTCTGACTGAAAACACCTTTTATGTGTTTTGTACGTGATGTTGTGATGATGAATGATGCTGATGCTTGCGCGCTGTCTGCTGCCACACACACACACACACACACACACACACACACACTCGCTCAAGTGTGTGTTTTTGCACTGTTCTGAATGGTTTGTATTAAGTAAGTCTGTACTAACAGCTGTTAACACACTGACTGTCCTGAGATTTCACTACTGCGTGAGCTGAATCTGTGAGTGATGAGCATTTATCCCTTTGCATAATAAAGAGCACTAAAAATTACTGCATTAAATCATTTTTTAAATAAAAAAATGTCGAAGTATACCATCTGTGGTATTATTTTTAAATGGAATTACATGTTTTAAAATTACATTTTTTGTGTGTAAATAGAACTACATTTTACATCATCAAAGAAGCTGTGTAAAATTGATAAAGAAGTTATTTTGACTGATAGTGAACGGCAAATAGTTGAAAGATGTGAGATTTCGTAGTTCTTGTTGAAAAGCACATGTGTGTATGTTTATGCTCTCTGATAATGTCTGGTGCAGGAAGCTTGTAGAGTTAGAATAAGTTTTCTCCTCAAACTAAACTTGACGTCACCCCCAAGTGTCATGGCCTGAGGACTGAGCCTTGTGGAACTCTATATTTGACTGTTGAGAACAAGTAGAAAAGACAGCGTTCATCCAGATAATGTACTTCACTCACAATTTCTAACGTTTTCTCTCTCTTTTAACCTGCCTCTCTGATGATTTATTTTAACTCAAACTCATTCTTTTACATTTTATTTTTCATTCTCTCTTAGCCTTTCATCTCTTATCCTCTGCTTTGTTCCTAGTACTTTCCTTCTATTTTAGTCTCTTTCGCGCTATCTTTTTCGTTCTCGTTTACCACCTCTCTCTCTCTTTCTCTTTCTGGGCGTGTATGTGTGGGCGGGGTTTAATTATCTTAAGGCAGGTTGTTTGTATCACCTGAGCGTTAGAGAAACTCAGCAGCGAGCAGCGCGCGCACTTCCTCATACAGGTGGGACTTTCAATTCCTAATTTAATCGAGAAATATCATCGTTCTCATGTAATTTCCTACTTCATAATTTACATTTATGCTTACATTTTGATAAAAGCCTTACACAAGCGTTTTTTCAGAGCTCTGTTAGAAAATTCAATTAGAATAGATCGACCGTCACGCTTTAGTTTTAGTCACAGTTGCCAAATCGACCACATTTTTAAAGCTGATAGTGTAATTAAAAAGCAGTGTTTTGTTGATTGTTTGTGGATTCTAGAATGTCATCGAAGCCGAACGGAAGTCCTCCGCCCTACGATTATCATCAGACCGACGAAGTATAGTGAGTATAGTTTAGTTACGTTCTCCTTCCAAATGTGAGCATGTTTAGAAATGTGTGTTCTAGAATAAATGTGTACGCATGCTCAAGCGTGTTTGTGTTTAAAAACCGATGAAACGTATAGAATATCGGTGTGTGTGTGTCTGTGCGCCCGTGGTATTGTAAAATTACGTATTATACATACAGGCCTGACCCATATTTGTGACTGACACACACACACACACACACACACACACACACACACACACACACACACACACACACACTCACACACACACTTTAATAATACATATATGTATCTCTTTAACCGTTATCTATTGTTCTATAGTATTGTGCTTTTTGCCTCAAATTGTTTTTTTAAAAGTCGTTCTTCCCCTCCACTCCAGTGATGTTGTTCCTCAGCCTGCATACTCGTTCTACCCTGATGATGAGCAGCTGCAGCACTTTTACCGCTGGACATCTCCGCCGGGCATCATTAAGATCATGTGCGTGATCTCGGTCATCTGCTGCGTGGGTGTTTTTGTCTGCGTGGCGTCCACTCTGGCCTGGGACACGGACGCCGGGGCGGCTGGATTCGGAACCTATGGTGGATCCTCGTATGGCAGCTCCTATGGCGGCAGCTCCTATGGCGGCAGCTCCTATGGCGGCGGCTCCTCTTACGGCGGCTTCGGTGGAAGCGGCTATGGAGGTTACGGAGGTTACGGCTACGGCATCCTGGGCTCTCAGAACGACCCCCGCCAAGGGAAGGGCTTCATGATCGCCATGGCCATAATCACCTTCATCGTTCTCCTTGCCATCTTCATCATGATCATTTCCCATCAGAGAATGTCTCGTGGCAGGAAGTTCTACCTCGCGGTCATCATCACAAGTGCCATTCTGGCGTTCATGATGTTGATCGCCACCATAGTCTATCTGGTCACCGTCTACCCCATGGCTCAGAACTCTGGATCCATGCAGTTCAACCAACTCTACGCCATGTGTGCCTCTTACCAGCAGCCTGGGATGACAAATCAGCTGTTCGTCAACCAGTATCTGTACCACTACTGTGTGGTGGACCCTCAGGAGGTCAGGACCTGCTGGTTCTCCTGGTTCTCCGAGCACCACTGAATTGATTTATTTCTTTCTCCACCTCCATCCAGGCAGTCGCTCTCGTCTTGGATTTTGTTATCATCGCCGCTCTCATCATCATCATGGCCTTCGCCATCAAGACCCGGCAGAAGATCAACTACAACGGGAAGGACAACATCCTGTGGCGGCGTGTGAAGGAGGAGATGGAGCCTGAGAACTCTCAGGACGTGGAGGACTGGGTGAGCAATCAAACTCCATTTATATCTAGCCTATGATTTGGGACCTGAAATGATTTATGTGGAATGTAATTTAAATGAAAACTCACACGCATTATTTAAAAATGCAGAACGGATGTTAGAAATGTAGGTTTTTCTTGCACAAGTTGCCTACTACAAGGTTTTAGCCGTTATATGTCCTTATCTTGGCTGGAAATGGCATTATGTTTGGAATCGAACAGCTGTGTTGGAATCCACGAGTTGTGTTCTTCATCGGTGTGTTTGGCGCAGAGATTTGTTGATGACTGCTGGAGGTTTGTCAGAGGTGGAAAGACCAGTTTGTGTGGTTGTTGGGGGAGGGGCGGCGTCACGCTTGGTTTCTGGGTGTGGTCTCGTCTCTCTCGGACTCCTTTACGCTTAGCAAACAGAGCTGGTTAATGTGGTTTCTGTGGAGTTACAACCCCAATAAGTCGAGATTTACTATACGTAACGGGTAAATGGCATTATACGGTTTATTGTTCACCACACACACACACACACACACACACACAGACACACACAACAAACAACACTTTACGTCCAATGAACACAGCCAATTGTGTAATTTTCTCATTTTCTCACAGAATAATCACATTCTGTGGTTCAAAGATGGGATTTTGCCCAAATAGGTTAATATAATAAAAATAATAATGATAATAATAAAAACAATAATGTGACTTAAGTTATTTTTACAATATAATTGCATAATATATAATTATTATAGTGATATATTAATGATATACTTAATATAGTGAATTATATTAATATTAATTATATTATGCAGTTTAGTAAATTTGAATTGAATAAGTGGCTGTTCATATTATCCAATCTTTTATCTTACTGGAATAAATAAAAACAAATGGCAAATAAAAAAATTGAACACTGCTTTTTTTTTTTTATTTGAAATCTCACTATGACGTGTTCATTTATTTTGCTCTGCTTAAAAGCACTTTTGTAATACTAATACAATGAGTATTTTATGTAATATATTTTGTCCTCAACTCTTACGCTCATCATATCCAAATGATCTGGCGCAGAACCACAATGTCCGAGAGACTGTCAGATCTATAATTAATTTGTCAAGAACAATAGTCAAATAGTCCTTTTATATAATATTTTAGTCCTTTTAATACTTCAAAAAATGATTTTAATGAGGAAGTTTTTCTGCCTCAGAACTAACACAGTTTTTCTTTGACTACAACTTCCTGCTTCTTCTAGGACTCCATTTTAGTTGTTGAAAGTCAATTGCACACGTTCTGGATCCAACAATGTGGTTCCAGAAGCCTCCAAGAGAGAAAAAAATAGACCATCAAATTAACAAATGATAACCAATTTGTGATTCTTCATAATGGCGTCACACAATTCCCAAATCGAGATGGAACCTATCACCCTACAATCAACTTTAATTTAGTGAACTTTCAGTGGATTTTGCACAAACGTTTTCCTTGACTGAACGGTGCAGTGTTTTGCATGTTTTCTGCGTGACGGTTGACAGACAAACTGGATCTACTGGAAAGTCCAACATACGAAGCAGAAAGCTCGGTCATGTGACCGCAGCTCAACAGGAAGTGCTGTTCCGTGGCACTCGATTGGCTTGTCTCCACACGCCATTGAGGAATTCACACGCTCTTATCAAACAGCTGACTTGACGTTTCTCTGGCATTGGGCCAAAACAAAATGTATAAAATGTAGATAAATTGGTTAAAAAATTGTTACGAATGCCTCACATGCAAGGAGTTATTTTGGTTTTATTACAATTAGTTTATTTTATTAATATTTCTGTTTTTATTTTTACAGTGGTAACAATAATAATTTAGCGTAATTATCCTTTTTCCTAAATTGTATCGTGTTTTACTTTTTATTTGAACTGAATGAGGAAATGATTTCTGCTTGAATGGTTTGTCAGTTTTAATGGAGAGTTGTGTTAAAACGCAGGTGAATTTTATGAACGGAATACTGTACATGGAGTTGTTTTCGATAGTTGTTTAATATTTATATCAAATATTGTATCAAATAGTGATGTTTATTGTTATATATTTGCTGTTTAAAATTTGTGCTTAAATAAGTTGTGACCATTTTAATGAAGTGTTGTTATTCTTCACGGTCTGATGTGTGTGTGTGTGTGTGTGATTTAAACGTAGGTGAATAACGTGAACGGCGCTCCCGATGCCATGCTGGCTGATTACCCCTCAAAGTTTGGAGGTTCCAGGAACTATCTGGACGACAACAGCACGAGTTATGACAAGCCTCCTCACAGCGACAGTCCAGTGTGAGTAACACACCCACACACACACACACACACACACACACACACACACACACACACACATACATAAAGCCTGTGTGTATACACTCATCATTATAAAACGTCTATTAAACGTCTCTAAAATATAAACGCCACAAAAATACACAATTAACAAAACACCCACGCATGTGTTTGGATTATTAAGTGTGTGTGGATGAATAAATGTGATTGTATGTGTGGAATGTGTGTATCAGTGGTTTAGTGTAAAAATGTATGTGATGTTAGCTATGTGTGTGAGCTCTGTTGGGATGCTAGAAGTGTGTGTGTGTGTGCGTGTGTGTGTTTAGATTGTACTCACACTCCTAGTTGTAAAAACGTCCTATTGCTCAAACTTATGATAATGTGTCACTCCTCACCACACACACACACACACACACACACACACACACACACACAGTTCAGTATCGATGTCAAACGCTGTTCATCTGCTAATGATCCTGTTCCGTCTGGTCCATCACGGCGCAGACTTGATTAGTGTTATATCTGACTGACATACCTGAGACGTTTACTCATGAGACTCTCACAAACTAGTCTAGTCAGCACTCACCTGATCTAGTTAGTGACCGGGTTTGTGTCAGACGAGCCGTAACAGAAACGAGGACGAGGTTGAGGAGGAATGAAGACGGTTTCTGACTTGAAGACCTTGTTTCTCACACCTTTACCCGATAAAACCATACACCTGACTAAAGACTTTTATTATGTAACACCTGTGTGTCCGTGTGAAATCAATACATCAATGTTTGAAATTCCCAAGCGTTTAAATAATATATTTCTTGTGTACATGAGTAATTGTTATAAATGGGTAGTATACTATTTTATTATAAGTGTATATATAATACAATTATAAAATGTAGTTTTTTTGTAAGTTTATAATGTTTAGTAAGAAATATTTTTTCATTACATTTCTAAAGTTGTTATATAATATTTATATTAATTTTAAATCAAATCGACTGACTTCAATATGAATTATAAAAATATATAAATGCATTTTCTCCACACCAATGTGTTTGCATTCGCTTTTTTTTCTTTTATAATTTCTATAAATCACCAATAAGGAAATGTAGTACTCAACCTTGAAATATTATTCCAGAATTTTATGGATTAATATTGGAGGTCAAGCTAGCCAAAGTAGCCGTTTCACACTCCTTGTAAAAACATTTAAACTTTTTTTATTTTATAAGCAAAATGTTGTAATGCCACCGAAAAAATACTTTATTTTTTTTATTTTAACATTGAAATGACTGGCCAATAGAAGAGATGTGATTGGTTGTTCTCCTCATGATCTTTATTTGTGTTATTCAGGGAGGTGGAGCATGAGCTTCCTGTCCGTAGCTCCGCCCCTCTCAGCAGTGAATCCGACATCACCAGCTCAATCGGGCAGCAGAAGAAGCGGCGTGCCAGACGCCCGCGCACCGCTGATGGCCGCGAGTACGAGACGGACTACGGCTCATCAGGTGACGAGCTGGACGACGACGACTTCTCCAGGTGAGATTAGAACTTTACACGACCTGCTGGGGGCCGTCTCTCTTCTGATTGGTCTAGAGGCGACTCCACCCCCTCATGTAACTGTCGCTATTGTGAGGTGTGACATTTCCCAATGATACAAAAAAATAGGTGCTGTGATTCTATAAAATGATTTTTTTTCTAGTATATAATTTCATTCTAGTATTGCTACTAATACTTGAAAACGTTACAGAAGTATAAAAATGCTATGAAATACTAAAAATGAAGCAAAAATAGAATTCTGACATGCTAGAAATTCATTCTTTTAACCGGCCAGCGTTTTTCTTGACCTGGCAACCCGCTCTTATCGCATGATTGGAGAATAAGTGTTTCCCACAATGCACTGTTTGTCCAGCGAGTTCCCGGCGGTGTCGTCTGTGGACCAGAGGGAGAACTACAAGCGTGAGTTTGACCAGGACCACCAGCAGTACCGGGACCTCCAGGCCGAGCTGGACCAGATAAACAAGCGTCTGGCTGAGGTGGACCGAGAGCTGGACGAGCTGCAGGAAGACAGTCCACACTACCTGGTACCCGTCTCTACACGTCATTACTCCATCCTTCCTCTCTCAGTCTGTCCGTTTCCTACTGCTTTTCATCGCCTTGTTTTTTTTTACCCTTTACTTCCTTGATTGTCTGTCGTCCTTCTCTTTTTTTTTTTTTTTTTTTTCATGTCTTTCATGAAACATTTGTTTGTTCTTCCTTTTTTTAATCCTATTTTTCTGTTATTTTTTTTTATTTTAATTTTCTTTCTTTCACGAGTCTTTTTTCCCAAACAGATAATCTTTCAGTCTGTCCGTTTCCTACTGCTTTTCATCGCCTTGTGTTTTTTTTTTTCCTTTTACCTCCTTGATTGTCTGTCGTTCTTCTCTTTTTTTTCCCCATGTCTTTCTTCCCTCTTTTATTTGTTCTACCTTTTTTAATGTAATTTTTTCTTACAATTTTTTGTCTTTTCTTTCTTTCACAAGTCTTTTTTCCCTCTTTTTTTCTGTTCATTTCAGACTTTAATTTGTCATTGTTGTACATAACCCGTCAGTTTCATTTTGTCGTCTTTTGTCTTTTACATTTTCTGTCCATCGGACTGTATTCCTTCTATAATGTTGTTTTCTTTCTGTCGGTCTTATTTCTTCCCTGTTGTCCGTTCACATTTCTTTCTTTACTTTTTCTATACGTTGTCTGTCTTCATTTTTTTTTTTTTTTTTTTTTTTTTTTTTTAGTCTTTTAGTTTCTCAATAAAACAAACCATCTTTCTCTCTTTTTTTTTTCATTTCAGTCTGTTTCGTTTTGTCTAGTTTTTCTTTCTGCATGTCTGTCTCTGTGTTTAATACTTTTCTCTCGTGTCTGTTTCTTTACATTTATTTTTTTTGTTCCTCAAGACCTTCTGCTTTTTTTATTTCTGTCTGTCATTTTAAACATTTCTATCCTTTTAGACATGTTACATTTCATGTTTTTTTGCTTTAGTTTTTTTTTTTTTTACTTGTACATATTGGACAAGAATGACAAACACTGAGTTGTGTGGTGTGTGTGTGTGTGAGTGAGCATGCGGGCTTCCTGTTTAGTGTTAGCATGGGAAACTTTCTGCCGATGCTGACCGGAGCTTTTGTGTTGTAACAGGACGCCATGGACGAGTACAACGCCCTGAAAGACAAGAAGAGGGTGAGACGCGGCCCAGTCAGTCCCAGTTTCTCTCAGAGTTTGTGCGTCTCAAGCGTTTCTCCTCCGTCTCCACAGAGCGCCGACTACCAGATGAAGAAGAGGAAGTGCAAGTTCCTGAAGGCCAAGCTGAGCCACATCAAGAGGATGGTGAGCGACTATGACCGGCGGTCCTGAGGAGAGGAGAGGAAGTGCTGACTCGGCTGATCCAGATCTCCTGATGCACAAACCAACCACAGCCGGTCACAAACTGGTTTGAAAGTTGAATATTGAGCGCTTTTTAAAAAGTTTTTTATTAATGTTGTTACATGTGAATTTTACAAGTTTGTTTGGTATGCTCCATTCTGTTTCTCTTTTATCATTTTAATTACCTGTGAATAATGAGGTGGTTTCGCGCTGCTGGTGACGGGATCTCAGATTTGAAAACGCTGTATTTATGCATCCTCATTGTAAATATGTAAATTAATCTTTTGATTTGTATTTGTTTTTAAAAACCACCAATAAAAACTTTTTGAAGCATTTTTTTAATGGTTGGTGTCGCTGGTGTTGACATTAATTGCAGAAAACGCCCCCTACAGGAATGACACCGAACACCATCTGATAATGTATTAAACTGTGGTCTATTTTCCTGTCTGTCTCCTAAGTTAACTAGTCTATTTGGTTAAGAGTGATTTGATTGTTCCGCTGCACCGCGAAAGGCAATACTAAGACCTAAAAAGCATGTCTTTAGCACGCTGTTGTGTCCAGTGGTAAGGAACATAATTTTTTGTCACATGTCTTAGTGATGCCTTAAAAAATTGTCAAAAGGCTATATCAAGACAAGGTATTACTAAGACAAAAATATCGTAAGATTATACTAAGATATAAAAATTTAGGGTAAAAAAAAAAGGTAAAACTAAGCCATAAAAATCTCATATGGCTATACTAAGACAAAAATATCATAAGGCTATACTAAGACAACGCAATACTAATACATAAAATTATCATAAGGCTATACTAAGACCTAAAAATTTGTCATAAGGCTACATTAAGACAAGGTAAAACTAAGACATAAACATATCATAAGGATATACTAAGACATAAGTCAATACTAAGAAATTAAAAATATCATAGGGCTATACTAAGACAAAGTAAAACAAAGACATAAAAAGTTGCAATAAAGCTATACTAAGACCTAAAAATTTGTCATAAGGCTACACTAAGACAAGAAAATACTAATACATAAAAAAAAATCAGAAGGCTATACTAAGACATAAACATTGTCATAAGGCTATAATGAGACAAGGTAAAACTAAGACATAAAAATATCATAAGGAAATACTAATACATAAAAAAATATCAGAAGGCTATACTAAGACATAAAAATTTGTCATAAGGCTATACTAAGACATAACAAAAATTGTCATAAGGCTATATACTAAGAAAAGGCAATACTAAGACACAAAAATTGTCATAAGACTATAATAAGACAAGGTAAAACTAAGACATAAAAATATCATAAGGTTATACTAAGACATAAGTCCTAAGACATGAAAAATATAAGGCTATACTAAGTATATAGCCTTATGACAATTTTTTTTATGTCTAAGAAAAGGCAATACTAAGGCATAACAATTGTCATAAGGCTATAATAAGACAAGGTAAAACTAAGACATAGAAATATCATAAGGTTATACTAAGACATAGGTCAATACTAAGACATAAAAATTGTCATAAAGCTATACTAAGACAAGAAAATACTAAGACATTAAGAAATTGGCATAAGGCTACACTAAGACATACCGGTAAGTTAATACTAAGACATAAAAAATATCATAAGGATATACTAAAACATGAAAATTTGTCATAAGGCTATATTAAGACCTAAAAAATATCACAAGGCTTTACTAAGACAAGGCAATACTCAGACATAGAACAATGTCATAAGGCTATACTAAGACATGAAAAAATTAGGCTTAAGACAATTTATTTTGTCTTAGTATTGCCTACGTATTGACAAAATATTTTTTATGTCAATGTGACGGAAGTTTTTTTTACATAAACTAGCTACCTACATCTGTAAGGCAGTTGGGATCGCGTAATCTGTTAGTTATGGTTAGCGAGACAATTAAACAGAAATTAAACCACAACCACAGGTAAATATTGAGAAACTAGACTTTTTTTTTTAATCGAAGCATCGAATGTTTACTGGCCCCAGTGGGACGGTTTTAAAAGTATGTCCGGGCCATTTATATTGTCGACCCCAGAATACACTTGTGTCTTATATCGAAACTCACAACTAACTCATGACATTATATTTTTCAATTTTTATAATATGTAACTGTTTTTGAAATGGCACAGCTTTAATTTGTACAAATCTGAAACTAAAACCGTCAGTTTGGTCTGTATATGATTAAGTGTTTGATTTAAATAAAGAAGAACAGGATATAAAGAGAGGACTACGAAGTGCTTTAAAGAAATACAGTGATCAAACTATTTTAAAAAGTTAAAATTTAATCAATAAAACTAGATCCCGCACGCCTTCAGTATTTACACTTACAGATGTTCTAGATCACACTACAACCAGCCTCCGTCAAGCAGAAGCTACGACTTCACTTCTTGGTCTGGAGGCCGTGAGCGTCCAGCCAGGCCTTCAGCAGCGGCACGTTCCTGTCCATCCAGCTGATGTTCTCCTGGATCTTCTGCAGGGCCTGCTGGACACAGCGGAGGCCTGAGCCCTGCTCCGGCGGCAGAGAGCTGAAGAACAGCGCCACCTACAGGAGACACATCTCGCCATCACCACTTACATTCGTTTCTGCTGACCTTGAGCTGACCAACTAAAGTCCATTAATGACATTTGTAAAAGTACTGTCTGTCTGTCTTTCTGCCTGTCCAGATATCATTTCCTCCATTCTATTCTTTTATACTCTCATATTTACCTTCACCTATCTGTCTGTCTGTCTCAGTGTCTTCTGGAATCTTCAGTCTTTTGGTGGAGTATTGACCAGTCACTCCAACCACCATGAGTGAAATTGAAGACGAGCCATTACTGACATTTATAAAAGCTTTGTCTGTCTGTCCATCCATCGGAAAGTTCTTTTAACATTTCCTCCATTCTATTCTTTCATCCTTAATGTTCCCTTCTTCTACGTATCTGTCTGTCATCCACCCGTCTCACAAAAATGTGGCACACACAAGGTCTGTCTGTCCATCTATCATTTCTCATATCATATCATATCATATCATATATTCTTTCATCCTTAAATTTTTCCCTTCTTCCACCTATCTGTCTGTCTGTCTGTCATCCATCCATCCCTATTGTTATATATGTGTTATAAATATATATAACACACATGTATAAAAAAATCTGTCTGTCCATCTATCTATCATTTCTCATATCATATATTCCTTCATCCTTAAATTTTTCCCTGTCCGTCTCAGTGTCTTCAGAAGGTGTGGAGATACCTCGTCTAACATCTCTTTGGTGGAGTATTGCTCGGTCACTCCGACCACCATGCGTGAAATCGCAGAGGAGCCGAGATCAAACCTGCGGAACATTCGGTTAGCACCAACAACAACATCAACATCCAGTGTCCAGCACAAACTTCTTCACTAGGTGGCCCCAGTTGCTGCGCAGGAAGTCCCAGGCCAGGCTGAAACCTCTGGGGTTCCTGCTGATGCTGGTGATCAAGGACGGGAGGTGGTGGGATTTGAGAACATCTCCTTCCAAACTCATGTCCAACAGCCTGGAACAGCACAGGTCAGGTGTTTATGAGCGAGAGGTTACAGGAGGGTGTCCTCACCGCTGAAGCTTGTGAGAGAGTGGACTGTAGGACAGAGCGTATTTGATCACGCTCTTCTCTGATGGCGTCACAGACTGATGGTATTTCTCCAGCAGGAAGTCCCAGCCGTCCTCAGTGTGAGCCCCTTGCCTGAAGACCACCAGAGCAACATCTGCTGCCGGCCTAAAACCAGAAGTGTGAGGAGAACCTGAAACCACTACAGTAGAGTAAATACTAGAGTAAAAACTACTGTCAAAATGACTCCATTACTAGTCACCAATTCCATTAAGACTTGAGTAAAAGTCGTAAAAGGATCTAATTTTAGCCCTTAATTGCTGCGACCTTTTAAGAAATGTAAAGAAAATTCGATTCCATATCGTAAAATCAAATTTTACATTTTAGTACATTTTTAAATATTATTTTAAATGTATCACCTCAGCTACAAAGTGAATTAGAAGTAAGGGTTAAAATTTCAATCACAAAAATGTAATCAACTACAATCAAGCAACACACCAGACAACCCTTTTTTCTGGAAATCTGAAAAAAATGTTTTTTTTTTTTTTGCAGCAGCAGTTCTACTAGTGATCACTTCATTGGAAACACCAAGTGGCAATGATTTGCTGCCACCTGGTGATCCAGCTATGTATTACAAGTGTCTACTTATATTCAAGTATTAATTTTTTCAAATTGTTTTTTAGACGAGTCTGTGAATTGATCACAAACTTTCTGTAGCACAGGAGCTACACTGCACATTTAAGCGTATTTTACTCGTTATAAAGTTTCATACTTAAAGCTTTAGTATTTTAATTGTACTGAATTTAGAAACACCAAGAAATGTGAAATCGAGAAACTCTTTCTTTATGAGGTTTAATTTCCTAACATAGAAATGAAATGTAACAGCTCAATGTTGAAGGATCTCTAGAGCATCAGTACCAGAGCTCCCCGTCTGACTGTGTCCAGTGGTGGAAGAGCTGCGTGGCCGTCCTGACACAGGGCAGGTGACGCCGCAAACAGCCGAACAGCAGCAGGTAGCTCCTCAGCATCCGCTCAGACACCGTCCCGTCATCAGACCAGCGCTGGAGCTCCATCAGGGGCATGAACAACCTCAGCAGATGATCCTTCAACAGAGGCAAACCAGCGCTCAGGTTAAACCAGCGCTTTCCAGAACACCCTGATGCTGGAGTGGGATGCTGCGTGGTTGCTCAAAGTTGAGATGGTTTACTTGCAAAGCACTAAGATGCAGGACAGTATTTATTTACAGAGTCCAGAAAAAATAATCCATTGTGAAAAAAAACTGCATATACGTTCAAAGTCTCAATACAAACACCAAACGAAGCAGGAAAAATCAAATCCAGGCGAGCAATGCACCACAGATCAGTAACTACAATATTACATCTTTTCTTTTGTGTAGAGAGTACCTGAGAGCCATACTAGAGTAAAACGACTAATACCTTACTGTAAAAAATTACTCCAGTACAAGTTACAAGTCACCAATTCCAGACTTGAGTAACAGTCGTACAGTATCCAATTTTAAAAGAACTTAAGAATTGTACTGGATTTAGACTGAAAAAAAAAACCCCACAAAAAAATTTGCAATACGTACAAGAAACCCTTTATGACGTACTATTAAATTAATTTTAGTCCATTAAAATGTAGTGGAGTAAAGAGTACAGAAACTCAATCACAAATGTAGTCAAGTAGACAGACTTCAAGTAGAGTAAATGTTACTTATTTCGATAAAGTTCAAGTTCTGAGCATTTGTAAGACGCTTTTCACAGTTTTATCTGCCTAAAAACTGAAGCGATACTTAGTACAAGTACAAAAGTACAAAGTAAATACCCCAAAATACTTAGGTAAAGTAATTTTACTTGTTGGAGCAGGTCACCTTAAACTGCGTCTCCAGCTCCTCCATGTTCCTCTTCTCCATCAGTTTGTAGATCGGCACCAGTTCACTGAAGCCTTGCATCACTGGCATGATCTCACGCTCCTGACTAAGGTAAAGACTCAGAACCAGCGCCGTGTCCAGTGGCACTTTCCCAACGCTGTAAACAACAGTAAGTGGTGTGGGGAACACACACATATACACCGCTGATACACAGACGTGAACATCAGACCTGACGAGCTGGAAGACGTTGTGGATCAGACCGGCTCTGTCGTTGCTGCTGAACGCCGCGTGGTTGAGCTGAAGCTGATGGGTTAAAGCCCCCCAGCCCCCCGACTGGTAATGAACCATGTAATAACCACGCAGGTCCACGTTAAACTTGATCCACTCCACCTCCTCACTCAGGTAGATCACATCTAGAGACGCACAGATCAGTTCTACAGTCTGTTACACCATGAGTAAAAGGATTTCTATGATATTTGATTGTTGGTAAATAATTTACAGGACATACAGTACTTTTTAAATTTTATTTATAGTGGTACCTCGACTTCCAAATTGCTCTACTACTAAGTTACAAAGTGCGTCTTTGCGAAAATACTGTCTCTAGTTATGAAATAAGTTTCAGGATACGAAGACCAAATGTTGTAGCAGCAAGTCTTTTTCTTATTGCTAGCATGCCATGCAAAACTAAAGGAAAGTGAAAGGTACATTTTTACTCTTAGCTTTAGTCCTACAGTACTCACTGGTATTCAATTTTTTTAACCGTTTAACTGTTAATGTAACATGTTTTTTTTTTATTACGATTCATAATTTATAAAATAAATATTGTCTGAATTTACTGGGGGCTTAGAATGGATTAGGGGATTTATAGTGTAAAAAGTGTTTCTACTTACACAATTTTTTGTTTACGAACAAAAAAGTTGGTTTACGAAGTTGCTTTTAGAACAAATGCATTTTGTAAGTAGAGGTACCACTGTATTATGTTTTTTATTAAATTTAGCAATTTCAGAATGTGAGAGATAAATATACAACCCTAGTGTAAATGTCTCACACTGGTTACCTGTACAAAAACGTACACAATTAAAATTCTCCTAATGAAATTTAAAGCTCTAAATGGCTTTGCCCATCTATATTTACATGATATTATTTGTACCTCACAATCGTAGGCCAATTATTGTTTATTATGACTTTTTAAAACATATACAGGAGCAAGATCTATTGCGCTTTTGACATCAAAACTCTGGAATGTTGTGCCTAGAACGATTCAATGTTCAGACACACTTGGTTAGTTTAAGTCCAGCCTGAAAATAATATTGTGCTAAAAATCGTCCCTGTTTTTGTTTTCCACACAAACCTTCTTCAGTCTTTAGCAGGAAACGCTTGACGTCAGTAGAGAGGCTGGTGATGTACGTCAGAGGAACCTGCCACAGGAACCTTCCAAAAGAACGGCAATTCAAGGAATTTGTATGCAATATTACCAAAAATTAACTGTAATGCACAAAAATAAAGCTTATAAATAAATGGAACTTGAACAGGGAAAAAACAGGTAAATCATGCGGTCTAATGAGATCTTACTGCGCAGCCTTTGAAGATGCTGCTCCTTTCAGGAAGCGTTCCTGCTTGAGCAGGACTGTGGTTCCTCGGACCTCCACGGTGATCAAGGGGAAGCCCTCCTGCAGCGTCCAGGTGTCCATGATGGTCTGCACGTCCACGATGTCCTCCATGAACCATTTCTGCACATTACAAACGTAGGTCACATCTTTTCCAGAAGCGGAGGAACCTCAACTCAAAAACTAATGGGTGAAGTGTGGACTGGTCACTCACCGACGGCTGATTCTCTGCTCTGCTTTTGGAACAAAAGCCGTCTAGCCGCAGTCTGACGGAATCAAGCTGGTCTGATGAGCAGACCTGAAGATGAAAACACGTCAGATCAAGTTCACCACATCAGATCGGACACGGCCTCACATTGCTTAGGCTTTCCCAAAGGTCAGAGTTCACTGTGTTGCCGTAGCTGTGTTTCTTCAGGTACACCACCAGGCCGGACGTGAAGACCTCCGGGGTTAGGAAGTCCCTCAGCATGTTTAAGATGCAGGCACCCTGCAGAAGAGAAGAGTAGAGTAGAGTAGAGAATAGAATAGAATATTAGAGTAGAAAAGAGAAGAGGAGAGGAGAGAAGAGTTGAGTACAGTGAAGTAGAGTAAAGTAGAGTAGACAAGAGTAGAAAAGAGAAGAGTAGAGTGGAGTAGAGTGAAGTAGAGCAGAGTAGAGTAGAGTAGAGTAGAGTAGAGTGGAGTGGAGTAGAGTAGAGTGGAGTGGAGTAGAGTAGAGAATAGTGGAGTAGACAAGAATAGAAAAGAGAAAAGTAGAGGAGAGAAGAGAAGACTGGACTAGAGTAGAGAATAGAATAGAATAGTAGAGTAGAGTAGAAAAGAGAAGAGTAGAGGGGAGGAGAGAAGAGTAAAGTGGAGTAGAGTGAAATAGAGTAGACAAATGAAATGGAGTGGAGTAGATTAGAGCAGAGTAGAGTAGACAAGATTTGAAAAGAGGAGAGAAGAGTAGAGTGGAGTAGAGTAGAAAAGATTAGAGTAGAGTAGAGTAGAGTAGAGTAGAGTAGAGTAGAGTAGAGTAGAGTAGAGTAGAGTAGAGAAGAGTAGAGAAGAGAATAGAAGATAAGAGAAGAGATGCTCGGCCGCGCTCGGTGAGACCACAACACGTCTGCAGTGGAGTCACCTTCTGATAGGAGACGTCATCAAACATCTCACTGATCTCCGCAGGGTTCTCCACCGGGCTGGACACGGGGTGTGAGGAGCTGAAGGAGTCCACCGACATGGCACTGAAACACTTTTCCACAAAATAATCCTCCTGCGATAGAAAACAAGTTCTTGTACTTGTGTTGTAGACATCTGTACAAAACCTGACATGCCTGACACATACTATTTTTTCACTAGTCACATTATAATGCTACAAATGAAATAAACTATTTTAATGTAAAAATAAACTATTCAATTAATTTTTTTTTTTAAATTGAACCTTTATTAGTCCCTCATGGGGAAATTTTTTCTCTGCATTTAACCCATCCGATCAGACATGAATTATATTTTACTACCGGTATTTGGTTCAGAATATGTCACCAGACCACATCTCATTGACAGATGTGTTTCGGAGTGAAAATACGTTTTTACTTCTTAGGGCCATTTTTCTCATTATGTTCTTGCAAATCTCTAATAGACAAAGAGAGTGTGTTTTTTGAGATGTGTGAGTTTGACTGCGAGTGTGTTTGTTCTGCACATGAAATAGTCAACGCGTTAGGAAAAAAAAAGAACGCAATTAACATAGTTACAGCTTTATTTATTTCGACATTTGATGGTCGACATTTGATTCCACAAGCACAGAAATATAGAAAAGAGAGAGATAGTGTGAGTGTGTGCGTGTGTGTGTGTGTGTGTGTGGTGTGTGTGGTGTGTGAATAATAATCAAATCAAATCAAAATGATAGTATTGCAAAGATGATAAAGATGAAAAGTAGAGATTGATAAGGAAAAAGAAAAAATGTGAAAGATGTAAGAAAAAATTAAACCCGGCATTCTCGAATTCCTGTCTTTAAAAATGTATCGTTTAGTGCCTGCAATTCAGAAAGTGATTCAAAAACGACGTGATACGAATGATTACAAACAAATGATACAATTGTAAAGATGATAACGATGAAAAGTTGAAGAGTTAAAGATGAGCAAAGTCACGCACAGCATCTTGTGAAGAAGAACCTCTAGAGTTCTCACACAGCCATGTAGTTCAGATTAAGACTAACTGCCATGACTTTAAATCAGCAGGAGCGAAGGTGAAGGTGTGTTTGCTCACCACTCGCAGCTCCGGGTGGGTGACGCCGACCGACACAAACTCCATGAACTTAGCAAAGCCCTCGTTCAGCCACAGGTCGTTCCACCACAGCATCGTCACCAGATTCCCAAACCACTGGAGATCACAGACCAGAGTGGCTCTCAAACCCGTCACCGCACGCCTTCAGACGCAGACCTGGTGGGCCAGTTCGTGAGCGATGACTTTAGTGATGCCCAGCTTGTCAGAAGAGGAGGATTTCTGGGGGTCAAACAGCAGTCCGGCCTCCCGGTACGTCGACAGACCCCAGTTTTCCATGGCACCAGACTGGAAATCTGGAATCGCGGCTAAATCTGCAACAAAAACACACAAAGACCTCGAAAGGTTCGTCTCGGAGTGTGTGTGTTTGTGTTGCGTGTGTAAAACGGTTGATGCAGTAGAGAAAAAAGAGCGCAAATAACATAGTTGCAGTTTGATTTTCTTGTAAATATTTCTTGAGAAGGTAAACATTTGTTCCACGGGTAAAAAAAATATAGAAAACGTGTTTACATGTGTGTGTGTGAGAGACATAGTGAGAGTGTGTGTGTGTTTATATATATGGCTTTGTGTGTGTGTGTGGCTGTGTGTCTATACTGTATCTATGTATATAGTTTCACATTTTCAAATTTTTCAAAATTTCAAAATTTTGTTATTTTTAGAGTTGCCTAATTTGGCAAAAAAAAAAAGTTCTTGTCACGGAGTGTGAAATAATTAATTTATTTTCCGACGTTTGATCCAGGAGCAAAGAAATATAGAAAGGAGCGTGCACATCTGTGCGTGTGTGTGTGTGTGTGTGTGTGTGACTTTCAGCATCATGATGACACTGATGAAGCCATTTTTGTCAGATGATCGACGTAAGTTATGATTTTCTATATGCATCAGACGTCCAGTAGACATTTTTAAGCGAGAGAGTCGCGTTTAAAATGTCAGGCGAACATTGTAGGCGAACAATGTGTGTGAATGTGGGAAATACAATATTAGTTATTGATTCGTCCAAAAACATTCGAATCAGACGCTTCAGTGTTGTCAGATGTGTGACATCATCGCTCTTGACAGGGGGCGGAGCCTCGTCATCGCTTCCTTACACAACATGATCAACTGTTCGGTGGATCACAGTGGAACTGACGACTATATAACAATTGTACATAATTAAAAAAAATTGATCCTTTTTGTCCACTAATAATTAATAAGTAACTAGTTTAAAAATGAACACAAGGTTTTATTTTTTCAGATTTTTTTCTAAAGTGAGATGTTTCATGGCGCGGAGAGTGTTCAATGTGTAATTTTTTCAATGTATATGTGTTTTGTTTGTTTTTGTGTAAAAGTTGTATAAGAATCAGCAGCGGATCGGGATCAGTATTAACTGACTGAGATCGTCACTAAACTTAAAACTATATAAAACTAAAGTCTTTATAATAAATGAAACGTGTGGCATGAATCAATGATCAGAACTAGTTTGACCCGCGGAGACAGACGGATGAGTCATCGTGTGTCTTGCGGAGTTTCACCGTGTTTGGGAAGTGGATACGGAATATCAAAATAATCCTCGTAAAAGTCCAGTAAGGTGGCGGCGGTCTGGAGCGCATACTCCGCCTGCTGGATCTTCTCTGGAACTGCGTACACGGACACCTGAGGTTTGGTGGACAGAGAGAGCTCAGAGTTCATCTCCAGTGGCTTTGAGAAGACTCACTTTCTGAAAGATTCAACAATTCAAGCACTTTCAAGGTCCATGTTCAAGTTATTCCAGCATCGTAAAGTTGTGGTCAAATGTATATTAAAATCTATTCATAAACAATCAAAATGAAACATTACCATTTTGGGGGAGTGTTTTGTGGTATTGGTGGAAAAAAATGGACATTACATTTTAGTAGAACTTACTAACATTATAGGCAAAATTTGTATTCTAACTTTACTTAGAGTAAGAAATTAGACATCTGCCATTCTTCTCCTTTTTTAGCAAAGTGTGTTTTAGTTTGACAAAGTGTACCAAAGCCGGGAACACAGCAACAATAAAGGTGTTCCTGCTTCCCACTTTCAGAACTTTTAATCAGACCTGGTTCATAGTGATCACAGGCTGTTTATTCACAGACTCACTTTATTTATCTGTCACACTCTCGGAGTCTGTGGATCTCAGAGTGTGAGACAGTGGCGTATTATGTCTCATTGTTGCAAAGAAACACGTTTTTTTATTTTTCCGACTCTTTTTAGCTTCCATTTAGTCTGAAGCGTCAAAATGACCAAAACATTATCTTTGTAACAAAAACATAGCGGGCATGTCACGTTCCACACTAACAGTGACGAGCGTGAGTGACGTAGACCTTGGACACACTGGGTGACGGTGAAACAAGGGGGTTTAATGCAGACAGACACAATCCAGGAACGAGGAGGGAAACAACGAAGAGACGGGGAGACGAGAAGACGAGGCTAGGAAAGGGACTCATGAATCAGAAGATCCAGAGATAACGTGCTGACTGGAACAGTCCGTGGAAATGTGGTCTCTAGGAGAACTACGGGATCACTCGGATACTGGTAGGTCACGGAGGGTCTAGAAGTTCACACGAGGAAGTGCTGACGACAACAGACAAAGGGAGACACACTGAGGGGAACTAAATAGTACAGATAATCAACGAATAACTCAAAACAGGTGTGAGACGATGAAACAAGGGGTGGAGTCCGGGTTAGCAGGGCAGACGGAGTGTGACAGGGCATTACAAATATGTGAACGCAACCATTTTTTTTTTTATATGTAGATTACACTAAGACAAGGAGGAAAAGTTTAAATGTGAAAGAATACTTTTAGGTATTTATTTGATTTTTTTTTTTAATTTTTTAACATGAGTAGATTTGACCCGAACATAATAGGAGGGTTAAAATGCAAGGCCTTGAAAACACAATATTGAAATTCAAGCGTTTTCAAGGATTTCAAGCACCCATAAGAACCCTGGATATACTCACTTCAACACCATGCTGACTTCTCTTACTAATGGACTGGAAATCACTGATGATGAAGACCACTAAGTAGGTGCTCATCTTCACCGTGGTGTCAAACTGATCCTCCAGAAGTGCGGGGGCTATCTGCACGGTCCGCAGCTACGGTGTGGAACACATTCCTTACAACGCAGTCAAGACTTCTTGTTTTAAGCGGTTTAAGACAAGTTGGTTTGTACCTTTGGCATGTTGGATATGGAAATGTGAGCTGGTCCTCTGCGAACACGGATGGTGAAGTTGGCCTTAAATGCTGGCTCGTCAAAACACGGGAACGCCGTTCGGGCGTAAGTCGGCTCAAACTGAGTCGACGCCAGCGTCCTGCAAAAAAACGCAACTCTTAAATTAGATTTGTGTACAAACCATACATGTAAAGTACGTGAGTGAATGAACTTTGTTAATGCACTTCAGTATTTTTTGGGCTACTTTGTACTAGTATCAGTAATATAAGCAACATTTACTCTCTACTTGACTACATTTGTAGTATGTGTACTCTTTACTCAAATCATTTTTTTATACCGTGGTTAAAATCTGAGAGATGAGGCGATATCGCCATCTGCAGGATGCTGAAGGCCCTGGAAGCTTGACTTTTGTTCTTTTTTTAATCTATTTTGTCCTGACATTTGTTAAATGTGTTAAATTTGTAAAACACCTGAGGTGTTAAATGTAATTTCTGTGCAATTTCTCTCCAATCCACTACCGTAAAGTACCATGTCTGTATACTGTATATTGTATTATGGTAGTATTTAGGACTAAATGTATTAATGCATGTTGCACTGGACAGAAAGTTGCTATAATTTCATTGTACATGTATGACCTACATTGTATATGTGCACATAGACAATAAAGGCTATTCTATTCTATTCTATTCTAATTTCTATATTGGGAAATGAAACCTCATAAATAAAGTTTCTCACGTTTTTCCTCATCTTGGTGTTTTTTGGGCCTAAATTCAGTAGGAGTAAAATATGCAAGTTCTTAAAATTGGATACTTCATGACTTTTACTCAAGTCTTCTTGGAACTTGGGACTTTTCACTTGTAATTGAGTAATTTTTACTGTATTTTTTTTTTTTTTTTTTTT
>CM051494.1:11233150-11251607 GCA_028031935.1 Paedocypris micromegethes | reverse complement strand
TTTTTTTTTTTTTTTTTTTCCGATTTTCAGATACTCTTTACACCACTGGACGCAACTGAAGATTAGATTTAGTTTTGATGTGGTCTCACCTGACCTCACCATTCCTGGTAATGTATGTCCCTCTATAAAACCCATGAAAGCTGTGGGACAGGTTGGCGGAGAACTCCAAAAGCACCACGTGTCTTCCTCTCTCGAACGTAAGAGCATCAGAAAAGAGGCAGATCTGGTCGTGAGCTTCGAACACGCCGACCTGGAGATCTTGTGGACCAGTGGAGTGTAGAAGCTGAGCTCTGGAGACCAGCAGCTTCTTACTGTGGAGGACGATGGCGGCGGTGACCTTCTCGACCTCCAGCAGGATCTGCACCGCTCCAGAGAAGCTCTGAGAGGTGAGATTCGGGTGGATCAGAAGATCATAGTGCAGGGGTTTCACCGTGTCTGGTAATCTCATCTTCTCCCAGGGAAAAAGCGTCTGTGAGGAGGAACACCGGCAGAACATCACGGCGAGTCCGAAGAAGACCAGCATGATGGAGAGAAGGTTTTTAGCGGCGCACATGATCGCGGTGTGTCGGTAGAAGTCACATAAAACACACACGCAACCAAACCGAAATCCTCAACTCTGCTCCGACTCTGCTTCAGGAAGGGTGAAACGAAAGCGAAACTACGAATCACAAGCAAACATTTCTCGTTTCTACCTCAATGTAAAATGTAAAATGAACAAAAACCGCACGACATGGAAACGGCCGTTAAACGACGGCAGTCTCATAAACGATCTTGAAACGTGCGCGTCAGAAATTCAAAAACAAAAGTCAGCAACGCCACTATTGGTCCAAAAGTGACAGCTCATTAATATTTATGACGCAAAGATGTTTGGCCAAAGAGTGACGTCTTTACGTACAGAACACGAAATCAGTGGGTTACAAATCCTTTCCAAATATCTTTATGTACCACTAGAGGCCGCACAAAACTAATGCAGTAAATACATAGACGTAACTTTTTAAAATCTTGAGTTCCGCTTTTTGAAACACGTTTAAAGAAAATCACTGTTTTTTTAACTGAATACTTAAAATTACAGATTTTTGCTTTTAGACATCTTAAGTATTTTTTAAATGTTGCATTTATTTAGAGGACGTATGTAGTCGAAGGAGATGTGGCTGTGATGACAGTCAGTGCCCAAAAGAGGGCGATGTTGTAACTGTTGTTAAAACTAATAGGTAGTTACAAAACCGTCAAATAAATAAAAGTCCGGCTAAATGCCAAGACTTGCATTATGAAAAGTAGTTTCCTGACTTTTTGTCAATATTACTCTCTTCGTATAGGTGCGAATCCTGTAGAATATTACGGTACTTTATTAGCCACGTTACTTTAACACTGATTTCTCCCATTTCTACTCGCGTAATGCTCCTTGTTCGTCACTTTATCAAACAGTAAATGCATTCACACCAGCCTGCCACTTTTCTTTTTATAGTCCTGTCAGTTGCATACATACAAAATCCAAAAACATGCAGTGGTGTCTGTAAATATTGTCCATTGGTATATGTAAATGCCTGTGTCCCACTTTGTGATTGGTCAGCATCAGCACCAGGGGGCGTGTGCTGCCTTCAGGCCCAGAAGTAGAAGCAGCTCTTTAAATAAATGTCACCTTAAATGTGCCAGTCATATTTTAATATCCTAAACTACCCACAAAAAGTCAAAGTCATAGTGAATCCACTTTATTACAGGGGGGAATGTTAATTTTACATGTGGACATTTCACTCCTTTTACACAACACTATGTTATTAAAGTTGTTAAATAAGCCACGAAGAAACATCCAGGAACAAAGATCCAGCAGAGAAAAACATTTCAGAGACGATATATACAGATTTACAGGCATGAGAAGGATTCTTAAAGCAACAGGCACTAAGCGCCATCACACACCAACAGGACCAGACACGCAGTCCGCATCCAGTCGCGTCCAATCACAGACACTTCCTAGTCCATATATGGAGGCACGGCGGATGACTGACAGCCAATCAGCATTCGGTCCATCTGTCCGGTCGCGTTGTGTGGCCTGAAGGAGCTTTCACAGAAAGCAGAAAGACGACACAGTGTGTGTGTGTGTGTGTGTGTGTGTGTGTGTGCGCGTGTGTCACAGTTTAATGTCCTGGGACTCGGACATCTTGGCCAGAGTCTTCTTCACCCGCAGCGCCGTCAGACGGGAGGCGGGGTTATGCGCCCAACACTCTGACATCAGCTTCCCCATCAGCCGCAAGCACTGTACGCAAACACACACACACACACACACACGTTTATCAGTTCATTACAAATACATTATAAAAAATTTCATAATAACAATGGAAGAACAATAAAAACAATTTCATAAAAAAGGATATCGTCATTGTTACGTGGAACAGTTGTAATCATTTCTGGTGATCCCCAAGGTTCAGTTTTAGGCCCAATGTCATTGATCCATTGTATGCATCAATTTGATAAAATTGTATTGGTTTGAGTCTGGAATATAAAATTAGCGGGACCACGTTCCAAAAGCTAAACAACCTACTAAATAAGAGTAGTGGGCGTGAAGAACATTTGTGCAATACAGCTGCATTCGCTGAAAAACTCTATTAACTCTTCACTGTCTTGTCTGACGAACCTCGTCGCTGCTCCAGCGGTTGGCGAAGGAGGGTCTCTGTCTCTTGATGCAGACCACCTCCCTCATGTCCTCGTACGAGGGGTCTGATGAAACCATCTCATGATACGGCAGCAGATACTCCTCCACTATGCCTGCCGGAGCCAGATCCAAGAGAGAGAGGCGAAGAATGATGAGAGCCACTTATTACCTCTACTTACAAAATTCCTTCAAAAAATTAAGGCAATAATTTAGAGACGCAGTTAACGTAAATGCCATAGTGAATGCAAAATACAAATATAGACAATTTTGTTTTATAAATAAGTACAGAAACTTGAGTGTGTTCAAGTACAGTAACTGACAAGTGTTTTTTTTATTGTTTTTTTTTTACCCGCCTGGATAAGAAAAAGACTTGCTTAATCTTTTCGCTACAACTTTTGGCCTGTTGTGTTGTGAAACAATTTTGTAATGAGAGACGATATTTTCCTCAGAGTCGCTTCGTAACTCGAAAATTTCATTAGTAGAGACATTTGTAAGCTGAGACAGCACTGTGCGTTTAAAATGAGAATAAAGGTAGAAAGAGAAAGCGTGGTTGTTGTGAAAGTTGTGGTTACTCACCACCGGACACACATCGTCTGGACATCTCCCACAGGATGAGTCCGAAGCTGTACATGTCGGCCATGATGTAGGACTGGAAGTGACAGCGGTTCAGAGTCTCGTCCAGAACCTCGGGCGGCATGTAGCGCTTGGTTCCGACTCGCGTGTTTGGTGGGATGTCCACTTCATTAGTGTCACTGGGAGAGAAACCAGCCGATAAACATCTAAGTCTGTGTGATGTAGAGCTGCACAATTAATCGTTAAAATGTCGCAATCTCTGGTGTTTTTTGAGCCTTTTAGTGTTTTTACGAGTAAAATACGTAGTTCTTTTAAAATTGAATCCTTAACGACTTTTGCTCAAGTCTTCTGGAACTGGTGACTAGAAACTTGTATTTATACACCGAGTATGGTGTTTTAGTACTCTCTTTACAATTCTCTTCAATCTTTCTCCTTTTTTCTCTTTTTTGACTCTTTTTTTTTTCTCTTTTATCTCTCTTTTTCTGACGTTTTCTTTCTTTTTTCTCAGACTCTCTTTTATCTCAGAAATTGTCCTCTTTCTTTTATCCGTCTCACTCATATTAATTAAAAAAAATGGCGATTTTTTACAACGTTACTTTTACATTACATTATATTTTTCATCCCATTTATTTTAATTTAAAGCAAAGAGTAATACGTGTTATTATATTGCTGTTTGACAACCTGATTTTTAGGGTTAAATATATAAAATGAAAAAAAATATATAGAATCCTGATCTATATTCTAAGCAGAATACCGTCTGCGTCTGACCTGATGAACTTGACCGCCAGCCCCAGGTCAGCGATGCAGCAGCTGCCGTTCTTCTTCACCAGGATGTTCTTGCTCTTCAGGTCTCGGTGGGCGATGGCAGGCTTGCCTTGCGTGCCGAAGATCTCCGTGTGGAGGTGGCACAGGCCGGACACGCTGGAGTAGGCCAGACGCAGCAGGGCGCGTGAGTCCAGCGTGGTGGACTTCAAGTAGTCGTAGAGAGAGCCGTTCTCGTGGTAGTCGGTGATGAGGTAGAGCTGCGTCCACGAGCCCGTTCCCTTGATGTCGGCGGCGATGAAGCCTGAAGCACAGCAGCACTATCAGCCTCAGCAAGTGTGAGGAGCAGACGTGGTTCTGACCCAGGATGTTCTCGTGTCTCATGAGGACGGTCTGGTAGATCTCCGTCTCTCGGAACCAGCTGGCCTCTTCTGTGGTGAAGAAGACCTTGACCGCCACTCGCTCGCCCCTCCAGCGGCCCATCCACACGTCCCCGTACCGGCCCTTGCCGATCTGCTTCACCATCTGGATCTGCTTGGCGATGGTGCGCTGGACCTGCAGACATCACATGAGCAGAAGACTTCATACGAGGTCTCACGGGGTCCATTAGCATGTCAACGTCTCAGACCATCTCAGCCAATCAGAAATTTAAGGCGGGGCTTTGTGTAAGTATATATTAAAAACGAAACATTCAGACAAGCCAATAGTTTTTAATAAAATATTGTATGTACTAATATTGTTATATTAATTACTATTTAATAAAATAAAAATGTATAGTTCATTTTAATATTTTATTTTAAATAAATGTAAAAATGTATGAAGTAAACCATCAGAACCTTTAATCAGAAAATTTAAGGCGGGGCCTAGTGTAATTATGTTTTTAAAACTGAGCATTCAGTGAAGCAAGCGAAAATGTTTATTGTTTTTGATCAAGATTTAATATTGTTAATATGCATCATGTACTGTAGTAAAAGAAACTATAATAAATACAGATGCAGGTGGCAACTATGTGGTTCAAGCCTTTTCACCCGAATTAGTTTCCAGTTTATTTTTTGTACATTTTTAATCTAGTTTATTTTAATATTCTACTTCCAATAAGTGTTTATGAAGTAAACCATCAGAACTTAACTGTGTGACAAGCGATTTACAACACACAGCCTAAGATATAGATACGGTTAAACAAATAAAAATGACGTTTTCTGAAAATCCGGCTTTGTCCAATCAGAACATTCTAATTGCGTTCCTAAGCTAATGTTGTTGTGTGACTCTGACCAGCAGGGGGAGTCCTGAGCCGCTGCCGGAGCTCTGAGACTGCTCGATCAGGTCCTTCAGAGACTCTCCACAAGGAATGAAGCTCTTGTCCGGCTCCAGACCCAGAGAGTAGCGCACCCTGTTCTCCCGACGCCGACATCTGAGACCAAGAGAGACCAATCATAACGTGAGAGGACGTTACACAAAGAGATGTAGAAAGGCAATAAAACGATAAAATGAAAATAATGGGAGAGAGAGCGAGCGAGAGAGAGAGAGATAGAGAGAGAGAGAAAGCGAGAGAGAGAGAGAGAGAGAGAGAGAGAGAAAGAGAGAGAGAGAGCGAGAGTGAAAATGAGACAAAAAGGGAGAGAGCAGAAGAGAGAGAGCAAGAGAAAGAGCGTGAGCGGAAAATAAAAAAGAGAAAGGCAATAAATTCAGTAAAATGAAAATAATTAGAGAGAGAGCAAGAGAGAGAGAGCAAGACAAGGAGAGCGGAAGAGAGAGGCAGAGTCGTAGAAAGTACCTGTAGTAGAAGACGATGAAGATGATGAAGATGAGAAGACAACCAACGACCATCGACACCAGCAGAACCACGTGATGAACATTATTCTCTCCATCTGAACACACACACACACACAGACACATTTCAATGACACGTTTAACACACAGACACAACACAAAGACACAACACAATGAACACACTTAAAACAACTGAACACACAAACACAACACATTCAACACACACACCACATTCAACACATAGCACACACAACACACTGAACCTGCATAACACATCAAACACTGAACACACAGTACACACAAACGCAACACAAAGAACACACAAACACAACTCAACACACACAACATATTGAACGCAAACACGACACACTCAATCAACTGAATGAATGAATGAATATAGCCTTTATTAGTCCCGCAGTGGGGAAATTTCACTTTTTTTTTTTTTTTTTTTTTTTTTTTTTTTTTTGAATGGACGCACAACAGACGCACAACACACTCAACACACTACACACAGACAGCATACTGAACACACACAACACACTCAATCAACTGAACACACTCTACACACTCAACAATCAAACACTGTTCTTCCCGTCTCTCTCTCTTTATTGTTGACTGAATCTGTTCTTTCTCTCTCTCTTTCTCTCTCTCTCTATTGTCGACTCATTCTGTTCTTTCTCTCTCCCTCTCTGTATTGTTGACTCGATCTGTTCTTTCTCTTTCTCACTCTCACTCCCTCTATTGCTGACTCCGTTCTCTCTTTCTCTTTATTTCTCTATTGTTGACTCAATCTGTTCTTTCTCTCTCTCTCTCTCTTTCCCTCTCTCTCTATTGCTGACTCTGTTCTCTCTCTCTCTCTCTCTCTCTCTCTCTCTCTCCGTTCTGCTGGGAGCGACTGATATCTTGAAACTCAAGCGTTCCCGTGAGATCTCGTGTCCTTTTCATTAGCGGTGAGGAACATGCAGGACAATCCCAGAAGCCCCTGCAGCGCTGCGGTTTGTAGCCGTTCCAGCTGTCGAGCGGCATCAGCACGGGTGTGAGTGTGAGTGTGTGTGTGTGTGTGTGCGCGCGTCTCACCCGGTCTCTTGAGCGGAGGAAGTGTCGGCCGGAGGTCTCGGTTACAGTAATCCTGATCCGTGCAGCATTCCAGAATCCTCCTCAACCGAGCGCTCCCGGTGTCCTGAAGGGTCAAAGACAGAGAGAGAGAGAGAGAGAGAGAGACGGAGGGTAAGAAGATGTGTGAAAGAGTGAGCGAGATGCTGTGTGAGAGAGTGGAGGGAGTGTGAGAGAGAGAGAGAGAGAGAGAGAGAGGAAAAAAAAAGCGAGTGAGAGAAAAAAGAGAGAGAGAGAGACAGGGGAGGGGTGTGTGTGTGTGTGTGTGTTGCGCGTGCGTTGCATGCCGATGTGTGTGTGTGTGGTGTGATGGGGGTGTGTGTGTAAGAGAGAGAGAGAGAAAATTGTGAGAAAGTGTGAGACAGAGAGAAACAGAAAGATAAATGTGTTTGAATGTGTGTGTGTGTGTGTGTGAGAGAGAGAGAGATGGGCAGAGTAAGTGAAAGAGTACAGAGTGAACGTATGTCTGTACGTGTGTGTGTGTATGTGTTTGTGAGGGAGAGAAGAGTGTATAAATAATGTAAAGTTCTGAGCAAGTTCAAGTTCGGAGAATGTGTGTGCCTGAGTGAACAAGAGATGGACAGAGTAAATGAAAAGAGAAAGTGAAGAGTAAGTAATTATCTTTGAGTTTGAGAATGAGAGAGACAGTTTTCAGAAAAGAGGATGATGGCAGGTTAGGTCAAGTGATGGAGGCCAGAAGAGGAAAGGAGAGAAAGAGTGATGATAGATAGAGAGAGAGAGAGACTGACCCTGCACTGGAACTCTGAGCCGACTGAGCCCAGACAGCCGGCCGTCAGCACTGGAGAGCCGCCCTCCTCTTCCTCCACCATAGTGAAGCAGTAACCGTCCGTCCTGCAGGAGAGATGAAGAGCGTGAAGGCGTGGTCAGGGCGGAGCCGCGAGTGGGCGGTACCTGCAGGTGTTGTTGGTGGAGTCTTCGAGACAGTAGTGGAAGCAGTGACACAGCAGCATCCGCGGAGGAATGGCCGGAGCCACGCCCTTCTCCCTACTGCCGCCGCCCACTGTCACCTTCCCAGAATTCCTCTGAAGCATGTTGTCCAGCTTGTTCGCTGCAATCACAGGACGAGTGAGTGAGTGAGTGAGTGAGTGAGAGAGAGAGATTGTAGGTGCGAGCCAAACTGTGAATGAGTGAGAAAGAGAGTGAGTTCTCACAAGAGTGAGTGTGTACATGTGTGAGAAAGTGTAAGAGATAGTAACTCTCTCTATTTCTCTATGAATGTGATTGTGAGAGAGAGGGAGTGTGTGCACGAGAGAGAAGAGTGCGTCTGTGTGTGTGTGTGATAAAATGTGTAACAGACTGAGAAGGAAAGAGTGAGTGTGAAAGTAACTGTGAGGAAAAGTGTGTAAGAGAGAGAAAGAGAGTAAGAGAGACTGAGCGTGAAAAAGTGAGTATGAAAGTGATTGTGTAAGAGAGTGTACATGAGACAGAAGCGTAAGAGAGACTGTAAAAAAGTATGAGTGTGATTGTGACAGTGGAAGTGTTAGAAAGAGTGTAAAAAGTTTCTGTGCAAGAGAGTGAGTGTGTGTACACATGTGTGTAACAGAAATAGTGTATTTGTGTCAGAGTAAGAGACCAAGTGTGTGTGTGTGTGTGTGTGAGTGAGAGAGAGAGAGAGAGAGAGAGATAGAGAGATTGTGCTTTTGAGGGCGATTGTGCAAGAGAGTGAACGTGCGTGTGTAATTGTGTGAAAGACCAAGAGTGTATGAGTGTGTGAAAGATAGAGATAGTAAGAGAGATCGTGTGAAAAAGTGATGATGCGAGAGAGAGAAAGTGTGTGTGTGTGTGTGTGTAGAACAGCTTGCCCTTCTCTAGCATCACAGCAGCTGAAAAGATAAAGCCCTAGACCTTCTGCACTTACACACACACACACACACACACACACACACACACACACACACACACACACACACAATTAAACCGAGTGCAAGTGTATCACATCTAGGAGGTTACAGTGTTTCTTCACTAAACCTGAATGACACACAACACTGTGGAACTTCAGCTGGACACTCAGTGACTGTTTGATGATGAAGCTTGTAATTACGTCACTTCATTCCTTCACACGGACCAGAAAACAAACACAGAGAAGATCTGAAGAAGCCAAGGTCACACCGAAACCAGAGATTCCTCCTCAGAGAGAAAGAGTGAGTGAGTGGAAGCGAGAAGACGGGGGGAGTGAAGGAGAGACGACAAAACTTGGAAAGTTTCAATGTACAAAACATTTAAGAAAAAAGTAGACACAAGTAGAAATGAGGAAACGGTTGAAACCGAGATGTGCAGGATCTCAGAGCCCAAAGTTAGGAGAAAAATCCAGGAAGTAAAACAGATGAGAAGAAGTGAAAAGAAAGTGTAGATGAGAAAGACTTTTCCATGATGATTGATGAGAAGAAGAGAAGCTATTAAAAAGAGGAGAGATAATAAAAGATGAATGAAACACAAAAGGAGGAAAAAAGAATACACACAAAAAAATAGCTTAGCTTCATTTGTCCTCGTGGCGGGTATAACGCATATTACATACAGTTTGATCATGTAAAAGTCATTAATAAAAAATGTATTACATTAAAATAAATCTATTTTTGGTTATGGATTTAATTAAAATTAACGAAACCATTCACAATCATTCAAATTCATTGTTGCACCGGGTCTGATTGGCTGCTCACACTGGATGTCACGCCAGTAATAAACACAAGCGCAGGCCACGCCCACATTCAAAGAAGTGCGATATTTCATCAAAAAACAAGAGTAGTGGTACTTTTAATTTCTAACTTAGATTATTTAACTCTATATTGAAAATATCAAAACACTATTTACTAGACAGATAGAAAAGCATTTACAGCATAAACAAAATGACCCACTCGTCTTTTAGATATTAGTAAGAAAATCCATAGATTAATATGAAACTGTTTAATAGAGTTAAAACTTGGCAATTTTTAGAAAATATCACAAAGCGACCATATGTTAATGACTACTGAAATATAATCTTAATTGAGTAAATGAAAGGGTTTAGGAGTTACAGAGATAAACGTGACTGATAAACAGAAAACGTCACCGAAAGTCAATAGCGATAAAACAAAGTTCAGAGCCATAAAGAAACAGGAACTCAAAAAAGAAAGACAAAGACAGAGAAAATGAGAGAGGGAGAGAGAGAGAGAGACTCGTCCAGGTGTGGGGAGTGAATAGTGAGCACACACACGTCTCTTGAGATCTCTGACCTCACCAAGTTCACGCAGGAGTCAACACACTTCATCCATCACCTCCCACAACCCCAATCCCGTGTAACACACACACACACACACACACACACACCTCCAGCTCTCACACTCTGGATTTACTGCACCGTCTTCATCATCCTCCATCTCCCCTGATGAACTGCTTATCATCTTCATCATCAGTGTTATCAATTTCGCTCCCTCGTCACTCCACAGCAACAGACTCCTCCCATCTCTCTCTCTCTCTCTCTCTCTCTCTCTCTCTCTCTCTCTCCCCCTTTCTTTGTTTTTCTCTCACCCTTCATTTCCCTCTCTCCACTCTGCCCCTTCCTCTCTCTCTCTCAATCTCTATTTCCCTCTCTCCATCTTCACTCTTTTTCACCCTTTTCCTTCTCTCTCTCTCTCTCTCGCTCTCTCCATTTCTCTATCTCTCTCCACATCACACTGAAGATGAGCAAGAAACAGGTGAGAGATCTTGAGGCACACAAGTCAAGGGAAAGTTCAAGTTCACACACTTGTTCTCGCGATAAATCTGTGCGTGTGTGTGTGTGTGTGTGCAGCGGTCTAAGGTCTGTCACACATGCTGCTCTGAACGTCACATCAAAAAAGACCCCCCTCTCTCTCTCCCTAACAAACCACACACACACACACACCACACACTCGCACACAACACACTCTCTCTCTCTCTCTTCTCACTCCCCCTCTCACTTTCACTGTCGCTTTGTCTTTCTCACAAACTTCTGTCCATCTGTCTCTCTCTCTCATTCACTCACACTCACGTCTCTTTTTTTTTCTTCTGGTCTGTCTCTAACACACACTCCCTCTTCACAAAGTCTCTCACTCTGTCTTTCATTTACTCGCACAACCTTTTTCTCTTTCTCTCTTCACCAAACAGTCACATTCTTCCTCTTCATCAGTCTCACTCATATTAAATGTATTTGTCATGTATTGATTGCACGTCTTAAGCTGTACATTTGTATTGCCAAAATGATGTTTCTTCCACTCCCTTTCTTCCCAAGTCTCAAATCCCCCGCCCCTCTCCTTCTCTCTCTCTCTCTCTCTCTCTGCAGAAGAGATCAGATCAGCTAATTTCTCTCTCGGGTCCCCGGGGTCCCGGTTTACAGGTGCGGGGGCCGTAGATGGTTGTGTTTGAAGAAACACGAGCCGTTTCCTGTCCAGCAGCCTTTCTGCCCCTGCGTTTCCCTCAACCACCTCTTTTCCTTATATAAATACAATATTTATAAACGTGTACATATATTTGTGCTGTCAAAGTTAACGCGTTAACTCATGCAATTTATTTTAAATGCCTATTATCTATAAATATAGATTTTTGCCTAATCTTTAAATGCCTATAAATATAATTGAATTTTCTATTTTTAACATGTATTAACAGTCTTGCGGTTTTTTTTTCACTTCAGGAAGTGCAATGAATAAGAGCAAGGAAGGACTTTTAGATGGAGAGTTTCACTTTAAAACTTCGCCAGATGGATCCGTAGATAGAACATGAGTATTATGTACAGTATTTAGCAAAGCTGAAATCACTTGGCTAATAAATAAGGGAAAATGCAACATTCTCTCAAACGAACATGTGCCAATAATATTTCGAACATGAGGAATCAAGGAGAAATTAACGGTCAGAACGACTGACCACATTCGAATCCCGCTTGCTGCCGCGAGAATACAGCACCGCATACAGATCCCTGCACCACATGCAGTTCGCAACACAGTTCCATTCACAAAGCAAAATGTCGCAAGATTGTCGGGCACGTGAATCGCAGTCCAGCCGAAGATCTAGAATGAAGGGAACAACGAGTTGCGTGTGGACAGAAATAAACTGTTCTCGTAACAGACTGATCCGTCTCAGCAACTGACTGAATGTAAGAAAGGACTAAGCTGACTTGTTTCTACGTTGTAACCGTTAACAAATTCTCACCTTTATAATGAGTAAATATTCTTTCATCAATGTTACTTTACATATCCGCTATGCCTATATTGTGGACTTTTTTTGGAATCCTCTTAAAAATGAAAAAAAAAAAGTCTTTCACTGGCAATGTTTGAATTTGTTAAGAAACAAATTGTTAAGAAATAAAGAAAATACATTGCAAATTGAACAAAAAGTCTACTAAATTAAAATACAGTATTTAAACAAGTGTTTATTTAGAATTGAGTTTACATTCATTAACATTTTGCACTTCAATATCCAGTATTACAAGCTTCAGTGGTTTATTTGCGATTAATCCAAATTAATCACAAGTAGTTGGGAATGTGCGATTCATTTGTTTAAAAAAATTATCATTTGGCAGCTCTACTATATAAATACAATACATTTATTATTATATAGCGTAAAATATATACAAACTGTATTTGTATAACTACTAATGTACATAATATATATGTATTTTGTTATTTACAAATATATTACAAACATATATTCATATACATATTAATAAATAATATATAGTATATAAATAAGAGTAAGTAAGAGTAATATAATTACTCTTATAAATAATATACTATATAAGTGAAAACAATACATATGTGTATGTGTGTGTGTGTGTGTGTGTGTGTGTGTGTGTGTGTGTTTGTTAAGTAACTACTTCCACTACAATTATGTTATGTGATATTTATTTGGCAGTGAAAGTTTATGGACAGTAAAAGTGACTTAAAAGGTTTTGTGCAAAAAAAGGTTTTCTAATTGAAAATCAAGTGAGGATCAAGCATTCGTTGTTTTAGAAGATTTCTTCCCCAATGTTTAGTCACAACTGATGCCTTCAGACCCAAATTAAGACTTTAACCAGCAAGCTTTTGAAAATGGGAATGCCAGGCTTTACCCAAAGAAGCATCAATGTGAATAAATATATTTCTCAGTTTGAAGTTAAACTTGATTATTGAAGCAAATCTTTCTCAATAATCAATAGGAAAGTCTGATCCTAAAGTCTAATCAGGCGATTAGAGGAGCTTCCTGATGACTGTAGCTCTCCACAGATACTTCAGCCATGAGCTTCAGGTCTCTCAGGTCAGAAAGTCCTGGTCTTCACCCTGATCTCCAGCGCCTCCACTGGTCATCAGAGTGAACTGCAGCAGTAGCCTTCTTGTTCAAGTGGCTGTGGAGCTGAAGTGTCGCTGGAGATCAGGAACACGTTCATCTGCAGACGGCTCTTCACCTTTTATCCATTCTCCCAAATCAAGATGACAACATCAGCCGGCCATAGACCAGGAGATTAGAAGTGGAGGTTTTCAAACAGGAGCAGAATCTCAGCTCTTCAGAAGCTCTACAACAGCTCTGGCTCTTTGACTGATGCCATTCTTCAAGATCAGATGTCAAACATTTCCAGATATGGCACTTTTTGTTCAAAAGTATATCATAGACTTTAGAAATACGAGAATGATATTTTCGCCAAGTCAATTAAAAACCTGCCGAGTCAATTAAAGAAACTTGTTAGAATAGGCAAACAGGATGAAGTATTTGTGCTTATATAATGTATTATAGATATATTATTCAATTATTATATAATATTATAGTATTTTTGTGTGTCTTTCTCCTCTCAATATAAAACGGCTTAAGTGATGGTGTGAAAACGTCTACGTCATAATCATCAGACCAATGGCGGTGAAGACCAGCTCCTAGCACGACCTTGAGATTAATGCCAACGTTTTTAATCGCACAAAAAGAGTCTAGCGTGAGTACATTTACTGTACAAAACTTGTCAGTGAACAATGAGGGGGAAAAAAAAGAAATGAATTAAATTGTGCCACGCCAGATCTGGCTTAAAGAGTCACAACGTGTGTGTGTGTGTGTGTGTGTGTGTGTGTGTGTGTTCACAACAATGAAGTGGGAATAATGACATTTTTGTGGATTATGTCTGATCTTTTTCTGCTAAAACGAGAAATTTCACTTCATCAGGAAAGACGGTTATTAGAAGGTTAATAATAATAATAATCCTGTATTAATTATTAATAATCCTGTTATTAGTGACGCAGTCCTGATGTGACACTCGCTCTCTCTTTCTATAATCTTTCTAGTCTTGTTTGATTTCTCTTGGATTCATCTGTAGTTCAAAAACAACTTTTTCTCCCATTAAACACACTTGCTTTCATTCTATCTCTGCTATTCTGCACCAATTGACAATTTGATTTCCTAAAATCAAATGGTGTCTGATCACAGTAGATACGAAGGATTTGCTTTACGCGCTTAATTTATCAAACACTCAAGGTCAAGAACACACACACTTTTTCATGCTTTTCTTTAACGCCACAATCCTAAGTTGCTGTGCACTTTCCCAAGGCCGGAGAGAAAAACTAAACAGTCTTACCTCCACACACACACACACACACACACACACAGTAGAAGTACGAGTAGAAAACACACGAGTAGACACACACGAGTAGAAAAACCCAATTTTGACTCTCTGTGCGTCCAGTATGTATAGCAGAGTTGACAATAAAGCTGACTTTGACAATAAAAATGTATTAATTTCTTACACACACACACACACACACACACACACACACACACATTTATATCACTGTGGGGAGCCAAAATGCATTTTTTATGATTATACACACACACACATCCCACTGTATTCATTATTATACACACACACACACAGTGTCGGTGAAGGCCGCGAGGCGTGGTGCTCCGCTCTGCTGCGTCTACGGCTTGATAAGAGCTGCTCTTCTCCCACTCAGGGTTTCATCTTATCTGCAGACTCTCCTCCCTCAGAAACATCTGCCCCGCTGTGTCACAGGACCTGAGAGAGCCTTATCTCTGACCTTGCTCCAATCACAACGTCCTTCACACACACGGGGAGAATCATCTCAGCTGCGTCTCGGTCAAAACAGTTTGCTCTTCTGAACCTGAGAAACCACCACCAAAGCGCCTTCAAAAGTCACCGCTGTCTCACACACACACGGTAGGATATAGACAATGAGAAGCGATTCTTTCTCACTTCAGTGCCGTCTCACAGAGTAAAACTTTTGACATTTTGACTTTGAGTGTGAAAGTCAGTGTGTTTGTGAAGGGCAGCTGAACGAGCAAATCCACATAAACCTGCAGCTGCTGCGGGATATTTCTGACACACACTTACACAGATAGAGGGGGTGGGGGGTAAATGTATAAGAATGAGAGAGTGTGTGAGAAAGTGAAATAGAAAGAGAGAGAGAGAAATGTTTCAGAATGTGAGCAAGGTAGTGAAAGAGAGAGGGAGGATGAAAGGGAGAAATGCATAAGAATGAGAGAGAGGTAGAGAGTGTATGGTAAAGAGAGAGTGAAACGTGAAAGAATAAGTGAAAAAAGGGCGAGAGAGAGAGGATAGGGAGAGAATGAGAGTTAGAGAGAGAGAGAAATGTTTCAGCTCGACCTTGTTTAACAAGTGTTTGACACTAGATCAACTTTTCCACGTCTCTACTAGTTAAGTAATTGCCTTAAGAAGAAATGACGAGAGTGAGAAAGAAAAACAGAGAAGAGGTTGAAAAACAGTGACACGAAACAAGAAAAGAAAGAGAGAACAAGAAGGAAAGAAGGAATTTTTAGAACTTAGAGAGAAAGAATGAGAAACAGTGGGAAAGAGATAGAGAAAGAAAGAGAGAGAGAGAGAGAGAGAGAGAGAGAGAGAGAGAGAGAGAGAGAGAGAGAGAGAGAAAGATATAGAGAATGAAAGAGAGATAGAGAAAGAAAGAGAGAGAAAGAAAGAAAGAGAGAGAGAGAAACAGCAGTTCTCAGTCCTCCATCAACAGATTTCACACCTGTCAGAACACAACACTAGCTCTCTCTCTCTCTCTCTCTCTCTCTCTCTCTCTCTCTCTCACACACACACACATGCACGCACACACACACACACACAAAAACAACACCATTACAGCACAAAAAACAGATTCATCTGAACCCGACAAAACACATGTGTGCATCACAACCACATCAAAACATTTACATAGTCCGCTCTCTAACACACACACACACACACACACACAGTGCAAAAAGTTGGTGTTTCTGACTCACCACGTGCCAACGAGTCCAGACACAGCAGCAGAACCGGAACCACTTTAGTCCAAAGCTCTAGATTCATCCCTGAGACCCGATCCCAGACGACCGAGAGCGACACACACTCTCTCGCTCTCTCTGTTACTCCACACTGACGGCCTGTGACGGACGGAGAGGAAGAGGGTGTTACTCACTCACTCTCTCTCTCGCTCGCTCGCTCACTCGGACGGCCCCTTCTCTCCGGACACCTTGTGGAGAGACAATAAAAGCAGCAGTCGATCTGGGCGGCCGAGTCGGGACCCCGCGGACACACACACACACACACACACACACACACACTGAAAGGAGGCCAGGGGCAGGAGGGGCAGCGGGGGGCTCTGTAAGCCACCCGAAAAAAAATCATGTGACCCCTGCTGCCCCTGAACCAACCACAAGCGCTACATCAAAGGAGGAAGGGGCGGGGCTGTGACCAGGGGGCGGAGTTTGGTGGCTAGGGTGGCACTGGTCGTGGCATCAGGTGTTACAAATAAACAGTGATTCGAGTGAAAAAGAGGACAAGAAAGAGAGGAAGAGAGATCGAGAGAGGGGGGGGTGTAGAGAGAGCGAGATACAGGAGAAGATGCAGTATGATGCAAAATGACAGAAAGATAAGGAGGTGATGAGTGAGAGACAGGAAGAGACAGAGGACATGAGAAAGGATGAGAGACAAACTGATTGAGGGAGAATGAAAGAACAAGATAATTGGAAAGGAAGAAAAAAGAAAATGAGAGAGAGAGAGAAAGAGAGAGAAAAAGATGACCAAAGAATAAATAAAAGGATGGAATGAGAGAGAATAAGTGCAAATAAACTCTAATGAGAGAGAGAGAGAGAGAGAGAGAGAGAGAGAGAGAGAGAGAGAGAGAGAGAGAGATATGACCAAGAATAAATAAAAGAATGGAATAAGAGAGAACAAAAGTGCAAATAAACTACAATGAGAGAGAGAGAGAGAGAAAGATGACCAAGAATAAATAAAAGAATGGAATAAGAGAGAACAAAAGTGCAAATAAACTAGAATGAGAGAGAGAAGGAAACGCGGTGAAAACAAACATGAAAGCAAACGGCGTGATAAAGCGGGTTAAGTGGGATGCCAGCAGGTGAGCGGTGGATTATTATGGGCTGGTTAAAGGACGGAAAGCTGCTAGTGAAAACACACAACAGTGAAGCGGCCGCATGACAAAAGACACGACGCGTCAGGTGACCACCAGCCTCACCTCGCCTCGATCGCCCCGCTCGCCCTAATCTCCTGTGAGGCCTTGCTCTCTCTCACCACGGCACACACACGCTGAGCCGATTAAATGTGCCATTACACAGATTACATCAGGAGTTTCACATGAGAACGCAGCCGGATGAAGGTCAGGAGATCTTCACACGTCCAGAGCAGATCATGAACGAGGGGCACACACACACACACACACATACTAAATCACTGGACATGAGTGGAATGAAAAACATGTTGGGAAAAAAAAAAGAACGAGATCAAAAGATGTATAAATTAAAACCAATTTAAAAATGCAGTTTAATAGGTATATTTATAGATAAATAATGAAATGTTTTCTATAAAATGTTGTTAAATCATGGCATATTTAAAATGCATTTAATCAATATTTTTTTATCTAATTTTTAATATTTTAATACAAAAACTAAATATATTATTATTATTTTTATTAAAATGGCTATTTACAAAATCAATTAGTAATTGATCAAACATGGAAAATTTACAATATTATACATGCTTGTAAATAAAAATAGAATAATTTACAATCAATATAATGATATATATATACCCTTTATATAACAATCTAATAAAATATAACTTTATATAACAATATAATAAAAAGTGTTTTAAAGAGTGATATATGACAAAGAAAAGGAGGAGATCAGTGAGAGACAGGAAGAGACGGAGAACAAGAGAAAGAATGAGAGACAAACTGATGGGTGGAGAATGAAAGAACAAGATAATTGGAAAGAAAAAAAAGAAAATGAGAGAGAGAGAATGAATTGAATTGAATTGAATTGGAAACCAATAATAAATGAAAGGATGGAATAAGAGAGAATAAAAAAGCAAATAAACTAGAATGAAAGATGGAGAGAGTAACTCAAAAGTGAGGGGGGTACAAAAGAGAGAAACAGAGAATGAAAGAGGCTGAAAGAGAGAGATAACGACTGAAAGATGAAAAGAGGAAGGGAGACAGAGAGGTAGTCAAAGAATGAGAGAGAGATTGGGGAGGTGAAAGAAAGAGAGAGAGGGATAGAGAGAAAGAGAGGGAGATGGATGAAGAGGTAAAGAAAGAGGGGAAGAGAGAGATATGGGGATAGTTAGAGAGACAGAAGTAGAGAGAGAGAGAG
>CM051494.1:11173605-11223987 GCA_028031935.1 Paedocypris micromegethes | reverse complement strand
GGGGGGGGGGGGTTGGAGGGAGAGAGACAGAAAAACAGACAGAATGAGACAGAAAGAGAGAATGAAAAAATGAAGAGACATAGTGAGAGAAAGGAGAAAGAGAAAGAGATGCACAGAGAAGAAGAGAAAATGAAAAAGGGATAGAGGCAGAGGGAAAAAGAAAGCGAGAGAGAGAGAATTAAAAATATGAAAAAGAGAGAGATAGTGAGACAAATGGAGAAAGAGAGAAAGATAGAGGGGGGGGGGGCAAAGAGAGCATGCTGTTCACCAACCATTCTAAGAAGAGGAGAAAAAAAAAAATAAATCAAGTGAAAGAGAAATTTGAAGAATAAAAGTTGAGGAGAGACAAACTAAACAGATAGTGTAGACAAACTAAAGAGATGTTGCAAATTTTAAAGTTAAAAAGAAAAGGCATAGGGAAGAAAAAGTGAAAATATTATAGGCCAGAAAAGAAGTGGGCTTGAATGAGAGAAAGAGGTGAAAAAGGAGAAAAAAAGAGATGAGAAAGCATGATGATAGAAAGGATAGAGGTGGCCTGCAATGTTAGCCATTAAGAAGGTGTGACACTACAGTAGAGGTCAGAGGTCGGAGGTCAGCACTCCATTTACTGCACAGTGGTCGTCCCTCTCACCATTACACATCTGAGTGGATGCTGTCACACACACACACACACACACACACACACACACACACACACACAGAAACATCTCAGGCTGATCTTGGCTCAAAATGCGTTTAAAACATAAACCATGTTGACAATAAGATAGAGGTGATGACACGGCGGTTTGATCTGAGGTCACGGGGTCAAGTCCAGATCAGGAGAACGCGGGACACGTGATAGCAGATCAGAATGTGGCGACGTCAGGGTGATTTGTGATACATAAACAAATGCTAGTTTCAATTTCATGAGAGAGAGAGCACGAGCGAGTGAGAGAGAGTAAGAGAGCACATTTGAGAAAGGGACACAGAGGGTGGGAGGGAAAAGAAGAGTGAGTGTCGAGCAAGAGAAGGATGAAACAGAGAGAAAGATGAGGAAAGAAAACAGAGTAAAGTTTATAAGAGGTCACATTAGAGAGATACAATGAGAGACAGACAGACAGAGGCAAGAACTATAGAGAGAAAAAGTGACAGAGAGAATAAGGAGAAAGGGAAACAGGAGATGGAAGGAAAACGGGAAGGGAAGAGAGAGAGAGAGAAATGGAACGAGAGAGACAGACAGAGAAAAAGAACTAAAAGGAGAAAAAGTGACAGAGAAAGAGAGTGAATAAGGAGAAAGGTAAATAGAGGGTAGGAGGAAAAAGAAGAGTGAGTGTCAAGCAAGAAAAAGATGAATAAGAGAGAAAGCTAAGGGAAAAAAACTGATTACAGACAATAAGGAGGTCATATCAGAGAGAACGAGAACGAGAGAGACAGAAAGAGAAAAAGAACTAAAGAGAAACAAGTGACAAAAAGAAAGAGACAAAATAAGGTTTCTAGCAAGAGAAGGATGAAATACAGAGAAAGAGAAAAAAACAGATTAAAGACAATAAGGTGGTCACATCAGAGAGAACGAGAGATAAACAGAGAGACAGAGAAAAAGAACTAAAGAGAGAACAAGTGAAAGAGAGAAAGAGTGAAAGTGAGTGAGTTTGTGAATATGGCCACTAGGAGTGGAGCAACATTATGCTGCACTTAGTGAATGACACACAAGCCCGGAGCAGTGGGCAGTCTAGTGTGGTATCATGTCTTTCTCTTATGCGCTTTGAGACAAATGCACCGAACTTGAACCTGAACTCGAACTCAACCAGACGCCGAGATTCGAACTCTTGGGTGACAGATCCAACTCCAGACACACAAATGAGTAAGAGGCAGAGAACGACAGACAGAGAGAACAACAGAGAGATGACGAGAGAAGAAGAGGGTGATGGGAAAGAAAGCAAGCGATAGTGCACGTGTCAAACTCAAGGCCATTTTATGTGGCCCGGGTGAGCTTAAAAGTTTTGAGTATCTTAAAATAAATACCAAAAAATTAATTAAGAGCACGTATGGGTTTTCATAAGCTGCCAAAAATGTAAAATGTCAAAGATTTATTTCAGAGCAACAAGCAAACTTGGGATTTCTACGCCAATGCAACTGTCACTTGAACAGGTTGTGATAAAAAATGAGTCGTTAAACATTAAGGAGTAGTTACATCTACTTTTACATTACATTTGGTTACATTTATAAGTTACATCTGGCCCTTTGAGAACAGCCATTATTCTGCAGTGGCCCTCAGTGAAAATGAGTTTGACACCCCTGTGATAGTGGAACAGGTGAAAAATTAAACGGAAAAGCGAAAAACTGGAGAAGTAGTGAGATAGTGAGAGAGAGGAGAGGAAGTGAGAGTGTGAGCTGAACGTGACGGTGTTGGTGTTGGCCGTGATGTGAAATGAATGTCTGGCCGTATTTGTTCAGCTGTTGGCGCTGCCACCCGACACCCGTCCCGCTCAGACCCGCTCGGGACCCGGAGCATCACGCTTAAGGTGATTAGTCTTGGCCCGCGTCCTAATCCCGACATTCCTCCGGCCGCGCGCCACGTGTCACTACGCTATTATTACTACACACTCCCACATTTTCCACCAGCGGGTCCAGATCAGGCCCGGATCAATGTCACCCGTCTGACCGCAGAACAGAACATAATGTCGCTAGTTATAGTCACAGTTATAAAGGACGCGTGTATGAATTACGTATATTAAAGACTGATAAAGGTGTGGATGTAATGCAGAATTTAATGATGTTAATGCAATTTTTTCTACATGGTTGGAATAGAACAAAATAAAAATGAAATTGTGTGTGTGTGTGTGTGTGTATTTAAGTGTAATACATTATATAATATATATATTTCTCCTACATATAATGCTCTACAAGAAAGGAGAAAGAAAGGACGGACAGACAGACGGATTGGCGAAAGAAAAAGAAAAGATAGGAAGGAAGGAAAGAAGAAAAATGGAACGGGAGAGAGTGAAAAGGAAATGGTAGGAGAGAGAGAGAGAGAGAGAGAGAGAGAGAGAGAGAGAGAGAGAGAGAGAGAGAGAGAGAAGAAAAAAAGGGAAGAGAAAATTAGGTAGAGAGGAGGAAAATGGTAGAGAGATGGGTAGAAAGAATATGACTGATTTAGAAAAGTGATAAAAAATTGAGAGAAAAGTAGAAGACAAGTGCTCAACAGAAAGAGGTGAACAAAGGGATAGAATTATAAAAAGAGAAAGGAGGAGAACAAGTATATGTAAAAAAAATGTGTAAAGAAAAGTAAGAGAGAGAGAGAGATATGGAGGGAGATGAAGAGAGTGAGACATGGAAAAAGAGAGACAGACAGGGAGAGAGAGAGAGAAAGAGAGAAGGGTCAAAACCTCCGGCAGTTTTCCATTTTCCTATCGCCGTTCCAGGAAACGTGAGAGACAGTGACACGGAGCAGCAGGACCTTCTGCAGGTCTGATGGACTCAATCTGCTAGATGCAAATATCTGCAGCGGGTCATCAGCTCGGCTCTGGTCACATGCAAACATCTGATGATAATCCGCTCACACACGCCAAACACATTTCAGTCTTTCATCACAAACAGGTCGAGCGAGCAGACCAGAACATCTCCCTGTCAAACTCCCCAGGAGAACATCTCAGCAGACAGTAGAGAGACAAAGTGGGAAAGAAAGCAATAGAGAGGAAAAAAGGGAAGAGAAAATTGTAGAACGTGACCGAGGGAAAAGAAAAGGGGAGTAAAGAAAAAAAGAGCTGTACAGACAGTACAGACGCGATCTTAATCCAGCATGTATGCTGAACAACCCGAAGACCTGAAGTGGATCTGGTGAAGATCTAGAAAACAAGGAATCAGTCCGCCAATCCTTCGTTCTATCCATCGATCGCCTCTCTCCATCGTTTATCTAAATTTCGGTCTATTTGTCCATGCTCGGTCTAACCATCTATCAGTCAATCTTTCTATTCGTCCATCCATCATCAATATATCTGTCTGTCCATCCGTCCATCTATCGTCATTCTATTTGTCTGTCTGTTCATTCATTCATTTAGCTTCTATCTTTCCATCTGTATGTCAATCCATCGTCTATCTATCAGTTTGTCTGTCTGTCCGTCAGTCAGTCCATCCATCCATCCATCGTCTTTCTGTCCGACCGTCCGTCCTTCCATCCATCTATCTATCTATCTGTCTGTCTATTTGTCTGTCCATCCATCATCTATCCATCTATATATCTGTCTGTACCTCCAATCTACTTTGGAACCTTTGAACTGTAAATATGTTGTTATTCTTTATTTATCTTTACTTGCTGTTTGTTTCTATTATTATCTCTTTTTTATTACAATTAACTATCCTGCTATTAATTTCCTACCTTTTATCTGTGGCTTTTCCAGCAATTGAATTTCCCTACTGTGGGATCAATAAAGTTCATTCATTCATCATCTGTCGTTCTATTTGTTTGTCCATCCATCGTCTAACTATGTCTGTCTTTTTGTCTGTACGTCCATTCATCATCTGTCTGTCCATCCATCCAATCAGTTTAAACAAAAAGACCCATGAACTGATCATTAGAGAATTTAATTAAAATGAAAAATATTAAAAGTCCTGTATTGTTTGTTAGAGTCGACATCCTCTTTTCCCGAAATGTTTTACATCTCAGAGGAGAAATTCTAGGTTTGCGTTCCTAGCCTTTGTCAGCATGACTTGCTCACGTCTTTTTATTACATCAGAATATGGTTTCCGGCTCCAAAAATATCTGATCTCCCACTCAAGCCGAAGACGTCACAGCTCAAGTGTGTGTGTGTGTGTGTGTGTGTGTGTGTGTGTGTGCGATTGATCTCCAAATCGATCTATTTACAGCGGCCCTGTGAGGCTGAGATACACCGGAATCGATCTTCAGCAAGTCGAGATCAAAGCTAATGAAGCCGGAGTCCATCATGGCGTCGAGTGTGTGTAGCCGTTTGCTTTGGCCTCCGCTCTGCTTTTCCATGACTAACGAGTGATTTTTCTACTCTGGATGTTTTGGAAAATAGAATCATTTTTGCTGCTTCCCACAACTTCATCTTCTAGTGTTGGATTAAATTGTCGTGGGTGAGAGATGAAGCCTCGAGCGTGTCGCTGCAGGACCGTGTCGTCCGGCCCGGCTTCCGTGGAGGCTGAAGTCCAGATGCTGCTTGTCATCTGACGGAGTAATAGAATATGAAAGAATTCCAGGAATCCCTGAGCGAAGGTTCACTCTGGATCTGTGGTGGGATGGGAGGAAATAAGAGGCAGCTGTGTGTGTGTGTGTGTGTGTGTGTGTGTGTGTGTGTGTGTGTGTGTGGGTTCCCCGCTATGATCCGATCAATCATCTTCTTATCTGGAAACTCTGGTCCTTCAGATTTGTTTTATACTCGTCCAGTTCAAACTCAATCCAGTGGCTATTTTCTGCACACTTTTTTTTATTCGTCACACTCTTTGAAACCGTTTTGTTTTTTTCGCTTCACTTTTCCTCTCTTTTCTTCATGAAAAGACACTAGAGAAACCATCAAGCTCAAGCAAAATGCATGTATCTTCTCTTTCTCTACATGCATTTCCTCGTAAGTTTATTTTCTTCTGTTTTCTTTCATTTTTCACATTATCTATCTATCCATCTATCTATCTACAGTATCTATCATTCATCTATCGATCTGGGCATCCATTAACTTTTCTTTCTTTCTTTTCTATCCATCCATCCATCCATCCATCCATCATTCCAACATTCCATCATTCCATCATTCCATCCATCTACATTTCTTTCTTTCTTCTTCATCAATCCATTTTATTTATTTAGTGTCTATCTATTTATCCCTCTTACCATCTATCATCTATCCATCTATCTACTGTAAGCATCCATCCACTTTTCTTTTTTTTGTCTGTCTATCCATCCATCCATTCATCCATCCATTCATCTATCATGATCTAGCTGTCCGTTCATCCATCCACCTGGCATCTATCCATCCATCTGCCATAGATCTCTTTTGTCTTTTAAGGTAAGATTTTACCTTAACCCTTAGGCCAAATGTCGCATACATTTTATAAATGCAGATGTTCTACAATATGACTAAAACCTAACATATATAACTCATAAAAACCTAATATTCAATACAACTCTCCTCACCAGCACATCCCAAGTTTCTCAGAAGGAAGATGCTCATCTCTCCACGTCTCATCATCTCACACCAGCTCTTTACTCGGCTCTTCTGACCGTCGATCTCATCTCTCATCCAGATGACAACTTCCACCAGCAGCTTGAAGTAATTCCCGACCTCTTTCCCTCTCATCACTCCACCGATCGCTTGACACAGATTGTAGATCCTCTCTACAGGGGGGTTTAATTGCTCTGAGCTTTTCTGAAAGTGGAACAAGATGGCCACCTCTCCACCAGCGGCCGACAGGATCAGCCCGGCGTTCAGTGAAACAACAATCCAGAACCTGAAACCGTTCAGCAGAAGCACCGGTGCTACTGCAGCTTTATGAAGAACAGGAGAACCGCTGGGAAAACCATAAAGAAACGTCTATGGAAACGATGATGAGCCAATGAAACATCTCTATATATATCTATATCTCTCTCTCTCTATCTCTATCTCTATCTCTATCTATCTATCTATATATAAAACTGATCGAAATGAATAATAATTGAACATTTCAAAGAAATGGGGCTATATAAAAGCAAGTGAGTGAGTGATAAGAAACCAGTGAAGGTAGTGAAGAACTTCTCAGTGAGTAATGAGATATTGGTAAGAAATCGAAAAAGAACCAGTGAAGAACTTCTCAATGAGTCATCAACTTCTCAACTTTTAAAAAAGATTTGGTAAATAAAAATGAAAAACTAATGATTAGCCACTAACAAATTGAGAAACATCCGATTCAAATGATCCTAATAAAAGCAAGTTGCACCGTATCTTCATGGGTGGATGGAATTTAATCAAGATTATTCCACTAGAAAGTTCTGCAGAGAGATTTAGATCTTTGTGCTGTCAAACACCAGAGCGCAGAGGTAAGAAGATGCAGAAGATCATGATCCATTGCTAACCAGTAATGGATGTTGAAAGCGGTAACCAAACGGAACCAGTTGGAGATCTGGACACCCGATAAAGAACTTGTGGAAACCAATGAAGATCCGATGAACAGCTGGAGAAGAAATTATGAGAAACAGATGAAGAACTGATGAAGACCTCGAGGCTGAAGATCAGGGACTGAGTAAATTTAAAAGGAACAATATATAGTATATAAATTTATAGACAGACAGACAGATTAACAGATTATTTCATATTATATAATTTTTATATATTATATTATACTTTTTTATTATACCATTATATATTATAACGATATTTTCTATTGTTTCCTATAATTCAAAGACTTGCATAATTCCAGAAGAGATGAACGTTCTCTCTTGGAACGAAGTGAGGAATGGAGAGCAAGTGTTGAGCAGCGTCTGGTCTGAAGCGTCTGTTCTTTAATCCCGTGATGGATGGACAGACTTAGACACAGACACAGACACAGACACAGACACGAGCTCAGAGCCGTGTCACAACAACAGCACGAGACAGATTGAGTTTCAGAGGAGCCGGTCAGGAGCTTTTGTTTGTGGATGTGAGGATGTGCGAGATGATGGATGTGCAGCCGGGTCTCTCTTACCATCACATACATGCACAACACTGTGAAACCAGACACCTGCACGAGAGAGAGAGAGAGAGAGAGAGAGAGAGAGAGAGAGACAGAGAGAGAGAGAGAGGGAGAGGCAGAAGGGATAGAGATCGAGAAAGTAAATGAGGCAGAAAGACAGAAAGAGAAAAAGAGAAAGTGAGACAGAAAGAGAGAGAGAGAGAGAGAGAGAGAAACAGAGATAGAGAGGGTTTGAGAAAGAGGCTGAGAGAGAGAAAGAGAAAGTGAAACAGAAAGAGAAACAGATAGAGAGTTAGAGCGAGTGAGCTAGAGAGAGAGAGAGAGAGAGAGAGCAAGCAATGTTCACATGATTTAGCTGATAAATGGCATCCAGACACCTCGTCTGTACAAGAAACCGCGAAAATGGAGTAAAGAGGACAGACACTCAATCACAAATGTAATAAAAGATGCTTATATTTTTGATACTCAAGTAACCAAACAAATACTCAAGTAAAGTCCATTTACTCAAGTACTCCACACTGACCGGGACTTTCGCTTTTAATGGAGGACAAACCAATAATCAAATGTTTTAATTGACACTGTCCGGCACAAATACATCAGCTGCTGGTCAGGGATTCAAACCAACAACCTGGTGGTTGCAGGTCCGACTCCCATTCGGCCGCAACTGAATCCAGATGTAAAAGAACAACTCCACGCTGAGAGACACTTCAACCAGGACGTGAAACTTCAAAACTACAAAACTCCCAGTAGATTTCACAAGCTCTGCGTATAAAGCAACCAGACGACCCATAATGCATCAGCGCTGGTTTTAATGGTCGATACTGGACATCTTAATTGACGCAGACATGCTTTTCCCGGCAATCTCTCAGCCGGGCGGATGCGCGGCGTTCACACTGAGGCATTAGCGGAGGAGTGGAGATGGTTTCCCCGTGTGCTGAGATATCAAAGGCGCCGCCGCTGTAAATCTCGCCGCCGTGACAGAAGTCAGATCCTGATTTAAATCACCTGTGCGGTGCTTTCATCTGCTGACACTTCACCTTCACGGGAACCGAAGCACGTTTACGACAACACGGAAGCCTGACGCCGAGTGTCAAAAAAACAAGGCCGCCATTTCAGTTTAACAGCAAAGGACTGTTTATTCTGACGGACATTTTATTTTTAATAGCCAAATATTTTCAAATCATGTTTACGCATATTGGCATATTTGTGTCTAAATTGCGAAGACATTAGCCTCATTCACACAGCAATGCCGGAAAAATGCAGGAACAATACCAGAACAACTTCACTGGTAAAGACTGTCCACACAAGCACTGCCATTCCTGAATCTTACCGGAAAAGGACCATTCACACAGCATTTTCAAAATACTGGTATTTTCGGTGACACACTTTAAACGGCTGTGCCTTTGTAAACATAACGGCGGTAACTGTTTTCTGGGAATCTTCGTTCCACTTTCACACAGGGCAGAATGCAGGCAATATACTGGGAACGTTACAGGTACCCGTGCTGGCATATTCCCGGAACGATTTTCCTGCCATTTGTCTGTTCACACATAAGTGCATGCAGTGTTAAATTAAAAGTGAATGTTTTTTCATATACGTACATGAAGCGAAGTGATCAAAAGCAAATTAAAACAGAGAATCGCATTCCAACAATGGCCGACAGTATTATAATCAATTATTCTAATCAACTTCTAGCAATCAAGACAACTACAAAATAGTTTCGACCCCGCTCCTCCTCAACATCACCGCCACCACTGTGCTCATTAATGCTTTCCCACAATCCTCTACTGCCATTGGCCCCTTTCACTTCCTGCAATTATGCGAGCGGAAGGCGAGGTCAGAGGTCAGCTAATACCGCTAGACAGAACCACAGCTGCAGCGTCGCATCCATTAAACCACACACACTCTGAAATGACACTTTCACAAACGTCTTTCCTGCAGGATGAACCGCAAACCCGCATCGTTCGAGTCACAAAACAACAATCACGTCTAAATGTGGCCAGAGTCCGGATCGTGACCTCTGACCCCAGCAGGCTCAGGCATGACTTTCAACTCAGTAAAACGATCTCTCACCTCCTCATTCTGCAGACACATCAGAAGTTTGTTCGGATTTCCCAGAAGCCCTTGGGGTGCACAACAGCTGGTATGAGCCAATCGCACAAAGACGCAGTGTTTTACCGCGTTAATAAAGCTAACGTGAGCCGAGACACCACGACGAAATGATGCCAAGTCTGAATAAAAGTTGAAGTCGAAACGTAAAAATAAGATGGACGTAGGCTGCCACATGATGACTCGCAATGTAGATGACAAACGCAAAGGGGATAAAAAAAACAATGCATTAAAGTAAAACAGAGTTATTTTAAAGTAACTTTTACTCTAGAATATCTTTTTCTGACTACAAGGTGCACTTGAAATCCTAACAAATGGTTCAAAATTGAGTGAACATTATTTTCCCTAAAAAATTCTGTGCCATATGTGAAAAAAACAATTAGGAAATAGAAGTTTATCAGCCTTAAAATCCTGTGTGTAAAATATGGTACTTTAAAGTACTTTACTTGAGAGTAAAATGAGTGAGTTTGTCAATTTGGCCACTAGGGACCGTATCTAAATTGTGCTGGATTTAACCGCCCAGTGAAGTGACACACACACACACACACACACACACACACACACACACACACAGTAAAGTGACAAACACAAACCCGGAGCGGTGGGCTGCCTCAAGATGTGGGGAGGGGGGTGGGGGAACCATGGATTTGATTCTGTATCACAACGTGCATATAGTAGAAAAATACAAAGTTACCATTTCAATTAAATTGAAATGTGTGTAAAATTGGCATTTTTTATTTATAATTATTGGCGAAAAAATGTGTTGACAACCCAAAGAAAAAGACGGCACCAGAGTGTAACTGCTGCTGTCAAAACACATTCTAAGATGCATAATTAAAAAAAAGAAAAACATAATCAACAACCTAATCAACAAAAAAAAAAAAAACATACTGCAATTTTTTCCTAAAATGATAAAAAATATAATTCATCGTTTTTTTTATTCATTACAGAATTGTGAATAACAGATTAATGAATAGAAATATAGGTTTTTATATACAGTAATTTTATGAATATTATTTATTTATTTCAAATTCCTTTGAAAATTTCACATATAAAAATCCAATTTACCTTTTTTGATCTAAACAGTTAAAGATAACTGCAACATTTAAATAAACATTGCATTTGCTATTTTTAATAGACATAGTAACTGTAATTGTGCTTTTAATAAACATATAGCACTTGAAATACTTTTCAAATATTCAAAACCAACTCCAACTATTCAAACTATCTTTTTTCAGCGAACATGAAGCACCGAACAAAACGTTTCCTCTTTATTTATTTTTTTTACTCTTTTCACGGCTATATTCATTTGTGAGTTACTCTGATTGGTCGACTGGCACAAAAAAATACATACAAATATATTATGCAACTAATTTTGATTTAAAAATAAAATAGTGCATAACATTTTTTGGCCTCCACAAAATCCCCCTCAGGTTCATTCCTACCGTATATAACAGTTCCGAGCTTCTCTCACACACTCAACAACATCTCAACACACAAATCACATTACGTGCAGTTAGTGTGAAACACTTTTGACCCAAAGCCACTTATGCTGCACTCGAGTGAAACAGCAACTCAACAGGGATTTCAGACTTTCGATTTAACAATTCCACCGTGATGTTGCCAACACCAGCTCAACTGATGGAGCTGCAGATAATGGCTGATATTATGAAGAAGGATTTTAGATGATACTGAGATTTAAGTTGTGACGAGAGTAGAGTCACGCCACCTTGTGTCAAGACTTGGAAATATTCTAATCCACTGGACTCAACTCTGTTCACGGTTACTGAACTTCTCAAAAGAAATCAGTCCAACTTCACCAACAGAAGATCCAGAGTTGCGTGAAGAGGATGAAAACGTCAGACTAGATAGTGATACTCAGGCCTGTCAGCACACGGTCTAATACACAACAGAACATTCCGACAGACCGTGATAATGAAAAACAATAAATCAAATCCACTGAACCAGTTTTGCAATAACAGCTAATAAATTAATTTTAAAAACACCATATGATTCACTAGCCTGAGTCTTTGAGATGTCTGACAGAGCTTCAAAAAAAATTACAAAAACAAATCTTTTTTTTAGATATTCAGAAATGTATTACGGTGTTTGTGAGGATCAGACATAAAGGATGGGGTTCGAAGGGATTTGAAATGTACATTGTGTCGATTACCGCAAACCAGAGGTGTAAAGTACCAGAGAACCCTATTTGAGTAAAAGTACGGTTACTTAAGTGTAAAAATAAAAAGGGAAAAGTCATCAATTACAAGAAGACTTGAGTAAAAGTCGTGAAGTGTCCAATATATAAAGAACGTTAGTGTTTTACTCATATTTCAGGCCCAAAAAAACATCAAGAAATGTGAAAAACAAGAATTTTTATTAATCTAGAAATTAAATTTAAAACGTCAAAGTTTCAAAATTGAGGAACGAAAATAGATAGAATAGAACGAAAAAAAGAACAAAAAGTCAGTCTCATTCAAAATCAAATGTCTAAAACAGTGCAACCGCTAATGGCTCCTAAATAACATCCAGTACCTTCAGCTTCCTGCAGATGGCGATGTTGCCTCATACACCCACGAAAATAATCGGTCCAAACGTCATGGGTTGAAAAACGGACATGAACAAATCGTCCGAGTGGCCAATAAATTAGAATAGAATAGAATGTATATACGTATCTAGTAATAATCCTAGGGTCAAAATATCCCAGGGTTGAAATATCTTTTTGAGAGAACGTTTTGTGAGAATGGAACACATATGTGTTTGATAGAATCTGACATATTATGACAGAATTAGATTCATGTATGGGTGTTAATCACAAATGTTTTCACTGATTCAGAAATGTATAAGTGAGTTTGTTAATATCACTGGCGACCGTATCGAAATTGTGCTCTGCATTTACGTCCAGTGAAGTTACGCACGCACGCACGCACGCACGCACACTTGACAGAATGAGAAATGTCGGCCTGATGTTTGATGGAATAACTGATAACATGTGGAACTATCAGCTGAACACAATCGGAGCAGATGGGCAAACGGCGAGTTTGCAGCAGAAACGCGATGCAGATCGTGTTTTAAAAGCAGGAGTTTCAACTCACCTTTACTTCTCCGCTCCAAGACTCTTCCTCAGCTCCACGTCTCTGTTTATCACGACAGCACCAGGGATTATTACCTCAGTCATTAGTTTGGCTTGTGGCGAGACTCTTTCAGACCAACTTCAGGAGCAGAAGGCGATTCCGCCACTGCACAAAGCGCGTGCTCGTACGTGTGCGCATGCACGTGCGTGTTTTCTAAGCTCCGACCATCGCCTCGCGCGAGACTAATATCAGCTTGATTATGCCCGCGGAGGAACTGTTATCGCTCTTGATTACGTTATTAACACCTCAAGAATCCTGCTGTAATGCAGATTTTTTTTATTTTACTGTACCTGGTTTCTTTTGATGTGACAAACCACATTTGTTTAAAAAAATCATCGTCTCAAAAAGAAAATACAGGAAAAGTAGTTGAACATTTTGCTTTATTTTTAAATTATTTCATTTAAATTCAGTAATAAATCAAATCTAAACGCGGTCTTCCTGTAATTTCCTTTAAAAAATTAAAAAAAAGACGAAAAATTAAGGTCTTGAGCCAACGCATTATTCAACGCAAATCATTAGACTTTGATGTCTTTTTGTTATTTAATGATTATTGTGGCAACATATTGTTTGCTGTTGATGCTATTAAAAACATTGACTTAATTATTTAATCATATATTAAAATAATTTTAATTGGCTAATTGTTAATTAAACTAAAGCCATAAATAGAACAGCTTCATTGTTTTTTTTATTAGAGAAATACACATGACAACGCAGAGTGTGTGTGTGTGTGACCAAGAGTCATTAACTCAATACACTAAAACTTACCAGGATTAGGGCAATCGTGAACACACATTAAACATGCACACATTCACACACGTGTTTATCCACAATATCTCATTGTTTATATTGGACCATGTGTGTTCAAATGTGTTTCGCTCTGTGATTGGCTGGGCTGCATTCCAGCATCTGTCCCGCCTCCAGTCCCAGAGATCCAGCTTTACGGGACCCAGAAATGGAAAAGCTGTTGAAAATGTTGCTGTTGAAGCTGTTAAAATGTTCATTAAATGGCATTAAAGCGACGATGAAACACCAGAAGAAAACTAGGCGTCTGGATGAGTGCCTTATTATTTATTAGTCACACAGTTAAATGAGAGAAATAAAGAGATTAAAATTCCATCTAAAAATATGAATCCTCTTGATCCCACGTACACATCCACAAATCATTCAAAGGTAAAAGAGAGAGAGTGTGTGTGTGTGTGTGTGTGTGTGTGTGTGTGTGTGTGTGTGTGTGTGTGGCCCGGCTCTAGCACTCAGAACTGCACAGTGTGAGCATGCTTCTTGCATAAAGGCTTGTCTTTCTTGGAGAAAAAGGTCTGGCCCTCGAGACCTGAACTGCAAACCTGGAGAGAGACAGACACGAAGAGAGTGATAGTGGGGGGAGAGAGAGAGAGAGAGAGAGAGAGAGAGAGAAAATGGTTAATAAAGTTTGGGGATGAGAGAATTCTTTATGTATGTATGTGTGTGTGTGTGTGTGTGTGTGTGTGTGTGTGTGTGTGTGTGTGTGTGCGCGCTCACCGTACAAACGAAGCAGGTGTCATGCCAGGTGAAGCCCAGAGCCTCTAAAAACTTATCACCAGCTTCAATGGGAAAGTCACAGCCATGACAGCTGGTGCCGAAGAGAGAGTAGTAATCTGAAGAGAAGGAGCGAGAGAATGCGTGAGTGTGTGTGTGTGAGAGAGAGAAAGAGAGAGAGAGTGTGTGTGTGTGAGAGAGAAACAGAGTGAGTGTGTGTGTGTGTGTGTGTGTGTGTATGTGAGAGAGACAGAGAGTGAGATGGAGAGATAGAAAGGGTGCATGTGATAAAAAAAGAGAAAAAGATACAGTGAACAGTGTGTAAAGAATGCGGGAATGTGTGAGAGAGAAAGAGAGCGTGAGAAAGTGAGGAAAAAAAGTTCAAGTTCATTGTTCGGTGCATTTGTAAGGTGCTTCTCACAGTTACAACTGTCACAAAGCGCATGTGTGAAAATGTTAAATCAGAAGATTGTTGCATTTTATTCATTGTTTGTTGGTGTTAGATAATGACTATGACCAGTGAGCAAGCAACATATGAGACAGCGGCCAGGAAAAGTGAAAGGGGAAAAAAAGTGTACAGTATGTGAGGAAAAGCGTGAGAAATGAGGGGGAAAAAAAGGTTTCAAAGAAGAGTGCTACAGAGCAAGAGACCGTAACAGCAAGACAAAAAAATTGTGTCTTTTGAAACAGAGAGAGAAAACAACGGAGATCGAAAGAGTGCGAGCTTTCAAGAGGAAGAAACAAGAATAAAAAAAAAAAAGAATGATGGAAAGATCGAGAAGAAGACAGACAAAGACAAAAAGAAAGATTAAAAGAGAAAGAGTGAATGAAAAAAGTAGGCAAAAAAGAGAGTAGGAGAGAGAAAGAAAAACTGCGTAGAAAGTTGAAAGGAAGGAAGAGTGAAGGGAACCAAAGAGACAGAAAGAGAGAGAAAGAGAAAGAGAGAGAGGCTCACCGCTCTCGCAGTATGGCTGCCCGTCCTCCAGATGGAAGGTGTCGTTGCGGATTGGCTGCTGACACGAGGCGCACAGGAAGCAGCCGACGTGCCAGGTCTGTTTCAGGGCGTTGATCACTTCCTGTCAGCACACACACACACACACACACACACTCGTAACCGTGGAGACAGACACGCTGCGCTAGACCGCCGAGTGAATGGAGTCGTCAGTTGGTGGATTTTTAATTTTCATATTCAAGATTTGGAGTGTGATCAGTGACATCACAGCGTGACTCCGCCTCCGCAGAGTTTTTTTTCCCCTCAATCTCTTTACAACAAACTAATTTGTGGAGCTTAGAACTAATTAAACAGGAAGGTCAAGGTGAGTGAGACCCTTCTGCGTTGTACACGAACACGGACACAACATTGATAACAGTAAATCTGTCTCACCTCGGCACTGATAGTGTGTTTGTCATCTACCTGTCAATTGTCTCTCTTTTTCTCAAACACTCGTCTTCTCGCTCTCAGTATATTATGTACCCTACTTATCTCTTTCTCTTCCTTTCACTCTCTCTTTTTCCTCCCACACTTTTCACTCCCGTGATTTCTCTTGTTCATTTGTTTTCTCTCTCTTTTTATCAAACACTTTTTTTTTATATCCTCAGTCTTGATTCCTCAATTATTCTTTTTTGCTCTCTCTTCCTTTCTCTCTCATTCCCTCTTTTTTTTACTCACAACCCTCACTATTTCTCTGATGCTCTTTCACTCTCACTTTATCCTCCCTCATTCTCCTTTTCTTTATTGGTTATCTCTTACTCACACTCACTTGATTTCTTGCTTTCGTTACATCATACAGTTTTTTTATTATTACACTTTTTCATACATTATAATTTTTTTATACCTCTTACTTACTTTCTCTCCCTCAACTGTCTTTTTCTCTCCCATTTTTCTTGTTCTCTTTCTTTCACGCTCACTCCCTCAATTCTCTTTCACCCCCCCCCTCATATTTCACACTTTCATTCTCTCAGCATTTACACTTTTTTCTTTCTCTCTCACCTTTCTTTTTCTCTCATGCATTCAGATCTACAGCAAACTGCACACAGTTCTTGGTTTCTCGGTTAGATTAGTGTGATTAAGGGAGTGTAAGAGTGGAGTGTGTTGAGGGTCTCACCCCGAGGATCTTCTGCTGGCAGCGTCCACAGCTTGGCGCCAGGAACTGCTCGTAGCATCGCTCGCAGTAAACGCAGCCGCGCTCCTCCACGAAGCCCATGTCTGCCAGCGAGCGGCGGCAGTGCGCACAGCAGAACTCCTCCTTGTGCCAGGACTTGCCCATGGCTACCAGGAACGGACCCCTGCAGGAGCACACACACACAGACACACACACATATATATATATATATATTAAATGGTCTATATATAATTTTTTTAAAAAGTGGTTATATTTTTACGTACATTTACAGAGTTAGCACATTTCAAAGGGCAGTGAGAGTAATAATAATAATAATAATAATAATAATAATAATAATATTAAATTAATTACTATTAATATTCTTATTATCAATTCTCTGTGTTTATTAAGTAATAATAATAATATTCTTACTCTTAATAAAAATAATAAAACTATGAGCAGGCCAAATGTGTATGTGTGTGTGCACACAAGTGTTTGCAACAATCTTCTTTAAAAAAATACAACTAATTCTGTGCGTTCTTATGAAGATAAACGAAGACACTGAACAAAACGATTAAACTACTAAAGCCGACCCGAGTGGTTTATATCACGGATTCATCCTTTGTCTGATTTTCGAGAATAAACATGAACTCTAGCGACCGTCACATTGATTTATTCACGTTTGACATCAAGAGTCTCACTGATTGTGACGCTGCCGAGAAAAACAAAGTGTCTGTCTACTGTCGGGGTCACTTCACTTCTCCAGGATTTCACGGTCACGGCTGGAGAACAAGCTCTTAAATTCTTGCTGACGTTTCCCATGATACCGGAGCTGCCGCGGCGCTGGCACAGAGACGGGATGTGTCCGGTAACATGAGCGCGACAGTGGCTTACAAATCGCTTGATTAGCCGACAGAGAAAACAACAGACTGGGCAAAGATGGAGTACGGACAGAGAAACGCTCGGCTCCCATTTCACAGCTCTTCTGCCAAGACTCGCGCTCAGCGGCGAAATGGATCCGACCAAAAGACCTGATTCACAGTGCCACACCACACTTATCAGCACAGTGTGTGTGTGTGTGTGTGTGTGTGTAGCATTTCTCATTTGCCAAGAAGATCCATCTCATCAAGATGATCAACTCTCACAGGTGTGTCCTATCAAGACAAGTAATTGCTGCACAGGTGCGCCTTGGGGTGCTTTCACACCTGAGGTTGGGTTCATTTGGTCCGACCGAAGGCAATAAATGATACATTGTTGCATTTTTCTGTCATTTTAGTCCCTGTTCACACCACACGTTTTGCTCTCATCTGAACCGAACCAAAATTAGGTCATGTGACACGTCAGTCATTGGCCAGATGTGTCCTTTTGAATATTACCTAAACTGCTTTTCAATTCATTAGAATTGTGGGTAAATTCCAGTTGAAACCAGTTGAAGTAAAAAAAAAAGCAACATGGCGTTAATTTGTCTGGAGATGCGACTGCGCTGGCTTATTGTGCCTATATTAAACTATAGAACTACCTAGTATATTATAGTACTATATTATAAACTATAGAAGTATAGTATAGTTCGTATAGATCGGTTGAGACAAACAATTTTTATATACACTCATATTTTTATTCGAGAGTGTAGCGCGGATGCGGCTACAAATGATTGTATTGCTGCATCCGATGAAGGCGCTTCGCACTTCACTTCAAGAGAAAGCGTGACACGGAAATCTACCGGAGAAATTCGGAGATGTTTGGAAGCATAATCTTCGTTTGGACTGATGGTGCAGTTGCCCATGAATTGAACGTTCACTCCTCTACCATAAGTCTAACAAAGGCGTTTCAGAAAATTTGGCAGTACATCCTACCAGCCTCACAACCACAGACCAAGAGTAACCACACCAGCCCAGGACATCCACATCTCAAATCTTCACCTCCAAAATCTGAGAGCAACTTGTGTGGGCAAGTGATTTACCGATGTAAATAATGAGTGGGGTTATGGTATGGGCAGACGAATGTTTCCGATGGAGAACAATGGAGGATTTTATTGATGGCGTTTTGATATCAATTCCTTTCTACCTTGACAATGCTATGATTGTGCAGAACAGACTGCACGGAGCAAATGGTGGTGACATCAAACACTGACTGGTTTTCAAGACCCCCAGACCCACCAATTAAACAAAACTTCCCGTTTCAAAGTGACCTTCAATTGTGGCCAGTCTAAGGCGCACCTGTGCATTAATCACACGGTCTAATCAGTGTCTTGATATGACACACCTGTGAGGTGAGATGAATCATCGCTACAATAAAACAATACTAGATGTTGTTACATGAGTGAAACTTTGTTGCATTTTTCCGAAATATTTAGTTGAGAAATCGATACATATTTAATTCAGCACATAAATGTTACCAAAGCTACTATGTATAAAAAAATGTTACACCTGTATTTCAAACTGTTGGATTGGAATTATGCTATAGAATGTATTTTAAATGTAATTTGTTGGTTAGTAGACTAACACACACATTAGCGTTTGTCTTGGCGAAACTGAATAGGATGACCTTTGACCTGATAAGCATGTTGCAGTGTGCACACATGGGCGTGCGAGTCCCTGCAGGGATGTGTTCCGCTCGCTGCACCAGTGAGTCGTCCTGGTCTTTGGGGTGAGGCTGAGGAGCGGGGCGATCCGGACCCTTCGGAGCACTGTTACTCACTCGGCCATGAGACGGGCCCGTCGGCTGGACCGGCCCACCAGCTTTGGGAAATCCTGATAGAAGAGAGGAGAAAGAGAGACTGAGAGAAAATTTTGTTTTTAAATTTGCTAATTCTTCCAGGTAAAAGCAACAAAATGTGGAGGAAATAAATTTGTAGAATTTTGACAGAGATTATTTAAGAAAAAGAAACAACAACAAAAAAAGAAACAGGAAGAAGGGAGAAAAAGAGAAAAAGAAACAACAACAAAAAAAGAAACAGGAAGAAGGGAGAAAAAGAAAGAGAATGAAAGAGAATTTGAGAAAGAAAAAGAAAGAATTAACAGCAGTGTGACGAGAAAAAAAAGAAAGATGTGAGAAAGAAATATAGAGAGATAAAGCAAGCAAGCAAGAGATGTAGCGATAAAGAACTAAATAGATACAGATAAAGAGACAGAAAGAAAGAAAGAAAGAGAGAAAGAGAGAGTGAGAAAGAGAAAATGAAAAAGAGAGCTGGGAGATGAAAACCATAAGCAAGCACTATAAATAATAGAGTGATTGAATGATATAAAGTAGAAATACAGTAAAAAAAGAACACAGAAGAAGGGACAGAAATATAAAGACAGAGGAGGAGAGAGAAGGAGGGAGCGAGAGAAAAAGAGATGAAGAGACAGAGAAAGCGATGGAGAGATATGGAGAGAGAGAGAGGAAGAGGGATTTGAATCCGAGCGACCACTCGATGAACTTCCCACATGTATGTGTGTGTGTGTGTGTGTGTGTGTGTGTGTGTGTGTGAGACGGTGGCGAGCAGCAGTAATGAGATCGGCTGATATTGTGCAGGGTTATGTAGCGTGACCGGAGGTGAAGGAACGTTCTGGTAAAGATACTGGAGCTCCATGTCTTCAGAAGATTCACAGAGAGAGACACACACACACACAGAAAAAAAAGAGTGAAAGACAGAGTGATGGAGGGAGAAAAAAAGACAGAGAGACAGAGAGAGAGACAGACCCAAACGGAGTGATGGAGAGAGAGAGACAGAGCCAAACAGAGTTATGGAGAGAGAGAGAGACAAACAGACACAAACAGAGTGATGGAGGGAGAGTGAGAGAAAAAGAGACAGACAGACACAGAGTGATGGAGGGAGAGTGAGAGAAAAAGAGACGGACAGACACAAACAGAGTGATGGAGGGAGAGTGAGAGAAAAAGAGACAGACAGACACAGAGTGATGGAGGGAGAGTGAGAGAAAAAGAGACGGACAGACACAAACAGAGTGATGGAGAGAGAGACAGACAGACCCAAACAGAGTGATGGAGAGAGAGAGAGAGAGAGAAGCAGCTGGGCCTGGACATCCACACCGCGCCGCCACAACACAAAGGATCAATTTACTCCGACCGGGAGGAAAAAAAAACAACATTCCCAGAACTGGAGGAGACACCTGGCAAAATAATCCGCGTCCGCTGGAGCGGCGGGACAAGCCTTCCCTTCTCTGGCCGCCCCGGAGAGACAGTGGGGTCAGAGGTCAGGGGCGTGCGGTGGGCGGCGGCACACAGCGGCCCATTCAGGGGGAGGCGGGACCTACGTGTGAAAGTCACCGGTTCCCGTCTGATCTGCTGCTGATGGACGTTGAGTAGAAGAGTGTGTGTGAGTGTGTGTGTGTGTGTGTGTGTGTGTGTGTGCGCATGCGTGTGAAAGTTTCACTGTTTCAGAGTAAATCAGATCTGTGTGTGATCCGTGAGCACAATACGGCCCCTAGTGGCCACACTGACAATCACAATCACTTTAATATGGTGCCTTATTGAATTGAATTGAATTGAATTGAAAAATCCTTTATTAGTCCCACAGCGGGGAAATTTCACGTCACAACGTCACAAAAAATGTGAGTGTTGGAGTGTGTTTGTCTGACAGTGTATATATCTGTGAGGCACTGAGTGTGTGGTGTATGTGTGTGTGTGTGTGGTGTGTGTGTGTGTGTGTGTGTGTGTGTGTGTGTGTGTCAGGTTCAGCACGTCACACAGTGAGTAACCTGTGCTGCCAGTCATCGGTCAGCGCTTAAGACCCCCGGGAGAGGCATGATGGGTAAACACATCCTTGCTCACTCACTCACACACACACACACACACACACACACACCTTCTCACACAATCATACACTGTCAGACAAACACCCTCACACGCACAAACAAGTTTCCTTGAGTCGCAGCAAAAACACATTCTGAGAGAAGTGACGTGAGTGTGAAGCTGTTCAAGAGTCAAAAACACAGCTTCTTTTTGAAACACAACACTCTCTTTCACTCAAAAACAAAAAAGGTGATTGAAAAAAAAACACAGATGTATGAGAAATATATATAAGTTGTAAAATCAGGACCAAAAAAAATGTATAGTAATCAATAAAAAACAATATAAATTGTATAAAAAGATACAATATAAAATTATAATACAGCAGTAAAAAACATTTATTATAGCTGAAAAAGCAGTTGTGTGGTTCAAGCCTTAATAATCAGCCGTGTGTTCACAAGCATTAGGAAAGAATCATTATAGGCTGACCTGCAGCGCCACCTGGTGGCAAGTGATTGGCTGCTACTCCGTTTCCCTGTCGCGGGGCTCCGCCTCCTGGGGATACTGCTGCCGCTTTGACTGACAGAGGCGCATGAGACCCGGACTGAAGCTCCGCCTCCTCACTGAACACACATTACAACACAAAAACAAATCACTGTAATCGTTTTAAAATCTTTCAATGCATTTAAAAAATAAAAATGTTTTGGATAGTAATACTCAAAAAAATGATAAAAAAAAGATTATATTTAGCAATGTTCTCTCAAATGTATTATTTTATCGCATTTACATTTATGTATTTAAGGAGTGTTTCATGTTTTTATGCTATTTTAGAAGTTACTTTTTCATTTTAAAGTTATTACTAAAGAAAATAAAGTTTTATTCTATACCTTGGTGTATTGCAAGTTTTGTATAGTGTATATATATATATATATATATATATATATATATATATATATATATATATATATATATCGACATATATATATATTGCTGTATTGCATAAATATATGGAGTTAAATGTTTTTTTTTTTTTTAGCAAGTTTGACTTAATAAACAACATATAGTGTAACAGTATTTTTTATTTTTGTAAATATATACAGCATTTTCTATTAAATTATTTGTTGTGTGTGTGTGTGTGTGTGTGTGTAGTGTGACATGTTTGAATTGAATTGGATGAATTGATTGTCCTCGAGAACAACACAGAGATAATCGGAACAGAACCTGGATCTTCTGGAATAAATCTTCCGGTCAGAAGAAGTGTGGAGGAAGAGGAAGATGAAGAAGAGGAGGAAAAAGAAGGGCTCGGCAAGTGAGGAAAGATTGAAGGAAAGCTTTATTGAAAGATTCAAGCAAAAACAGCAAGAGGACAGACAGCAGGTCAAGTGATGGAGCAGGTCACGTGATCAAAGAGGAAAGACTACAGCAAAGACATTCAATTTCTCTATATAAAGCTGTGGTTCCATGTTACCATCCATCCATCCTTCTCTATGTTCAAGTACTTATACATTGCATCTATCTATCCATCCATTCATCTCTCTAGCTCCAAGTTCTGACCTGTAGCTAAATATCCATCATCCATCCATCTTTCACTATGTACTGACATGTTGTATCTATATATCCATCCATCTTTCTCTAGGTCTAAGTACTGACATGTTGTATCTATATATCCATCCCTCCATCCATACATCCATTCACCTCTCTAGTTTATAAGTACCGATATGTTGTATCTATCCATCTATCCATCCATCCATCCCTCTCTAGGTCCAAGTACTGACATGTTCTATGTATCTATCCATCCATCCAAATATCCATCCATCCAAAGTATTTATCATTCTATTGTGGCTCACTCCCTTTCTCCACAAATCCATCCATCATACTCCCTGTCTCACTTAGTCGATACAAATAACACATATCCGTCCGTCCATCCATCCATCCATCCAGTTTCTCTCTCACTGAAGGCTACACTGTGGTGGGACCTACTACACGTTAAGCACACGGGCCGAGACCCCGTGATGCCAGTCTCTCAGCTTGTTGTACTGAGGCCGGATCACCTCCGGGTTCACTTTGCTTGCCCTGACCATCAAGAAAAGAGGAAACAGAGGAATTAAAAAGGGTCACAGAGTCCACCACAATCCCACTGACGGAACCAGACCATGAGCCACACGTGCAGCACTTACTTCTTCCCGGGACGGTTCTCCTGGACTTGATCTGCAGAGAAAGAGATGGAGGGAGAGAGAGAGAGAGAGAGAGAGAACAAAGGAAAAAATGAATAAGGTGAACAATATCACTGTAAGCTACAGAACCAAATTGAACTTTGATTTGACCGTTTCTATTGCTCTGCTGCATGTGGTTGTTTATTGACCAAAAATAAAATGCAAAAAAAGTTTGACAATATTGCAGTCCAATACCAAATCAAAACATTATTTGTCATGTTAATATTATAGAAAATTAATGTTAATTGTAAATGTTATAGAACAAATCATCTTTCAAAGCGATTTTCTGTTTGTTTGTGTGTGTTTCTATTTTTATTACCTGCGCTCCTGACACAAACTTTGTGTAGCAAATATTAAGAAAAGCGACTTTGTGCAGCAAATAATAAGAAATACACTCGAAGGGATTCTAGTTCTGGCAAAAGAAATAATTTCAAATGTTCAAATTTGAATCTAATTAGTAATGTCTGACTTCATTGTGGAAATGAAGAAGTATTATTTATCTAAACATATTTAAAATATATTTATATATATATATATATGTGTGTGTGTGTGTGTGTGTGTGTATTTAATATATATTTTTGTATTATATTATATTATTATATTTACATTTCAAATATATTAATTAATACTTTTGAAGTTTGAGGAGTGCATTTGCAGGCTGGTACCATTTTCGGTGCCTGTTATTTGAGCCAAGATGCGGAAGGAGCGGGACTGAGACGTGCCCGTGCGCGGGTGCCAGTCCTCCGTGTCTTCGATCAGTCGCTTCTTACTGGCATCGCTCAGCGGAGACACGTGATTGGCCTCCGGCTCCGGTGCGGCACTCCGGCCCGTCCTGTCACACACACAAAAGCGACTCTTTAAAGACTCGCAATCGATGCCAATCCGGTGATCAACTTTTACCTGGAAGAGGTTTTTCTGCAGCGAGAATGAGACACATGAGAAAGAAGTGAGAAATGAGGTGGAAAGTGCTGAATGTGCGAGTTCTACTTACTTGAGGATACTCGGGGGTCCGCTGTAAAAATAACAGCAAGAAAACATCCGTGTTTGTAAAGTGTGTTTGTGCAAACCAATTTAAAAAAAAAAAAATCCAAACCAATATAAAAAATCTCATACACTCCAAAAATGTTGTGAGCATAATGAGGGTAAATTATTTGTAAATAATATTAATAAGACTACAAATAATGTAAAAAAATATATATAATACTAAAAAATATATTACATTGTTACAGTACAAGATTATAAACATTTATGTACAAACCATTATAAAGACATATACCGTAGTTAAGTAAATGGTTAAAACAAGATCTTTTGATTATACTGTATTTTGTATTATTATTATTATTACATATTGAAATGTTACATTAGAAACCTGACAAGTACAAAAAGGTATATTCTGTTTTATATATACGGCATATAATTTTAATTATCTAATGAGGATAATTATTAATGATGCATATCATCTTAGGGTTAGGGTATAAAATGTAAGTACTTTCAAGCCTATACTCAGTACAGTCAACATATTTTGGCCTGAAACATTGTAATGTGGATTACTATTAACTTTGAATATTGTAATTTTGATTAAATATTTTAATAATTTATGATTATTGTTTTTCATTTATTTTTGTGAACTTGTTCTGATTGAACAGTTTTTCATTCATGCACCAGGTGGCGCTAAAATGTTCTTCAGCTCTGACACTTTGGTAGGAAACTATTGTCAGTGACCACAACACTGCCCTGCTGTTAATTATAACACACTCCATACCTTAAAAAACATTTAACCTCAATACAATTAACACACACAGACGCGCGCGCGCACACACACGGTTCAAGACTTGTACTGACTTTGTAATGTGTGCCGTCTGTGGAAAGAGAGAAAGAGAGAAGAAGCCGAAAATGTCTTCATTAATTCTGCAACTAAAACCTCAGGCATGCAAAACACACACACACACACACACACACACGTCTACAAAAACACACACAAAAACGTGCATGAAAGCGCACACACGTGCATGAACACGCTCAAAAACACTTAGAAAACACCTGTTATAAAGATTATTATTATTAGTACTACATTATTATTATTAAATATTGACAAAATTTATAATATAATAGAGATAAGGGCAAGTTTCTTTAAATTTTGGAACCATAATGTGTGAGTTAGAGTATGTGTGCGAGATTGAGAGTAGATCAAGTGACAAAGTGAGAGAAATGACAATACAAAAAAGAAAAAAGGCAAGAAAGAAATAAAGAAACGAAGAGAGAGAGAGAGAGAGAGAGAGAGAGAGAGAGAGAGAGAGAGAGCAATAGTAGAGCAAGCTAATATTGCTTTAACACAGAACAAAAGCAAATAATTTCAGAGTAAACTGAGAGAGTGAGAAACGATGGGCAGATTAGGAAGCAGAAGATTGAATGACAGGAACTGGAAGCGGATTGGCTGGTCGTACCCGTTCTGAAACTCCGCCCCGCCCCGACTCTCCAGGAGCCCCCGTCTCTGGCCCATGGCCACCTCGCAGGCGTTCTCGCTGGAGTACAGGTTAATGGGAGTGTTGTAGACGGAAGAAGGAGGCGGGCCTGTGGCTGGGGGCGGGGCCGTCACTCTGGCCGGTGATGAGGAGCCAGAGGAGGAAGCGGAGGAAGAGTTTGTGAAGGGTGAGCGGCTGGAGGTGGGTTTAGAGGCGGAGCTGGGGGAGGAGCGAGAGACACCCAGAGGGAATGGCGGTTGAGGGGGCTGCTGGGACGGGGCCGCCGGGGTGAAGGCCGATGACGCAGAGGGGATGGACGCTTTGGGGGCAGCGGGGGCCGGGGACGGACTGACTGATGGGACGGAACCACCAGCCCCTCCGAAGGGCCGAGCCGTCTTGTTGTAGGCGGGGGCCGTGGGCACGGGTGGGTGACTGATTGGCACCGGCTTGATGATCCCCTGAGGTTCGTCCTGATGGAGGAAACCAAACTCATGCAGCACGTGCAGCACACACACACACACACACATGCAGGCGCCTCCCTTTCTTACAGATTCATCAACTGATTGAGGAAACATATCATGTCAATTATGTTGTCAAACTGACTCAATCAACCGATTCCTCAAACGTAATTGTCCACCGATTCCTCAAACTAGTTCCACAAACTGATTCCTCAAACTGATTAATAAAATCACTTCATCAAACTAGACCACCAAACTGATTCATCTACTAATCCATCAAACTCATTCATCAAACTAGATTATAAAACTGATTCATCAAATTGATTCATCAAACAGATTCATCCATCTGATTTCTCAAACTGATTCATCAAATTGAATCATCGCACAAGACCACCAAACTGATTCTACTAGATTATAAAAATGATTCCTCAAATTGATTAATCTAACTGACTTCAGAACCGATTCCATAAATTGATTCATCCATCTGATTCTTCAAACTTCGTAAATTAACTGATTGAATCATCAATTGAATCAAATTGATTCATCAAACTAGATCATCTACGTAACTTACTAGACTATCAAACTGATTCATCAACTAATCCATCAAACAAGACCATCAAACCAAGTCTTCAAACTGGATCATCAAACGAATTCCTCAAAATGATTCATCAAACTGATTCCTCTGAGTTGTGCATTAACTCATCAAACAAACCAATCCTTTAAAATATTTTGTCAGCCAATTCATCAAACAGAATCAATTTATTTTTGGAAAGTAAAAAAATATTTTAGCAAATAAACGCTATAAAACCGAACAATTTCTGGAAGGTTTGTTTAGGTCCCTTGCACAATAAAGAGATTTAATTTGAATAGAAGAAAGCTAATGAAAACCGTAAGGAAGGGAAGAAAGTAATTCGATTCTTCAGGCATGAAACACAAAGCGCATCTCGACTACAAACAACAACATACATTCTCTTAACAAAGGTCTTTACATACGGGTCTTTGCCAGTGGCATTGCCAGGCCCACCAATATATGACTGGTGTAATGTAAAGATTGGTGTAAAGTTGAAAAACTATATTTTTATCAGAAGCTGTTGCTTTGTCGTCGAGATGTCGGATGTTTCGATTCGTTTAAAGCATACATACCTTCAGCGTCTCCGTCTTCATAGCTAAAGATGGTCTGCAGAGAAAAAAACAAAAAAAAATGAATAAAAAAAAAGATCACAATCAGAAAGAGTTCAAATGCTTTTGGTCAAACTGCAGATCATATAAAAGTCTGTAGACGTGAAAACTGGCACAAACTGGAGTGGAAAACCTGCGAAAACTCTGTGTAAACCGCTGTCTTGTGTTTTTTTTCCACACAAATGCATCTTCCATCACACAGATGAGATTTCCAGAAGATTCTTTGGCATGTGAAGCTGTGCACATTCGATCAGGAGCTCTTACAGGAGACGCAAAAAAGCAAAGAAAAATGGAGTTTCAGAAATACCGAAGCCTGACACAAACACAATCAGACTGTGTAAATATGGGGGAAAGAACATTCCGGGATGTTTTGCTTTCAGGAACCCACTTATTTCTTCCTCCTCACACGTCTAGACGTTTCCGCCCGTCCTCACCAGCCAACGCGACCTTCACGTTCCTCAGGACACCAGACCTTCCAGGGATCATATGAAAGAACGTCGTCCTTTCATAAAAGGAATTAAAACTAAGGAATGGACATGAAATATTTTATAACCAATAATCAAGACTACTATAACTCATGAGATTAGATTGGTGGAAGTTGTACTGTTGTATTAATCATTAATCGATTAGTCGTGTATTGATCTTCCAATCAAGCTCCAATCGTTGTGATTATCAATTATAAACTCTACACACAAGAGTTCTGTTCAGAAACATCTCTAGAGTTCCTTCAGCCGAAGCTAAGAATGATTATGAAAGGAATTTTTGGCTCAGAATAGAGCTGTAGCCACTTCTTGTGTGAAGTTCACAATTGATTTTTGGCAACAACAACTAATTGTTTAAAAGGAACATTTATTTTATTTTATTTTTTTTAGGTTCTAATCAATTACTCAATAAATACAGTAGTTTATTTTTGATGACGACAACAACAACTAATTGTTTAAAAGGAACATATTTATTTTATTTCATTATGCTGTAGTCAATTTAACAATAGAATAATTTATGTTTGACCACAACAACTAATCGTTTAAAAGGAACATATTATTTATTTGATTATGTTCCAGTCAATTAATGTTCCAGTCAATTAATCAATAGAATAATTGATTTTTGACTAAAATTAATATGAACATATTTATTTTATTTTATTATGTTCTAGTCAATAAATCAATAGAATTGAACAACTAATAGTTAAAAAGGGACATTTATTTTATTTTAATGTGTTCTAGTCAATTAATCAATAGAATACTTGATTTTCAACTACAACTACTAAATGTTTAAAAGGGACATTTTTATTTTATTTTGTTATGTTCTATCAATCAATGTTCGAGTAAAATAATCAACAGAATAATAGATTTTTGACTGGAACAACTAATTGTTTAAAAGGTACACACTACACAAACCTGTGTGACTATGATTTACTCAGAACAAAAAAGAAGAGTGAGTCATAAACGCACTATCAACTGTAATTCCCTAATTTGAGTGGCTTGAGCTACAGAAGACCTCCATGACGTTTCCCCATGATCATGACAGACTGGGCGATGCTGAGGGAGTAAACGGCGTTCTGCTCTGAACACACTGTTGTTTCAACACTAAAGCTGAAGTGCTGCGATGGTCTCAGAGGCAAACATCACTTAACACCGTTAAAGGAAGATTTCAGAGCTCTTGCACCATCTCCCTTCTCCACATTTCCTCTTATACTGTCCAAATCTGAGGAGTAATATTCCCTCCGCTGAGGAACGGGGAGGAAGCAGATTCACTCGTCCATGTCTGGTCAAATTAGCCAAAAAGCAGACAACCTAATTAACGACTTTAAATCCTACATGTGCCGTTATTTATCATGCAGATATTATTTTATCATGCTGTGAACGTGCATACTTAAATCTACTTGAGAGCGAGAGAGAGACATCTTGACTGCATTAAATCTGCACGGCGTCACGCATCACGGCACCGGAGGATCAAAAACAGAAGAACCTTCCACAAACACCTACTTCCTGAACTACGGATCAGTTACATCTCTCAAACATCACGCTTGCACATGGACACATCACCTAAACAAAAGTTAAACTGTTTAGACTCCAACAATAATACTGGAACAATTATTCCATTGCAAAGACATTTTATTTTAAGAATATAAAACGTTTTTACTTTTTTGGTCTGTGTCAGTTTGTCTGTTGTACACTCCTCTATACACAAACTCTTACACTAGATTGGATGTATTTTGTGTGTGTGTGTGTGTGTGTGTGTGTGTGTGAGTTGTCTGACCTGAGCAGGGAAAGGTTGAGGTTTCCTACACAAGCTTTGATTTTGTTCTGAGCCTCCAGATGAGTCATTCCATTCGTTGCGACTCCGTCGATGGACAGCACTACGTCTCCCACATTGACCTTGGCTTTAGCTGCTTTTCCTCCATCCGTCAACTGCACAAAACACACACATCACAAATATTTTAAAACAGCATTAAATATCAATTACATGGCTTTACATAACATAATCTATATAACCACAACATAATTTTATGTTATATAGATCAGAACTGATACCTCTTAAACCCAGTCAGTAGATGACCTTCTAGATTTGTTACCAGAACAGTTACTCACTGGATCCCTTTCATTTACAAACTGGAAAATCCCAACTTTAGTCAGTAGATCAAAGTGATCTACTTAACTGAATACTCACTAAACACATTCTAACTGGATCACTACCGAACTGGATCTCCCTACCCAATTCACTACATCACTCACTGACTGGATCTCTCCCTGCTTCTCCGTACTAGATCTCACTACCTGAATTACTCACACGCTGCTCTCTAATTCAGTCAATAGATTACTCACAAACTGGATCACTCTCGAATGAAGCCACTTACTAACTAATAAATTACTTACTAACTGGACTGATTCCCAAATGCTTGGATCACTCACTAACTGCACTCGAACTCCATCACTAGATCACTTACTAACTAGAATACTCACTAACTGATCCCTAACATGGTCGGATCACTCGTCAACTGTTCCCTAACTCAGTCAATAGATCACTCTACAACTGGATTACTCACTAACTGCTCCCTAACTCAGTCAATACATGTAGATCACTCAGTCACTGGATCACTCACTAACTATTCACTAACCCAGTCAATAAACCCCAAACTAATTGCTCGCTAACTCAATCAGTAGATCGCTCACTGATTGGATCACTTACTCAGGGAGCAGTTAGTGAGTGATCCAGTGACTAACTCCCTGACTAGATCACTCACTCAGACTCTAGATCACTAGCTACCAGAGACATTTCAAAAGCAAGGTGAGTGAGAACAAAGGGAAAATAAAGAGCGAGAGAAGAGAAGAAAAAGAAAAAGAAAGATGAGAGAAGGGGGGGGGGGGTGCTGATGGAGTGCCAACAGCTGCAGTTCATTAGAGACATGGATAAACAAACCAGTGATTTACAAGCACAACTCTCAAAGTATCAGGAACATCTTCATTTCTACAGAAAAACACCATTTTTCTGTCCTTTCTTTATTTTTCTCTCTTGCACTATCCATCTTTGCCGTCTCCATCTAATCTTATTCTCTTTTCCCCTCTCACTCTCTCAGCTAAAAAAAAAAGGAAGGAAGAGAGGCAAATACAAAATTAGAGAGCGGGAAACAGATAAGAGGGAGAGGAAATAGGAATAATAATAATAAAAAAAATTATCTCTAAACACTAACACAACTCTCAGAAGAGATGACCAAGAGAAGAGAAAGACCCAACAAGCAGCACTTGACAAACCTGGATCATCAGCACAGGCCACAATCCTGAACAACAGAAACATAAAAACACATCTTGACTTCATTTAATCAAGCACATATCTCTCTCTCTCTCTCTCTCTCTCTCTCTCCTTCTGTCTGAGAGTGTGATTTAATGGGTCACACAGCGTCTCGCCCTCGGACTGCAGTGGAAGGGTCAGAAGAGCCTGACACAGTGGCTCCTGAACGCACAGCAGAACCTGCGCTAGCATTAGCTCAAGTCCCAGCAGTCACTGCTTTTATTACCACCATAAACTAAACCTCAGCCTCATAAAGCTCAAGCAACAGGAATCCAATCCCTCTCCAGCCTTCCTTCATCTTTCCTTTTACAAATCACAGCGTGTGTATGCATGTGTAAACACACATATAGATGATAAAGATGAGATGGGTGTCTTTTGGAAGCTCTGGTGAGTTTTGAGTTGTGTTTTAAATGTGGCGAGCGACGTTATTGTGCAGAGATTTAGTACGACTGTGTAGGGTCGAGAAGGTATAGGTGTGTATTGAGTTCGAAGATGCTATATGTCATTTATATTTCAATGAATCGTCAGTAAGAGCAGATATTACTAATTATTCATGGAATTAACAAAATATTTGAGATATTCATATCGCGGCTATTTTCGCGGCTTCATATCGCAAAATTTCCAGAAAAACAGTGACATATTTCTTTTAGAATATACACATACGCAATGAAAAAAAGTCCACAAAATCGGGAGGTTGGAATAATCTGCTAATTAACTTAAAACTCGACAAAGGCCCATTAAAATGATCACTTGGTCCTGTAAGCAACACAATCATGGGGAAATTGTTGGAGTGTTGTTAGATAATGACACCCTGGAAAAGATTGTGAAATAAAACCCATTCAAAAGTGTGTTGTACAAAAAGTAAACTTTGTAAAGCAGGAGTTATTAGACTGTCAGGTGTTAAGTTTCCACAGTCAGTGATGGTTTAGCGTGCCACACCACATCCACGTCTGGCCAACTTGGTCCAATGTGAGTTTTCTGAGGTCCGAGGTTCAAAAAACCATACATTATATTGTTTTAGAGCACTTCCTGCTTCCTGCTATTGAGCCACGTCATGTAGATGCCGGACCTTCCAACAGGACCATCGCACATGTATATGCATTTTCCATGTTCATACTACTCAAACCGAGAAATCTAAAAGTCCTTTCTTTGATCTATTGTAATATTCTAATCCATTGCTATATAAAGATATAGAGAAACCTATAGAGGCAAGACTCACAGACCGATGCCGTGAGAAAGACGCATTATTCATCCGAGCAAGAACTTCACAACAATGCCAGACACAGTATATAACACGTTTTAAAAAACATCTCTCCGATTTGACATTTTGTGTGTGTTCTCACGCATTCATTACAGAAAGTCAAAACACGGCAATTAAAATACAGCCATTCTCTAACCGCCTGCTGAGACAATTACACAAAGAAACCTTCACTTAAAACCTAATTTCAGGTTTCTTTATTTAAATCCAAACAGGGTTTTTTCTCGATTTACAGACATGCAGGAATTATACTAGGAAACGGAAAAGTTCTCTAGCAAGCAGTGGGGCAAATCAGGACCGGAACTGCTGAATGTTCTCATCTCCAGATGGCTAACCAGAAAAAAATCAATTCAAAGAGGTTCTCCATCAAGATGTTTGAGGATGATGAACTCATGAATCCTTGAGCACTCTCCCTCAAACCTCAAACCAGCTCTTATCTGCCATCAGGCGGGGCACGTGTGTTTACCGCAAGACCACGTTTCCATTACAACCCTGTTCTTTCTCGTCACCAACAGCCATTCAGAGTCAAATAAAGCGTGATTTAGTCTACATACCATTGCTCAATTTTGACCACAGCCTGTAATTACACGTTATCATCCCAAACAAGTGCACTGCTAGACCTCACATCAAGATAGCCATCTAGATCTCGAGAATAATGCCCAGGTCTCGCCTCGAGAATAACGCCCAGGTTACATCTCGAGAATAAAGCCCAGGTCTCATCTCGAGAATAACGCCCAGGTTACATCTCGAGAATAATGCCCAGGTCTCGCCTCGAGAATAACGCCCAGGTTACATCTCGAGAATAAAGCCCAGGTCTCGTCTCGAGAATAACGCCCAGGTTACATCTCGAGAATAATGCCCAGGTCTCGCCTCGAGAATAACGCCCAGGTTACATCTCGAGAATAAAGCCCAGGTCTCGTCTCGAGAATAATGCCCAGGTTACATCTCGAGAATAAAGCCCAGGTCTCATCTCGAGAATAACACCCAGGTTACGTCTCGAGAATAACGCCCAGGTGTCGTCTCGAGAATAACGCCCAGGTTACATCTCGAGAATAAAGCCCAGGTCTCATCTCGAGAATAACGCCCAGGTTACGTCTCGAGAATAACGCCCAGGTGTCGTCTCGAGAATAAAGCCCAGGTGTCGTCTCGAGAATAACGCCCAGGTTACATCTCGAGAATAACGCACAGGTCACGTCTCGAGAATAACGCCCAGGTCACGTCTCGAGAATAAAGCCCAGGTCACGTCTCGAGAATAATGTCAATTTCTCGTCTGGGAATAACGTCTAGGTTTTGTATTGAAAACAATGTCTCATAATTGGAACTCAAGTCTCTTGTACTGAGGGTAAAGAGAAGAAGAAGACGAGGCTTCAAGCTGATTAACCAGCGTTTAAGCAGCATGTTCTCCTCGGTCTGGGTTCTCCAAGTGTTGATAAAGCAAAGGGCCTGATCCCTGTTAAAACATCATATCTAGAAACATAGCAGCTGCTTTTTCTCCCCGCTGACATGTGAATAAGGAACTAGATTAAGCTGTCAACAATTGTGGACCACACTAACTGGATAAACTGAAATTAGCCTGTTTTTCCTAGAAGGGCCAACGTCAGAATGAAATGCTGATGGCAATTTCTCGCACATCTAGTGGTTTGTTAAAGCGGCTCAGCGTCTACGTTACTGCCATATATGGATCTGTGAGATTTTCCAAGAGAGACGTTGTGTCATTCAAGTCAAACATTCCAAGAGAACGAGTTTCAGGAGCAACCAGGTGTTTCACTGAAACCCAACGAGGAAAATACTTGTTACATCACAGACGTTATACAAGCAAAACACAAACTCGGAACATTTATGATTCTCAGAGTAAGAGTAGGTGAGAGAGAGAGAGAGAGAGAGAGAGAGAGAGAGAGAGAGAGAGAGAGAGAGAGAGAGAGAGAGAGAGAGAGATATGGAAAGAGACAGAACGTGGGAGAGAAGAAAGAAAGAGATCATCAGAAACAAGGAGTAACGGGAGAGTAAGAGAAAGAATCTTGACTTTAATCATTAGGAGAAATGCAGTAAAATGGTTGTTTTAGCTAATGAAGGCCAGTTTCTCCAGCTGTGATCCAGCTGCATGTGATCGGCTCTCAACAACAGAAACATCTGCTTCTTCCACATCTGTCACCTCCATGACAACACAAGCACAACACAGAAAGAGAATATTCATTTACACTCCAAATCAAGTGCTTCAATCAGACAGTCTGCAGCTTATGGAGTTCATCTGGGTTTGATCTTCTCCTTCCCTACAGCACAACCACAATCCTCCACTTTCTCTCTGGCAACAAGTTCCAGCATTTGTTCTAGTTTCTTCTAAAGCCAGTCCGGAGAGAGCCAGATGCTGATCGTCTACAGGCTGGAAGATCGTCTGGCTCTGTCCTGCGTGAAAACATCTTGTCCGTCACGTCTAAGCTGTATTTTCACACAGAGCAGTGAAACGTTGGGCGGTGTTTACTTCTGCAAAACCATCTCAGGCTCTTCTGGATGGAGTCCAGGCATTGGAAGACAATACAAGCTTGAAATGCCAGCTGAAGACAAGCCGAGCGAGTTAAAGGCTCGAGGTTTACGGTAAACGTCTCTTTTTGCGGATGAAAGCGCCGTGAGATTCACGTCATTCAAAGGTTCGACATCTGGATGGAGTTCACAGCCGTCGGACAGCAGGAGCCCAGCTGCTGCAGAAAAACCCAAACGCTGAAAAGCCTGAATCTTCAGATGCTTAAGAACAGAGGAGGGAGTTTGTCTCATAGATTGTCTCCAGGTCTTATGTATTTTGGTCAGTTGATTCAGAGTTTCCAGGAAATCAGTCGGCCAGATGAGAATAGCCAACACTCACAAGCGAAATATTTACTTTTTGAGCATTTCAGAGCGTCTTAAGGCCTTGCTAGGTCTTACTTTTGGGGAAGAGCACAAAAAAAGCATCATCTCGGGATCAGAACATAAATACCCCTGTGCTTTTCGTCTTCATCAGACGGACTCGACTGTGGGATTGACACTGGCTCACGGCCTTGAAAAATCCACATCTGCGTCACTTCAAGAACACCAGGGCGAGTGAGTCGTCCAGACAACGATAAATCCATCAGAAAACCACTTTTGTCTGCTGCATAAAATCTCCATTCACAGCGGAGAAGCCTATCGTGAGGATCATTGAGCTCCAAGATGGTCTGACGAGAAGACCGCTCAAGTTCTGCTCTCAAACGGTCCATTCTGATGGCTCCACCACCGCAAAACAACAAATGCATCAAATTCAACCCGCAAAGAATTCCTTCCCAAACCCCGGAAATTACACAACGGTTTTTCGTGAGAAATGGGTTTGACAATTGAAAAATGTAACCTTTCCCTGCTTCCATCTATAACACCAAAGCCAGTTTGTTTACTCTCCCAATGAAGATTTTTGGGTATATATAAAGCCTATTGCACATGTTTTTTTAAAAGTAAGATTCTAACTGCATTTTGTTGTCTTGTACCTGTACATGCCAATAACAATAAAGTTTAATCTAATCTAATAGTTTTCCTACAATCGTTAAACACAGAAAACATTTGGAATATAGTGATATAGATTTATAATATTTATAGTACTTCAGATTTATAGTACAAAAGTGTATAAATATAGTATAAAATGCATCGTAATTGCATTTGCCCAATCAGTGAACTAATAATTATGACACGATCATAATTCACATGACTTATGGTCACATGACTCTCACCTGTGTCGCGTTAAACCACTAAATTCTTACAACATTTTTTAAAAAAACTACCCATTTATAAAACCGTCATTTTATAAAACCAGAGTGGAAGCTGAAAAAAGCCAAGCTGGTTTGAAGTGAAAATGCTGGTTTAATAATTGTGCACTTGCTTCACATTGAAAGGCAGCCACAAAAAAGACACTTTTATCTTTTTTTTTTTTGACAAACATGATGAAAACCACAGCTGGGACTTGAAGCGCCATCTTCCCTCTTTTTAAATCTGACGACACTCCTGCCCTGCAACCACTGAAGAAGAAGAAGAACCGCAGCCCTGAAATGGCTCCAGTTTTCCAGAAGCTGAAGAGCTGTATGGAATCAGATCAGTGCCAAAAATACCAAACACAAATTTCTAAAAACCGAACAAAATTGTGTCACTTTATGTTTCGGTTTTATTATTTTTCGCTTGTAATCTTCACATTACATGTTCGATTCTTAGAAATGTACGTTATTTTATTTATATTTATTTACTTAAGATATTTTTGGCACAAATCTGATTCCGTAGAGTTAAAGCAACAATTTGTTTCAGAGAACTCTGCAGTTGAGGACAAAATTATTAAGTATTAAAAGTTTAAAAAGTATTCAAAGGTGCTTTTAAACAGAGAAAAAAAAGAAAGATGTTAATAAACAAAAAAAATGAATAACAATTAATTCATGTTGAAGGGCTTTTAATTTTATGGCTAATAATTAATGTAGCAGAAAAGACTGAAAATGAAATAATCCATCTACTGACATCTACTGAATGTCAATGACAAAACCATTATTTTACATCTCAGTTCTTGTAAATCTGAAGAAATAAATGGCCAATACACTGTACCAGAGATGACGAAAGCAGAAACTCAAATTCTTAGTCAATTTTTACCAAATATAACAAAACGTACAAAATAATAATAACCTTGTTATTGTTCCCCATGTATATATTATTAAAGTTTCTACGTGTCTATTGTCTGTCCATCCACCACTTTAGTTATTTGTATTTGCCTTTTGCACTATGTATATTTTGCCAGTTGCATTTTTCTTGTGTTCTTTGTTCTTGTATATTGTGTAAACCATTTCTTGCATTCTATATTTTGGACCATATTTTAATATATTGTAGTTGTTTATTTAGGTTATTCAGTGTCTATTTTGCTGTTGTCTCATCTTTCTTTTTGCAGAGAGTAAGATACAGAGTGAGATACTGTTTATCTATCTATCCGAAACACAGCATTTTTAAAATGTCACACCCCTCTTCTTTTTATCCTTTTACTAATGACCAAATACAGCAGAAAGGAAAGCAGAGAATGACTCGGAAGCCATGAAGAACGTGGTGAAGGAGTGGTTCACTGAAGGCCTTAAATCTGGAGCTCTGTGACCTGACAATTTGGAGTTTAACTACTTGCAGTCGTGGCCAAATAGTTTGGGAGCTGCTTTTGTGACCCGTGTGTGTGTGTGTGTGTGTGTGTGTGTGTGTGTGTGCTCTTCAGTGGTCGGATGGGTTAATTGCAGAGCACAAATTCCTAGTATGGTTCCAGCCAGCCCTGGCCACTTTCTCACTTTCCTTCCTCTTCCGTTTATGTAACATCCATTGAGCCAGTGGCCCAGAACAATCCGTTGATAAGAAACCAATCCAAAACCTCGATTGGAACACTGGAGCCTCTGGTTGAGCACTTTGCCAAGTTTCCTCTCCGATCAGTGAAAAGCCTTCGCTCTTCTCGTTCTCTCGCTCGCCCCGGTGCCTACGCAACACTGGATGATTGTTCGGAAAGGAATCTCGCTCGCATCACCATCACATGAGGTCTGTCGGCCTTTCCGCGCGCCACACATACAGCGCGGGGTTAAAGCAGCGCCACCGGGGAATAATACAGACCTCGCCGCGCTAAAAATAGAGTCTTCTTTTTGTTTGGAAGCGAGTATCCAATGTCACGTAGACGGAAAGCAGGCGGCGGTTTGCAGGGTTATGGGCAAACACAGACATGGACCCTCGGGTGATCCCAATGCAGACGGAGAGAAGCTTTCCGGATCCACTCAGCCTGAAAACCATTCCCTGTATTAAAACAAAAGCTCGGAAACTAACACTCCACTAGCACAGTGATGCTTTCCATCCATTATTTTTCTTAACCACTTTTCCATTTCTGGATCACAGTTTCCCAGACATAATCCCAGTGGACACACCCCCTGGATTAGTGGCCAACCAATCACAGAGTAGGACACACTTCAACACCTGCAATTTTCAAAACTCAAATAGTCCTGCAAGTTTTTGGACCAGAGATACAAAAGAAACCCACATAAGAGCTATTTTATTATAAATGTTATAAAGACATATTTTGGACATAAAATGAGATTAATCATAATCTCATATTAAGCAAAGAAACAAAACATGAAATATGCAAGTTTTTCATAAGAATAGAGGAATTTTATGCTTATTACAGTTTTATATTGTGCAAAATATAATTATTCTGTATTTCAGAATTATATTTTGCACAATAATTCAATAATTTTACGCTTTGAGATTTGAAATGTTTCCTAACATCTTCAAATATTGTTCATCCTTACATTTATTCCCTTTGAATTATGAGAAAGTGTGATTGTGTATGATCACACTCACAGAAAAGTTGTATGATGGACATGTGGTCAAAAATGATAATTAATTCGAAAATACCATTTCATATCTGTTTTTAATCAAGGTGACCTATCCGCATTTAACCCTCATTTTATATGTAAAATAATTTGGGAAAAAATGTCTGCTTCATTTTTTGTTTTATATTTTTCAATATTTTGTATACTGTATTGTATATGTGTAATATTTTTTAGACTATTCTGAAAAAGGGTTAATAAAGGGTTCTTTTGATGGGGAAAATGACAAAATGAAGCAAGATTATTGCACTTGTAAAAATGCTTTTTACTTGTCCTTTACGAAAATCCACAGTAAAAGGTCAAGATATCATCTCCGAAAAGAGAACATCAAACATTTAACTGGATAAAAACCTGCCGACTTATGTAACAATAGCGTGTATCCTTATATTTAAAAGTTTATAGCGGTTCGTGAGAGGGAATAATAAAGAGCTGACGCAAGTTACGGCGCCGAGAATCTGACGGAACATGTCAGAAGTTGAGACAAACACTTGAGTCAAATCTGCACGGTCACCATGGCGATGTTGCGTCATTTACAAGCTTTGTCGTGTATCAGCAGGGCGATCTCGTGATTCACCGTCCTGTCGTTCCTGCTCCAATGACATCACTCCTCCAGGATCCATCCGCCTTAGCGCCCACCAATCACGCGCAATTATCCCCAAAGAAGGCAAACAATCCGTTTCCTGCGGGCCATTTTCTTCTGACAGGAGTTTCTCACACACAACTAATGCCACTTTAACACTAAACATCGGCTTTCAGCGAGAGATTAGGACTTAAAGCTCTTCTTCTCTCCACCTCCGTGTCTAAAACGCCGAGCTCAGCCCAAACAAGCGGTTCAGCTCAGGACGGATTCCTCGAGTTTGTTGGGGATCGGGTTAAAGGTTAAAAGGTCAAATATGGAGGGGGGGCTCTCTGCTTGTTTCGAGGCACAGCTGGATTTTTGAGGCCCACACACACACACACACACACACACACACATATTCCTTAGAGAACAGAGTTAAAATAGAGTCTTGCCGCTGCGGCCGAGAGTGAAAGATGGCGAACAGTAAATTTGGCTGAGAAAACTCTCCAACGGTCCATATGTCACTGAACTAGAGAAACAAACTGGAGAAAGAGCCACGGAAGCTTAAATCAAACTCCTCGTCCTGCTTCATCGCCGCAGCTTTCCCACGATGCAACACTGTCCAGGCATGATTCAGCGATTTTATTCCCACATATATTACTACTCATGTCCATTTTTACTACTTACTCCATTTCTGGGTCACAGGGAGCTGGACAAAATGCTAGTGGACACACCCCCTGGATTAGAGACCGGCCAATCACAGAGCGGGACACGGTCCAGTACGTATACAATTTTCCAAACTCAGAATTCTCCTGCATGTCGAATTGTCGAAGTACGTATATAAAAATATACAAATTCAGGTTTTGCGGAATATTCTTGCTTTATTTAGTGGAAACTGTACTTTTTTTTATTTATTATTTACTTTTAATTTTATATTTGTTTTAGAACTGTAACTTTATTAGGCCCTTTTACACAAAGTTAATCGATACAAAGTGCTGCACATGAAAATATGCAATAAAATTTTATAATTTAATTACTTTTGTTTTATAAAGGCAAAACTGTCCCTGTTAACGGAACAATAAATCAAATTTAACAGCCTCAAAATTTCACTGTGATTAAGATCAGCTGTGACTATAAGGAATTTTGTCTTCCATTATTTTTATTTACCCACTAAGAAAACAATATAAGTACTGTAGAATGTGTGTACAGTATGTGTGCGCGTGTTTATAAACAAACAGTATATATTGTACAACAATAAATGTCATCAAGAAATCAAGATTGCAAATCCATTTCACTGTAGCCTATTAATATTAACTATATACACATTTAACTACATAAATATTAATATACAATAGACAGATATGTTTATTTGTAACACTTATTGTAACAGTAATTGTAATTGTAACAGATACTAGAAAACGAAGCGACTATTCTACTGTCCGGAGTCTGTTCTGCACAGCGGCGTGATCATGTGACTTCTGGACAGACAAAGACGTCTCTGTGGCGTCGGGTCGGGTCGGGACCGTGACCATGGTAATATCAACATCACACCATTTTTCCACAAGCAGGAGCGTCAGCTGCTGTCCAGAGCCTGAGGAACGCAGCATTAAAGCCATCACTACAGTGGCACTGAGAGGAACAAGAGGATTGGTTCAGTCGTTCAAATGCATTAGGACACTTCCTCTGTGCCAATGTGTTACATAACTCAAACACACACACACACACACACACACACACACACACAATATTGATAGAGAACTTGAGCAACTTACAGCCAATCAGCTTTACGAATCTGTGGCGTAACGTGCATCACTTCCTCTGCACTGTGGCCGTAAAGTTTTAAAGTAAGCGCAATAAGCACAAGGTAAAGAAAGTCAAAAATAGAAAACAATTCTATTAAAAGAAAAAAAAAAAAGTATAAAACGATAAAAATACTCAAGTATATATTACAATAATCAAGCACAAATTGACTTTAAAATAGCTGCACAGATTGGACTTAATTTAACATTGATCTCGGACTTATGAGTCAGATTCTTGACAATTGCAAGTCAACTACTTCCTGTGTATTTTTAACATTTTAATATACGTAATAATGTTTGGTATTAGTAAGCATAACTACCCAACTAATTATGTTGTATGCATTAAAAAGATATATTTTCTCCTCACTTACAAGCTTGTGTCTGCTCAACTTTTCAGCTCTTCTTCTGGTTCTGTGTAATATGTATATAATCAGTGCAATAAGTATGTATAATTTGTGTAATATGCATGTATATAATCAGTGTAATATGTATTTATATAATCTGTGAAACAAGCCTGTGAATAATCTATGTAATATGCAAGCATATTATCTGTGTATAATGTATGTATGCCCATGTATAATCAGTGTAATATGTATGACGCAAAGAGTTTGTGTAATATGTCTGTGTATAATCTGTGTAATATGCATGTATGTTATCTGTGTAATATGCATGTGAATAATATAATACGTGTATAATTGTCTAGGTATAATCAGTGTACAGCGAACCCTCGTTTATCGCGGTAGAAAGCCGCAATAGCTGAAATTCTGCGAAGTAGGGACACCATATTTACATATATTACAGCACAGTTAAAGTAACACAGTAATGTAGCAGCATCTATCTGGCAAGAGAGTGTCAAACAAAGTGGCCGCAAGAAGATGCTACTGGTCGGAGACAAGCCAAGCTGCTGCGAATCAGAGAAGCATTTTGTATTTTTGCATTTTTTTCTCATTTCTTTTTGTACTAAATTACATGTCATATGTGATGCAATGAACCATTAGTAAGAGCAGTTCTTACTAATTATGTATGGAATTAACAAAATATTTGGGGTCTTCATATATCGCAGCTATTTTCGAAATTTCCGGCAAATCCGCGACATATTTCTTTTCTAATATATACATATGTAATGAAAAAAAAAGTTGTGAATCCACTAAAGTCGAACCGCGAAGTAGCAGTAGATGAGGGTTCACTGTAATATGAATTTTCACTCCTATCACCCACCCCTACTGCATACCAATCTCCAGCTAATCTGAAAGTCACGTGAAGCTCGGAGATCTTTAGAAAGTCTGTGACCTCTTGCATTATGCGCCTCGGCATCTGCTGACCTTCCTCTCCGCTCCGTGTATGTGGTCCACAGCTTCGTGCCACCGTTGCAAACATTTTTGAGACGGTGACAAATTTAGGAGGCAGGAATTTTCACGACTGGATTTGTTCCACAGGTGACATCAGTGTTCTGCGCTGGAATTCGCCGAGAGGAACACACTCTGTCACGCATGTTAGCGGCAGTTGTGGTCCAGCGGTGGGAGACGGACCTGCCACCCAGTTGTTGCAGGTTCAAATCCCAGTCCGGCCCTAGTGTCCCAAGACCACCATCATGCCCCCCGCGACCCCATCTTAAAGCTGCCCACTGCTCCGGGTTTGTGTGTAACTTCACTGAATGGTTAAATGCAGGAAAACTTTGATACTGCCCCTAGTGGCCACATTTACAAACTCACTTGCTTTACTTTACACTTTACAGAAATTGTCTGCACACCTAGATGCATGAATTTACACTGCCTGGAAGTATTGGAACACTTAATTCTGGTTTGGTGAGTTTATTCTGCGATGAATCCCATGAAAATACATCCAAATAGGGCATTATGATGATCTAATCAAAAGATCACTATTAATCCAACACTCCAATTTTTCATTAAAATACTACAACTGCTTATTTTGAAATTATTTAAGGCATTATAGTCTCAAATTGTCAAGCGCAGACACTCAGCAACTTGCAGAAGAATGAATGTCAAAGTGTGTGTGTGTGTGTGTGTGTGTGTGTGTGTGTGTGTGTGTGTGTGTGTGTGTGTATCAAAATTGTATTTTTGTTTTCTGGAAATTCCATCCATACGTTTTTTCCCCAAAAAATACAAAAAAAAAAAAAAGATAATCAGAATCAGAATCATGAAATCCTTGAGCTACTGGTTCATAAATAAATAGATGACGTCAAGTGGCTCTGAAAACCCCAGAATCACACAGAAAAGACTGAGTAATGACCGTTCTCACAGCCTTCCAGACTGAAGGAACCGCACCACGTCTGTGTGGAGTGACACCAGAAGTTCTCAGGACGGAAACGCCATTCTACTCCAGCAGAAAGTGACAGCGAGTGCGTCAGGCCCGGACACATCCCGCAGCGCTGATGTAAGAGGAAAGTCTTTCGGGATGAATCAAGAAGAACCCCAGATAACCTTCCTGAAGCGTCTCCAGCCAAATAAGGGCAGGAAACCAAAGCCTCGCTCCTGTTTTCACGCAAACCACGGCTGTCGGTGTCAGTCTCCAGCTCACTAGTATAAATAACCTCACCCGACAGGAAGTGCCACTATCTCCCGCGGCGGACAGTGGCCCGGTCCACGTGTCCAGAGGGGTGGAAAAAGAAGCAACACTGCTCCAAATAGCTGGAGAAGAAAACAGTGAAACTATTAATAGCGTCCGGCGATAATCCAGCAACGCACTTATGAGGGTCGCGAGGAATTTCTGAGGTCAATCGAGAGGTTTTGTTGACCAGCCACATGGAGACGGTGATGTTGCCTCGTAGACTTCAGATGGTAGATACGATGAGCGGGTAACCAAGTGTCCACCAGCAGGTCACAAAAGTAACAAGTAACAAAGTAACGAAGTCATTACTTCATTTGTAAGGCGCTTTTCACGGTTACAATGGTCTCAAAGAGCATGTGTGAAAATGTACAAAAACTTTGTATTACATTTTTGCATTTTATTCAATTGTTCGTTGGCGTTAAGATAATGGCTATGACAATGACTTTACTTAAGTAATTATTTTTCCTCCTACTTTTTACTACTACTGAAATTTGTATACAAATATCTACACTTTCTACTCCTTACATTTAAAAATAGCTAACCTTGCTTCTAGGGATGCACCGATACCGGTAGAGTATCAGCCTCGATACCACATTTTCCAAAGCACCCATACTTGTTAAAAGTCCGCCGATACCAGAGACCAACACCACCTTCTGAGAAATGAGAGGCGTGTAAGGGGTTAATGTAAAATGTAAAAATGTAGCGCAATTAACACGAGTAATTTAATCAAGCACCTAATCCCAACACGACAACGAGTACGAAGAGTTCACTTCTAAACCAACACAACTCATGCTGCGGCGAACTTTGCAAGAAGAGAGAAACATATTGTTAGTTTATTTAAATATTGTGCACTAAATAGCAAAGATGTTTATTAATGTCCCTTGGTCAAAAGCGGCAGAGTTTACAACAAACTGAAAAGAAAATACTTGAGTAATAATAAATCACAATTTATTCTGTAATATGTTGCAAACAACATGATGTCATGTTCTTCATGTTCTTGATTCCAAACTAGCCCCTTGGTTTTTTTTGTTAAATTATAAACTATAATTTATAAACTAAAGCTGTTGCCTAGTAAATTTTAATCATGTTTTTATACACCGTATCGGTACCGGCAAGTACTGAAATGACTACATCTACATGGCACACGAGTGTGTTCACTGAACGCCCTGCTTCATTTCCTGTGGACTGAAAGTGAAATCCCTGGCTAGCCTGATCTCTATCCGCTCTGTCCCAAGTAAGACATGGAAATTGAATCCAAACATCATCACATTTTCCTGAACTACCAACATTTTAATTAAAATTGGGCCAAAATCAAGATAACGGCTAAAATGTAAAAGTTTAAAAAAAGTTTAAAAGTTTAAATGTGGAAAAATGTTATTCTCCTTGGTATAATTAGTACATTTGGTAAAAGTTTGTTATATTAATTTTGAAAATAATTTAAGTTAATTGTTAATGTGTTTTAGAAAGAAATACCTCTGGAACATTAGAATGAATGTGAGAAAACGTTTTAAAAAGCTAATAAAATGTTGTCATCAAAATGAGTTTAAACAAAGAACAAACAAAGAAAAAATGAGTTTGAAAAGAACATCTTGTTCAGTATGTATAAAATATTGAAACCAAAAAATATTAAGGTAAAAGGTATAAAATATCCTTATTATAATAATACACTATATAACAGCCAATCAGAAGGCTCAAACACGACTCCTAAAAACCTAGGTTTAGTATCAATAAAATTATAAAATGCATTGCGATACTACAAATGATAATACAGATTCCAGTAGCCAATCAGCAGGCTAGAAGGAATTCAGACAGGTCAGGTGACACACTTCTGCCAGCTGATTCCAATAACATCACACAACACTAACGTTTTCCACTAACATTCAAATAAAAGCATGAAACATTCTTTTAAAAACATCACAAAGCTCAATGATCCCAAACGATAAAAGTTAAATGTAAAAACAACAAGCTTTTAAAACCATAAAATGGATAGGATCAGGAAAACTGGGCACTCCATCCCACAATGCTTAGCCAACAGCAATAATGGCGGCCATGTGATCTCAGCAGGGAAGAGGCTTTGACGAGGACGACAGACTCCAGGTCAATATGACGAAGAATCACTTATGAAAGCCGCAGCTCAAACTCAAGTTGACATCCAACAGCTGATGAGGACATTTTTCCCACAACTGTTAAACTTTTCACCCTATGGAGGCGCCAGAGAGCATTCCCGATCACGTCTCCACGTCCCAAGTCTAGGCGGCTTCGCCTATCGTTCATAGTCTTGGTAAACAATTATTTGGCGATAATCATTCGAGCCCAAAATGGCGACAAGTACATTTACTCTGTTCCTCCATTCATGCTTTTTCTTTGCGTTTTTGTGCATTTAATTTCAGCTTCCAAACATCCGTTAATACCAAAACCAAGTGCGAGTGGCTGAAGCTGCGTTGGCCGAATCTGCTCAGATAAAACGTCAACACGTACTTACATAATATTAAATAAGCTTGTATTCTCACAGAATGGTGATGTATTTTTATCCCGTAGAGACGCCATCTTGAAATAATGTCGTGCAAATTCTTGAGATTTCCTCACACTTGAGATCTTGTGAAAACAATGATCATCACTTGCATGACGTCACTTCAAGATGGCTGTAACAGTTCATGTGAGATTGTCTGTATAGCATTATACACTGTACCTTATAATGTATATACTGTAACAACTGCCAAGACAACTGGCAAACTTAGCAACTGTTGTACCCAGTAACTTGTTTTTTACCAATTACATTTATTACCAATATTTGATCATTTTTAAAAACAAATTTTGTCTGAATTGACATGATAAAGTCATGGCCCGGATTAGATGGATTTAATCTAGCAGCTCAGCTAACAAAATTTTCGCCGAACAAACCGGCTCTCTGCTCGGATTACTTTCGTAAATCGAGATACCACTTTAAATAAAAATTAGCTTGTAGTGTGAAAATAATGGTAGTTTCTAAGGGCATTTCTAAGTTTTGTTTCTCACTGAAAAAACACTCCTACACCCAACACCAAAAGTTGTTATTCAAGACAATTTTTCTCATTGGGTTCAATGTACCAGGGATCGGGGGAATGAATCTCTACAGAATGTATTTTCTGATTCCGGCACTATTTAAAACGCTAATTACACAATGAGAAAGGCAGTTCAGATGTGAAAGTTCTCAACAGGACGAGGAGAATGAGCGCACTCACTCTGGAGATGGTGAGGGGCATGCTGAAGTCCTTGCCCCCCTGAAGTCTGAAGCCCCAGGGAGAAGGACCGGTGAGGGTCACACTGTAGCTGCTGCTGCTCATCCTCTTCTGGATCTCCAAACCAGTCCAATCGACAGCCTGGGAAACACACCAGAAACTTCAAACAATCAGAGTCAAATTCCATTCAAACCAATCACTCTCCATTTAATATAATTTATTTTAATTCAAGTGAAAAAAAAAACCCTAATTAAGAAATTAAAATCTTCATTTAAGAAAATAGTGTGTGTTCGCTTCAATAATACACACACATTTATAAATATAGAAAGTCCATTAATTTGATCATTGCTTAAATTTCTCTTATAAAACTTCTTATATATATTCAAAAAAGTCAAATTATTCAGAAAAACTGGTCAGTATAGACAATCAAAAGCTAGACAATTATAAACGATTAAAATCATATGATTAAAATCATATTCAATTATCTTTATCTAAATGTTGTTTACATTTTTGTAATACTGAGACCATTTCTAACTGTCCATTGGCATGTACAGCAAAAAACAGAATTCAGCGATGTGGAGATTTGAATTGTCAATATTTGATTCAAAACAAAGATGACATAATAAATGCTAATGTACGTGATCAATATAAATACTCAAATAAAATGAACAAAGGTTTTTTTAGATTGTGTGTAGGCTGTTTCACGACAAATTGAGGTAAATTTCATTAATAAAATCTATAATTCAGTATATATATAATATAATATCATTCCAAACTTTCTAATCTCTGGGTGATCATATGGATCGTAGATGAGGAGACTGATTGATTATTTTGTTTATTGCCATTTCAGCTTCAGAGGGCATATACAAAAAAAAAGAAACAAAAATAAATAAAAACTTATGTACAACAGAAAACATACAAAATTGTCAAAAGTGTATTGCCAAGATTATATAAAAACTCCAGGAAAACATATACATAAAGATATTTAAATAAGCTTGATAATATGCATTTTCAGTAAAAGCTCTTTGATGGACAAACACATAGAAATAGGTCATTCAATGTCTTAATTGAGTTAAAAAAGGTTGTCTCGTGGTTTAAAAAAAAAATAAATGAAAACAATATGATTTAACGTTCAAAACCACTAAACAGTTCAGTGGCATTTTGGGGCTTCTTCTCCAACAAGCAAATGTTCCATAGATTATGAGAACTTCAAACTCCTCGTGAAACTTCTTTCAAATATAGCTACTATTTTTCCACCGCAGAATCAGGGCAACTGCTTTAAGAATAGCTGCCATTCATATACTCAATCATGCTGCCAAAACACCAAAAGACGCAAATCTGTCATCCAGCTGCTCCTTATATGGTCATTTTACTCTCAGGATAACTGCTTCCTGTCACAATTTTGTTTGGAACGTGGCATGAAATCCAAAAAGAGCCGATATTTGACATGACACTTCAGAATTTAGATGCTCCCTATATTTAATTGTCAATAAAACATATGCTTTTGAGATTTGCAAATGGTAGCAATATATTTTAATCCACAATATGAAATGTGCCCCCAACAAATAAATCATAGCTGTAACGGGTGCTGGTGGTATTTTAAGAGCAGGGCTGTTGTTGTTGTGGAGGTGAAACGCTCTAGTAAAGTGAAAGACAAACATTCCAGCGAGACGGATCAGACTCCAGGGGGATTGTTCTGGAATGTCCCGGCGTCAGTCCCCAGCGTTTTCGGAAAACCTAACAAACAGCAACATCCACACAGACACATTCCGTAAACACCAATAGTATTTTCCAAAAAGATTGAATTTTTTTTTTTAACTGTATAGGACATAAAATTAGGAGGAGCATATCATCTATTAATTTGAATCTTACACCTAATAAGAGTTTGACAGAATAATCCACTTTAAGCAAACACTGTAATAACGATCCTCTGTAATAATGATCCTCCAATAACGATCTTCTGCCATGACAGACCAGGTCAGCTGATCACGGCCTCGCAACGGGACATCATCGGAAGAAAACAATTAAAAAGACGTTGATGTTTTACTTTCTTTTTCAGAACATAATATACGTAGTGTGCCACATTATGTAGCAAAATAAATCAAGGCGGTGAAAACAATAACGTATGCATCATCTAATTTTATGCAGTTAAATTTTACATTTTATACCACTTTTAAATCTGAATAAATATTGAATAATTAGTTCACATTTAATTCAGTTATATAGTAAAATATAGTTGCACTAATTATAGCTACTTTTGTTAAAAAAAAAAAAGTTACAATAAATAAAAATAGTAAATGAAAGTAATAAAAACATGAATTAAACAAAACAACAAAATTGATAGGTTATTTGCAGGAATTACAATTTTTTTTCATCATTATCCAGATACCACACCGTTAATTTTAATGCAACAACAGGAAGTGTTACATGTGAAACAGTGATAAAGTGAAATTAAATCCTCAGAATGTTCCAGAACAAAGTTTAAGCTGTTTTGAAAAAAGACACGTGCACGTTTTCCTGAATATAACGTAAATTAGGTTAAAAGGTTTGTGTGGTTTTCAGATTGTGTTCATAATAAAAATCTTTTTTTTTTTTTTTTTTTAACTACTCAAGTGTTTATTTCTCTTTTTTTGGTTATTTTGCAAGTTCTCAAGATGAAGTTTGTTTAATTAAAGATAATTAAATAAAAATAGTAAAATCAGTCGCAATTTGTCGTTGAATGAAGAATTTAATAGTCTGATCCCGGAAACGCAGCGGTGTTTACGTTTGAACCTCCCGACCAATCAGGTGTCTCTGTCACTGCAGATTCACACAAACAGCTGGAAACTTCACAGCTGCTTCCCAAAATCAAGCTTTCAAAATGTTTTTTTGCACAAAAAAAAAACACTTCAAATTTCCAACACACGACAAGCCAAGGTTTTTTTTTTAAAGTACAATGTTAGTTTAAACTGAAGGCATCTGAACATATCTTCACGATTTATCTGGAAGTCCTTTCTTTCTCCACACAGTTCCAAGATGAACTTTGTGACTCCTAATCTCACTCCTAATCAAATGGGTTAAACATGCCGTTGGTCCACCCTTCACAGCTTCACCTCTTCCTCTTTCTCTGAAGAAAACCATCTACAACAGGGTGGGCTAACTTTTTAATTCACGGGCCACATTCGGGGGTCGGACAGGGCTTCCTGGTCAAGCGGCTGTCAATCACATTCTCATCAGCCAATCAGAGTAAGAGCCGTCCCTGTGAAACTTGTGCCGGAAGTACAAACGAAAAAAAAAAAAAAAAAA
>CM051494.1:11163239-11173597 GCA_028031935.1 Paedocypris micromegethes | reverse complement strand
AAAAACAAGAAATGGACAAAAAAATTTAACGGAATAAAAGTTTCAAACCAAAACGTCGAGATTTTTGTTTTTTTTTTTTAGAGATTTAAGTTGTTTGTTTTTTAGAAAACTAAATTTAAATACAGATGCCTTGTATTTTTGGCATCTGATTCCATAGACTGACAGTATAAAAATAAATGTTAAAAATATACTAGTACAATTCTTTTACGCACATTTTGTGCCCCCGGGCCGTGGTTTGCACAACCCTGATAAACAAGGTCTTGGACACTAAGGTCTTACAAACGTTTTGGTTTCTTCAAGAATAAGTGATGAGAAGTCCTGGCTCTCAGTCTCCGCAGTAATCTGCGGGTGAAGGTCAGGACTCGGTCAAGTTCATCCACACACACTCTTCATGTTGCATTTTCCGCACCACAAAGGTTTCAATAGTCCCAACTTTGGCGAACTCTGCAAGCGAGTTTTATAGAATCACTTGAGTAAGATGTATTGGCGATGTGGGATTTGACTGAACTAACAGTGCGTCTTTCAGCATGAGTGGCGGAAAGTTTAATATTTAGCCACACAGATCCGACCTCTGAACCCAGAAACCCAGCGAGCGAGAGGAAAACAAGCAGCGGGACGCGACACTGTTGGTCGAGGGTGAAACGCCGCTGTGTTTCCTGCAATCGCCGCTCTTTTATTGGGTTTGAACAGGAAGGCTCCGTCCTGCCCAACACGCCGTTTACGAGCTTAACTTGAACAGAACACACTTATTGTGAAAGAGCCTCTCAACACTGGAGTCGCTCAGATTTTCCTTTGGCGTGCTGAATCTCGTCCCGCTGCGTGACAAATAAAGCCACGCCCACAACACACACTAACCACACATGGATACCGGTCCAAAAGCTAAACAGAATGTGATTGGACGAAAAAGTATGGCTCTGTAAAGTCTGTATGTACACAGTATATAACTATAAAACAACAGATGAGTGTGTTGACAGTATGTGTTTGCTTTTCCGCAATAAAAATAAAGTTAATATTTGAAGAAATTAAAATGGAATTTTAAATGTAAAAGATTATATAGGTTTTTTAATATTACCGGTAATATAGTGTGTATGTGTGCGTGCGTGCATGTATATATAACACGTATATTGTATCATCATGTGTGTATATGATGTACAGTATATAGATGTGTACAGTATATATTCACACTGTATAAAAACACAATGGATTATGTGTGTATAATGTATATATAAAGAGAGAGGGGGGGGGGTGTAAACATTTAATTCAATACAGAAAATTCTAATTCAATTCATTATACTTGGGAAAACTTTTTCCAAGTCTCATCCAAATACCCATAAATAACAAATATGCCGTATGACGTGAAATCTATGTATTAGTCCCTCGTAGATGCGTTTAATAAATGAGTTATGAACTTGCTTATTATGCTGTTGTATTAAATTCCCGTTACTCGCGTCGTCACACACATGTAAAAGATCAACCAGCCTCGGTGTCAAAGCCAAATTTGAACTTTCTCTCTGTTTACGCAAACAAATGCACATATGAACCTAAAGCAGCATCAGCGGCTCCATCACCGTCACCGTTTCCGATCGGCACACGCCCGCGACGCGTCAAGCCGAAGCTCCGCTTCCTCATCCAGACTCCACACAGTCTGTCTAAAGCTCCAGTGCGTCCACAACAAACTCCACAGCAGCAACAGTTTTGACATGCGGGACAATCTCCCATGAAGCGCAGACGCGAACTCACCTGCGAGCCGCTGCGGAGACGCCGAGGTCCGGAGCGAGAGTGAGGGAGGAAAGGAAGTGTGAGTTTCTAAACTCCGCGAGCCGAGCTACTTCCGCCCTCCGCCACTCTGACGTCACCGGGTCTCGCGCACAGATAGCGGGAAGGAAGCAAGACTAATCGCAATACGTATACATATACAATAATAACAACAGCAGCAACAGTGATGATCTAACAAAACTCAGAAATTAATAAACTAATTTAGATTGAATTAGAATAATAAACAAAACCGGAAACAGAAAAACCCAAACAAAAACAAAGGCAAACAAAAAAACTATTAAACAAAACTGAAAAAGCAACAAAAGCATATAAAAATGTAAAAAGCACATGAACAAAATACAAAAAGCGCAACAGTCACTAAAGATTAAATTAAAGCAAGGTTCTATGTTGTATAATATTACATGTAAATGTTGTACTGTAAATTGTCTTGCATGTTGCACTGAACAGTAAGATGCTGTTAGTTTCATAGTACATATGTATAATTTGCATTGTACATGGAACATTATACATTTGCATATAGTTCCTGTGCAGAGTTACAAATAAGGCATTCTATTCTGTTTTATTATTATATTATATTATATACAATAAAAACAGGACTTTGAATGCGAAAACCATTGTAGTTACATATACGCATATATGAATATCTTAGAGCAATTGAGTCATTTTTACTACTGACAAAGAATTTGAAACAAAAATTAAAGAGGCGGACGTGTCAACAAAAATAATAGCACAGGAGCGCCACCTTCAGGACATATTAGGCATGTGATTGATCTTCTCGCTTTCTCTCATGAAGATCAGCCATGATCAAATATCATTGTATAAGGACAAACGAAACAAACCACATGTATAGATAGATAGAATTAAATAATCTGAGAAGAAAATAACTACAAAAAATGTTCCTTGTCATTTATAATCAGATACTCATGCTTCCTTTTTGGCACAGGGCATGGGATTTAGTTTTTTATATTACGGTATTTCAGGTAATTTTGGACCATTTTATTTATTTTAATGCAAAAAAAAAAAATAAGCTTACCTTATTCGGCCTCTTAATATGATTAGCTTTATGATAATTTAAAAAATAAAACAAAATTATTTAAGTTATTTGTCTTGCACATGGATCGACCATAAGAATGAGGGAGGTAACGAGACACAAGTGGGAAAACTAAACAGAGGTGTAAAGAGTAAAAAATCAAACTCAAGACACCAAAAAGTGCAACTGCTAATTCACGTTCACGTGGATTTATCTTATAAATAGCATCCAGTACCTCCAGCATCCTGCAGATGGTGATATCACCTCATCTGCTCAAGAAATTAACCATGGTAGAAGAAGATGTCAAGGTGTCACGTACAATCACAATGTAACAGGTAATGGTAAGTGTTCATTCAAATGTAGTGGAGTAAATAGTTACTAACTCAAAATGTCATCAAGTAGAGAGTAAAAGTTATTTATATTTTTGTAGCACAAAGTAGCAAAAAAACGTCAATGTACTGAAGTACTTTACAACAATAGTTGTGTACAACAACAGAAAGAAAAGTGATGGAGACGAGAGACTGTCGGAACTCTGTTTTTGTCTTTGTTGACCTTGTTTCTCACCTGTCGAATCTTTCCTGATCTTTGGAGCACTGAGATTTCTGTTCTCTGGAATTTTGGATAAACTTTTCTCTGCAATTGGGTCTTCATGTTTTCAACCTGACAGAAACCAGACCAGACCAAACACCAGAGGCAGGGACGTGGCCAGAACATCACTCCTAAAACAAGCTGCTATAAGAGAGAATCCTGACAGGTCACCATCTCACTCTAAAGGTCATTGCTGACCAATGTTTGGTCAATATCGCATCACTGTTTCTGTGAAGCACATTTTAATTTCCTCTGTGATTTTCTCGCAATCGTTCTCTAATTATTGGTTCCTTCTCAGCACCTGTGTCTTCTGGTTGCTTCCATCATGTTTTCTTTAAATGAACCAAGCCAAATCGTTTCACTTTGGCTGGCATAAGTAAACTAAAACTACTATCATAGCACAAGAATTAGCATTAGCTTTTTTTTGTTTTTTTTTTTTATCTCCGTTAAGCTTATGCAAATCTGCCAGAGAAGACAAGTTGAACTGTAATGCAGATGCCTGGCAAAATCATGGGACGTGATGCGAAGGTATTAACCAACACGAAGTGGTCAAGCGACGGCTGCGATCAGCGGGAATAACGACAGGACATTGACTGCAAATCCAGCCTGACAGTAAATCAATCTTGTTGATCTGGGATTCTGAGAACAGAAAGCGCTGGAGCGGTCAATCACTCGCCCGCTGAACCGCCGTCACGCAACACATCACTCAAACACGACCGGACGCTATGTTTGGAAAAGGACTGTGGTATTATTTCTACATAGGAGTACAAGAAAACCATACTTGAGTAAAAGTATGGATACTGTACCTAACTGTAAAATTAGGTTACACGTTTTTAAGAAGTCTTTTACAAGTTCCAAGAAGACTTGAGCAAATGTCGCAAAGTATCCAATTTTTTAACTAAAGTACTAAGTAACTGACTAACTCTTACTACATTTAGGCTGAGCACCAAGACGTGAAAGATTCTTTTTCATCCAGTATACATTCAGTACCTTCAGCATCCTGCAGATGGCGATTTCGCCTCATCCGCCTAAGAACTTAATCACGGTAGAAAAAGATCAAACGTAACTAGCGAGTAACGGTACGTGTCCATTGAAATGTAGTGGCGTAAAGTCAAAAATGTAATCAAGTAGAGAGTAAATGTTGCCTATATTTTTAATTCTCAGTACAAGTACAAAGTAGACAAAAAATACAGTAACAACGTGCATTCACTCAAGTTTTTTACACCACTATACAGTAATTAGTTTTAATGAAACTATCTTCTGAGACTTCACAACATTCCACTGGTTCCCTGCTGAACTCCATTACCCAGAACCCTTCACGTGCCCGTTTAGTCATTGGTTTCAGGTGTTGAGTATTTATGACTAACATTAAAGCTTTCTCCAAGCTATCAACATGCATAACTATACGCTTTTATGGTTGTCCCAACTTTCCGATTGATGATTTATATGTTAATTTATTATATTTTATACCCGCATTTCCAGATCGAGAGGGGTGGCTCTACTCAAAAACTAATCCACAAACTCAAACAGGTTCTAAATTAAATACAAACATTACACCAGCTTTAACCACACCGGCATTAAACCGCAACAATACAAAATAATAGTTATTTGAAAAAAAAATTTTTTGTCTTTTTTTTAATTACAGTTCCACCTCGTCATAAAACATTTCATAATAACACACACACACACACACACACACACACACACACACACACACACACACACACACACACACACACATCTTTAACACTTCACATTTTTATTGACAACTTGCACATACAGATTAATACACACATTCAACACATGATTGAGTAAGTGTGGGTGTGTGTGTTGCATACACACATATGGACGCACATTCAAAGAGAGAGCTGTGTTTTCACAAGTAGACCGGGTGATTGTCAGCAGTTGATCGTCTTTATGCAAATGAAAGTCTTAAAAGAAGTGTGTTCTTCTCAGGAGACAAAGTTCTTCACATGTTCCAGAGGTTCAGTGGAGGAGCTCAGGCTCTTCAGGCCCAGGATGTCTGTGGTCTGGAGCTCTAGGCTACTCAGGCTGCTCTGGGATGAAGATCCAAGGAGGGATCGTGGTTCCTCTGTTATCAGAAGTGGAACGCTCCTCCAGGTGTTTTCTGCCATGAGAAGAAGGACGACACATTCGGATACTGGCTTAAGGTTTAGAGATTCTCCTGTGGTGACCAATAACAAGATTCTGTTATAGACTGTTCATGAAAAGTTCCACACCATCCTATTCAATCAACATCACAATCTGAGATAGAACCCCTAGGCTCTGTCCTGGGACCCTTCCAATTTATCATACACTTCTTTTCTTTTGACCAGATCCTCAGGCAACATAATAATTACTATAATCACTACTACGTAGATGACATCTGCTCTATATCTCCACCAAGACTTCATATTCTCATCCCCAACACACTCTCCTCAATCCAAATTCCTAAACTTGTACTACATCTATTTTAACAACCTCTAACTACAAACAAACAAACTATCTAACTTACCTTAAAACCTACATTGGGGTTTCTGGACACGCGTTAGAATGGTTTAGCTTGTTACTGTGCTTCCACTTTGTTCATGTCAATGGAGTCTCGTCACTTAGACAAAGAGTTCAAACGAGATCCACAAGGAAAACAAGGTTCCACAAGCCTCAGTGGAAAATAAAGTTCCAAACTAGAGTTCCACAAGGCTCAGTCCTCAGCCCAATCCTATTCTCACGCTATATGCCTCCTTTAGAAGACATAATCAAAAACCATGGACACAACTTTCATTGTTTGGCAGATGACACACAAATTTGTGTCAAAATTTGACCAAACAAATTGTCATAATGTTCACTCTAATGCTCATTCTTTCTCTGTTTTCACTGCCTGGGTGTTTTTATCTCGGCCCGGAGGTGCCACCTGGTTGGAGACGCCGCTCTGACTGGTATGGAAAGACGACATCTTTTGTAGTGTTTATCGTGTCCTCTGGATCATGTGATGTACGATGTCACTCCCCTGGACTAATGGGAAGATGGGCAATAGGATGGAGCCGTCTCAATTTCCACTCAGTAGAGAGACACTGTCTTGTAATGACAGTGTAGACTTGTAATGTTAGAATGTTAGAATATATAAGACTTGAAATGTTAGAATATATAAAACTACTTACTAATGTCAAGTAATGTCAATTGTTTATAAATGATTAATTGATTATTTACTAATGATTCAGAGCTTTTTGTTATTTATATGTGTATATATATATATATATATATATATATATATATAAAGTGTTACAAAACGCTTTACATAAGTTATTGTAAGACAAAGAGACAAATAGATACGGGCGGGCAGACGGACAGACATGTATACATCACGTACTTCACCTTCTCTGGACCCAGGTCATCTTCTTGTCTCCCCTTCCCATCCTTTTCTTTTAGTATCTCGCTGGAGGAAGAGTTTGTAAAAAATACTGACTGCTTTAGCTCGATGGGATCCAGCTCCACGTCACTCCAGGCCTGCAGCAGAAACATCTATGATGTTACACGGAATGATGTGTATCGTGACCCACATGTGTTGTGAATGACTTGACATGAAAAAAACTAAGAAAGAAAGGAAAAAAAGTAAATTATTTTAAATGTGTCTCCAGAGATACAATGTGCTTTAAAGGTAAGGGTTAAAATTTCAATCACAAAAATGTACCACGCCACATTAAAGCAACCCACCAGACAACCCTTCTCATAGTAATTTGTGAATACATTTTACTGTTCTCCCCCCTAGACCCCAAGAACTATTTTTTTATGAAAAAAATGGAAAGATTTGTTAATTTCTGCCACCTGATGTTCAAATTTTGTATTTATAACTAAATGTGCTCTTAAATTCATCAAGTTTTTGGAAAAAAAATTAAATAATTTCAGTCCCTGACAATGGACTGACTTACTAACTTAATTTAACTAAACTGACACTGAACTGTAAAATGATCAAGTCTAATTTTAAAAAGGTGTCTTGACATTTTAAAACAAAAACAAAAAAAACAACTATAGATTTTTTTTTATTTTTATGTAAAATGAAACTTGTCGACTGTCTTCATTGATTCCAGTGAGTTAAAATGTTTAACCACTTTATATTCGCCTTTTGGTATAACTGTTTTTTGCATGCGTGTATAAATACCAATAAATAGTATTATTTGTTAAATACTAAATTAAATACTAAAATCTGTCGTGAAAGTTGACTGGTTGATTGACAACAAGGAATTGAGTTTGGCCTGACTCCGCCTTTTCCCCTCTATTTTGCAGATATTCCACTGTATAATGACATTTTCAAGCACTTCATTTAAAATTCAAACATTTTCAAGGCCTTGAAAACACATGATGGAAATTCAAGCATTTTCAAGAGCTTCAAGCTGTACGTACGGTATCAGCGGTGGACATGGAGGAGACCCGCTGGAACTTGCTCCTGCAGCCGGAGGACTGTCTGCTGAGCATGATGTCCCTGAAGGAAGACTCGCTGGTGGACACGGAGAAGAAGTCCTTCCTCGAGGGCTGTGCCAGAAAGTGCAAGCACGGCACCTTCTCCGCCAGGGTGTCTCTGCAGAAAACAGACGTCAGCACAAACACGACCTGCCACCACGTGAGGTGGAGCGATCGAGCAGAAGGAACCTGTATTTGGAGCGTATGATGGCGTAAATGAATGGATTGTAAATGGCGGATGCTTTGGCGATCACGGCGGGAACGGCTTTAGAGTATGGCGTGAGAATATGGCTGTACCTGGAACATTCAATGAGAAATATGTTTATCAAGACATATCATCGTTTGGTGATCAAAATGAACTTGTTTATTACAGGACAGTGATCAACACACACACACACAAAAACTTCAGACGAATATTGATTGCGAGTTTCGATTTTTACTTGAACATTTCATCCTGGACATAAAATACTTCTCAACTATAATAAACTTTAGTTGCCAGGATACTTGTTTTACTGTATTTACTGTAAGGATAGCGTAGACAGTAATAGAACTGCTGAGTTATCACTTACCGTATTTACGCGAATATAAGCACCCCGTTAATATAATTAGCCCTGATTTTTCCTTGAGCAAGACACTGAACCCCACATGTGCCCCGGGCGCCACGACTTAGGCTGCCCACTGCTCCGGGTTTGTGTTCACTTCACTGTGTGTATATCCACTTTCACGGATGGGTTAAATGCAGAGCACCAATTCAGTATGGTCCCTAGTGGCCATATTGCCGTCACCTCACTTTCCTTTCCTTTATGATAGATAACAAAAAGCAGATTCTAAGGATCAGAACTTCATTTCCCAAGAGTCTTTGCACCACATGCACCACAGCGTCGAGCTTCGTTTATCCAACGCTGTGTGAAGAGAATTGAAGCATTATTATCCCCTGTTTAGAAGATCAAGCGTTTTGATTGTGTCTGTTCCTTGGAATTTTTTTTTTTTTAATAATTTTTTTACTTTTTGCCCGTGTTCTTCATTTTCCACTGTTTTGACTCTTTCTGCGATGACACATTGGAGCCGTTTGTTAGCTAAGCTAACCGTTTCTAGTTTCTGTTTGTCTGTTAGTATTAATGATTGTACTTAATTTAATCGTACTTCTTCCAGCGTTATTTAATCACCGTTAAGTGTTGCAGCTTGTCTAATGTTTCTTTATTTCTGTTATTGAGCCAATAAGTGATAAACACCGCCCCAAGTTTTTGAGCGTTGGAAATTCGTAAAAAGGGTGTTTGCTTTTGCGTACAAACGGTATTTTACTTTTATTCCGTTTGAAATTCAGCTGGACATAGAAGTTTAGCGAACTGAGGATCAACAATAATTAAAATTATGTTTTAGTTGTTTAGCTGTTTATGAAATTTAGTATTATAAGCAGTTGATCTTCTACAAAGTGAAATATTTTTAATGAGTCTGTTTGGGACCATCTGTAATCACTTTAATCAGCACTTTTGTCAACACCTGTGCGAAGAATAAAAATGCTAAATAAACTACGTAGGTCTTCCCATTTATTTATTTTATCTTTTGCTTTTTGTTTCCTCTCTCTGTCTGTCTACCTGTCTACTGCACTACTTGTCTCACACTGTGACTTCTATCTAGTGCAGTAACAGCCAGATGGTGTGGTCTGGTGGTCCAGGGTCGGGTTCACGCTGGTTCAGGTGGTCTGAAGTGACCCAGAGGTGTGTTGATCTGAGAGAATCACATGGCTGATGGTTCAGAGGTGTTGGAGCAGTAGCGCACACACAACACACACTTCTATAAAAGGGCTGGAAACTGACAGGCTCAGATCTTCTGCATGAGGAGAAGATTCAGAAGAGCTTTGATGATCTGAACGATTGTCCTCACGCTTCGCTGATCTGCGGAACAAACGAGTTTCAGGGGTCTCACTGCCCACTGCCTCATAATACCATTACCTGCTGATTAGTGAGATGTTTGAAATCGGAATCCATCTGTCTCAAGTTGTGCGGAAAATGCTACAGATTAAATAATTTTTCTGTCTGTCTGTCCATCCATCCATCCATGCGCTTGACTGTCTGTCTGTCTGTCTGTCCATCCATCCATCCATCCATCCGCTTGACTGTCTGTCTTTTAAAAAATCTAAATCAATATATCTGTCTGTCTGCCTTACGGTGTATACATCTTAATAAATCCAAATCTATCTATCCATCCATCCATCCATCCATCCATCCATCCATCCATCCATTTTTCTTTCTTTTCGTTTCTCTGTTTATCTGCCCTTTAAGATGTAAATCTATCTATCTATCTATCTATCTATCTATCTATCTATCTATCTATCTATCTATCTATCTATCTATCTATCTATCTATCTATCTGTCTATCTGTCTATCTGTCTATCTGTCCATCCATCCATAAATCAATTTTTTTTTCTTTCTTTCTTTCTTTCTTTCTTTCTTTCTTTCTTTCTTTCTTTCTTTCTTTCTTTCTTTCTTTTTTCTTTCTTTCTTTCTTT
>CM051494.1:11127202-11141760 GCA_028031935.1 Paedocypris micromegethes | reverse complement strand
GTGTGTGTGTGTGTGTGTGCGTGCGTGCGTGTGTGTGTGTGTGCGTGCGTGTGTGTAAGAGAGAGAGTACTGGAGTTATTTACAGCACCTTTACACCACGTGTTACTGATACCTTCATTGTGACAGAAACATTATACACACTATAGATACTAGAGACGAGCAGTTCATCTGCAGAAGCTTTCCTGTATATCAAACAACAAGAGCAACGAAAGGGGAAGAGAGTGAGAGAGAGAGAGAGAGAGAGAGAGAGAGAGAGAACGAGAGAACCAGAGAACCAGAGAACCAGAAAGAGAATAAGATAAATATTGCCAGAAAAAGACAGGAGAATTTGGCAAAAGAAAAGATGAAAAAATTAAGAGTGTGTGTTTGTGAGGGAGGGAGAAAAGGAAAGAAAGAAAGAAAGAAAGAAAGAAAGACAGACAGACAGATAGATAGATATGGGTATGGTGCAAGAATGGAAGTGAGTGAAACTGAGAAAGAGAAGGTGGGCAAAGAAAGAGAGGAAAAATAAGTGTGTGTGTGTTTGTGAGAGAGAGAGAAAAAGAAAGAGATCAAGAGAGAGAGAATGAAAGAGAGGGAAAGAAAGGATAAGGGAAGATCAGATAATGGAGAGAGGGAGAAAGTGAGAGAGAAAGAGAGGTGGGGGGGCAGTCAGAAAGAGAGAGAGAGAGAGACAGTGAAAGAAAGAGAGAGGGGGAGGATAAGATAATGGTGAGAGTGAGAGAACAGACGTGTGGCAGAAGTCTAAATCAGTTTAATGTACATTAGGCAGTGAGCATCTCTGACCTTGAGCTGGTAGCGGCGTGTGAGCTCAGCGAGTCAAACCCGATCCTCCGGGTCCAGCAGACCAGCTGCCGCGGATCATATAGAGTGACACGGATCCAGAGAGCGGCTTAACCGGCTTTCATCCGTCCCGCTGCCGCTGCTGCCCACCTCGCCCTGTGCCCGCCTGCCCCGTGCCCCGCACTGCCAGCCCGGATTAACTCAGCCTGAAACCAGATCCAGAAAGAGCTGGGATCAGCTTCTGGGGTCCTGAAGCCCCTCAGCGCTAAACATCCCCGGCACTTCCTCCCTCAATTAGTGTAAGGTAAGAGTAGTGCTGGAGGTCAGAACAACACTCTTCCACCGTCCCGCTCCTTCACTTCCCTTTATGACGAATCTGCAGGAAAACGAGTTTCTCTTTTATGGTGTTGTTTATATTTGTGTTTGTTGTAAAAGAGTTTCTTGTTTTTGGTGAACAATTGATGTCTGTTTTTTTAACAGATGCTGCTGAAACTGGTGTGTGTGTGTTCACTTTTTGTGCAATGGTGTACACACACACACACACACACACATTTTGTGCTCAAAGTACTTGAGTAAATAGACTTTGCTGTTTTTTTTTGCTACTTTGTACTTTGTAAAATATATGCAACCGTTACTCTCTACTTGACTACCGTTGTGATTGAGTAATCTGTACTCTTTACTTCACTACTTCTTTACTGTACTACATTTGAATGGACACTTACCGTTGCTCATTACGTTGTGATTGATTGTGCGCGACAAGTCGACATATTTTTCTACTGCGGTTAATTTCTTGGGCGAATGAGGTGATATCGCCATCTGCAGGAAGCTGGAGGTACTGGATGCCATCATAACAAAAATAAAAGCAATTTTTTGTACATTTGAGTTTAACTGAGACTGACATTATGTTCTTTGTTCATCTATTTTGTTCTAACATTTTGAAGCATTGAGGTTTTACATCTAATTTCTACAGTATTAGGAAATAAAACCTCATAAACAGTTTGTTGTTTTTCCACATTCCTTGGTGTTTTTTTTACTTCAGCACAAGCAAAATAATTAAGTACAGTACTTTTAAGTACAAACGAAATTAAGTACAATTAAAAAAAATAATTTTTACAGTTAGGTTCTCGTACTTTTACTCAAGTATAGTTTTCAGGTACTCACATCTACTGTTTGTGTGTATGCATATGTATGTGCATGTGTGTGTCAGTCAGCATGTGCTGGTCCATGTGTCAGTTGCCCTGCTTCTATGTGGCATCCTGGAGAAGTACAGAACCCTGATCTGCATGATGCAGCAGATACTCAGCAGATTCTCACGATCTCACCTGCTCACAGGATACACACTCCGTGGTGATGAAAGTCCACAGCTTCACCTTTACACCGCTCTTATCTTCAGATATCACTCCAGCGCGCCCCTGTGACGTCACGTCCGGCCTGTATAGCTCTTTCCATCTAAACAGAAAACACCAGATCTTATCTCAGAAGCAACAGCTCCGGCACAAGTCCAGGACAATGAAGCATAAAGACAAGTAGCAAAGGTAAAAGGTGTCTAAAAATAGCCATAGAAACGAATAAACATGTTAATAACAAAGGATGATTTGGATGTGTGTCATCAATCGAAGTGAAACAGGAACTATCTTCTTTTTGAAAATTTCTGGAATTTTGTGCTGATAATGTCCATCAATATTGCTTTGTTTAGACTTTATAATAAGTATCTTTTTGTTTTTATCTTTTTAGCAGAAAAAAAAAAGATTACTCTTTGGTTGAGTAAGAAAATTTATAATTTAAACTCCATCTTTGAATTTTCATTCCATCCTGAAAGGCTTTAAAGTTTACATGTGGTGTCTTCCTGTCTGTGATTGGTACCTGCAAACATTTGGTCACAAATCAAACTCTCTACTACTAGACTATGTGCTGACGTGTATTTTCTCTGGGTCTCTGGTTTCCTCCCCGAGTACAGAAACATATGATCAGGAGACTTATAGTCTGAAGAATCGCTCATAGGTGTGTGTGTAACAGGAATGTTAAACGTTTCAATTACACTATCTACAATATCTATAACTACTACTATCCAATTACACTAATAGAATGTCTGTCAAATTCTTTTGCCAATACGTCATGAAAATACTTTTATTTTATTAACAGAAAGTGAAAAAACTTGAAGTCAGTTCACTTTTTTCAGGTAAAATAAAATATGAATTGTAAAATATTGTAACATGTTTTGTATATTTTCGCACTCTTTCACGTTTTACAGAATGGTGCCTCATTTTACACGTTTTATCTCATTTTACACGTTTCACATGTATCATTTCATACGTAGTTCTCAGGTTACTAGTCAAAATGCTGGGTCACTGATGGGCAGGTAGTTTCTGGTCAGTTGTATTCCAGACCTGTCATTCATGAAACCTGGTCAGCTTCACAGAGCCTGGAGAAGTGTGAGAACACTTGTGTAAATGTAGAAGAGCTTGTAAAGGTGCTGGTTTCTGGGTCACTGGACTTTGCCTCGGGCCCAGCAGGGCAGCGGTGATCAGTGTGTGTGTGTGTGTGTGTGTGTGTGTGTGTGTGTGTGTGTGTGTGTGTGTGTGTGTGTTCTTGACACTCATCTGTCTGTCATTCTTCTCATTGTTATAATAAGACTTGAATTATGTAATCTTTCACTTAAAAAACAACAACACATATTAATATGATTTGTAATCAAACATGCAGCAGTAAATTATGTAGTTCATTTTAATTTACAATTTTAAAAGCTATTAAACACACATAAACACATATTTGCATGTGTACACAAACTTTGACTGATTTACACACATTTCCTTTATCACTATCAACTGATAGTTGAAATCTAGAAATTATGTAAACTTGCTATTTTAGATTGGTTTGGATATTTGTTTTTTTTTGGCTACAAGTATTGGTTGGTTAAGTTAGTGTATGTTAATGAGGTTCATTACAAAAGTTTATGTCGGTTAGTTTAATTTATGTTGGTTACCGGAGGTGAAATTCTTTAATCTTAACTGGTTAGGTTAGTTTATGTTGGTTACTAGAGGAAAAATACTTTAATTTAAACGGATTAAGTTATTTTCTATTGGCAAGGTGAATTACTTTATGTTAAGATGGTTAAATACGCTTTTGTTGGTAAGAATAATTTATTTAGTTTAAGTTTGCTAGGCTAATGTTAGTTAGGCTAATTAGTCTAAGTTGGCTAAACTAGTTTGTGTTAGTTAGGGTAATTACTCTAATTTGGCTAAACTAGTTTGTGTTAGTTAGGCTAATTGATTTATTGTGGTCGTTGAATAAGAATAAGTTGAATAAGTTAGTGCTTATTACTGTAAACTGTATGAAATTAGTTTACGTTGGGTTAGGTTATGCATATCTTTCCAACAAGCGCATGACTCGGGTATCTCAAACATCAAGGAGCAAAGCTTTCATTTTTGTGAGAGGAATGAAGGTGCAGGTGTGTTTGACTCACTTCTGGATAATGTTCTGTCAGGACAACGAAGCATGTGAGACTCTGATATAAAGGCAGCCAAGGATTGATGAAAGATTTAATAAGAACATGAGCCCATCTCAGCGAGTTCAGAACAACACCGGGCTGAAAGGAAGAGTGAGACGGTTTGGCCTGATGGAGATCCTATAAAAACAGCCTGAAATCCAGCGTGTGATGTGTATTGAGAGGGAACGTGCCCCGTCCTGTCCTCGCCATCGCCATGTTGAGTTTCTGGGTTTGGTCTGTGTGTGATCTGACAGATTTCTTTAGGAAATCATAAAGAGCAGCGGAACTTTTACCTGCCGGGCTTTTATCAGCAGCACAAACACTGAGATCCACAGCTCATGTCAGTTCTGATCACACTCCAAATAGAGTGAAATTATGGTAAAAACTGTAGTTACTCTACCTACTCATTCTCATTTTTGTTTGCACATTTACACACATATGCATGTACGAATAGATGAATAGATGAGTAGACTCTCTCTCTCTCTCTCTCTCTCTCTCTCTCTCTCTCACCACACACACACACCACACACACAACACACACACACACACACACACACACACACAAATTAATGTGAAGAAACAATACCTTCATAGACAGCATGAGATGAGCAGGAAGGTCCGGTCTGCGTGGGTTTCCTCTGGGTCTCAGGTTTCCTCCAACAGTCTTAAAACATGCAGAAGAATGTCTGGAAATCATTCATATATGTTAATGAGTTTGTGTGCCTGTGTCCAGCACTGTGATTGGTTGGCCATAATCCAGGGTGTGTGCACCACTTTCAGCCCAGAGTTGTATCAGTGACCCAGGATTTGGAAAGTTTTACAAAAATGGATGGATATATTAAGGTGCAATTTTACAGAAAACAAACATATGTACAACATTTAGTAAAGAATTTTATCTTTATATTAATTATAAATCTTCATCATATTGGTTTAATATAACATAATTTGCTTATAAAATGAAACATGATGAAAAATCTGTTTCAAACGATGAAAAACTGGTCATTTATTTTTACAGTGAGTTGTTGCCTTTGTGCAATCACACATATATCACACAATAACCTACCAATAAAATAAATACCCTGCATATTCAATACGTAAATTAAATTGCGAGATTTGTGATCTCAAAATAAGCAATAGTTGTTATAAATGTATATTGCACGTTAATTTAGGCTTATCAGTACATTTCTGCATTTATTTAATTTTTTTAAGTGAATTGCGCATTGCATAACATGTTTTTACTTGTGAAATAATAAGGCAATAACGATAACTGATGCATTCAAGTAAAAACGGTCCCATTTCAAGTATAAAACTGAGCTAACAAAACGATATACACACGTAAACAATAATGGATAAATACATTTTACAGTAATAATTTTAGAAATAAATAGTTATCGAACGAAAATGTATCTCGAAAGTTTCACCGTTTTACAATCCATAATTACGTTTCTAATCGTTACTGAAATTCACACGAATTGATTCATATTGGCGAACGCGAGGGCGGGGCTGGAGTCTGACGTCAGCGCGCTCGAACCCGCGAGCGCTTTAAAGAAGCTCCGCGCGCACTGGGAGCGTCAGACGCGTGAAACGGACGCGCTGCGTGGCTGTGGCGCGCGGTCACACCGACACTGTCCGACACACGGGATTTTACCCAGCGGTCACCTGGATTTCATCACCTGCGCGTGGCGTCTGGAAGCAGAATGCGGCGCGTTTTCACGGACGCGGGGAACTACCACAGTTAGTTCGGAGCGGCTTTGGAGCTCCGCGGATCCCGATGCCTTCGACTGACGCGTCGCTGCTGATTTCCCCTCGCGTCACGTCGGCATCAGGCGCGTCGCGGAGCGTCGGCAGACTTGTGCCGGATCTATCGCGTCCAGTGTCGTGGATGGATCCGTCACCCTGACGCGCACAGAATAACGCGCGGATTTTCTCGTGGATTTTCCTCCCGTGGCCGTATTTGCGGGGGATTTGTCTGTTCTGAAGCGCCCTGGTCTGCATGGACCACGTCTAAGGTGAGTGCAAACCATTTGTTCTGTGGAAACAAGACCCAGAGGATCTTTAACGGCTGCGCGGGGTTCTTCTCTAAACTTGTAATGGATTTTGAATGTGCCCTTGGTGGTTTAAAGATGCTTTGGAATTGTGATGTCTTTGAAGTCCAACCACCTGCAGACCATCAAAAACTTCTCCCATGACTGTAAAAGCCATTTCAGATCTTTTTCCTAAAATATGGGTTCTTTTTTTGCAACGTTGAATTGTCTACATTCTAGGTTGTGTTATTGTCAATCAAAGCACAGACTAATATCGTAGACACGAGAACATCTCAAGCAAGCACTTTCACGATAAACTGGCATTTTCAACTGGCACGACATCTTCCGTCGGTTTTTGTTGTTGCCAATTATGCCTTGGATTTTTGTGGCTGAGGAGGAATTTCGAACCTTCGGCCATCCCAAGCCCAGAACTGCGGCTTTAATGATCACTAATCGCCGCTTTATTTGAGCAGAAACGGTGGTTTACGGCAACCAGAGGCCGTGGAACAGCTTTGCAAACATCATTACAGTAATGAAAGTGCCGTTTTATTTGCTTTTCCGACAACAGAAGTTTGGGAATCTAAAGAGGAGAGAAGCTCTGGCAGAACAGGCACATTTTTCCGCTGGGCGATATTGACAGAAATCTGTTGAGCATTAGCGGCCGCAGAACATATTTCACACCGGCCCTAATGGGGTCGAGCCAGCTTCACGTATTCAATTCTGCAGAACTTTTCTTTTTCAATTATCCAATTACTAGGCGAGATTTCATTGGCTGTTAAGGTTCAAGTTTTTTTTAACGGCTTTTCCAATGCAAACAGAAAAAAGTGAGCAAGACGTCGGCTAGGAAAACAAACACGCGTCATTCTCCAGGAACGTACAACCACGTATATTGTCAATATGTCGTCCTTACCGTGTCTTGATGGTTTTCTTTCCCGTCTGACGATGGCGAAATTCACGTGTTTGCTTTTGCGCTCTTGCAGCTTCCATCAAAGGAACTGAGTCTAAGATGAAGTTATGGGACGTTCTAGCCACGTGTTTGTTGCTCCTCAGCTCCGTATCCACTCGTCCTCTCTTCCACAAGTCCAGGAGAGCCGTCCGCTACGGTGAGACCACCGCTCTGGACCCCTTCCTTCACGCCCGGCCTGAAAGCAGCGAGCAGACAGTGGAGGATCAATGTAAGTCACTTCTCCAGACCGAGCTGAAGTTCTGCGAGATGTTTTTCGGTTCAGCTACTGTGGTGTGGAAGCAAATATTGAAACATCAGCGTATTTAAATGAGGAAAGGAGGAGAGCGACACAAGTGATGAAAGACCTGTAGAAGTTTACGAGTGTAGCAATTGTATCACATACAGACACACACACACACACACACACACACACACACACAGATGAAACCATCAACATCTAAAGTAGTTTTATAAAACCACATTCAAATATCATTGTGATTTTATAATAATATGATATATAAAAAAATAATAATATTATTTTTTGCTACTCTGTAAGATTCATTGACGCAGGCGATGCTGTCTGTGTAATTTAAAAGCAATATAATTGAATAATTATGTAATTGTTCAAAAGCAACAAAAGTAATTGAAATGGCAACATTTTGGGGAAAATTGTAAAAATTTGGTTTGGCGGTAAAGTGACGTTCGATTAATTTCAGAAGCTTTTCCCAGTCGCAGATATTTAGGGCTTCTGATTAGTTGTCTGGCTGTTGACACATTATTCATGTTATTTCTGATGTAAAATGACATCATCAGGAAGTTTTCATTTTCATCTTTCGTCGCAAGTTGATTATTATATGCAGTAAAATAGCGCCAAGCATCCCAGTGCTTGTGCAGTTTAAATGTGATCGCAGCTTGTCTTGCTCTTTTTTCGATGGCGTGTCGTCCTTAACAAGGAATTAGAATTTTACTTTTCCATTTTTCTTTTATGGAAAAAAATGGGAAGTATACACACACACTCTCACACATTCCTATAGTGATGAGAACAGAACATTGAAAGGTCTACTGGAATTGACCTTGTGACCTTTGGTGTTGACAAATAGACAAAAATGGCCTAGTGATGTAGATACAGAAATACTGTACAAAACACACACATACTTTGTCTGTACTTACAGTATATATATTACATATATAAACATACATGTACGTATATGTGTAATTTATTAAAATTACACTATTGTTTTCTTCACTATATTTCTAGCTATATAGTTTATGTGAATAATAAAATATTGCTGCAGACAGATGGAAGACGATCCACTGGCAGTAAAGTGATCCAACTCTCGATCTGCCAAACACATTTTATCGGCTAATCGCATGAAGAGTGTGAAGCGGAAAGTGACTCCGTCTACGCAGCTTTCAAAAAGTCAAAAGTTTTTATCTTTAAGAGCGAAGCTGACAATGAAGCCGAGCTGAACATGACGCTCCCGGGATCCTGACGTGACAGGAATGGCATCTGCGTCCAGTGTTGATGCAGATTTCAGCAGCTGTTCCAGATGTTTCTGCTCGGCCTCACACAGTAGTAGCGCGCTGGTGATGTCACACGCTCCTCGCCATCTCTTTGTTTGACCTGGAACACACTGGAAGCCGCCGTGTTTAGAATTGGGACGTCTGAATTGCTCGGCAAAACCTGCAGAAATTGGGAATCGAGACTAGTATAAGCCTCACGTGGGGAGAAAAAAAAAAGGCACATGTTGAATCACTCAGCGCGTCTCGGGGATTCATTCCCTACATGCACCAGTGTCTCGCTCACTGTTAGAAAAGGCCAGAAATGCAGCTTGGCCGTCAACAGGGAAGCCCATAAAGCGCGGGAACGGCTGCAGGCGTGTTATAGCAGTCACACACTTAAAAAAAAAAGAAAAAAAAAAACATTATAATTTTATAAAATGAATTATAAAAATACATTTGTATAGCAGAAGATTAAAACGCTGCGTGATGCAGGAGGCGTGAGGGGCATCAGCAGCTCAAATAGAACAGGGAATAAAGAGGCACCAACTCCATACTTGGCCTTTGTTTTTATATTTAAGAATGTTATGACTTGAACTTATTATTGAAGAATAAATGCTAGAAATACTTTTACAGGACATGGTATGTGTAGATGTACCTGTTGTATATGTGTAAATGTACTGTGTAGTAATAAAAATAAGTTTATATAAGTGTACATTTTTTTATAAACAACATCACTAGATCAAAAAACATAATATTTATGATTAATTATAATGTATGATTTTGTACTATATTATCATTTAACAATGTTTAAAATGAGAATTATGTTTTACAATACAGTAAACAGTTACTAGTAATAGTACTTTCAACTTTAACATAAGAAATATGTTTATATTAGAAAACAAAATATTTTACAAAATATTTTATTCAAATTATCAAAGTATTTTACGTAATATTCTACTCAAATTATCCAAGTATTTTAGAAAAGATTTTATTCAAATGATCAAAATATTGTACACAATATTTTATTCAAATACAATTTACAAAACATGTTACAAAACAAAAAAATTATTACCCAATAAATGAAACCAACTTGTTTCATTTGATTCATGCACAAACATTAAAGTATGTGACTTATGATCATTTAAAATGTTTTTGAACATTTCATAAAGTATGTATGTGACTGTAAATTGATTTAAGTTGGTTGATGCTCTCTGTCTAATTATAAACACAACATATGAACAACAATCAAACAAACAAGTAAACTTTACAAGTAAAGTGAGTGTAGTGTAGAGAAGCAGAGAGAGAGAGAGAGAGAGAGAGAGAGAGAAACCTGAGGCGGCGTGATGAAAGCCGCACTGATGGGACTGTTTTCAGTTTGCGGTGAAGCAGATGGATTCTGTTGTTCCTCAATGTCATCACAGAAGATTTTCCAGCGCTGCCTTCAATCCAGAAACAAAGCCGCTTCCAGACTCCTCCGCCATCTTGGGACTCACCATAGGAAACAAACAACCGGTGGTAAACACGGTCAGCACCAGGATTCAGGCTGGAGATGTAAACAAGAGCTTTCAGGGAATGAAGGACTGAGACTTCATCATCTAAACCAGATCTAGAAGAGGCTTGAAGATGAAATATCTCACAGAACATCCTCAAATGTCGTTGAGTGTGTTTTCATCGCAGTTTGTTTACGTCACCGCAATGATATACTAATCTATTAAAATGATCATGAGTTGAATCATGTTTCTGCTCGTAATAAAAAAAAAAGCAGAGCAACAATTTCAATACGGTTCGACATATTGACAATCACACTCACTTTACTTTTCAAGTTCAAGTTCAAATTTATTTATATAGCGCTTTTTTTAGTTTGAGACCAATGCAAAGTCTCTATGCGAATTAGGGGGGAAAAAAAGAAGAGAAATGTCCATTATTTATCGATGTTCAAAAAAAAAAAAAAAATACTTCACAATACCTTTTTTTACTCTGAATCAAACTGTATTGTAAAGGGAACATTTACAAAAACGAAGAATGAAAATATTATAAAACAGTAAAAAAAAAAAATCTAAAACTTTTCAATATTAACAAAAATAAAACAAATTTGTTACTTTGAAAAAGTTGAGTGAACAAATGTGTTGATTTAAATATATAATGACGTCACAATTATTATTGTAATGTCAACAGAATACTAGGCAATATGGGAAATGCATGGTAAAGAAATGTTAAATATTCTATTTTATTCATTAGCTTTATATATTTTTATACATGTTATTTTCATACGTTGTTTCTAAATTTGTACAAGAAATCAAGCTGAAAAAATGTTTTGAAAAAGTTGAGTGCATATATACTGTAAATATACGTATACAAATATCGATACAATCACGTCAAAGTTATTCTGTTAGACTTATTTTCATACAATACGTTTGTCACATTAGAAGTATTTATATTGACAAACAAAAATATTTACATTTGATTTTTATTTGGCATCAGATACCAAATGTATTATCCTAGTATTATACATATTGGTTAAATGTATCTTAGTGATTATAATTCTACAAATCCCAAGTACTGTAAAAAAAACAAATGGTATTAAAGTCATTAGAATAGTTTAGTATAATTTATCAACACAATAAAATAAAAGAGATTAGAAAAAGAGCATGAAACACTATTTTAGAAAAGCGCGAGCAGGAATTTCGTCCAGAATTCCTTCATTAAAAAAAAAAACAAAACAATGAGTTGACCGTGTTTTCTCAATATAAGCCCTAGTGTGACTGTAATGATAGTGACGTCTGCTCTTATTGGACCAAACAGAGTTTATCACTTGGGGAAGTTGTGTGACGCTCCCTGAGCTTCAGCCAAGCGTCTTGAGCTCTCCATGTTGGGAGGAACCATCTCAGAAGCATCTTCCTCCCTCTGTTGCAGACGAGGTCAGCGGCCCGGACCCGGAGCAGTTCCACAAGGTCATGGACTTCATCCAGGCCACGATGGGTCGCCTGAGAAGATCCTCCGACTCTGAGGCTCCGGCTCCGACCAAACGAGGCCGTCAGAAAGGAGCCATCAAGAAGGAGCAGCAGCAGCTCCGGGGTCGAGGAGACAGGAAGAGGGGGCGGGGCCGAGGGGCCAAGGACAGTCGAGAGGATCGGGTCAAAGGTCAAGGGCGAGGCTGCCTCCTGCGAGAGGTCCACCTCAACGTGACGGACCTGGGGTTGGGTTACAGGACCAAAGAGGAGCTGATCTTCCGTTACTGCAGCGGCCCGTGTCACGACGCCGAGACCAACTACGACAAGATCCTCAACAACCTCACGCACCACAGGAAGCTGGACAAGGACACGCCCGCTCGCACCTGCTGCCGTCCAATCGCCTTCGACGACGACATCTCCTTCTTGGACGACGACTTGGAATACCACACGCTGAAGAAACATTCCGCCAAGAAGTGCGGCTGCGTCTGACCTTCTGCTCAGTGTTGCTTCCTGTTACGTCCCCGGGGTTTTTTTTGTTTTTTTTTTTTCCTTGAAATATCCAGAAAGCTATCTTTATATATAAACATAGTCTCTATGAAAGCGTATTTATTGAGATTTAACTAAGTTATTGTTATTTATTGCGATCCCGTGTATTAGAAAGTTTGCTTATTTATTGGAGGAGGTGGTGGTGCCATATGGGGGGACGACTGCGCTCCACACACCCTCACGTACATTCACCCCGACACCTGAGGGATTCTGGGTACGGGACGCTCGGCGGGAAAGCTCCAGAAGCTTCCAGAACAACTGAACCGGTTCAATTGTGATTTGAGTGTGGACGGTTTTTCAGATTTAAAAGCAGCATCAAACGCGCAAATTCACTACTTTGGGTTGATGATTAGTGCAGAATTGCGGTTTTTAATGGTTTTGTCCGGGGAATTAGGAAATAAAAAGTTGTCAAAGTGGCGAAAAAAACGAATGTTACTCAAGAATCTGATTAATATATATAAATGTCATCCAATGTCTGGCCGCAAAACAGCAACTAGAGAAAGTTTCCACGTCTAATTGGCAGGAAAGAAAGTTTTTTCTCCTGAATCAGATTTTTTTAAATGTAAGTTGATATTTGGCTGTGAAAGCACAAGCAGTGCAAATGTCACTAGTGCAAAAATTAAGTCAAATTGGCAAAAATTAAGTAAAAAAATATATATTTCCGTGGGTCTGAGCTGGTAGCTGCCCAAAAAATTGCAACGAGTGAATATTTTGAAGTCAAATTGGCGGGAAAAAAAAATAAAATTTCCCATGAGTCCAATATATAAATTTAAGCCAATATCAACAAAACAACAAACAAAAGTTTAATTGGCTGGAAAAAAAAACAAATGTCCTGAATAGAATTATCATTTAGAAATGAGAGTTGATATTTGGCCGTGAAAGCGCAACTAGCGAAAATTACGACGTCAAATTGGCGGGGAAAAAAAAACACAGAGTCATATTATTATGTTTCCACTAAGAATTGGCGGGAAAACATTTTTTTGGAGAATGTTTGTAAAGTCGAGTCATTTACGGTAGCGCTTCGTGCTTCTGCTTTACATCCTCGCACGACAGACGCCTCGCCGTAATCTCCCGCGCTCGCTCCACAAATCCCGCCACTTCTGAAGTATTTAGGCCAGAGCTCTGAATCAGGAGCTGCGTGTATTTACGGGGATAAATGTCACGCTTTACACCGAGGAACCCTGAAGCTAATGTAAACCCAACGTCACAGAAAGCGCCGAAGCGTCCGTCCGTCCGTCTCTGTTTCCTGTTACTGAACCAAAGCTCTCTATTACAGACTTTATTTTTGTACAATATTGGTTTTGTAACTTTTTACAAAATAAATATTACTATCACCTTTTGCGCGTCTTCCTGTGTAAATCTGCAGTTTGCGTTCAGCTGGTGTGTGATGGTGCAAGGGACTAGAAGTATTGATACTAGAGCTAAATAAGACTTCTGTGGAAGTAAAAGTATCAACTCGAATTTTTTACTCAAGTAAAAGTGCTGGGTTGATAACTACTTGAAGTACATAAGTAAAAGCAATGCAAGAGAAAATGGTGTTAAAAGTGACATTTTTAATGACATGGTGGAACTATATTGTTGTACGAGAATGTTGCTGTACATAATTACATTGAAAAGGAATACATTTTATTGCATATGTAAACACATTAAAGAACCATATCTGCACGCTACTATGCATTAACTTAAAAAATATGCTGGCAAGTATTGCAATGATGAAAAACCATTAGGGTGACGGAATGATGTCTCGTCCAACCACAATGGAGTTTGCCGTGACCAGGTGGCGCGATTTAGCTGAACGTTTGATTTTATATCGATTAAAATGAAACAGGAGTAACGGCTATTTGTCCAAATTCATCCGTCAGTGGATCTACCGATTTGTTCATCCGTCCATCTGTTTTTCCACTTTTCCTTCCATTCATAAATCCACCAATCTGTCTATTCATCCAATCTAATCCTTCCTCCAACCTTCAGTCACGTTTTCTTCCACCCATCATCCATCAAGTGCAGCTCAAAACACACTTTGAGGTGCGAGAATTTGGCCTTGTAATTACAACCTTCGTGTAATTAAAAAAAAAAAAAAAACAGTATACTATTGGCAATAAATGTCATTTTTTTTGTGGAATTACTTTAAACGCTTTTGTTAAAATATATGGAGATATTATATGGAGCATTTAAATTTTTTCTTTTATAAATCTGTCTCGTCTCTTGGGATGTGTCTCTAGCTATATATATAAATATATATATATATATATATATATATATATATATATATATATATATGCGTACGTATAAACAATATATCTAAAATATAAACATAC
>CM051494.1:10994226-11116172 GCA_028031935.1 Paedocypris micromegethes | reverse complement strand
AAAAAAAAAAAAAAAAGAAGCAGTGGTGCAGCACTTCATAAAGACGGGCCTTGAATTCTTCAGTGGACGCTCTGGATAAACACAGTAAATAGCTGCTCGGTGGGGCGCTATAAATAACTCTGAGCCCATATAGTGCTCCACAGACCAGGCAAGTGACGGCCTAATCGATCACCTTCCACTGTCCAAACATCTGTCAGGACGCCACCAGCCAGGAGGATCCAGGGCAAACCACTTGTCTGGTGCCCACTGTGAAGACCACTCCAGCCACGAGAAGATCTGCTGGACTTCACAGATACGTCCGAGAAGAACCGTTCAGTCTTCTGCTTCTTAAAAATCACGCAAAAAGCTGTGTTCCCTCCTTTCATTTCTTTAGGAAGAGGGATGAAACGAGTAGGAAACACTGGCGTTAGAACGTCTGAACGGCGTGGGTTGAGAGAAGTTCTGACAGAAACATGCTTTGGTTTCCAGCATTAAAAGACGCTCCTCGCGGGCTTTGAGATTAGCACAACTGTGTTGTAGAACATCAACACTCATCTGGCTGTCGGGATAACGACTGTAGAAAGGTTCGCTTTCTGTGCAAACACTCGGCCTTCACACTTCCACTAAGCAAAGCAAACTATGGAATCCCACATAGCTATGTTCTGATTAATTTTCTCAACATCGACAAATAAAAATTAATAAAGGATTTATTGGACAACAAAATGCCCTTAAAATCCTAAAAATACGTATATTGTTTTTTTTTATTATTCAACTTTGTGTCTTATCTGCTGCATTATGTCCAGAACTTTGGTTGATCAGATGTAACATCGAGAAGAAGAGTTAGCTATGGCAAGACATATTAACATTTGAAATTTTTGATAGAAGTTTTAGAAAACAAAAACAAAACATCTGAGAGGTATTAATTTAACAACTTGCCATAACTTTTTGACAAAGTTCAGTTTTTGGCAAGATGGAAGTATTTGATTATTACAATAAAAGTAATGTAAATGGACTTTGGCGGTGTGTGTGTGTGTGTGTGTGTGTGTCCACTCATCACAGTAGCTTGCGCTTATCTGAAGTCAAATTACTGTGTCTTTATGTTGCACTTAAGCAGAGATTGCAGTTATCAGATGTTGCACTTAAACGGAGCAACTTCTCTATCTTTAGAATGAGATTAAAAACGAGACCGAAGACTGGCATGCAGATAAACAAATTTTGCAGTTAAGTGATGTGCACTTGTACATATAAAATCTAAAAATGTACATACAAAAATGTAATGTATTGGTTTAATTCGCAGTCTTGTTTGAAATGCTAAATTGAAATTGCAAATGCTAAAATGTTTATTTTTATATTGGCCTCCTATCGTTAAAGTGCGTGAATGGCCACGCCCGGTGGTGTTTGTATGTGTTTGGTGTAAAGCGCGTTGAAACCCACCGAGTCTGCGACTTCAATCTCATAGACCTTCTTGAGAGACTCTCTCTCGAAGAACACCAGTCGGCCATTGCCCTGGTCTCGCTTGACCGAGGTGCCGGTCACCAGGAGCCGGTCATCAGGGCTGAAGCAGCAGTCGGTCCTGTCAGCATCAGAGAGGTTAAGCATCACGGCCGAGCGCTGAGAGGTGAGCGCGGAGATCTTTACATGGGGAAGTAGGAGGTCAGGCCGCTGACTTCACCCAGGGCTTTCCTGAAATTCCGGATGTCCCACGTCTTCAGAGTGTCGTCCCCTGGAAACACACGGGACAGTGTGAGGAGGAGAATGGCGGCGTTTGTGCATCGGCGTGAGTCAGAATGAGACGCGTCGTCCTCAGGTCACGCAGCAGACCCATTCACACAATCTACTCCTTGTTTCCTGGATGAGTCGCTAACCACAGATATGATGCTAACACAACTCACATTCAATTACGCACAGCAGACATCTTTAAATCCTAATCTTCATCTAAAGGGCCCCGTTTTAGTATAAAGACCATTGTTGAGTCCCTACTGTTGATATGAATGTTAGAACACACACACGCACACACAGACACAAATATAAATTTAATATACATTTAAATTGGTATTTACAAGTATACTATACAAGTATCTACAAGAATGCATAATTACTTATATGGAATATATATATATTGATATATATTGTATATAGTACTATACAATACTATACGAGTATCTACAAGTATACTTATTTACTTATATGGAATATATTGAACATCAGATCACTGAATTATATTACAAGACAAATAAAATAATAAAAACTATTTCTAAACCTTTATCTAAAACAACACAATGGCTTTTTTATTAAAAGCTTATTAAAATAATTTCAATACAACTTAAATAGTATAAAATTAAAATACGTTGAATACATTTTGAAACACATGTTTTGTGGGTATATTTATATATATTTTTTATTCTATCTTTCCATATATCTATCTATTCATCCATCTCTCTCAGTTTCTCCATCTATCCATCCATCCATCTAATCCCAGCTGGTTTCAATTAGTTATGTTATAGTTTGTAGAAAACAAAGTTGATGTGTGAGTCAGTAAAAGACAGCGTGTGAGTGCAGTCCTGACCTCCGCGAGAAGCCAGCATCATTCCATCGTAGGAGAAGCAGAGGTGTGACGTGTCGGATCCGGGGGAATGGGCCTGGCGGCAGTGGAACTTGGTGTGAACCTGGAAGGAGACGAGAGAGAGAAGCAGGTTAGAGAAGGAAGACTCACACGTGTTCTGGATTCAGAACCAGCTCTCCGACTGAGAGATTCTGAGGAGCCTGAACCGCGCTTTACGAAAGCAAAGTGTTCCTTTACTTCCTGTAAATCTGATGAAAACTAAAGAATTGACAAATCACTGGAAATTAAAATCACACACAAACAGACCAACACACACACAGAAAATATAGACACAGACACACATGCAGACAGTTACACATTCACGTATGTATGTAGAAGAAAAAAAATAACACGCACACACATGCTCAGGCAAAAAAGATTGACACACACACACAGAGGCTAAAAGACAGACACATCTGCGCACACACAAACTAAGACAAAAAGACTGACACACGCATTGCGCACACAAAAAGACTGACACCAGCACACACACACAAGCACACAAGAGAAAGATTGACACCATCACACACACATCTGTGCACACGTACACACACTAAGACAAAAAGACACACGCATTGGACACACAAAAAGACTGACACACGCATTGCCAACACTCTTACATATGTGCACACACCCACACACACACACACTCAGGGAGAAAGACAAAACACACGTGTGAGCACACACTCACACACACTAGCACACACACACTCCGTGTTTTGAAAAGGAAACTGAGGGAGCGCGGCCCAGAACGAATGTCTATTGGATTAAAACAAATGAAGACTGATGGAAACCAAAGTCGGTTCATCGCAGTGATGTGCAAAAACACCAGCGGCCGAGTGAAGGAGAGAGTGAGTGAGTGACGGGACGGAGGCAGAAGGGGAAGAGGAAGTGGGAGAGCTGGAACAGGAAGATAAGGCGTCTGCAGCAGCAGATTACCGGCTCCTCGTCACTCTTCACTAAAAGCCATTTACTCCAGCACATCACGTGACCAACGCAGCCATTAATCTGAAGCTCCAAATGTTTGGACTATTAAAAAAATGGACTGTGTGCTTTAAAATGCCTTATAACACTTGATTGTCGAATCATGACGGCGACTTAAAGTAAAACGTAACACGGGGAAGAAGAGTGAGCTACGGCAAGCCACACTACCATTTAACCCTCTGCCACTAATCTAGATTACAGATTAGAGAAACGTGCGTGTTGTTTGCGTGTGTGACAATAGATGTGATGAGTTTAAAAACGTTTCTTTTTGCTTCGCGTCCTATAGTCCGGAGCCTCGTGTGTGAAGGTTTTGATGGAGTGCGAATTGATGAAGAGTTTTAATCCAGTCATTTATCATCTAAAAAAAATCCAGTACACTATTTTGCATTTTTAGCGGTACTGGTAAAAAACCAATAATTCAATCCAGATAAAAAAAAAAAAAATCTAGACAATGTAGATGACATTGCAACCACTGATGCTTCCAGTTTATGAAATACAGTAGTGCCCGCGAAAATTTCGCCCCGAGTTCCGAGATATTTTCGCTAAACAGAAAGAGTGTGTCTTTTTCTTACTGCTAGCGTGGATGGAGATGAGAGTCCAGACGTGTATAAAACAGTTCTTTAATCTTTTTTTTGCACAATATTTAAAAAAAATACTTAAAAAAAAAAAAAAAACTCTAGTTAGTTTTAGTGATGTTGCTTGGTACATCTAAAAAACATCTGCCAAAGGGGTAACACTGTATTCTATTATTGGCTTTATTGGTTAAATTAGAGAAAAAAATACCCCAAATAAAATTGCCCTGAATGAAGTTGCGAGATCACTACAATCTCCCCAAAACCCAAAGAAGTCTTTGATTTGGTGGAGATAAAAGAAGACCAGTTCCTTTCGGATGATCTCCAGCCATCTGCAGACAAGCTGTGATGTTTGCTTGAAGAAATAAACCCCTGGGAGAAATCAAATTGCTCCTGACAACACGCAGTCCAGAGCGCTTATGCTCTGATTACCAAGCGGAGAACTAGTGATGGACGTCATGATGAGCATCACACACCAGAGAGTTCCACTGATCTACAGCACTGACGAGGAAAAAGCATGTAACTGAAGACAAATGTGAGTGAAGGAAAGTTCAAATCCACCTGCAGCTCCAGAAGAACTGGATTCACTTCAGGGCGAATGTTCAGAAATGCAGGTACGGTTTTCTCCATTTGAACTCAAGTCCCACAGGAAAAGTCAAATGTGCGTTACAAACCACAAAACAAGATTTGAGTGATTGAGAAGAATTTCACATTGGGTTTTCTTCAGTCGTATCACGAAGAAGACTAGATACTGGAGCTCAGCAGGACCCGTGCAGGACATTCTGAAAGTAAGTTTAAGAGCTACGTGAACACGCAAGGTTTATAATCGTATGCTTATCCACTATTTACGTCTGCACCAATTATTCGTTTTCGTTTACCATTTGTCCCTTCTAATTTATGTTGTTGTCACCATCTACAAAGGAGTCATCGACCTTTCTTATAATCATTTGAATTCCACATGACCAGATTAAGTGCAGTTAATTTTTTTGTGCGTGCAACTGAGCTTTTCACTAGCCAATCAGAAAAGAGCAACGACTCTCTGCTTGTGAACTGAAAATGAAATCCCTGCCAGACTTTGAATCCCTGAAAATTGCTAGCAAGCCTGAAGTAGGCGTCACTATTCTACAACTGAAAACACAAACATTTATGCGAATATAAGAACCTGTCTAATTTTTCAGACAAAGAAAAAAAAAATCAATTTTCTGGCTAAATACTTCTTAAAATTCTTCTTTTACCAATCCTAACTTGTGAATTGTACAACAATGTAATTTTAATTGAATAATAGTATTGAAATAAAAACTATTCTCCCAGAAACCTTACCAGTTCACAGCAGACATTACAGCCGGTCTTGATCAGACGCTACACGATGATCATTGTTGTTAAGTATTGTTTTTCTCTGTGCAGCAGACTGAGCGTTTTGCCTGTGGACGTTGTTTCTAACGGTTAGCCCTGATCTTCGCCTGCTATATGGTTGTATTAAATGTATTACATTTATTTGTATTTCTAAAAAATAAAATGCTTGTGACAAAAGTCTGGTCTTTATTTCTGTTATTGAGACAATAAAAGCATACATGCATGTCTGCCTCCGGAACCATTATTTAAAGAAAGAACAGATTTATTCCATTTACTTATAACTGATCCTCACTAGAAATATGGAAAAATGGGTGAATATTTGAATTGTGCATGTACATTTTGATGGTCTGAAATTGGAAAAAAGGTGCTTATTTTTGTGTAAATATGGTATATATTTATTATATTATATAACTTATACGCTGACGCATCCACACGAGACAAACAAGCTCCAACGTGATGAAGTCACCTCACTGATGGAAAGACGCAAGCCAAACCAATCAGAGTTCACGACCTGGTAATCAACGTCCAACCGCTGCTCGCCATCATCCACAGGGAGTCAGCGGAACCTGAGGGAACATCTGCCCATCCCAATATCTCCTGTGAGGAGATCAAAGCCTGTCCACAAATCGATCATGTCTGGCTGCATTTTCCATTCATGAGCAAGAGCTGTTCATCGAACACAGGCCTTCTGGGATTTAAAAGAGCAAAGAACCACTTAGATGAACCGTGGCATCAGCCGGTGGAGGTCTGGTCAGGTTCTTCTTTGTTCTCAGATGGTTGGGTTGTTTTTATTTTTTACACCTCCAGCACCGGGGGATTTACAACAAGACGTTTGTGTTGGTCTAAGTGCAGGAGATCTTCAGGTTTTCCTCAGTGCCGGTGTCCCAGAAGACAGGTCACGGACTGTGAGATGGACCCTCTAGGAATGGAGTGTTATTGAAAGCTGCTGGGGAATGCTGGGTAAATATTTAGTCTGACAGGACAAGCAGTAATAAATCACAGGTTTTCGGCTCTATTCGCTGCAGGTTTGAATAATTGTGTTGGCTGAGGTCCGTCCGACGTATCGTGTGAACAACCACCGGCCGCTGTCAGAAACCGTGTTTAAGGCTTTGATATATCGAGACGTCAATGTTGTGGAAAGACCTGGATCTTTATGTGGGGAAGGTTTGGAGGACTTACGTTTACCAGAGCTCTCGTTTCCATAAATACTGAATGTGGAGCGTAGGCCACATTACACGCCGTCCAGAAGGTTACGCTCTGAGAGTGCTTCCCCGTGGTCTGGGAATGATCTACAACTAATCCCTTCAAAACAGGTCGTTGTTTTAATATAAATCTGCAGTGCTCGTCTTCACAAGAAGAAAAAAATATCCGCTGAAGTAACACTGAAGACGCAAGATTTGATTTGATTAAAATCACTATATAATTGATTTATTGGTCAAAAATATTAAATAAACGTTTATAATCTGATGCACTTTATAGTCCAAAAAAATACAGTATGTAATATATTTTGTTTGTTTCAAGATCTCTCCATCCTCTGCATCTTTATCTCCGGTTTCTGTCACTCACTTCCTCTCTCTTCTTCTCCCTTCTTTTTTTTCCTGACTCTTTTTGCCCATCTCCTTCTCCTTACGCATGCTTGCTTTATCTCTCTCTGTCTGATTCTCCCTAACTCGCTCTTTCTCTTCATCTCCAACTCTCGCTACATTCACAGCTACTGAGTGAATGTCAGTGTGGCATGAAGAAGAGAAAAAGAGTGTGTGCGGAGATGAAGAACGGCCGTAACCTCTCCATGCTGACTGAGAACGAAGCTTGTGGGGAATGTGGCGACAACACCAGTCACGGGAAGAAAAGCTCTCTGCTCTTCTGGATCCCTCCGTGAGCATCTCCACAGATGCATGCTGGGATGGGTTTGAGCATGCATTCCCCCGCATCAGTGACTTCCCTCCAGACTTTTACAGGAAAATACATGATATTCCACACACACACACACACACACACACACACACTCATTTGGTCTCAATCTCTCTTTTGCGTTATCCTTTTCTCTTTCTTTACCTTTCGCTCTCACTTTTATCTCTGGTGGTCTCTCTCTCTCTCTCGATCACATGATCAGGTTGTGTGTGAACTCTCCTCACACTCGAAGCAGACTCACGCTCAGGTTGCGGTCCCAGATCTGGATGGTTCCGTCCTGGCACCCGGCAGCGATCAGCTTCCCGTCCCGGCTGTAGGTGCAGCAGGTGGGTGTCACTCTTTTTCCCTGCAGCGAACGCGGCTTGAACACGGACTTGTGCTTCTTCTCCGAGGTGACGTCCCACGTCCTCACGGTCCTGAAGACACCAGAAACACCACACGCTTTAGCACACACAAACTTCACAGTGAATGTAAAAAAGTGATCTAAAAAACAAAATAATAGTAAAACAATAATAATAATAGTAATAATAATAAAACGCTGATATTTTAGCGCGAAAAACAAAAAAAGTAAAAAGTGAAAGGGGCAAACTCAAAACGCAATGATTTAACAGATGTAGTTTTTACGCCATATTAGCCCCAATGCCTATATTAATGGCAATATAGTTATTGCTTTTCACAACTTTACATTTCAGAACAATTAAAAAAAAAACAGAAACAATTTTTTTTATAGCAGACAATAAATAGCAATAGACATACTACATTATAGACAAGACAAACGATAAAGTGGTATCTCTTCACACATTAATAAATATAAATGTGTGATCTTTGAGTGTTCGATTCGCCATCTCATAAAAACAACCTCATAATTTCAGTTAATGAAGCAATTGTGGATTAATTTAGAAATTAGATGGGTTCACTTCCAAAATTTTGTTATTTTTAATTTTATTATTTATGTATTGACATATTTGTTCTTAATAGAAGTATTTACTACTGCCTTAAAGTCCTATAAAACTGCTTTAATTCAGCAATGAAGCCGCAGGTATTAGTTTCAGGGAAGATTGAATTTGGAAAAAAAAAAAGATTTTTAATTTCTTTCGACATAATCATGCAGCCAACGCAGAAAATTATACCGTTTTAAAAAAACTAAACAAAAAAAAAAAGTATCAATTTTTATTCATCAGATGTTTTACACTTCTCATGCGTTTTTAACCAAAAGACGAAGAAAAGAAAAGAGCAGAAAAATTCTGTCAATGACATGGGTGAAGAATATCTCCTGAAGAAGAGTGTGTTCCACCAGAAAAGCAGATGCTGATGAGTGTCAGCTCAGGATTGGCCAAGAAAAGCAAACGATTATTGCCAAAGTGTGTAAATATGTTTCCCACGTGAAGTTCACTGTTGTCAAACTTTTCACTGACCAACACCTGATTTATTCCTTCATCAGCACTTCATTCCAAATGAATTACACGAGTAGAAAAGGTAATGGAGACAGAGTAGAAGTGAGCAGGATATGGAGTTTGAGTGAAAGAGTGAGAGACTGAAAGAGAAACAAACAGTTAAAGATAAGGAGTGTGAAGACCAAAGTGAGTAATGAGTAAATGTGTAATATAGAAAAAAAAAATACGACTTAAAAAGACTGATTTAAAAAGAGACGAAGTGAGAAAAAGTGAATGAGTGTGTAATAGAGAAAAAGAAAAAGGGTGATTTTGAGAGGTGGATTGGAATGCTTTATAAAAGAGAGCGAGAAAAAAAAATGAATGAAAGAATAAGATGAAAAAAGAGTGATGCAAACTAATGATGACAGGGAGAGAAAAGAGTGAGATGAGAGTTAAACTGAAGGGAGGCGGAAGCGAGAGAGAGAGAGAGAGAGAGAGAGAGAGAGAGAGAGAGAGAGAGAGAGAGCTAGAGGTGAAGCATCTGAGAAACGTCAGCATGAAGCTACACAGCAGACAGTCTGGGGTCACCTGAGGTCACAGACCACAAGAGCGTCTCACTGTCTGTTAACACAAACTTCCATCTCAGGTCACATCTCTGCTCGACCCAACTTCACTTCACTCGACAGAGAGACACATACAGAGAAAGAGACAGACATTCAGAAAAACAGAGATATACTCTCTCTATAAAAGATAAGATAAGATGAGATATAAAGTGAGAGAGAGAGAGAGAGAGAGAGAGAGAGAAAACCAGACAAACATAAATATTGAAAAGGAGATAAAGATACTTCAAAAGAGATAGAGATACTCAGAAAGAGATGGAGATACTCGGAAAGACATGGAGACAGAAAGATACTCAAAAAGAAAGAGATTAAAAATAAAGAAATTAAAAAAAAAAAAATAGAGATGGAGATACTTAGAAAGAGATAGAGAAATAGATACTCGGTAAAAGATGGAGATCATCAGATAGACATAGATAGAGATACTCAGAAAAAGATAGATAGAGATACTCTGAAAGAGATAGATATAGAAAGATAATTAGAGAGAGAGAGAGAGAGAGATATAGACACCCTGAAAGAGATAGATACTCAAAAAGCGATATAGATACGTAGAAAGAAATCGATATACTCAAAAAGATAGAAGTACTTAGAAAGATATAGTATTACAATACTCAGAAAGAGATACAATGACAGATAGAGATACTCAGAAAGAGAGAAAATGACAGAGATACGTTCAGAAAGATAACACAGTCAGAGAGACAGACAGATAGAAAAAATGAAAAGGACATAAGACAAAGAAGAGACAAGAAAAGCAGAATCAGCGGAATGAAACGGGATGAAGAGATAGAGAGGGAGCGATGTGTGCAGTTTTGCACCAACCCCAGGACTGAGCGCGTCTTGGGTTGTGACCTCCGAGGTCAAAGGTCAGGTATAAACACACAGAGAGGCTGAAGAGTGTCCAGCTCACGTGTTTACACGTGTCAGCGCTAACAAATGTCAGACAGCAGCGTCTGGCCGTCTGATCACATGACCAGCGCACCTGAAGCAAACACGGCAGATTAATGACGGGAAGGAGGATTGTGGGTCATGGAGCAGCTAAACAACCAGCTCGTCTTCTTCAACTCAAGACACTGCGGCTTAAGGCTGCCCACTGCTCCGGGTTTGTGTGGTGCACCAGTGACTGACGGAGCAGGTGGAGGCTGCAGCGTGGCATGATGGGAATATTTTAGGAATTGTGAGTAAAAAAAAAAAAAACAATGAGACAAAAGGGTCGGGCAGAGGTCACATTGTCCAGGGAATATCAATGATTCGGGAAACAGTCCAGAACGTTCCAATGATTATCCACAGATTCCTGTTGAAAACCCTGAAGAGGGAAGAGTGAGAAATGCCTTTCTGCGAGTCAGATTTCTAGTGCGAACCTCAATCATCTGTTCAACACTATATATTACAAATGTGTGTTTTAATAATATGAAGGTAAAAATACAAAACCTGCTGTAATAAAGCAACAAGAGAATTTGATGGATGTCTCAGGTAGGTTTGAGGTCATGAGAACCTGATCCGGCGTGATGAAAACCTCCGGCTCTGCTTTATGTTTGCTGAAGTGATACGAGCTGGCGCGGCCGAGATCGACTTTCAATTCTCCAGAAAAACATCATTCCCAATCAACACAATCTACAGGAAACCGATTCCTCACCATGAACATAACAAGAATCCAGAAGAACGAAAAAGTTTGGTCAGCAAAATGAGCCGTTGCATTTAACTACATTTTGAAATATAGCTGCAAGCAGGAAACACGGGGTTACAAGCTGTCCATCATTGTACAACACTGCCATCTAGTGAAAAACAACCATCATTAAACAAAAATGCCTCAAACTAATTTTGACTGTAGCAAACATACTCTGTTTGAGACTCGCAATGGTTTGTCGTTCGGTTTAAATGCATATGTTGAGAAAATGTATAATTTTCGTTATCTAGGACATTTGTAAGTTGGGGTACCACTGGAAATGCTGTTTTTCTAGTATTTAAACAACACATGACTCAAAACATCATCTTAATGCACTTTAAACTAAAGTACGGTATTAATATATTATACAACATTTACTTCTATTAGCATTAAAGCTGCAGATCTGCTGTGATCACATCTGTGGTGGATTTCCAAATTGGAGAATGAATTTAATCTCTCAAGCAGATCGTGATCAGAAATCTTTTTCCAGAAATCAGAAAAACAGTTTTTATGGATGCTCAAGTTTTGTAACTATAACATCAGGAAACTAAATGTCAGTATATAAACAATAAAATATATGACATTTATAGTATTACTTCACAAACACATTATCCATTAATAAATGTTACTTATTCAGGTAATAATTAATTATTCACTAATTTAATCACTAAATAAATTAGCCACAACACTGCATTTCCCATCATGTTTCCCACAAACAAAGCAGGACCTTCATAAACATTGACGACAAACGTAAAATCGTTGACTTTGGTGTCCCGCGCGTTTGTTCATTCATCCCTCGAGCCCCAAACGGACTGGTGCAGTGGATTCTGATTGGCCCGTCAGAGTAACCTGCAGCGAGCGGGACATTAACATGCGTCTGACCCGAACTAATCGCACCCACCGCATCCATCCAGCCCCAGCTGACCCCTGTTGACCCCCGTTTACCCAGCCACAGCCACCCATCACTGCGCGGGGCCTCCGCGGTAATCTCCCACCCGGGACGTCCCACATCTGCATCTCCACGTCTCCTCTCTGACAGAAGCCGGGCCGTGCCGAGACGACTTCCAGGATCTACAGGCCTGGAAAACACACTGACGACTGCTAACTTTTATTGGAAGTGGAGCGAGGGAGTAATGTGCCACGGTGCAAAGGTTTAACAGGCACATAAAGTTTCACAGGCTCCTCGTTACAGACTGGGCCAGAACCAGAACGTGCAGCAACTGACCCATAAACAAACCACTCGCTTGCAACGCGATAAACTCGAACCTGCGTTGTGCTGTTTTATTAAACTGCTATTAAAATAAAAGGAGATCATCTTAAAATAGATTTGATGTGGGTTAAATCCTTAGCCTCTGTGTGGTGTGTGATGTTAATATGAATAACGAACTCTGTGTGTGTCGCAAACACAGTGTGTGTGGTGAATGACGAGTGTGTGTGTGGTGAATGACGTGTGTGTGTTGTGAATGATGTGTGTTTATTTATTTATTTGTTTGTTTGTTTGTTTGATTCTTTACGCCATCTTTAGCTTCAATGGCTATATTAATGGCAACGTGGTATTTGACAATTTTACTCTTTAGAAATCAATACATCTCTATCACAGTTGACGAATAGCAATAAAACACACAACTTTTCTAAATGACTTCAACAAATTAGATACAATCTTTCATGTTGATTTCTGATAAAAATTGTAAAATCATTTGTGGTAAAACGTTCTTAAAAACATCTGTTAAAACATTTTCTGAATAAAACCGTTGTCTAATATCACACAATCGATCACAGTCGTGAATGATGTGTGTGTTGTGAATGATGTGTGTGTTGTGAATTGTGTGCAAATTATAGTATCATAAATGACGAGCATATGGATAATGATGTGTGAATATTATTGGGTGGGTCATAAATGACGAGCGTGTGGTTAATGATGTGTGTGAATATAATTGTGTGTGTCATAAATGACGGACGTGCGGTTAATGATATGCTTGTCGTGAATCAAGTGTGTGTGGCAAATGATGTGTGTGAATATAATCGTGTGTGTCAAGTGACGAGCGTGCGGTTAATGCTAATTATTGTGCATGTCACAAAAGACACGGGTGTGGTTAATAAGGTGTGTAGCAAATGATGTCTTTGATAAATATTGTGTGTCACAAATGACACGTGTGTGTGTGTGTGTGTGTGAGGTCAATAGTTTATGACTGATAAAGAGTTTATTTCTGATGATGTCATCACTCACCCGTCATTGGAGCAGGTGAGGAACTCTTCTTTGATTTTGGGGTGCCAGCATCCGTCGTTCAGCATGGCCGTGTGACCCTGAGACAGCAACACGCACCACGTCAGCTCAATCCACAGATAAACACACTCTACGGTTAAAAATGTTTCTCTAAAAAAACAAACCAAAATTCAGAACTACGTCAAATTAAACCAGAGCCTAATTATAATACAACAGCCTAGTAATTTTATAATAGTTATCTGTGTGTCTGCGAGTGTTGAGTACAATACTGTGTCTTGGGATAGCTTACTGCTAAAATAACTCCACTACAAGTCACCAATTCAAAAAAGACTTGAGTAAAAGGTGTAAAGTATCCAGTTTTAAAAGCATTTTACTCATACTGAATTTAGGCTTAAAAAAACACCAGGAAATGTGGAACAAAATAAACTTATGAGGTTTTAAATACCAACATAGAAATACATGTAATACCTCTACATACATTGTGTAAAAAATAAATAAATAAAAAAAATCTGATGCAATTGGGAACGTAAAAACTTGACGGGGACATTCCTGGTGTTTACGTCATCTGGAGGAGAAGTGGCTCGGAGGAGACGGAACTCCACATGTGAAGAACAGCGATGTGGCGTGTCGACACACTACATTAGCCAGCGACCCACAACAGAACCAGAGAGGATTACAGCCAGGTGCGTGTCCTTCTGATGTCCTTCATCTACACCTCATTACACCAGGGCAACAAACACGCCACCAGCTGCGGCAAACACGAGCTTCGGCCCCGGTGGCCACACGAGGATCCTACCTTGGTGTTGACCATGTCCACGATGTATTGATCTCCCTTGATGCACTCCATGACCTGGAAGCCGTCGCGGTCCAGCACTTTGGCCTGAGAGTTTCCCGCCACCACCAGTATGGCGTCGCCGGTCACGCTGTACTGGAGAGATCGGATCTGGTGACTGGAAAGACACGGGGTGGAGGTCAGAGACGGGTCTGAGCCGAGAAGTTAAGGCCCGATTAGGCCTTTGTGAAATACGGCACTTACAGTTTAACACCAAAACACATGTTAGTTAGAAGATGGTCAAGAAAGCAATAAACGTTTATAACAAACAGCTCAGCTCAAAGAAACACATCGTTTAGGAGAAGATTTACAACTAATGTGAGTACAACCAAATCATTCATCCTTAAAGTATGCCTTCATTTTCACTAATATGAGTGAGACTGATAAAAGAAGAGATACACGAGTCTGAGACATAATAAAGAAAAGACTCAGAAAAAGAGAGAAAGGGGGAAAAAAGAACACAGATAAAGAGAAAGCTTGAAAAGAAAAAACCTTAAAAACCATACTTTACTGTAAAAACATTACTTCATTACAAGCTACTAGTCACCAGTTCCAAGAAGACTTGAGTAAAAGATTTAAAACAACGTAAGTATTTTACTCCTACTGAATGTAGGTTTAAAAAAAAAAAAAAAACACCAAGAAATGTGAAAAACAAGAAACTGTTATTGGAGTTTTATTACCTAATATAAAAATCTCAATGTTTAAAAATGGCAGAAAAAAAGAATAAAAAAAAACAACAAAGTCAGGCTCAGTCAAACTCAAATGAGCAAAAAAAGAGCAACCGCTAATTTGCATGATTTAGCTCATAAATAGCATCCATTACCTTCAGATGGCGATATCGCCTCGATATTGATGCAGACTTGTCAAAAATGTAGTCAAGTAGAAAGTAAAAGTTGCTTATATTTTTGAATGATGGAAATGGAGAGACTGATACAGAGCAACAGGACTGATGCCTTTTCTAATGCCCAATAATTTCATAATGCAATTTAAGCCAAAATTATTTAATAGGACAATCCTTCTGCTTGTAGAATGACTAGCCACGCCTGCTTTCTCAAAGCTACTAGATTAAGCAAAAGTAATGAAAAAAAATACATTATTGTACAGAAAAAGCCCCTACTGCTCCTGTTTTTCCGTCACTTGACCCCAGGATTTTGCGCTTGTAAAAATGCAAAAAGTGGGTGCTTATTAATTTGCCAAACATTTTTGTGTTGCTGCCATGTGATTGGCTGATTTGCAGTTTATGTTAGGTGTACGGAATGAAGTGTGTAATTTAAAGTGTGTATGTATAAGATGGATTATAAAAACAGTGCCACTGCCTTCCTGTGTGTGTCTCTCTGGGTCGGTGGCTTTATGGGCTCCACATGGGCCGCGTGTTTTCTCTGGCGGGTGAAGGGATACCACTTGCGGGCTGAGCGAGCTAATGTGGCGTGTTGGCCAGCTCAGCCAATTGGCTTCTAATATGTCGAGACGCGCTGCGATGCGGGATCATCTGGTAGCAGTTAGATCTCAGAGCTGATTGAGGCTTCCATTCCAGGCGGACGAGGCCCAGAACTCACCATTCACACGGCTGCAGGGAGCGGAAGGCGCGAAGCGAGGAATCCATCCCGGCAAAATCCCAGAACTTCACGTCATAGTCGTACCCGCCAGAGACCAGACGCGCGCCGGACGGGTCCAGAGCTAAAGCGGAGACCTGGGAGAAACACACGCTCTCAGAACACGTGAACAGAGGAGAAGCAGAGGGATGGACTCACCGTTTTACCGCCGTGCTGGAGACTGATCTCATGTGTGTCTGGAATCTTCTTCACTGGATCCTGGAACACACAGACCGGCATGATGGGATGAGATGAGAGAGATAGATCTAATTCCTGTCCACTGCTGCTGGCTGGACTGCTCACGGCGCTCTGAATATAACGGACTGAACATCAGTCGTGAGGAACAGACAGAGACAGATAGATGGAGAGAGAGACAGAGACAAAAAGAGAGAGACAGACAAACAGATAGAGAGGAAGAGAGAGAGACAGACAAATAGAGTGGGAGAGAGAGAGACAGACAGAAAGAGAGGGGGGGGGAGAGAGAGACAGAAAGAGAGAGAGGGAGAGAGACAGATAGATGGGAGAGAGAGAGACAGTCAGTCAGACAGAGAGAGAGAGAGGGGGAGAGAGAAAGAGAGATGTAAAGATGTAAAGAGAGACAGACAGAAAGACAGAGAGACAAGATGTAAAGAGAGACACAGAGAGAGAGAGAAAGAGAGACAGACAGAAATAATGAGATAGAGACAAAAAGAACACAGGAGGACAAAGAAAAGAAAACTAGTGAAGAGACAAGAGAGAGACAAAAAGAGGGTGAGAGAGATGCTGGAGAGAATGTAACAGAAAGAGAAACAGACAGAAAAGTCAGAGGAGGAGAGAGGAGCATCTCCGCAGATCAAACAGTGAGTCGTTGAAGGGCTGATGGGAAATGGAGCCGAGTGAACTCATGATGCTCCCCTGGTGTCATGATTGATGCTCTCGCAGGCCGTGTGTGTGTGTGTGTGTGTGTGTGTGTGTGTGTGTGTGTGTGTGTGGATGCCGATCCGTTGCTCTCTGCTCAGTCAGTACCCACAGCAGAACATCACTCACACCAGCACCAACCCAAGAGAGTGAGACCTTTACAACACACGATGGGGGGGGGGTTCTTTTCCCTAAAGCATGTGATAGAGAGAGGTGAAAGAGTGAGTGAGAGAAGTGACAGACGAGACGAGTTGGAGAAAATGACAGCATGGAAAGGTTGATAGAAATGCAATAAGATGCATAGAGAGTGAGATTGCGTGACAGAGAGTAAGAGTGTCAGGGAAAAAAAGAGAAATGCAATTCCCAGGGAAAGCAAGAATTTGTAGAATCTGTTTAATTGTGAAAGTTGTAATGAAATGTAAGTCGCTTTGGATAAAAGTGTCTGTTAAATGACTGTAAAAAAAAAAAANNNAGAGAGAGAGAGAGAGAGAGAGAGAGAGAGAGAGATAGAGATAGAGAGATGGATAGTTTGAGAATACAACTACAGAATAGGAGAAAAAGCTCAAAAGCAGATGTAATGTAAAGGTAGGTGCTTCCCTCTAGCGGCTGATCTCAGCATTACACCAGCACTGGTACAATATCGCTATAAAATAAAAATACGAAAGACAGCAAACGAAAATAAAAAAAATAGATGGATAGTGCAAATGACAGAAAAGATGAGAAAAGAGCAAACCAGAGAGGAAAAAAAACCCACTGAGTTTCTGACCGCCACTTACATCATCATCCTCATCATCTGCATCATCTTCATCATCATCATCATCATCATCATCATCATCATCAGAGGGTCCGTCTTTATAATCTGGCGGCAGTGGTGGCCCCACCATCTCATCATCCTGAGCGCCAAGTCCAGGAGGAACCGGGGGTCCGATCTCATCAGAGTCTGACCCGCTGCCGTCGCTGTCGGCCTGCCTGCAACACAAGTGATGTAATCAGATGGCCGATGATGACGAGGATGATGATGCTCACCTTGACGTGGAGGTGGACGGACGGCTGGTTTCCTGCACCTCCTCCTGCTGCTGCTGCCGCTCTTCTGAACAAAGAACATGAGTGTGAAGGAATTTTTTGTGAAACAAAATGTATAATTATTTATCATTTACTTTATTGGGACACAACACAACCATGACTGTTTATTTCATTAAGCTGCTTTGGCACAGTTTCTTTCGGCTTCTTCTCGTGATTCGACGCAGCATTTTTTTTTATTTTGGAAAAAATAAAAAGTGACTAAATCAACTCACCAAGAGCTTTCTGGCTCCTCTCGATGGCTGTCCTCCTTGTCTGCTCAAACATGGCCTCCAGGTCGAAGGTCCGAGCTTTCCGTCCTGTAGCACAGACACAGCATTCAGAGAGAGTCACAGAGAGAGAGAGAGAGAGAGAGAGAGAGAGAGAGAGAGAGTTTTCAATCCTTCAAGCCTAATAGAAAAAAAAACGTGTTTTTGTCATTATGGCTTCAGTGGCCAATGTGACACTTAAATAGATGTTAATTTGCTGCATCCATATTCATGGCAAAAACTTAAAAACATCCTCAATGTTTTTAACAAAATCATTTTTTTGTTTTTCAAATAAAGTATATTATCTAAATGTATTTTAATAAGACAGATAAACACACACACACACGACATTTGTTTAACATTTGTTTTTTTTAAGTATAAAAAATTGCTTAAAAACCTAAAAAAAGTTGAGAATGACGTGTGTGTGTGTGTGTGTGTGTGTGTGTGTGTGTGTGTGTGTGTGTGTGTGTGCGAGAGTGAGTGAGAGAGAGACATTAATTAGCTCTGAAAGAGAAAAGGACTCACCAAATCCAGAGAAACCCATGACAGCGGACACATCTTCATCTTTGCTGGAGCTTCCTGTGATAACACACACACACACGCACACACGCGCGCGCGCGCGCACACACACACACACACACACAATAAATAAATATACACAATAAACTTACTTGACGCGGTGCTCGGTTGATTTAATCGTCAGCTATTACATTTAAACAGAAGAATAATAAGTGAGACATGCGCGTAATTTCATGATTCAACGCCAAGAATAAAAACAAGAAAACCTTTAATGTTGATTCGGCTTCCAATGCTCAGTCACACACAAGAAAACAGTAAACGTAACTAAAGCGGCGGCGGAGAGTCTGCAGAAAGAACCACCGCTCAACCAAACTACGTCCTCCACGACCCACTGCAAACTTTGACTAACACTTTCAACACTACGGTAAAATGAGTAAAAAACGCCAAAACTCACCAGCATCACGACTGCGATCCGCCATGTTTAAAAATGACGACCAGTTCCGCCGCAAATGTCACTTCCGGTACAGAGCAATACAAAAGTAAAGTACCGAGGCAAAAAGTTAAAAGTGCAAAAATAACTTATACAATCAAAAGTACTGAAACTATTCATACCATGTGTATATGTAAAACTACACTACAGTGAGAACATTACCAAGTGAACACTACTGAGAGAACACTACAGAGAGAACATAATTTACACACGGCATCTCATTGTGATACAACATCTGAACATGAACCACCTAGAGTTTCTAAAAGAGGGAAAACATCTGAAGAGTAGAGGAGCATCATTTTTCACTGTATATATCACTGTATATTTCAGCATTCTGTTGTACATACAGTAAATACTTTTTGTAGAATAAATACGTGTTTCTTACACCATCAGCCTCACTACATTCATTTTGTTCGCCATAAGCTGTTCATTTATCTGCTCCATTTCGGTTGAGACACGATTGGCGCTTCACTGGCTCTGTACATTAACCTTACACATAGACGTCCATCCATGTATTTCTATAGCGCTTTTCCATTTCGGTGTCATGTGTGTCAAGCCAATCCCAGCAAATCCCGGCCGAAATGCAGGGAACGCCATTGTTAATGACCAACCAATCACCAAGCAGGCTCTGGATTGCAGGCCGGCCAATCGCAGAGACAATTTGGATTTACAGGATGACCAATCACAAAGCAGACTGATTTTTCTGATAGGTGGAAGTTTATTGTACTGTGCATAGATTTTATTTTAATATCTTTTTTCACTGACCCTTTTTTTTGTTTACATAAAATTATAATATTTTTGTAAACACAGGATCAACAAAACTCACTTGAAATTTCACTCAGTGAAATTCACTTTCTACATCCAAAGAAAAAATAATTGATTTTAAATACTTGACAAATTGAATGACAATAAAATATATTTAATTTCAAATTAAATATTAATTCAAATTAATTCTAAATTATTCATTTGGCAAGATGGTCCAACATGAAAACAATCTACTATGGACCAATGAACTGTGTAAAAGTAACAAAAATCCTGACTTCGCCTCAGATAAAACACTAGGAAATAATGAAAGGCCCGCAATTTACTGCTTGTAGCTACATTTTAATTTTATAGACAATAAATTTAACCCTGGTGATAAGTCTCTTTCATTCTGCTTAAGATAAATAAGACATGTTTCCAAAAATTCTTTATTTATTCCAAGTCTCATAAAAAGCATAAATCAGTGCTCGACTCATCAAGTCTGGTTTAAAAAAAAAAAAAACGCTGGTGATGAAACATTGAACCCTGACAGTCATGTACAAAGAAAACTTCCGCAACATTATTCTTAAGAAACGTTTTAAAACTCAATGGTATGCATGAATCACACAATAAATACAAACAGTCGTGTGCAGAGACGAGCTCTTTCATACAAACCTGATTTTGCAAAGGTGAATCTGAGGTAAATCAGACAGAGCTACAGTATAAATACATACATTAAAAATTCCTTTACAAAAGGCCGAAACGTTTTCAATGTGATTGGAGGTCTTCAGCGCGGCGGCTGGTCGTCCTTCTCTCCGGCCACGAGCCTCTCGATGGCGGCCCAGTTGAGCTTGTTCAGGACACTGCCTTCAGAAAGACCCTCCAGATCCTGCAGAAGATCCTCGTACTCGTCTTCCTCCTCCTGTGAAACCACAACAACATCAGTCGGAAAACTGTTGTACGGTTTAGGAGCAACGTGATTGCACATTATTCTTTGTTTATTAAAATGTAATAAACTATGAAGGGTTGTTTTTATCAGACGTGTTTTTGTATTACAGTTGTGTAAATGACGTAAAAATGTGTATGAATTCACTTGGGCTTTGAACTTTTTAAGAAATGTACACGTTATATGAACTTAATCCACGTTAAATGCCTTATGAAACTGCTGTCGGCACGGGTTAATTTTGTACGCCGGAGTGCCACTGAATTTGTTTGTTGTGAATTAAGTAGAATTTCAAGATTTTTCAAGCACTTTATTGAAAATTCAAGTATTTTTAAAGCCGTGAAAACACAAAATTGAAATTCAAACATTTTCAAGGATTTCAAGCACGTGTAGGTACCCTGACCTTGCTAGTGTGTGTGTGTGTGACCTCACCATCTCAGCCTGATCTGTGGTCCGGGCCACTCTCTGCTTTGCTGAGGCTGAGGAAGTGGACGGGACGGCGTGAAGGGGGGACGGCGGACCACCAGGAAGAGCGCTCACTAAACACGGAGTGAATGTTTAGGAGCTGTTGAGCAGTAGTGAGAGGATGAGACGCAAACCTGGTCTGTGAAGGTCGGGAATGGACCTCGGTGAGCTCTTCTCTGAAGACGATGCAGGCCGAGCTCTGCTCATCTGACTCCTGAAACACACCGTTATTATCAATAATGATTATCAATCATTTCAGTTCACTTACAGTCAAAGACTTTTTTCTATTTTAATCTCTGTGGCTTTATTTCAATGGTTGTTTGCTTATCTGGGAGAAATAAATTATAAATCAAGGCTGATCAATTAATGTACATATACGGTGTAAAAATAATGATATTATTGATCATTAGAAATGTTTTATTGTAATTCTTTACTGTTGCAGCAATCATTTTTGTATTATTTGTAAGTGTGTGTGTATTATACAATTTCATAAAAAGTCAAATATATTAATGTTTCATTAAATGTATTATTCAATTGTTGCATAATTATCAAAATGCATAATCAAAATACATTTTCAATTTTAAACAATGTAATGATCATATGTGATGTGATTTTTGTTTTAGTTATTCTGCACTACACCTATACTTACAACATTAATATAAATCAAAAGAATAAACCAAATGAACGGGTTTCATATTATCCAAAGTAAAGTAGAACTTAATTTATATAATTTTATATTGTTTATATAATAGATATTCATAATAAACTATAAATTATTCTGCTAGATGAACACGTTCACCAACTAAATTATAATCTTATTTAAGAATCTATTCACATTTTAATAAGTTCTTTTCCATCTCTGAATGACAGCACATTATTATGCACTACATCTGAGCAGTGGTGAGGGAGTGACCTGGGGGTCCGGGGGGCTCCGGCGGCGGGGCCGAGAGGGGCGTCCAGGAGGTCGGCCATCAGACTGCAGGCCTCTCGAGTTCTCTGCTCATGATGCTCCATGTAAGCCAATCTAAACACAACACCACAGCTGAAGGCACGGTGCTAATGCTAACGCTAATGCTAATGAGGTGCCGTACCGCTCCCGCTCCTCACGCTCTCTGTTCCTCCTCATCAGATCCACAGATGTCAGACCCTGGAAACAAACGCCAATCATCAACAGCATAACATCTTTCTTTTAGAGTTTAAAATTTTTTAAATTGTATTATCACACGTTTTTGTAATTAACAATTTGCAATAACGCAATAATAAAATTGAAATTGTCGTTTAATGTAGACAAGAACTGCATGGGGATAGATTATTTATTTTAATATAGAATAAACTTGTAATCTTGAAATGAATATACCATAAAATCTCTATTAGAAAGCCCCCTCAAATACAATGTTGTGGCCGAAAAGTTGCAAAAAAGAAAGCCATGGCTTTTTAATAGAGGTTTAACGGTATATTAATCAAAATTAATCTAGATTAAAATCTGATGTAATCTCTAATCTTTGCAAATAGACACTTGAAATAATTTGCATAACTTTGGTCTTGTCAAGATTTCCATTCCTATTAAAAATAAATTGTCCCTAAAGCAACCCCAGCAGCTTCATAGCTGCATCCATGTTAGCACGCCATGATTTCACAGTCGACAATCCACATAGGGAGCGTTATTTCGAACACTTTCTAATTATACTATTGTATAGTTATACATGTCAGGGAGATACTCCATAACGAAGGATTTACTATGGGGCACGTTCCCTCATTTACACACACACAAGTACACACAATAAATACATTGAACAGGACATTATGCACTTAAATCACAAGATTTATGATAGTTTTGTGTAACGTGTGTGGGGCTACACATTTAAAATGACAGAGCCAATGACAGCAAGTATAGTGTTTCGCTGTATTTTTGTACATGAATCTGAATTTTTTTCCACTATTGCACAATGAAAGCTGGGCTAAAGAATTATACGAGTATGTCAGTCACTTGCCTACCACAGCACGGGCCACAACAATACTTTAAAAAAAAAAAGCTAAATAACTAGTATAATGGTTTAAATTTTCACGTCAACATTACTGTAATAACTGCTTAATTACTACTTAAGAGTAAATGTAGGGTGGTGGATGTTAACCACAAAGCTGCTGTGACATCATTGGGACGGGAACCGACCTGCTTGACGGGGGAAACGAAGGGCCGCAGCTCCGTCTTTCTCTTCTCGTCTCTCTGCTGGCAATACTCCTTCTGTCTTTCTCTGTGCTTCCTCCTCATCCACATCCTCAGGTCCTTCCTGTCGTCCTCCATCATCACTCCGCTCGGCTTCACCTCCGCTGGAGCGAGACCTGAGGGTGAAGGAGGAGACGGACCAGAACCTCCAGCGGCGCCCAACACCTCACACAGGATGTCCTTCACGTCGCTGAGTCCGCTCAGATTCAGAAGGTCCTCGGTCAGCCTGCACACACACACACACACACACACACACACACAGGTCAGCACTCAGACAGACAGACAGACAGACAGACACTTACTCCTCAGGCTCCTCCAGCAGAGACTCCAGGGAGACGGCGGAGCAGGAGTGTCGGGTTCCTCTGCGTTTCTCCCCTCGATCAGTATCTCGCAGAAGCTGCTCCGCTTTCACTGGAGGAGGAAGAAGATGATCAGGTTCATGTGCTGAAGGAAACGGCACAACCACACACCTACACCTAACCAGTAACCCAGTTAACCAGTATAAACACACCAGCAATATATGATAAGTTTGTACTGTGTGTGTGTGTGTGTGCGTGTGTGTGTTTTGAATATGTGATTGTATGCATGTGTGTTAGAGAGTTTTTAACATGTGACTGTGTGTGTGTGTGTGTCTTTGTAAGAGAGCAAAACAGTGTGTGTTTGAATGTGTGTTTTTGAGCGAGACAGCGAGAGTTTGGATAGTGTGAGTGTGTGTTTGAGAGAATGCTTTTAATGTGGGACTGTGTGTGTGTGTGTGTTTTAGAGAGACAGCCAGAGTTCTGATAGTGTGTGTTTGAGAGAATGCTTTTATTGTGGGAGTGTGCGTGTGTGTGTGTGTGTGTGTGCGTGCGTGCTGTGTGTGTGTGTGTGAGAGAGAGAAAATGAGAGAGGGAGAGACAGTGTGCTTTGAATGTCTGACTGTGTATGTGAGAGTTTTTAAAATGGTATTGAGTGTGTGTGTGTGTGTGTGTGTGTGTATGCGAAAGAGAGCGAAATAGTGAGTGTACTTTGATTGTGTGTGTATTTGAGCAAAATAGCGTGTTTTGAGTGAGAGAGTGAGAGAGAGAGAGAGAGAGAGAGAGTGTGTGTGTTTAAGAGAACTTGTTTACCAGGAGGTGGAGTCCGCTGACGGAGAAGACTACCTGGAGGAGAGCAGGCGTAGCGTTGAGGCGTGTCCTCTATGTGTGTGTGTGCCGCCGCTGCAGTGCTCCGGACTGTTCGACACAAACACACATACATCGGTTTCAGCACGTCAGGACACACACACTGGTGTTAGCTTAGCTTAGCTGTGAGACCTCGTCGTAGAACGCGGAGAGACTCGTGCTCCTCGCCGCTCGTCACTGAAGACCTCGCCATCACGGCGGTGTTCAACGGCTGAAACACACACACACACACACACACACACATCTGTAAACGCCATTTCACTTTGAAACCTGTAAAGCAAACTCATAATGCGCTTTTTATTAGACAGAGAATATGGAACTTTATTTTTTTGTTTTGACAATCCTTTCCATGGATGTGAATGTGCTTGAGAGAAAAGTATTTTTTTTTGTGTGAAAGAGAGTATGTGTGTGTGTGTGTGTGTGTTTGATATTTCTTACTTTATTGCACATTTTAATTTGATTTTCTTCTAAATCTTTTTCAAATCTATATAATTAAGATAAACCGTATTTCTTGGATTGTCTAATATTTTTTATTATACACTTTAATACAAAATTACACAATTCCTAACTGTTTCTAGTTCTTTGGTTAATCAAAATCAATAGCTTCAGATGTTTGTCAGATGGAGAAAAACTACGGCAGGCCAAATTAACATTGAATCCTCCATGAAACATGTTCTAATGTGTTTCTGTGTGTGTGGCACACACGTGTCAGTAACAAACACGTGTATCACACTAGTAATAGTGACTAGGTGCTAGTCAAACTCATCTAGAACAGTGGTGGAGGGTTAAACGTTACTGTGGCTTGCCATAGTTCACTCTTCTTCTCTGTGTTACCTATTACTCCACAAGTAGCCGTCAAGATCCGACAATCATCAAGTGCAAAGTCACCGGAATGAAGTTCATACAGAAAGCTGCTACAGTTTTAAGTGCACTATCTAGTCTGCAACATGACTAACGTGACTCGGTGGTCACTCACCAGTCCGGTGGCAGTGATGTGTTGGTCGATCTGGTCAGCGATCTGCTGCAGTCGGAGCAGCTGAGAGTCCATCTCTGACAGACGGGCGGAGATCTGAGTCCCGCTCATACGCGCTCGCTCAGCCCCGCTGACGCCCGACAGGACACTCAAGGTCACAGGGTCACCACACGGGCGCGCCTCTGGAACCAGCGCTGCAGGGCAATTGGTTTAACAACTTTTACTAAACTTAAATCATGTTGTATTGTCCTATATTTATAATTACAATTGTATTTAAAATATACGGGAACTGCAACCTGCAATGTGGAGGACAAGTCTGTTCATTGTTCGTTGTTGTTATTATTATTAAATACATTAAATGTATTGGATTATAGAGACAAGTTATAGCGTGTTATAAGGATTCATACAAAACTAAGTTGGTTTCAATTGTACGGCAAGATTAATTGGTTATACAAAGCTTGAATAATTATTGTGATTTTTTTATTAAAATATAACTTTTTTCCAGACTATAATAAAGCATAGAGTACATAATTAACAAATATGTTTGATTTCAATAAGTCCTCCTATTAATTTTTTAAAATCACATTTTATTTTATTAATTCAATTTTTTTATTTTTTTCCAATTATTTTATAAAAAGTAAAAACTGATTATTTACCAGGAAGTGGATCAGTCAGATCTGAGCTTGAATGCTGAGGGAGGGACGGCACTGTGACAGGGGTGGGGTCAGGGGTGGGGTTTACAACCGAAGCTGCTAAAAAGTGGAGCTGGGCGGATGAAGGGGGCGGAGACTGAGGCAACGTGTCGCCGGTGAGATCAGTCACACTGATGAACCTCCGCCTCTCAGGAATCTACAACGTCACACACACAAATTACAATCTTTTAAGACTCTGGTCCTTCTTATTGTAAGTCTACCTGGCTCACAGCGGCCCTTGTGGGCTCCTGAGAAACATCTTGAAGATTGAAGAAGTCTGGAACACGGACTGGGGTGATGTCCACCACCTTTTCTTCCGCTGCAGAAACATTAAAGCACAACACGATTCATGAAGGATGGATGAGACCTGAAGAGTGGAAGAGAGAAGGAAAGCAGCAGCACGTGAACCTTGCACGGGCACAAGTGTACAAGCTGAAGAGCTTCTGCGGGGAGAGGGAAGCTGGACGGACACGGCTTTATCTGCCAGGCAGGGAGAAGGTTCTGGAAAAAAAAACAGCAGAGGAAGCATTCACCAAGAGAATGGTTTGAGAGACTTTTTTTAGAGCCTTGTGAGACTGGAGTTATTCTCTTTATTATAGGGATTCACCGATACTGATAACGGTTATCGACCTAAAGTATAAAGTACTCGTTAAAAGTCAATTTCCAGTCGATACCGGAAGTGAGAAATGTCTACCTTTGTGCGGCGTATAAAGGGTTAATCACACACGAAAATTGTCCAGAGGCTCAAAATGTCGACCGTTTAACGCACGTAATTTAACGCAACACTTCTCACGCTAGCAATCTCTTGCAAGAGAGCGAAACATTTCGAACAGTTTATTAAAATAATGTGCACTAAATAGCTATTATGTTCATTAATGCCCCTTGTGCTGTTCAAAGTGGCTGTTTACAACTAAGTAACAAAATAAAAACTTTAAACAATCGATAATTATTTATTATATATTCTGTATCGGCGAGTACTTAAATGCAAGTACTCGTACTCGTTTTCCAAAAGTGTAATCTGTGCCTTCCTACTTTATTATCATTAACTCAATATGCGTTAGCATCTAACAGGGTTCCTGCAGTTTCTGAAAAGTCAAATTCAAGCACTTTCACTATCCATGTTAAAGCTTTTCCAGCTCCAAAGAGCTGTGGCAAAATATATATTTAAAGCCTAAACTTTTAATTACACATATTGCCATTTTAATTACATTTAAAGAGATATTAAGTGAAAACAAACAAAAACAAAGACATGCTTTGTGATGGCAATTGTTGTCCATCTAGTTATAAAACAAATGGATAAAATGTAAAAAAACGAAATGCTCAAATTACTTTCATTTTTAACGTTTTATTTTTTTTCAATAACTGTTAAGAGTGTTTTTATTACATTATTACGATTAGTTTCATATCATGAAAAAAAAAGCTTGGTTTGAAACTCATGAGGACATTTACATGTTAATTGCTTCCTGATTAATTAAATGTTTGCGCAAAATTATTAATTAGAAAATGCACAGATTCATTTTGTACATCAGAGTACCACTGTCAATGTTTGTTGTGAAATAAGTATAATTACATAAATTCAGGCACTTCATTCCGAATTCAAGAATTTTTAAGGCCTTGAAAACACATAATTGAAATTTTCGAGGATTTCCTACACCCATAGCGACCCTGTGTAGATGCTAGTTTTGTCAAAGAAAATTATAAAATATACTCAACGCTCTTGGCCGTATAAGTAAAGTGAAATGGATCTTCGTTCGTTAGAGACCTGGTTCTGTGTTTGAACATGCGTCCTGGAGCACCGGAGGCGTCTTCTGCGAGGAGGCAAACAAGTGCAGTTCGGCAGAGGTTGTGTAGGCCCTGTCCAACAAGCGCTGACCGCTCAACTCCACATCACTGGGGCCTGGACCACAAACATGAGTGAATGTTGAATACCAGGAATAATTACAGCATGGCAGTTTTCGGACCTGAAGGAATGATGAGTTCATCCTCCTGGACAGCCACATCTTCTGCAGGCTGAACAACCTAAGCAAAAATTGAATTTGCATGAAATTATGGCCAACATGAAATCACCGTCAAGAATTTTAGTCTATACATGTAATCTACACGTGTTTGGAGTGTGTGGGAAAAGCTTAAGCAGAAAATTAAAATTCAAGAAAACAGTGACACCAACTGAGACAAAGTGTGGTTTTTACAAGTAAACAAACTGAAAACAAACAATCTTGACTACTAAAAAGCTGACTGGTAGTTGATCGTTTGCACCTCCTCTGTAGAAATGATGGAGACTTTGGGTTTGAATGTGACGACTGCCTTTTTTTCTTGTTTCTTTTCTTTTTTTCTCTTGTGCCTGAGTGAGAAAATCAGAGATGCCTGACATTGTAGTAACTCAATTTAAAAAATACACCAGACTGCAAAACAGACTTAGATGGAAACACTGAGACACCAGACCTAAACACAGAGACTTGGACTCACAGGCAAATACTTCAGACTGACAACACAGAGATTGACAGACAGAGACATCAGACTGAAATACAGACACAGGGTCTAAGTGACTATGTTTCAGTCTAAGTCTCTGTGTTGCAGAGACACAAAGTCTAGTCTCTACGAGATTCTCAGAGACTTACACAGAAACACAGAGACTTGGACGAAAACACAGCAACTAAGTCTGAAACACAGATACTTAGACTGAAATAGAGACACACCAGACTGCAACACAGAGGCTATTCTATTCTATTCTATTCTCAAGTCTCTGTATAGTCTAGTCAGTCTAAGTTTCTGTGTTTAAGTATTGAAATAGAGACACCCGACTGCAACACAAAGACGCCAGACTGAAACACAGACACTTCAACTGAAACACAAAGACTTAGACTGAAACATTTAGACTGAAACACAGAAACACCAGACTGAAACAGAAAGCCTTAAAGGACAAAATGACGGCCCTGACATTTTGCTGGAAGACTGTGTTTTGTGTTTTCCAAGCAGGATGTGGTCTGGCTGTAGTTTCTTCTGGACGCTGGACTGTCTGCCTACAGTCAGTTGCATCAGCTCCTCCAGGGGGATCAGACGAGGAGTCCGAACAGAACACCCCTGCACATCAGACTGACCATCACAAAGAGGTATGTAGTATAGTATACGCATGTAGTATATTACCAGGTTCTACTGCAGAGATTCGAGTCTTAAGTACTTAAGTAAATGGAGTTGACCTCTGTTACTCATGGTGGGCTATTGTACAAATCCCACAAAAATACTTTCAAAAGATCTTTGCTATACGTACTATAAAAAATACATACTAGAGCTATGTGTTACTCACGGAAACAGGATTTTCTGGATCTAGGCGCAGCAGCTGAATTCTATAACAGCAGTTTGTGCTAGTTATTCCTAATCTGTCGGGTTTTGCAGTGTTGAATTGTGGGACGTGTGGCGGGGGCACAGGCTGAAGATCCAGCAGAGGAAGTGACGGGGCAGGAGTCGATCTATAAGGCTGGTCAGCTCCGGGCCACAGTGATGGTCCAGTCCAGGCTTGACCTCGGTGCTCAAAGACACTGGGCAGGAAGTGCTGAACCGACCCCCAGGCCTGCCTGACAGGAAGGTGGACGGGAGGAGGCGGAGTTCTGAGGTAGACGGGCGGAGACGGATTCAGCTGGAGAAGCTTGAGCGTGTATGTCGACGTGGCGGCTCTCAGATGAGGTGCGGGGTCTCGGGCGGCTTCAAAGCTGACAGCAGGGGGCAGCAGTGAGGAGGTCGGGGCTGCGCTCAGAAGCACCTGTGAGGGGGGAATAAAGCTCCTGCTTTCTGTGTGGGCATCCGGAGGGTCATAGCGGGTCGGCAACTGTGGAATAAACGAATAAAAAGATTAAATTAGACAATAGTTTTAATGAATAGATTTCAATTTAGATACGGCCCCTAGTGGCCAAATTGATGAACATTTTTCCCAATATTCTGGTAATCTCAAAAATGTACAACACTTGTATTGCTAAGTGTGTGAATAATTAACCAACAACTAAAACGCTAAAAGTAAGGATTAGAGAAAGGTATGCTGAGGCGAGAGAAGGGGTAAGAAAGAAAATGAACGAGAGAGAATGAGAAAGAGAGAAAGAAGATAAGAGCAAAACAGAAAAAGAAATAGAAAGAGAAAAGGAAAAACGGGAAAGATAGTGAGCACTGTTGAAAGGAGGGAGAGAGAGAGAGAGAGAGAGAGAGAGAATGAGATGCTGTGAATAAAAGAAAGAGAAAGACCTTTCAGGAAGAAAGATGTTCTGTAAAATCTGCGTGATTCTTCGGTTTATAAATACTGTAAATTTTTCATCCATTCGACGCACTGTTCAATATTTCTGTTGTTGCTTGACAATACAACAATATGTTTGAATAGACTGATTTATAAAATGGCGCAAATTCCACTTGTTCACTCATTAAAATCAACAGTAATAAAACATCTACAGTTTTAATAAAATTCAACGCTGGTTAAAATAAACGATACTGCTTGAAACTGAAAGTAGATTTTGGATGTGAAGACCTGTGATGTTCCTGTGGCCTTCATCTCGCTGCCGTGCCGCACAGGAACAGAGGAACTCTGGGATGCGGCTGGTGCTGGTGCTGGTGCTGACTCGGCCTGTGGGAGCGGAGTGCTGGACTGGGGCAACATGGAGTGAGACAGGTGGGAGAAAGACGTCTCCACCACCCGCAGAACACTCGAGAAGTTCATCTGCTGCATCTGAAACCAGACAGAGGAGGTGTGGTCACTGGACACGGTCATGTGTGTGTGTGTGTGTGTGTGTGTGTGTGTGTGTGAAAGAGATGTGAACCTTAGAGGCACAGAAAAACATAGAGTGATATAGACAGAATGATGTGGTGTGTGTGTGTGTGTGTGTGTAGGAGAGAGAGTGACAGACAGAGAGACAGACAGACTTATACCGTGTTTACCTGGCAACCTTGGGCTTCTCAAAAGGCGCTATACAAATGCAATGTATAAATACATTACACCTCTGCTTATTTGCGTAAATGTATTTAAAGTACTTGAGTACACTAGGAATTTTTGTAAATATTTTTTTTTACTTCGTAGTGCTTTTGGCTACTTTGTACTTGTACTGAGTAGTAAAAATATAAGCAACTTTTAAGTTCACGCAATCAATAAAGTATAAGTACTATTACAAGTAGAAATACTATCCTCAGTGTTTCAATGTCTAAATAATTTCTAAATAATGTTTCCTTACACGTTCATCAAACATTTTTGAACAATTTTAGAATCAATTGTATTATACATACGTATGCATGATGTATATTAACAAAATGTACAAAAATTCCTAAAGTGTAGAAAGTGTAAAGAGTACTTTACACCTCTGCAAATAAGCAACCTCTGATTTTTTCAGACACAAAATAAATTCCATTAATAGGTGAAATGAATTGAATTGAAATTGAATTGAAAAATCCTTTATTAGTCCCACAGCGGGGAAATTTCATGTCACAATATGAGCACTTCCGTACTTTCTTGGTGCTTTGACTTTACAGAAACATAAAATTCTGGCGAAATACTTATCTTAACAATACTTTGTTTACTTCTTTTAAAAAAACAACTTTTACTTGAACAATAGTTAAAAAATAGCAACGTTATTTCCACGCTATATACTATATAAACTATATACAGTATTAATGTAAAATTTATTTCTAAATGTAGAATAGCTCCAGCATATTTACACGCATATTTGAAATGTGGGAATATGAGCAAACACGAAGTTTTTGATCTTCTAAAATTGAAAAAAAAAGGTGCTTATATTTGCGTAAATACGGTAATTTACACGTGAATGTGTTGTCTTAAGAGAGTCTTGCTGTGACTCACCTGCAAGAGTTTGAATAACTCATCCTGTGGTGGTGCGGGTCCGTCCGGGTAGGTTTGCGTCTGTACATCAGCTGACGGACCCTCGGGCTGTTGTGGGATCACAGGGAGAGACGGCGACTCGGTTCTGATGATGACATGAGGAAGAGGAAATCTGAGACGAGCACAGGCTAGTTTACAATCACCAGGACAACAGGCCGAGAACTGCCACGCGTGAGCCGCTTCTCGCACACTACCTAGTGCACTACTCACTGCTGTTCCCACTTTTTTACTAAAGTTTACATGTACTATATATCCCCGTACATTCTACATCTTGTGTTAACCAGCATCTCCCAGAATGCAATGCTGCAGAAGAGACTGGTAACAACTCTTGAGAAATGAATGAAACTATTTTATTCTAACGTAAACTACACACACAGTGGTTTTAAAAACACACATTTAAAAGTTTTACAACCACAAAGGACCTACAAATATTAATGTGCAATGGATAAATCATATCTTTGTGTGTTTGTTAAAAAAAAATAAAAAATAAAAATTGTCTTGTGTTTTGTCTTGTACGTTAACTGACGGTCATGCTGTTCTGTCTAGTAAGTTTCTTTATATAGCCTTGTGTGAACATTTACTGTATCCCTTTTAGACAAATTGCTTCACTTGCTCCTCTTTTTGTAAGTCACTTTAAAATGAATGAACTTTAAAAATGACGAATAAAGTAAAGAAATGTTTGTGAGATTAAGTTTTTTTCTTCAAATTTTTAGAAAATGGATATAAATTAGACTCTCACGTAGGCACCTTATAAATACAGACTATAATAATAATAATCATTCATAATAATAATAATATTAATAATTATTATTATTATGTGTTATTATCATCACCAATGTCATCAAAGCAACAATGCACATGGTCCAATATAGAAACAAAAATTTATAAAAAATAGACTTGATTTGTGACTAATTATGGAGCTAAAAATCCTTCACATATCGTGACTCCCTCTGTAGTGCACTGCACCGGTTCACTACAAAGGGATTTATGCATGCTGACAATAGTTTTTGATATAGTGTGCTTCACGTCCTCAGACTTACGGAGAAGGTGAACGTTCCTCAGGCTCCACAGACTCCACAGACTCCAGATCAGCTCGTGACAGCATCTGCAGAATCATTAATATTAACCACAGAGATGACAAGTCATTGGCTGATCCGAAATCACCTGATCGGGGGCATCTCTGCTCGGATTGGACCATGAGGACTCAGACATGGTAGAGGAAGTGCTGTGGTCAGCATCAGGAAACGGCTTTGAGACGTAGATCTGTGCTGGACGAGACACGTGGACACGTGGAGTAGAAGTAGTAGTAGAAGAGTGTCGGAGCACAGCAGCAGCGGCGTCCCCACCGTCCTCTTCCTCCACACACACACTGACACAAACACAGATCAAATACAAAAATATGCGCATATACAGTATATATAAAAATACATTGCAAAATATGCAACAAGATTTAAAAAATGTAAAAAAAAAAAATAATAGCAAAAAAAAAAAATCTTAAAAAAATAAGGGATTATTATTATTGTCAAATTTTAGAATCATATTTTAAAATATATATTAGTATGCAACGATTCGACCATTTAATGCAGTTAAATTACAGTATACATTACTGATTTACAATTTTTTTTGTAGAAACAAACAAAAATATGTCCAAAATGTCTAGTTTAAAATTAGTTTAATGTCATTTTCAATCACACGCAGACAGAGACGTCGACGGGAGAAATTATGAAAAAAAAAACACTTTCCGAAGCTGCTAAAAACTACAAATGTCCAAGATAAACGAGGCAGTTTGTGAAAAGAAGCGAATAAGTTTAAACCACAAAACTCAAACCCACACACGCGACTCACTCTGGACTGGGTTGTGGTTCCAGGTCCTGCAGCGTCATGGGCGTCCCAGCTGATGCAGGGTATCCCGTGTCCACACTGCTCTCCCTCTCCCTCTTCCAGCCACTGATTGGTCGAGATGCTGGAGCATCAGACTCCTCCCCCTCACGGGCGGCAGGGCGGAGCTTCTGCTCGACAGGCTGGAATCAATCATTCACAAGTGATCATTAGCAGCACATACACGAAATTTACACGATTCTTACACTTTCTGAAAAGTTAAAGTCAAGCACTTTTCAAGCGCCATACATTATTAATAAGCAAAATACATATTTAAAGGTGTGCCTAAATACCATTAAAATGAAACTTTACCAGTCTAATCACATTTGAAGAGATATTATGCAAAAACAAAGTTGTGATTGGGAATAGCAATTGGATAAGTGTCACTGTCCGTCTAGTCGAGACTCAATATTAGTTTATGTACAGTTGATATAAAACAAATTAACAAAATGACTTAAATTTATTTGATCGCTTTACTGTTTGAGAGTTAAAAATTAATTTTTATTTTAGACTTATTTTTATCCTTTCTTCTAACAGGCTAACTGTACAGTCAGATTTGTTGCCAAATAAATTTACTCTAATGACATTTTCAAGCATTTTTAAAACCTTTAAAAACTTCAAGCAGTCGTAGATTTACATCGTGAGCAACAGAAACTAACCCTGGAGAAGGCGTCCGTCTTGCTGGTGGGCTTCGGAGGGTCTGCGTATCTGTGTCCCAGCAGCTCCAGGGCGTAAAGAACAGCCGAGGTGGTGGCTTTCACCCGGATGATCACTGATTGGCTGGGATCCTCCCGCTTCTTTCTGATTGGCTGAGAAAGTCGAGTCCGCCTGTTGGCCCAGCGCATCATCCACTCCAGCAGCCGGGCCAGATGAGGGAAGCGTCTCTCCAGCACGGGGTCCAGGGTGGTCTGCACGTCCACCTCCGTCTGAGAGAGAACCCTATAGGCTGGTGACTGGACACGCGAGCCAATCGGGATCAGCTCTCCATCACTGGAAGCTTTAGCTTCTCGCCGGGCGCCGAAAAGACCCAGCGGCTTCCCAACACGAAGTCCAGACGTCTCAGACGGAACCGGCCCGCTGGACTGTAGAAGATCCGGGCTGGAAGGGAGAGTTTGGAAGCAGTGGCCCGCTCGGAATAACGGACAGTGTTGGCGGCGTTTCCAGGCGGTTTGGCGCTGCTTGAGCCCGGTCAGCATGTCAAAGGAGACGGAGTGCAGCTCTCTGGTGTGGAGCTGAGGTGAGAAGGTGCTCAGCAGGGGCACCTCGGCCTCCTCGGCCTCCGGACCGTCTTGTCCCAGCACGTAGCTGAGGAACAAGTCCAGGAAGAGGGTGTACTTCTCATCCTCCAGCTCAAACTCCCACGTTCCCACAGACGGACGCCCGAGACCTTGACCTTTCTTCACGCTGGACGTCGGCTTCACAGACGGGCCTTCTTTTGCTTTACTCACTCCTCCAGACGGATGCGGATGCTGATGCTGCTCGGCCCTGGAGTCACAGCTCAATCAAGAATTCAAAATAACTGAAGTGAGACTTAGTTAACTAACTAATAATGGAAATAATTTAACATACGAGACTTTGATGCAGATGATTTGCAGACACAAGTAAAAGAAAATAGTCAAACATCAAAATAAAGATTCACTCGACAGCATCATGCTGACTAAGAAACGCAATAAAAATGTTGTAGATGTTGTTCATAATTCACCGTGCGTTCCAACGACTGTGTCAATTTATTGGCAATTCCCACAATGTAAAATATTCCAGGTGTTCTGAAGCCATTCTAATTCCAAATTGAATCAGTTTAGATTTAATTTAGTTTGAAAATGTTGCAATTGTACAAGTGATGATTTACTTGACCAAAAATATTATGTTGGAATTTTAGACTTTGTTGTAAAATACAATTCACAAATTTATAAAATAGTTTTAAAAATGTATAAAGTTTTATTATAACAGTGTGCACAATTACGTTCGCCAATACATTTTTACCGCTACAGTAAGAATAAAAAAAAATTTCTGATTTCATGCTTTTAACAAAAAAAAAGAAGTGTCTCGCTCTGTTTTGAGTGAACGTGAGAGTAAAAGTGAACGTGAGCGTTTGTAAATCACTTTACATTGTGAAATTTCCAGTTCCTAGGTGTGACCCAGTGATTTAAAGTCAAGAATGTTCTGTCATTTTCTGTTTTTCATGTGGTTATCCAACGCCGTGTGAAGAGAATCGAAGCAAAGGATTATTATCCACTGTTTAGCAGACCGAGCCTTTTGATTGTGTCTGTTCCTGGTATTTTTTACTTCTTGCCCGTATTCGACTGTTTTGACTCTTTCTGCGATTACACGTTGGACTCGTTTGCTAGCGCTAAGCTAAGCTAACAAGTCGTGATCTGTAGTCTCTGCTGTAATATTAATGATTGTTTATTTATAATACATTTATTTAGTTTAATCTTACTTCTTCCATTGTTATATTTTCCCTGTTAAATGTTGCGGCGTGTCTAATGATTCTTTATTTTTGTTATTGCACCAATAAAAGCTTATACTGTAGCACGTCTGCCTACACTTTATTTAAAGACACAAACGAGCGCAGCTGTATAAAGACGACGTTATTCTGTTTATTTGTGATTGCTCCTGATTTAAAATATGGAAAAATGGGCACGTATATTTACACACATATTTGAAATCAGCGATAATAAGTACCACCAAAGTTATTCAACGTCGAAAATTAAAAAAAAAAAGGAGTGCTTATATTCGCATAAGTACGGTATGTCAGCCTACTTCAATCCGGCTAGTTTTTCACTTCTCTGATTCCAACCAGCAAGTAAAACCTCTTTAAAAGCTACCAGTGCTTCCTCACACTCTTTAACTCTCAATGTCTTTTTAAATTCACTGTAAAGTAAATTGAAGAAAAAAATAGCCTCGATTTTAAGGTGTGTGTGTGTGTTATAGCTTAAAAAAAGGACATTTGAAGTTTTTCACACTACATATGTTACAAAATAAAGCAGTTACATTTACATTTATTTTGTGAGATGTCTGTGTCAGTGTAGTTAATCTAGTGCAGTAGTTAGGGTTACCCGCGGGATGTCTTGCTCTCCGGCTCGGGGGTCTCTGCCGTGTCTCCTTCGCTGGACACTAGAGGGCGTCCGGCATCAGTCAGGGTGCTGTCGCTCAAACTGGCCCCGAGAGAGAGGCGTTTCAGGAGGGAGGCGGCCCCGGGACGCTCCTCCTCTTCCTCTCTCTCCCAGATAAATGTCTCCGGAGTACTCAAGTACTTCTGCAGGAGCCGAAGCTCCCGACGCCTCTGACGCAGCCGGTCCTGAATCACAACCATCATGTTCTCCCCTTCTTTCTGGTCACCTGTGAGCATCACAACCTTCAGTTTGTTTCTGTGTGTGTGTGTGCGTGTGTGTGTGCGTGTTCACGGCTCTTGCCTGTCGCCGTGTCGTCCAGCAGATTCATAGTTATGAGTCTGTTCATCAGTAACTGATGTTTGTCCCGCAGCGACACGCGAACAGACTCCGCCTCTTCAGGAAACACCGTCACTAGTGTCTCTGCAGTCTGACCAATCACAGAGTGCAAAACATCTCAACTTTCTATAAACACGCATAAACTTGAAAAAATATAAGTATAATATTTTTTTAAACGTTAAACTTTCAATTATACACGTTACAGTCAATTGGCAAAGATAAATTATAAATATTTTTACAGTTACTTTATACTATTTTTAATGATTTATTTTACATTAATGTTAAACTACAAGCCATTTAATACTTCTTTCATAACCCTAACCCTTATGTTTATATAAAAATAATGTATTTAACATTAAAACTAACCTGATCAGTAAACTATACTGTATTTCAATTAGATAGTAATGCATATTACTATTTATACTATTGTTGTTATTAATATTATTTTATTGGATTATTAATTATCAGTACATATGCTTAAATTATATTAAAATTATATCAGCATATGCATATATTTTTCCAAAACATACATCTATCACAAAAATTCCTGCGATTTCTTAAACGTCAAATTGTCATTAAATAACGACCATAAAGCAACACCTCCCTTCACCCGGAATACGCACTTGAACAAATACACTACATTTCTTTAGCTATATAGCCGTGACGTTTACCACATGACTGGGCGGCAGTTCAGACAACAGGCTGAGCACCAGGTCCTGCAGCACTTCCTCTGCGTTCAGGAAGCGGCAGAAGGGCATCAGGCGGCCGCACCATCGCAGCGCTTCACTGCACAGATCCGTCATCTGAGAGCAGAGGAACAAAGATGTTCTCCTGCTCCATAACGTCATTTACACTCTAAAGTGTCACCTGCGTGTGGTTGTGCTGCTTCCTCGCTGTCTGAACTCTTCTGCAGGAGACGCTGAGCTGATCCCTCACGTGGAGCATCCAGCAGAGGGCGCACAACTCTCGGAAACAAACTGAAGAACAAACATGGCATCGTGAGAAACGCAGGGGACAAAGTCAACGTGAAAGCACAAGCGGACGCACTTATGGATTTTGTGGTCACTTCTTCTAGGTCTCTCCTGGAACCTGAATGGAAATATCCAGGATGAGTGGAAAACACCTTCAGTCTGTCTGGGATGAAGTCGGGAATGTGCTGAGACACGTTATTACGGATCTGAAGACAGAAAAGCAATAAACATTAAGCATTTTAAAACCTTTTGACACATTTCAGCAGCGGTGTAAAGTACTTGAGAAAATGGACGTTGAAACTTAAGTATTTTTGGCTACTTTGTACTTGTACTGAGTATTAAAAAAAATTTCAACGTTTACTCTCTACTTGACTACATTTATGAATGAGTATCTGTACTCTTTACTCCACTACATTTGAATAGACACAATAAATTTTGCTCTACTAATAATCTAATATGATCTGCCATTTTGAAACATTGAGGTGATGAATTTAATTTCTATATTTGGTAATAAAACCTCATAACTAAACTAGTTTCGAGGTTTTTCCACACATCACAATTGGTGTTTTTGAGCCTAAATTCGCTGTGAGTAAAATACATGAGTTTTTTTAAAATTGGATACTTTACAACTTTTACAAAAGTCTATTTGGAATTGGTGGCTCGTAACTTCTAATGACATACTTTTAATCATAATTAAGTATGATTTTCAGGTACTCTTTAGTCTTTACACCACAGCATTTCAGATAAAAAAAAAATAAAGTATTGGTTCGATTAAATGAGATTGATTATGAAACACGGGTCTATTATTGCAAGACTCACTCTCTGAGGAAACAACACTGACAGGAATGCAAAAGAATGGCTTGCTGAAGAAATTGCTGAATTTCAAAATGTAAAGAGCCTTGAGAAAGGGCCACTCGACTCCAAAACAATGTCGCTGAGCACAGGAGCTCCACAGGGCTCACATCTGAGTCCACTGCTCTTCTCACACCCTATTTTGCTTTTATTATGAAATTTGCATTTGAAGTGGAAGTGATGGTTCTCAAGATCAACTACTCAGCTGAAGCCAGTATCTTCCATCCAGAATCTTGTAATCAGAACCTCAGGACCTCACCTTGTAGAGTAAATGTCTGCAGAACCGCAAGTTCTTGATGTACCACTGAGCCGCGGCGTGACAGCAGCATGATGCCCTGAGGAGGACCAGAACTTTCTTGATGAGTACCGAGACCTGTTGGCGCAGCTCTCCTTCTCGAACCACAGTCGAGTCCTTCACCGAGTCCTTTACAACACAACAGAGCGTGACATGGATGTCTAATCAACTCCTGCTGAGAGACATCATACATGAGAGCTTGGTGACGGCTGTGGACAGTAGAGAGGTGGAGCGGGCAGGTAGAAGCCAGCAGGAAGGAGAGCAGGAAGTGATGCCGCCTGCTCTTTGGCCGCCTCCATGAGTCGAGTCAGAGGCTGGGAGATGATGTCCACCTCCGCCATAGCAGAGGCCTTCAGGATCTCCTGGACGTCGAGCTGCAGCAGGTCCAGGTCTTCACCCCAAAAAGGAGGAACAAACAGTAGAAGATGTTTAAATGGCCTTAATATTATAAAATATTATGGTTATAATATATTTAAGGTTAATGTTAGGTTTACAAAAAAAAAAAAAAACAAAGCATCACCATTAGCGTCAGCCCCCATCACTCGGCCCAGTAACATCTCCAGCTGACTCTGGAAAATCTGGGCAGGGTGAAGCTCCACAGGGAGGTGCAGGTCTCTCCAGGCCAGGCGTTTGAGCTCCAGGTGCCCGCTGCAGTAGGTGGTGTACGCCAGGCCGAGGGTGGCCGCCATCTTCCAGTCGCCCAGACGCCGCGCCATCCACACGGCCTCGGGCAGGAGACCACCCAGCAGCAGCAGCTCCAGAGCGTAGTCCACCGTCCACACCGCAGACAGCTGCTGGGAGCGGACCGCCGCAGCCACGCCCGCCCGACTCAGCTCCACCACACGAACCCCCGACCCTGAACACACACGAGCACATTCTTCTGTCTGTCTGTCTCTCACTCACTACATCTCATTTGTCTGTCTCATTATTCTGCCTGTCTGTCTCTCACTCTCATTTGTCTGATTGTCGGTTTATCTGTATCACTCTCATTTGTCTGTCTGTCTGTCTGTCTCATTTGTCTTTCTCTCACTCTCATTTGTCTGTCTCTCATTAGTATGTTTGTTTTTCTCTCACTCTCATTTGTTTGTCTGTCTGTCTGTCTCTAACTCACTCACTCACTCACTCTCATTTGTCTGTCTCTCATTATCCTGTCTGTCTGTCTGTCTGTCTCTCACTCCCTCTCATTTGTCTGTCTCTCATTATCCTGTCTGTCTGTCTGTCTCTCACTCCCTCCCATTTGTCTGTCTCAAATTATTCTGTCTGTCTGTCTTCCACTCACTCATTTGTCTGTCTGTATCTCTGCATTCTATCTGTCTGTCTCTCACTGACTCTCAATTGTCTGTCTCTCACTCTCATTTGTCTGATTGTCTCTATCTTCAGCCTGTTTGTTTCTCACTCACTCTCCTTTGTCTGTCTGTCTCTCATGCTTCAGTCTGTCACTCATTTGTCTGTCAGTCTGTCCTTTTCTCACTCACCCTTCATTGTCAGTGTCTCTCTCCCTCTCGTTTGTTTGTCTGTCTGTCTCTCATTTTTATGTCTGTCTGTCTCTCTCTCATTTGTCTGTCTCTTATTCTTCTGTCTGTCACTCACTTCATTCATTATCATCCTCATCTCAATGTTAAAGTGGTCACCTGGAGCTCGCCTGGAGATGTTGGAGAGTGTTGCAGTGCATTGTGGGAACAGGAAGTGACTCACGGTGCGGTAGGTGCAGGGCGGGTAACACGTCCACGCTGTGCGGTGGCAGGATGTGCAGCGGCTGGTTAGTGAAGTACGCCACCATGAACCTGCCCATCGACTGGATCACCGCACACACCACCTGACGGCCCACCGGCCCCCCGGGGTCTTCCACTCCTAGTGCCGTAACAGTGATGCATTAGAAACTTGTTAATTGGTTTCATTTTAAATGTCACACGTCTTCTTACACACAGATTCATATAGATTGCAAAATATTCTGGTAATTGCTGAATATGAGAATTAATGAACACACACAGGCACTAACCCGGCTAATGAATAATATAAAAACTCTATAATATAAAAACTACTAGTTCAAGCTATTAAAACTACTTGTTTCCTTTTGATGATGGTTAATTAACAAATAAATAACACAAAATAAACAAATCAACCAAATGTACTATTAATTGTATTAACACTTAATATACACCACATACACTTAAATAATTTAAATTATTATAATAATTATATTATATTATATTATAATTAAATTATATGCTTGCAATGTATTATACATCAAACACAGATAAAGATACCTGAATTAACTTTAAATCTGATAAACATATATGTAATAGATCTATACATTTATAAAATATATATTCCAGAACAAAACAATTTGAAGTTCAAATATCTCAACCTTTCAAAAATAGTTTTATTATTCTATAACTAATTCCCTCAATTCTGTCTTTAATTTGTCAACATTTCCATGCTCTTACTTTAAACTTCACATTTGTTCATTTTCAGTTCGAACGTATGAAGGCATGTGTGACTCCTACTGGCTTTGATTGATCATCACGTCCCCACACCGGCGTGGGAATGAAACGTACCAGCTGATTGGTCGACGTCCTGGCGTCCTGGGCGTGTCTGCAGTTCCCGTGACAGACGGTCGCAGAGACCCTGAGCGTCCCGCAGCTGATAGTGGTAGAGCCGCTCGTACAGCAGAGCGAGATAACAGCGCGTCCGCTGGACACAAGCCAGCCCGCCTGAGGCCAGACGGTCATGTGACCCATCCACGGTCATGTGACCTCTGCCCTCCTCCGCACACAGCTGGCTCTCCCAGACCTGCACGGCCTCCGGATACTCGCCGACAATAAAGTGTTCTTCACCTGCAAAGAAAAGTTCATCGTCATCAGTCAAACCTAGAGACTTGAGATTGACACACACACGCAAACACACACACACACACACACACACGATCAGACCATTTTGCCTCTAATAGTAAGCTTTGTCGATAAACAAACGTGTTCTGATGAAACCGTGTAAGCGTAGAGAGTGTGTTCAGCTCACGTTCTTTGGTCCTATTAAGAAGAATGTTGGTCTTTATAAGCAAGTAATATTAGGCTGATGTGACACGATTCGATTCAGACTTTAGAATTTTACGCAATTATAAACATATTCGTACAAATAGATATAATGTGCTTAACCCAATAATAAACTATTATTATGAAGAGTGACTGTAGCCTCATGATTGGACCAATCTGAACCCATCAAACTTGCTTCTCTGACAGTCACAAATCATTTCACTAATTTCTTCATCGTTTCATAAACAGAAACCATTAGACGGACAGACAGACAGAGACCGACAGCCAGACAGACAGACAGACAGATAGATAGATAAATAGATAGATAGACAGAAAAAGTAAACAAATATAAAACTGAATAAAACCAATATAAATATCTACAATGTATCAAAAGATAGTACAAATTACAGAAAGCAAGAAACAATCTAAAAATAACACAAGATACAAGAACACAAAAAAATGCAATTAAAATTCACAAAAATGCATTAGGCACAAATGTAAGATAATCAAAAAGTTTGACTCATTTAACACAAATGTGATTTAAAGCTGCAATTAATTACAAATTATTATTACAAAATTATTACTACAAAAACTCTGAAGATGTACAGAAACGGGTAGTTGTGGGAGTGTTTGTGTAAGAAAAGTGTGCGGAAAATCATTTTGTCTGGCTAAATAGGTGTATGCGTGTGCATTTTGAATATAAAAGTATATAATATATATATATATATATATATATATATATATATATATATATATTATAAAAATAGCACAAATATCGAAGATTTAGGAATTTGCATCTGAATAGGCTCAATAATAATTAACTTGTATCGTGGACACAGAAACATCTGGGACAATTTCTGGCATGTGTAAAGTAAAGTAAAGAGAGTGAAGTGCACATACACACAGTAAAGTGAACACACACAAACCCGGAGCAGTGGGCAGCCTATGTGCGACCGTACATCCATCAATCATGACACGGTGTGTATAGATGGCTGCTGAGGATTGTGGGAACAGAATGGTTCTGATGGGCGGAGTCACTCACCAGTGAAGTCCCGCAGGGCGTGTCTCTCATCCAGTCCTTCCCCCATCTCCTGAAGAGCTCGCTGGACTTGTGGAACCACGTGGGACATCTTGACCAGCTCTGACTCCACGTCTTCACCATACTGTGTGTGTAGATGCGTCTGGTACTGCACTGCGCGTCTGTACACCTGCCTCCAGATCCCCACCAGCCTGAAGAAGACCAACATCAGACCACCGAGAACCACATCACGAGAGGTGCTCACCTATTGGCCGGCTGCTGCTGCTGCTGCGTCACCAGTAGATCTTTCCCACTGTGCTCTTGGAAGAGAGGAACCGTGAAGGTGTCGGCGGGACACAACAGCTGGCCGTCTTTCCCAGGAGGCAGTGCGGTGGGCGGGAGGCTGAAGGTCTGGTTGATGCACTCGGAGGCTTCCTGGAGCATCCAGAGCACAGTGCTGAAGTTGTGAGAAGATAGAGCCTCGTCAGATGCGGAAAGCGGGAGGAAGATGTCGACGAAGCGCCGGACGAGCTCCACGGCGAAGCCCAGACAGCTGTGACCTCTGGCTCGAGTGGCGTCCCACGGCAGGAAGGCCAGGAGCGAGGAGAAGATCTGCAGGACCCGCGTGACCCACGGCTTCTTCCTCCTCCTGGGGGCAGAGCTACTGATGCGGATGAGGTTGACGAGGCGCGAGACACAGAGGATGGTGCAGCCAAAGACACTTTCTCTCTGCTCCAGCGAGCCTCCCAGCGACACGGCCAGAGCCCAGGATCGGATCAGGCTCCTCTGAAGCTGATTTATATCCTCCTGGAGCCGTGAGCCGGCGTGGGGCTCGGAAGACGAGAGGACCTGAGCGTGGAGCGTGTCGAACATGGAGGCGAAGTTGAGCTTTCCTTCGTCTCCCAGGTTCGAGAGGATGTACGGAGCTTCATACAAGTCATCGTCTTCAGCCTGGACAGATTATTATTATTCATACAAGCTGTGATTAAAGAGCCAATAAAACTGAACAAATTTTTGTAAAATTCCAGAGTTGTACTATTAGACACACTTAACACTTGTTTTTTTTAATTGACGATGCTTCTAATAAAGACGAGATTTGTTTTGCAGAGCCTGAATCTAAAACACGAAATGTTCTGGTGATGTTGAACATGATGGCGACTCGAGGTGTAATACGTAACACGGAGAAGAGTGAATTATGGCAAGCCACATTAACATTTAACCCTCCTTAATCCGAGTTTGACTAGCCACTATTACTACTGTGATACACGCGTCTGTTACTGACAACGTATAACACACACTGACAGCCACTAGAAAGTGTTTCATGAAGAGTCGCCGCAGAGGATTAAATTGTATTTTGGCTTGGCATAGTTTTCAGTCTCCATCTCTGTTGATCGGATCATAATAATAATACTATAAAAAATAATAATTAATAATAATTATTTAAAAGTATAATACTAATCATACAAATAAATTAAAGTATAAAATTAACTAAGTATAACTAAGTAAATTAACTGATATATTGTACATTAATAATTAATTTATGTTATTTTACAAGTTAAAGTAATTAATTCTGAGCTCATTCCGGTGGAATAGCAAAAGAAAGACAACCGGTAGATTCTATTCCATTCTATTCTATTTTGTAGTCACAGGCAGTTTAAAGTTCTACTGCGAGCTGATTGGACGTGGCATAATAGCCACGAGAAGGACGCAGATGATGACCAGAGTTAAGCTCAGAAACTGAAGGTGACGCGTTTACAGTATCAGTGGAAGATGAATGAGCAGAAAAGTGTGTGTGTGTGCGTGTGTGTGTGTGTGTGTGTGTGAGAAACCTGGCGTCTCTTAGTGCCATGAGGGGCATTTCCCCTCCCTCCAGGATCCTGCAGGTATCGTGGCAGAGTGCTGAGAGGATTCTCTTTCTCTCTTAGACTCAGAAGACTTGTTGCCAACATCAGAGTGGACATGGACTCCAGTCTGGACCGGAGCTGCGGCTGAAACACACCAGGGCACAGCATCAGCACCACAAACACCCAGAGCCGAGAGAGTGACCTCTGCTGACCTGTGATGACCCCATGACCTTCCGCACTCTCTCCAGCCCCTCGGCCACAGCCAGCAGTTGGTCGGTCATGATGGCCGTGGCAGAGGGTTGCTGGGGAATACTGAGCATGGTCACCATGTAGCCGTCCGACACCAGGAGGAAAGGCTGGAGCGGGTGGCAGGTGACGGAGAAGCGCTGCCTCATGACATCACGGCGCGAGGCGCTGGAGCTGGAGAGATCGGCGTCCTGCGCCTTAAACGGAGGCCTGCGTGATAACAGTTACATCTAAATTGGTTGGTTATTACACAATCAATGTTTTTAACGGTTTTGTTGCATTATTAACAGAGATGGTGATCAACATCAAGAAAAACTTAAAAATATATAAGTAGTATAATATACAAATATTATTTTATATTAATGTTATATTCTAAATATATGTACAATAAAACCTAAAATATGAAAAAAAAAAATAAAAAAATAGATTAATTTGCTTTGATTTAGTGAAACCCAAGATTTAATCTTTTTTTTTTTAAAGGAAGAACAATTTAAATGCACTGGACTCTAAAGAAAGCAAAATAACAAAAGAAAAATGGAGCAACATTTTTTTCTTCACACTTTTCATTCGTAATCTATGAATGGAAAATGAAAGTGTATGAATGGGTGACATTTGTTTTTTTGCTACATTTTACAAAAAAGTATTTGTGAGATAAAAGATAAAACGTAAAATGTTAATGAACAATTTTTAAAAGGACAATTTGAAAATGTATCTTAGCGTAAATATAAAGTGAAGCAGTAAAGTTCAAAACGGCAACATTTGAATCACAAGGAATCTATTCACCTGTAAGTGACCAGTGGGTGAAGAGGCAGGAAGTGGGCGGCGTCAAAGTCGACACTGCACCCGCTGGTGGAGAGCAGGACTAGTCCGCCCAGCCGCGCCAGCATGAGCAGAGAGCCTCTCTTCAGCACACACGCCAGATAAAGCCCGTCAGCCGTCCAGCCCACAGAACTAACCCAGTACGACCTGCGGGACAGACAGGAAACGCTCTTATCACATGACCAAACCATCCCAGGAGCCACTCCCACATCTAATAACAAACTAACTAACCCATCACCATTGATTGAAGATTTCAATCACCACAAATGTATGACAACATTAACCCAACTGTAATTTCTCTACACTGGTCACCAGTAGAGCTGCACAATTCTGGATAGAACAAGAATAGTTTTTCTTTCATGATTATTTTAAAGATTCAACCTAAATCTGATAGTCAAACAGCACTATAATAACATATATTACACTTTGCTTTAAATAATTTAAATTAATGGAATGACAAATAATGTAACGTAAAAGTAATGTTAAGAAATTAAAAGAACAAATCACTATTAAACGTAATAAAAATAAACATACCAAGGTACAGTATTGTACAGACAAAATTATTAGCTTTGTTAAAAAGCATTGTCACACATCCAACTGAGACAGTGCAGTGTTTCCCCTACCGATTAGAGGTTTTATGGTATATATATTTATATTTAAATGTATTTAAATAATTAAAATTATTTACATTCATTAAAAACATTAACGTGCTGATTCTGACATCACTCAAACAAAATAAGATTGATGTAATGTCAGGTTATAAAAACATGATGATTATTTCGGTAGCAGGACAATGAGAGAGCTTTACGATTTAAAGTAAAATTAAAGCAAAAAAAAAGAAAAAGTAAAATAATCTGCTAAATAACGGTAATGTACAATTCACATACATTACAAAAAAAAAAGCCAAAATAAAGTGTTAATTTCAGAGAAACCGACCTGACATATTTCTCCGGGATGTTGCGTGTCTTGAGGCCACACCCTCCCAGCAGGCTGCACACCGACACGAAGTTCTGCGTGCTGATGAACATCACCTGGTTGGCCTTGCTCATCACACACACAGTCCAGGATTAGGCTTGACCGGCGTGAGAAGGTGTGTGATGTGATGCTGGAGATCTACCTGCGGGTCCCTCTGGTTCAGCACCACGGACAGCAGCCGTGCGTCCGGAGAGAACGCGGCGAGCAGGGACCCTCGAGACTTCTCGGGTCGGCATGGAGGACGCAGAAGGTCCAGCTGGAAAGACCTGGAGACCCAGAGGACACCAAAACCTGCCGAGCTGTTTCAAAAACAACAATGTTAGTTAAAAAAATTTAAGCCCAAGTTTCAAAAGGGATTGTTTTTGTTGTGTTTGTGCATATCAGTGCTTCTCAAACTTTGTTGTGTTCGTGCATATCAGTGCTTCTCAAACTTTGTTGTGTTTGTGTATATCAGTGCTTCTCAACCCCCCCCCCTTTAAAAAAAAACACCTCAGACTATCAAAAAATTACACTAGTACAAATGTGAATAAATAACGCTTTTTTTTAAACGTAAACAATTTGCACTTCAAATGTGTCATTTTAATTTTGTGGGTTTTGTGCCTTTTATAAATGGATGCATCTCCAATAGTGATTTGTCGTTTGTTCAATGATTCGTTCATAATGAACTGATGTTTAAACTGAGCCTAAATGGACGAGTCTCCTTAGTGAACAATTTGTTATTCACGTGACAGGAGTTTGTTCAAGCGAATGCATTCGGATCATTTGTTCGTGAGAGCCGAGCAACAGGCCCACATTCTGTTAAAAGTAAACAAATAACTCGAAATGTATCGTTCACTTTACTGTTTGAGAGTTAAAGCTCCGAGTCAGTTAAAAGAATCGAACTTGCCATTACTAATCTCCAACTCTACGTTCTTTGGCTGTTTACAGTTTTATTTTTTTCTTCTGCTGATGGTCCACGCCCGCACCTTGAGAACCACTGGTGTATATTATAGTATATAAACAGTATGTAAAAGTATATGTTGGCCTTTATCAGATATAGTTTATTATAATATTAATATTAATTATAAAGATTATAATAAAGCAAGCTACAATGATTAGTCACACTGAACCTGATATGCTTTTCTTGAGATTCAAACCTACAACTTTGTGATTGTGGACGCCTCTAATTGAGCTAATGTTTCATACACTTTCAGACATCATCCAGAATCATCATCGTATTTTGTCAAAGCGTTTTAAATCACAATTGATATAACATTTTGCATTTGGTTCCAACATTGAATACTGATATATGACATTCTAGACTTCTCTCAATCTGAAAAGGAGCAATAACTCAACAACCTCTTCTTTCAATCACATGAGAAATTTACAGGTCAGATTGAGATATTGGTACATGAAAAATTAAAACATACGGATATTTAAACTGTGCAATTATACAAGGAGGTATGTCGAATGAAGTCACCTGATGTTGCTGCTCCACGTCTCGTCCCACTGGAGCTTCAGGAAGGTGACGGTGAGACATCCACCAGAACAGAAGACGAAAGCGCTCAGACACAAGTCACCAATCACCTGAAGAAACACACGAACAAGAGGTGATGAAGAATAACTAGACCAGGGGTGGGCAAACTTTTTGATTCGCGGGCCACATTGGGTTCTAACATTTGACAAAGGGGCCGGACCGGGCATCAATCACTCTCACCAGCCAATCAGAGTAAGGGAAGCTAGTGCCAGAAGTCCAAAAGAAAAAAAAAAACGAAACGGACGAAAAAATCTGAAGCGAAAAGAATGTTCCAACCAAAATGTGAAGATTCATTTGTTTCTAAGAAATTTACGTTTTACCATATTCTTGCCATCTGATCACATATACTGACAACGTAAAAATAAATGTTACAAATAAACTAGTACGTACATTTAGTGTTCATGGTTCCGCTTTTTAAAATGTGTTACAAAAAATAAATACAGAAATCTTCATAACAGATTAACCGGATTTACATAAAAAATATCAGACTTTCATTTGATTATTACAAGTTTGGCGGGCCGGATTCCCCCGGGCCATAGTTTGCCCACCCCTGAACTAGACACTAGTCACAGTCAGAAAACGTCTTTCCACAACAGTTTTGCTTCTTCCGGATTTGTTATAGAAATATATCTTTCCACATGATTTGTTTCCTGGCCCGTTGCATGGTTCCTACCTGGTTCTTCACAAACAGACTGTGAACTAAAGCCTCCTTGTTCCGTGATGGAGGCAGCGGTGTGTCCGGAGGGTGTAAAATCTGACTCCAGCTGCCCTGGACGAATCCGTCTTGCTGGTCATCGGACGCTTGGCACTGCCAGAGGAAGACTTGACCCGTGCGAGCTGCCAGGAAAACCCTCTGCATGTCCTCAGAAACCAGCAGAGAAAGCTGCGGCACCGCTGGTGAACAAGAGGAAAGCCACGTCAGTTGAGAAACGACTATATGAATGTAGTGAAGGACTTACACTGAGCTTTGATGCAGGAGACCAGCTCTTGAAGCTCAGGGACACTCGGGACCATCTTCAATAAATCCCTGTCTTTGTTCCACAGAAACACCTCACCGGAATCCAAAAGGCCCACCAGCCACAAGCCTGAGGACGGGATGGATGGATGGATGGATGGATGTATGGATATAAAGACAGATCAAAAAGTTGCAAAAACACCAATTAAAATGATCCTGCTACTACAATATATTAATAAAAATGAGTACAAATGTGTACATTTAAATTATTAAAAATTATTAAAAGCACAAAAGTATAGACGTAAAATTATAAAATGTATAACAATCCAATCATTTATACAAATTAAAATACAGTAAATTAGTGTTTTACAAATTATAATTTTAATTTAAAATAGGACAAAGAACAGTGTATAAATTATTTTTAAAAAAAAGTAAAGTAAGGTGAGTGAATGAGATCTACACACTTAAGAACAACACATCACACTTGTTTTGTCGATGTAACCAGTGGTGTGGTACAAGACAATGTATCAATAAATTATTTAATACCAATTATTAAAGCTATTCAATTCTAAAATACATTATCTGATTTTATTTATTTTTTTATTTATCTATTTATTTTACACCTTCTTGGCACCAAAGGAAAATGAATAGTAACAGACACAAAATATATCAACAAAACTTCAAAAAAATTAGATATAATCTTTCATCGTGATTTCTGTTAAAAATTGTAAAACCTTTGCGGTAAAACATATGACGATACATTCCCACACAAATGACAGTGGTTTCTCTTCACTACATTTTCTGATGCTGATGTTCATCACGACTCACCACTGGGGGACGCAGACATGGTCACCAGCTTGGGCAGCAGAGGCTGAAGCTTGGGAAGCTTCTTGCCAATTTGTCCGGACACCAGATCGATCTCACTGATGTGACTGTCATCTAGCAGAAAAACTGCCTCCTCCTCCTGGAACACAAGAGCGGTGAGGAACCTGAGAAGAACCCGAGGAGAACCGAAGAAGAACATGAGAACGTGAGATCTCCTCACCCTGCCCAGCCAGCAGAAGCGCGGCCAGGGTTTCTTGTTCTTGATGCAGGATGACAGCAACACCTCCAGCTTCACATCCATCTTCAGCACTGAGCAGCAACTTCACCAGACCTCCAGACCTGCTGTGTCCTGCAGCATCCAGCTGACCCAGACAGAAACACGGACTGATATATCATGCATTTTTGAAGAAATAAAAACGTACATGACAAAAAAGCCAATGTCTGTGTTTTATCATCATCTATATGGAAAAAAATTACACGCTTAACTCTGTATTAAATACCATATTTACACAAATATAAGCACCCTGCTGATTTGTCAGGCACAACATAAAAACACACATTCAAATACTAGGCAAACATAAGCGCCTCATTACGTTCTGACGTTCCAGAAATCGTTTCTTTTTGCCATATTTTAATATATTGCGACAATTTATATTGGTTGTTCAGTCTGTATATTTTTTTCTGTTCAAAACCAAACTGAGTAGCAATACTATACATTATAACCCAAGACAATAAAGGCACTCTATTCTATTCTATTATACTTTTAACAAACCGAACTTGTGACTCCTTTACTGGATTAATAGATGAAAAATAGTAAAGTTAAATATTATTTCCAAATGTAATCGAGTACATTTCCAGAAGGGGGGGTGAGGGTGCTATGATTCCACTTGCTCGGTCCATATTTGGGCGTTTTCCGGTTTTCACAGTGCTCCCAGTGTTACTGTATTTCATTGAATTTATTTTTATTTCTTCTAGTGTTATTTAACCACTGCTAAGTGTTGCGGCATGTTTCATTATTTCTTTTATTCTGTTAGTCAAAAAAAGCATATTTGCACGTCTGCCTCCGGAACCTTTTTTTTTATATTATTTTATGGAAGTTTTTGAGCTTCTGAAATTTGAAAAAAGGGTGCTAATATTGCATCATTTCCCTCAGTGCTGTTTAACATCAGTAATTAAGCTGATTAGAACAGAAGTTGTTCGGCGTTCAATCCGAAGATGGAGAATTACTGTTATAGTGGAATAACTTGTACATTTGGTGGATATTTGGTTTAATTAGTCAATATAATCAGTGGTACTGGTCAAACAAGACGCAAAGCGCCAGACTGGCCTCCACTGGCTGAGGAGACAGAGATCTTGAGAACTTTCACAACCAAATCATTCATTAATCAGCAGCCAATCAGACCAGCTGAAGGCGTGTCTCGTGGTTTCACAAGCAAAAAATTGCAGTGCTTGTGTTTTGCGTTGGATACAATGTGTAATACTGTGATAACTAGCCTGGCTGAAATGATCATTACAATAGGAATGCTATTCTTTCTTTTCATTAGTTTGTGTTATTGTTATTTAAATTTTTATAATTGTGTGCTATAGATCAACATTAACAAATCATAATTTTAAAAAAATTCTGTATCTCAACAAAAACTTTAATCTAGAAGGACACAGACACACACACACACACACACACACACACACACACACACACACACACACACACACACACTTGAGAAATATAAGCAAAAATCATTATAGGAAAAACATAAAATACTAAAAACATATCACTTTTGGCCCATATAAATTTAAAAAATGCTTAAACACAGTAATTGCACTGCCACTTTAGCACTGTCTGTGATTATAACATCCGTCCTAGACTTATTGTAGATGTATTATTTTTTTTCATAAACATTTGCAACTATAACTGCTGAACACCACAAACAGCAAACATCAATCGATTCATCATCATCATCATAATCATCACAACACTCCTCCTCCTCGTAGTCGTACAGTTTTTGTTGTTACTGAACGTCACAGTCTCTGAGATTCCGTCGTTAGAAAGATAGCTTTGCTTAACCAAAATAACAAAACACGTTGGTTTTGCGGCGCGTCAGTGACGTCATATTCCGCGATAAACGTGTTCAGTCGGAAAAATCAGAGCGTCTCATTCTCAAGTAATTCGGTTAAACATAGTCCAGATTAAACGGTCTTCCCCGGCATGACTGACGCGGTAAATCGCTGAGAAAAATAAGATAACGGAGTGAAACCCAAGCGTCTCACTGATGAAGAAACGTCTGGAACAAAACTGAGAGAACGCAGCGCATGTGTGTTCAGGCATGAATAAAGGAGCATAGAGATACATGTCAAACTCACCATCATGTCAGGACTTTCACCCTTTTTAGCATCCTTTTTCGAATCTCCCTCCACTTCCGGCTATACGGAGCGCGCAAACAAATCCCAGAATTCCATGGGAACCCGCGTTTCCACAGACGCATGTTGATTTGCGCACGCGCAGGTGCTTGTCCATGCTCGAGTCTGGTGCGCATGTGTGAATGTGTCAGACCTAATGAAATAATATCAAAAGCTAATAAAAACAACGGTGTCGTTTTCTTTATTATAAAAATTCTCAGACACAAAACAAACACACTAATTAGTTGTCAGTATTACAAGAATTTTGCATCAATCATTGAGAAACAATCAGACTGTTTCAGTGGTATTTAAAAAACTGCGGGTGAGGAAAATACACACACAAATCAAAATATTTCAACAAATTACAATTATAAAAAATCATGGCAATATTATAACTATGTTTAGGCTAACTGTACTTTAGCTGGTTTCACTAAACCATTAGTTAAACACCATTAACCTTTATTTGTTTTTTCACTTTAACATTGTAATAATATCATTACTGAAGAATAATAACAGTAGTCTATTTCATTTCAATATCGGATGTCGGCACTTTTCTTCGTTCTGTCTTCTTGTTTTTCCTGAAAAAGATTAAGAGTAAAGAATGAAAAGGTAGTAAGTAAATGAAACTAAAGAATAAAAAGCAGAAAAAAACTAAGTAAAAAATGACAAAGAAAACTAAAAAGAAAAACATTAAAAGTTAATTGTCAAGTGAATCAGCAGTAAAAGAAAGACTGCAGTAATAGAAAGGCATTAATAAAAGCGGTAAGGGTAAAAAGCAAGAAAAAAATGAAAAAAAAAAAGTAGTAATGAAAAACAACGAAAATAGAAATTATGATTAATTGTAAGAAAGAACAAAAGAAAGAAGGAAAGAAAAAAGAAATGAAGGATATAAAGAAAGAAAGAAAAGAAAAAAGAAAAAAGAGAAGAAAGAAGGAAAAAAAAGAAAGAAACAAGGAAAAAATAAATAAGGAAAAAAGGGAAAAAGGAAAGAAAGAAAGATAAAGTAAAGAAAGAAAGAAAGAAAGAAAGAAAGAAAGAAAGAAAGAAAGAAAGAAAGAAAGAAAGAAAGAAAGAAAGAAAGAAAGAAAGAAAGAAAGAAAGAAAGAAAGAAAAAGCAAAGTAGGCGGTAGTCTTTTATCACACTCACTTGTGCAGCACAAGCATCACAACAGCGGAAATGATCGCGACCGCGAACACGACTCCTCCCACAACACCAACGATCAGCCCTGAAGACACACACACGCACGCGCGCGCACACACACACAGTTTTAATAAAGCACTGCAGGAGCAGTGGGAGGCGTGCAGGCTGACGGTAGTTCACCGGCATCGACGGTTTTCTGGTCGGGGTTCGGCAGGTCGGCGGATCCCAGCAGTCTTCCAGAGCGCGCTGACGAGCAAGCACACGAGAACGCGCATGAGCTCAGGCACAACACTGACCTCTAGCGGACAACACTGCTGTTTCTGTACCGCTGCCTTTCATTCTCTCTTTAACCATTTACTTTTTGCATTTTTTGTTCTATTTATTTAAACACTACGTCTTGAGTATGGTTGTGCATCCACTGTTCATTAGCAGTTTACTTTTATCAGTGTAAAATGTATAATGCAGTACTTTTGTGTGTAAAAGAAACATCAGCAATTAACTGGAACTTCCACATTTTAAATTTGAAATACACAATAAATCAAAAGCAAACAAATGTAGCTGCGTTGAATATGAACCTGTGAGGGTTCTATCAGAACCTTTGTGAAGACAATGGAAACTGCTATTGGTTAATATTTAACTGTCTGTAACTGACCCAGACACGTCTTCTGACACTCCTCTCTGCTCGTGAAGCGGTTGCCGTTGCCATGACAGCCACCGTACAAGAACGTCCGGCAGTTCTTCTCTTCACTGTCGTAGTAGAACATCGGAATAGCCCCAAAACAGCTGCCGTGGTCCTGCTTCAGAGAGCACACCTGATCTAGAGAGAGAGGGGGGGGGAGAGAGAGAGAGAGAGAGAGATTTAAAGAGTGATTGAAAGCATGAGAGAAACAGAAGGAGACAAAGAAGTGGTGAGTGGTGAACACAGAGTGGTGAAGTGATAAGCATTAAAGTACAGTAGAGTGTGGTGGAGTGATGTAAAGTACAGTAGAGTAGAATGTGGTGGAGTGATTAATAGTACAGTAGAGTAGAGTGTGGTGGAGTGATGTAAAGTACAGTAGAGTAGAATGTGGTGGAGTGATTAATAGTACAGTACAGTAGAGTGTGGTGGAGTGAAGTGATGTACAGTACAGTACAGTAGAGTGTGGTGGAGTGAAGTGATGTGATGTACAGTACAGTACAGTGTGTGGTGTAGTAGAGTAGAGTGAAGACTGGTGAGAGGCGTGACTGTGGAGCAGAAGTACCAGTGTCAGGGTAAATCTCCAGGTGCTTCTCGGAGCAGGTCTTCACACAGTCTCGGTCCGAGTCGTGACGATTGGCATTTCCTCCTTCACCTCCATAGAAGAAGGGCTGACAGGATCCAGAGCCCCGGTCATAGTGGAACTTCAGCTGCTTCTCACTCCCGTGTCCCACATCCAGAGGGTCTCTGCAGTTTGGCCCTGAGAGAGAGAAAGAGAGAGAGAGGGATGAGAAGGGGGGAAAAATAGAGTAAAAGAGAAAGACAGAGAGAAAGCGACATGAGAGTGAGTGAGAAATAGAGGAATAGAATGGTTTAAAGATGGTGAGAGAGCAAGAGAAAGTCAGACGAAGAGGGAGGAAAAGAGGAGAGAGATAGAGAGAGAGAATGAACAACTTTTTACACGCTTTTAACGTAAAATAAATGTATTATTTTAGACTGAGTGTTTTAGTGAACTGATGATGAGTGAATGACGAGGGAGAATTATTCAGAATCCGTATTTCATATCTTTAACGTCTGAATGTTGATGTTAAAGCGCTTCAGTGCTGCATTATTGTTCAAGTAGTAACAATAATGGTAAAATATCATTTTAATATTATAATAACTTTACATTTGGAGAAGAAAATTACTTTTTACAGCTTCACAAATGCCAAACGTGTGTAACACGGTTTTAGGCAGTACAGAAAAAGGTTTTGTTTAGTAATAACGTTTAGAGATGTTTATTATGTTTAGAGATTTGTGATTAATAACTGATGTTGTTGTATAAATCAGTTTCAGTAAATACAGTAAATAATAACAAACTTTAATTACACCAAACAAATCTGTTAAGTGAACAAAATTACTGTAAACGTTAAATCTGGAGAAAAATATATTTTCCCATAAACTAAAAAATTTATGTTTTCATATTCACAAATCATAATAGGAGTTTGAATGTATTACAGTTTAATATTTTGTCAATTTTTACATAGTTATTTATTATTTTATAATAATTTCAGAGCTTTAATCTCCAACACAAAAAAAAATCTCCCCCACATATGAAACAGTGACACTATTTGACATCAGTGACTAACATTTCAAACGCTTTGTTCTACTATTTGGAATTTCGGAAACAAAGTTTTTTCAAAATGATTTACAAAACAACAAAATGACGAGGAATATTCTAGAACAGAAGACTCACCCACGGACACAGAAACGACCCCGGAGCCGAGAAAGAGCAGCAGAAGCCCGAGCGAGACCCCCATGACTGACGTCCTGCTCACACACTACTGCACTTTAGACTCTCCTATCGGTGGCTTTATGACCAGGGTGTGTGTGTGTGTGCGCGCGCGTGTGTGTCATCTAGGCTAGTTTCAGTCATAAAACATCACTAAACTGACTCATTCAGAATCTACTATATTCTCTATGACTTTGACATTTTGCTTACATAATGCGGGTATCAGACATGTAGTGTATATTTCTAAAATGTTTGTTTTAATTACTTTTAAATACAAATTTAAATATTTAAAATTTTGTAATTTAATAATCTAAGAGAGAGAGAGAGAGAGAGAGAGAGAGAGAGAGAGAGAGACACACACACACACACGTGGTATAATCTACAAATAGAAGTATGGTAACACATTTTATATAATATATATAATCTATGTAAGAATTATCTACCAATTAGAACACTTAAAACATTTTAAAAATAAATTCATGCAAAATTATTTACTTACAACTATTCATTTATTTAGTTAAAATCACAACATTTGTACATGAAACAAAATGAAAAAGATGAGGAAGAGGGTAAAGAGAAACCGATTTTTTTTTTCCTTTTACCTTGGAAGTTTTTATTGCTCTGCTCGTGAACCAAGTGCAATAAACGTCTTTAAAGGAACCAGTAGAAAGTAAGACCGGGTAGAAAACAACCAGTACAAGAGCAGAATCAGGGAAGCGAGATGATGATGATGACGACAAAACAGTCACTGATTAACAGTCTTCGGGTACGCCAGTGATGAGGGGTTGTGGAAAATAAGTTCTACAATGGCATCCAAAGTTTGCTCTCAGTTTATAACAATGGTTGCTATATGGTATAATAATCATAAAAGAAATATTGAAATATTACTACAACAAAAGATGTGAAAAATTGACCATTTGAGTACTTGGTAGATAATTTTATCGCATTTACGCGAATATAATTATTATCCGCTGATTAGCAGACCGAGCGTTTTGATTGTGTCTGTTCCTTGGATTTTTTACTTCTTGCCCGTGTTCTTTATTTTCGTCTGTTTTGTTTCTGTGATGACCCATTTGTTAGCACTAAGCTAAGCTAACCAATCGTGGTTTGTAGTTTCTGATGGTTGTAATATTAATAATTGCATTTAGTTTAATCTTACTTCTTCTAGTGTTATTTTGTCTCTGTTAAGTGTTTAATGTTTTTTTACTTCTGTTATTGAGCCAATAAAAGCTTATACTGAATGCACGTCTGCCTACGCATTATTTAAAGACGCACACACCGCGGCATAAAGACGACGTGTTACCGTTTGTGATAATTTCCTGAATTGAAATACCGAAAATTGAAATTGCCGATTATAAGCATCCTCCAAGTTTTTGAGCGAAGAAAATTAGGAAAAAAAGGTGCTTATATTCACGTAAATACGGTATATTCTACTGTACAGTCACATGTAAATATCTGCTAAATTTGTGTCTGTACTTATTATAAAAACATGCATAGTGCGCCCTCTAGTGGCGCTGCACAACACCAGTCTTTACAATTATAAAAAGACTTTCACTGTGACTTCTGTGCTTCTGTTGATACTCACAGAAGGAGTTTCTGCAGTATAAAGCACAACAGGCGTCACCAGGGACCCGGAAAGTTCTCTGAGGACCAAGACACCCGCTTTAATGAGACCCGAGGGGAGACACAACACAAACACACAATTCACACATGCAGATATCAGCGTTATATGCATCAATGTTGACGTTTTGTCCTCAATAATGACAAGCATAATCTTGAAAGTGCAATTACATGGAGCATCACTAACGCAGAACCCTGCAAAGAAGTGCAAAGTTGTAAACAGGAAACAAATAAAACTCAAGACAATGTTGACTGAGAATTTTAAAAAACATTGTCGTCATAAGAACGTTTCACAGACAAATCTTTGACTAGCAGCGCTGGCCACTAACCTGTTGACCAGTGTAAAAGCTCTTACGTTAAAGCTCACTTTAAAAGCTGGTGAGAAAAGTGAAAGCAAAGGTCCCGTCTCTAAGCTTGAAAGTTCTGGAAGATCTCGGCCACCTCCAGCCAGGCGCGGAAACATCTCAGGCCCTGCTCGCGGATCTGCTTGCGGCCCTTGTCCGTGATCACCTGACCGCTCTCCTTCACGATGACCAGCCGCGGCACCGCCGTGATGTTGAACCGCTTCTTCAGCTCACTGCAGCACACAAGTACACAAAGCACCATGCCTGAGTAGCCACAAGCTATTGATCAGAGGAGTAAAGTACTTGAGTAAACTTTAGGAATTTATGCACATTTTGTAAATATACAATACGTATACTTTTGATATAATACAATTGATACTAAAAATAAATAAATAAAAAATAAAATGACGACGACTGTGTAAAGAAACTAAAAAAAAAATTGGACATTGGAACACTGAGCATAGTATTTGTACTTGTTTTAGTACTTGTACTTTATTGATTGCGTGAATTTATTATTTGCGACTGCGTGAATTTAAAAATCGCTTATATTTTTAATACTCAGTACAAGTACAAAGTAGCCAAAACTATAAAAAAGTAAAAAAAATATTTAAAATATTTTGAAAATTTACAAAACTTCCCAAGGTTTACTTAGGTACATTACACCTCTGCTATTGATCACGATGCAATCATCACAAAATTATGGTATTACATATGCAACTAAAAAAATGTGTATAAAACTCGAATAAATCTGACATTATAAATCACGACAGATGTCAAAACGAAATTAAAATATTTATTAAATCTAAAATGTTCTTTTGTGTATGAACTTTATGAGAAGAACATGTGCACCAACAGTCGATTTATTCCTGAACATAATCCCACCAGTGTGTGCGTGCGTGCGTGTGTGTGTGTGTGTGTGTGTGTGTGTGTTAAACCTCTTACTGATGACAATCTGCAGCTGAAGTCAGTAACGACCTGTTTCACATGAAAAACGATTCCTCGTGTTTTGTTTTAATACACACATTCTACATTAAGATTTTAAAGAGCAGTTGACGTTTGAATCAACATGTGATAATAGTCCTACAAAACATTTCTCTGCACCTTACAGAAAGGAAAAAATTAAAAGAGCGAGAAAGAAAGGAGAATGAGATAGAATAAGACAGATGGAAAGGAAAGAGAGAATGAGAGTTAAGAGAAAGTCACAATAGATATAGACATCTGTGAGAAAGAGAGAGAGACATAAAGAGAGAGAGGGAGAGAGAGAGACATAAAGAGAAAGAGAGAGACATGGAGAGGGAGAGATACATAAAGAAAGAGAGACAGATAAGGAATAAGAGAGACAGTGAGACAGAGAGAGAGAGAGAGAGAGAGAGAGAGAGAGAGAGAGAGAGAGAGAGAGAGAGAGAGAGAGAGAGAGAGAGAGAGAGAGAGAGAGAGAGAGAGAGAGAGAGTTGAGAAAGTCACAAAGGAGACAGATAGACATAGAGATAAAAAGACAGATTTATAAACAACACCTGCGTGAATATACAGACTCACTGTTTATATGGATCAGTCCAGGGCAGCGCGAGCCAGTCCCCGTGCATGTCGTGGTAATACTCCACCATGTCTTCCGTGGACTTATCGGACGAGATAAAGACGATCTCGAACTGGGCCGGCGGCTCTCGCTCCTCCACCAGCTCCGTGTAGAAGTCACAGAGGAGCGGGGTGAAGTCCCGGCACGGAGGACACCAGCCGCCCGAGAAATACAGGCCGACCACTTTATTCCTCAGAGCCTCTTCTGGATCCACCAGATCTCCTTCTTTATTCACCAGCGTCCGGCCCGCGAACACCTCGACCATCTCCTCCACGGGTGTCCCGCGCCGTGTGGACTGTGGAGCTGCCGGGACTTGCTGATGGAGTTGGTTCTTCTGTTTAAAAGTGTTCAAGAGACTCGAGTTCGAGGAGGAAGCGCTCACTCCGCTCTTCAGCTTGTAGCACATGCGCCGAGCGTGTTTACAAATCCCTTTATGCTGTGGGCGGAGATACGCTCATGAATATTAAGTATACTGTATGACGCTCGCTGATTGGCTGGAGAGCTATTCGATTCGCACGCGCTTTTTTCTTTTGAAGTTTTTAGCCGTCACGAAGCTGCGTACTCTGACGCTCAAGCGTTGACGCACGGTGACGTTATTAATATTTATGAAGTGCGTGAAGGAGGATAAATAACTGGAAGGCGTATTGGTTGACACTTGACGAAACCAATCAGAAACCGCATCGGTAGAAGGGCAATTTCGTAATCGGAAGTTTCCTTTCGAAGAACTTTATGCTATAAAAAATTATTAAAATCTAGGCAAATTAGTAATTCTTACAAGTGATGTATTTTATTCTACAGTTAGTTATTTAATCTAAATGTATTGTAGGTACTTTCGTATTTGCCATGGTCACTTGATTGAAAGCAAAAAATAATGGACCAATATTTTTTCCAAAAAAGAAGTCCCAAGTTATTTTTTATTTTAAAAGTAAGCTTAATTCTCTTTGAAATAGAGCTTTTTTGAACTTTTTATTTTGATGAACTTTGATGAACATAGGTGTGAATGTGCGTGACCGTGTGTGGCACTCTCTGATTGGCTGACCACCTACCCAGGGGGTGTGTCCACCTTCAGAGCTGTGTGAATGACAAATCTTATTTTATGTGCATATTGCTTGTGAATAATAATAGAAAAACATTACAATATTAGTCTGTACTTAAGACAAAAACAAAATGCTGATTCCCGTTCAAGTCAATCTAGGGGCCGTGTGTGTCCCCGGGGCCCGACACGGTCTCCTATCAGGACAACACACTATAATTCCCTGCACAATCCCGACACAGCGAATAAAAAAACCCAGCGGCGCGGACAAAGACTCGGACACAGTTTCACATGAACTTGTTTTTTTTTGCATGGTTTTAATCGTATAATGATTGACTTACATATTTATAAAAATTACGCCATGATTTAAGTAACAAGTTTTAAAATTGCGTTTATACGTAAATAAAACAAAACTATCTACATGTAAAAAAAAAAAAAAAAAAACGGCCCAACTTTTAAAGCCATTTAGCTACACGAGAAGACATGGAGTCTGAACTATACACGCGTCTGCCACGATCAGCACATTGCACGGCGTCTTGGTTTTTCCTTTTTGCTTATTTTTTTATTTTTTACAAAGTAATCGGAGAGCGACGGCATCTTAAAGGGACCACGCGCTCTCCTCCATGCGTCACCTTCGCTTAAGGCCTGTTTTCTTCTTTAAATATGGCACTTTTAGAGTCCAGCACCCGCGTGCGTCCCTTGAATGCCGTTTAACACTGGTATTTAGCCTGGGATTGGCACGCCACGCACAATGTTCTTACACAGCCAAGCAAAACTGATAACGTAGGCCTAGTCAGCAAGTTGTTTTTTCTTTTAAAGAAACGGATCCAAAAGCAACGGGGAAACGTCACAGTCGGCAACACAAAGGTAAAGAGAAACCAAACGGAAGGAGACACATGCATCACACTAACGTACGATAACGACTACTCATGTCATGCAAAATCAACAGACTAGCTCTTTAGCTTTTTCTCCTCACGTTTTTTTTTTCCGCAATATCCCACGACCGGACACCAAAACACGGTACGATACTACAGTAGGTACATGGAAAAGGCCGCTGACCCGACACGGCTCAGTGTGAGGACACGACTGGACGGCGTCCCACCCAAACACGCCCCGGTTCTCGCCCGCTTTTTCTTCCCGGGAAACCGACGTGCTGAGGTTAAGATTTATAAGCTGCGGGCCTGGAATGAACTGGCATCTTAAAAAAATATATATGCAAAGAAACAAAACGTAAATGTGCATGTACTGTATGTACGTATATACACTATATATATATACATAAAAAAAGACAAATAACATACGCATACATAAAAAAAAACCTATATACACACATTGAAACCCGCACACACACACTGATTAGCACGCAAGACTGGGCGATAATTTAGCTGATTAGGCGCTAGTTAATGTAATGAAGCTACTGGTTTACGCAGCATCGGAGCTTCAGCCAACTGGAAAAACTGTGTATAATCTCTCATGTAGTGAACTCTGCAGGCTCCAGGGAAACTAGAATTAAAAACAGATGTTAAATGCATCTAGCTGCTGAAAAGTGAGAAATGAAAACATGATTTAATAGCATCGGTGCGGCATCAGCCTTGTTCTTTAGGAACTGATTGCTCACAAACGCCTTTTCCGTTCTTGCTTTTACTCATTTGGAAAGTTGGGATTATCCACTAAATCAGGGGTGTCAAACCCATTTCAAATTGTGGGCCACATACGGCCTAGTGAGATGTCAAGCCGGCCGGAAAATTAAAATGATAGCATACTTTGCTATAAATAACTAAAAATTCATGTCCTTCTGTTGTTTTGGTGTAAAGAAGCACAAGAACATTAGGAACATATTGACATTTTACAAACTGTCCTACAAAACATTGTATGAATTATCTCATATTTCCTTAAATAATAAATAGGGCGTGGTCCACTTTTCTTTGAAAATTCTGCACTCTTTTTACTACTTTTCTCCGTTTGGATAACGACGCTTTGTCTAATGAGGTTGTAGCGGAGAGGTAGAGACCAAGATCTTCAGTCTGTCTCAGTGATACGACGTTCTACTTAGCGGATAATCCATGAACTGCAGCCATTTAAAAATATTAATTCCAAGCCCTTTGTTTATTTTTTTCCACTTTCAAAATTTTCTGCGGGCCTGATCCTTGGGGGCCCTTGTTTGACACCCCTGCTCAAAATTATTCCGAATGTATTAAATCCAGCAAGTAAGAACCCAGCAATAAAGAGCAGAAGCGATCACCATCTTACAAGCCGGATCTGGCCCGCGGGCCGCAGGTTGGCCATCACTGGTTTAAATCCTTCAGAACACAGAGATGATGAGAAATGATGCTGCCAAACATCGGATCAACATCCAACCAAACTGTATTTGTAACTTTGTATTTCTAATGCATATTTATGGAATCTATTCATATACAGAGCTACATCGATTACCCTAGTAAAAGTTTCCTGCTTCACTAAATTAGAAGGATGAGGAGGATGAAGAATGATTTAATGAATCGAAAACACCATACTGTCCTCGTCTTTACAGCTTTCTCAGACAGACTTTCCACTGACAAACTTTTACAATTGTTGTGATAATTATCAAACTGAATCTAAACTGATATTGACGGAACTGTAATTCGTCTGTCTTATCGCCCAGCCTTCCATCTGAAACCTTTCTGGATCAAAACCCAGGGAAAAGGGGCGAGACGTTTGGGGCGTTTGGGTGGGACGCGACCTGCTCACCCACGAGGGGAACGAGCGAACAAATCCATCTCAGACGCTCAAACACTGTGTGACCGTAAACACTGGACAACCTTTCAGAATCCTGTGCAAAAACACAACCAAACCAAAAACAGACGTGATAGAAATGATAATACCATGTCAAAATGCGTTTAACAGGACAAACCAAGAGAACCGACTGAACTTAGTGCTCGAGACTATAAAACTGCTTGTGTGTGCGTACAAATATATATGAAACTAAAAACACACAGAAATATATAGGCATGTGAAATCCAAAAAAAAATACATGTGTGTGCGTGTGTGTGTGTAATGTTGATATAATCAAATAAAATAAGTGTTTCCGTATAAAATAAAAAAAAAGGCAAATGAAACAGTCAAAGGCAAGTGGGTTTGATGGTGACACGTGGTGACCACATCATCCACACCATCCGACATCTTCACGTGGGCTTCCTGGAAAGCCACAGCTGGATTGGATCGGTGTTTGCGGTGACACTGGACAGAACTGAGCCGTAGCGGGTCGACGCGGTCAAGTCAGGAACCACGAAACCAAACCGGACCAAACCTCCAGGCCTTTCCGATGCAGATCTTCATAGGCGCCGAGAGTATGGACGTATGAAGAGTAGGTCCAGATCCGCTCGTCCCATGAGACTCAAAGACACTTGACCGGTGAGGAAATCCACCGTTTCCAGAAGATGTTGGGGAGATATTGGAGATGACAATTGGCAATAGTTTGTGACGGGAGCTCTCGTCGCCTACGAAGTTTTCACCAGGTCATAGACGTAAATGTGAAAGTCGTCGTCGAACTTGATGAAGTAGACGGAGGGCTTGGCCTCCACCTGATGGATGACCATGCCAGTTCGTTTGGATCCGTCCTCTTTGGCGTATTCCACCTGCTTGCCCACCAGACTGTCCACCACCTCTCCAGGCTCCCGCTCCGCCGGCGGAGAGTCGTCTAAAACACAGCGCCACACCGTCACTACAACACACTTCGACTATAAGGAGCACCTAATGCGGAGAAGAAGAGCTATGAACTATGGCAAGCCACATTAACATTTAACCCTCCACCTCTAATCTAGACGAGTTTGACTAGTCGCTATTACTAGTGTTATACACACACAGAAACACACTAGAACAAGTTTCACGAAGAGTCGCCTCTGAGGATTGAATGTTATTGTGGCTTGCCATAGTTTTTTCTTTAACTCTCCGTCTCCATTGATCTGTGTGAAAAATTGGAAAAACTTGTTGAATTGCATTAGCAAAAGTGTCCCGTTGACAGAACTTAAATGCAAACGCAAAGATCAATTTCAGAAGAGGCAGAACCTGCCAATCAGCATCAGTGGGCGGAGTCAGCTGTGCTCATCCAACAAGTGGATGGTAATTTTTTTATTTGTGGATGTTTTATTACAAAAAACTAATTAAGTAAAATTGTCCGTCTGACGCCTTGTACAAAGTTAAGAATTCTGTTGTCCTCAGGTAATGTACTTGCCCCGTCCATTCAAACTGTAAATACAATTCAACAACTCTTTTATATTCAGTCTGGAACACTGCTCTGAATTACTGGATTAACCAGAGAACTCAAACCGCTAGATATTGTAGTTACCGCTGGTTTAAAGTTGTACTGTGAGCTGATTGGACAACAGAGGACGACACAAACAAAATCATCAGTAACAACGGAACAAAGTTGAGTTATTTACCGTAAAACCTCTAATAGAACACCACGGCTTTCTACTTTTCAACTTTCGTATAATTTTCGTAATAGGAGGTAGTAATTTTTACAGTTTTGCGGTAATTTAATATTGTGTCTTATAACCAGGTTTATTATTACACTGGATTTGCCTTATCTAGTGATGGAGTGAGAAACTAAAGCGAGAGTGTCTCACTGGAGTCGGGCATGATGCGCAGGTCTCCGTCCTTGTAGTCGTCCAGCAGCTGGTACATGTAGAGCACGGGGTCTTTCTCGTACGTGATGTAGAACCATGTGTTCATGATGGGCGCTCGGGCCAGCACCATCCCCCTCCACTCGTTCTTCGTGCCGTCCTCCGTCTCGAACATGTGCTCCACCGCTTTACCGATCATGGTGTCGGCCAAGTGAGCGTCACTGATGCGCGTCGACGCTGAAGGGCAAAGGGAACACAGACACAGATTTAAAGTTCGGCTTGAGGAGGAAGCTGCTGCTTTCCTGCACATGAACAACCGGTTTATAAACGCGTTATCTACCTATATGCCTTTGAACCTGTCTGTCTGTCTGTTTGTGTCTGTCCTATCAATCTACCTGCCTGTCTGTATGTATGTCAATTCGGTCCATCAGTCTGTCCTTTACACCCATCTGTACTATCCGTCCATGTGTCTATCTGTCTATCTATCTATCTATCTATCTATCTATCCATCTATCTATCTCTGTCATTTTCGTCCATCAGTCTGTCCTATCTGACCATCTGCCTCTCTGTCCATCTATCAGTCTGTTGTTTCTGTCCATCCATCTGCCTGTCCTATCCATCAATCTGTCTATCTCGTTTACCTACCTGTCTGTCCATCTGTCAATCTTCCTGTCTGTCCATCTGTCAATCTTCCTGTCTGTCCTATCTGTTTATCTACCTGTCTGTCCTATACGTCTATCTACCCGTCTTTTCTATTTGTCCTATCTGTCTATCCGTCTGTCCTGTCTGTCTATCCGTCTGTCCTGTCTGTCTATCCGTCTGTCCTATCCATCTATCCGTCTGTCATTTCTGTCCATCTATCTGTATGTGCAATACATTTCTCTATCCATCCATCTCTCCGTCCATTTGTCTTTCTGTCAACCCAATCCTTCTATTCATCTACCGTTCTGTCCACCTAATCATCTACACACTTGTCTATCCATCTAACTGTCTGTCTATATCCGTTCATCAATCCACTTTTCAAATTATACCGCTCTGTCCATCTTTCCCTGTCTACCCATCTACCTGTCTGTCCGTCAATCCTTCAACCCATCAGTATCTATCCATCCATCGCAATTTCTCCAATGAACTACCTTTCCATCCCTCCACTGTCTCTATCTGTCCCTCTACACAGCCATCCTTCTATCCATCTCATTCTACCCATCTGTCTGTCTATCTGTAAACATAATGAACAATCTGTCTGAACACACGCACGACTGAAATTGTTGATTTGGCGTCACAACCTGCGGTGAGAAGGAAGTGAGAAGTGGTTGAGACGCACCGAGTCGGTCCGGCAGCACCTCCAGGCCCTGCACCCGCTCGTCTTTGTGCAGCTCCAGGCCGTAGACGCAGTCGAAGCCGTCGTACTTGATCAGGTAGAGCGAGGGGTTGACGGGCACCTGGTCCAGCACCGTGCCCTTCCACTGCGACGCCGCGCCACTGCCCTCCTTCCAGATGTGCTGGATCCGGCAGCCCACGATGTTCCGCCGCGGCTGGGCCACGGCCTTGGTGGGACCCACGGTGCTCTTGTGCTTCCTGTGAGAGAACGGAACACTGCAGTAGAGTCTGTACTGCTCCAACACGGAAGAAAACAAACACAATAAAACGGCTAAAGAATGACTCTCTTCACATATTTAAACTGTTATAAATAAAGACTCAGAAAATTTCGTGGTTGAGTATTTGTCTACGTACTTCCATTGTGGTATAATATTCTGTGGCGTGTGTAACTCATGTATGTGTGTGTGTTAGAGCTGCACAATCGATCGTAAAAGATCACAATCTCGGTTTTAGCTCCTTGCTCTGATTGGTCAAAGGGAACCAATCGCAAAGCAGATCCCCCGCCGTCCCCGCCCACCACAACAGGTCCTAAAACTAAAGTTGTTTGATTTTGCAGATTAAAAAAGGATTATAAAATGATTTTTCTTTACATAATTCCATTACATATTTTTTACAACATTTATGTAAACTTAAAGCAAAGAGTAATACGTGTTATTCTGTTTGAAAACCGGGTACATTTTTAAATTAAAAAGAATTTCCAGAATTGTGGTCTTTATTCTAAGCAAAAAAATTATTTTTTTTCCAGAATCATGCAGCTCTAGTGTGTGTGTGTGTGTGTGTGTGTGTGTGTGTGTGTGTTTACAAAAGCAGAGAAAAGGAGAAACTGGTACGAGTTTAATTCATTCCAAGGTCAAAATTGTATCTCAACCTCAAGGCTATAAAAGCGGATACAACTCAATTTAAAGTGTTATTACATTTACCAGTGGGGATTATTAAATACATTGTAAAGTAAGGAGTCATGCGCAGTCACGCGACCTCATGCTGCCATCCCACACGCCACTGCCGTTAATAATATTGTGACTGTACAACGAATTAGAACATGTGGCCGCTGGGGGGCGCTGTGACGTCACACTCACGTCTGGAGCTCGGAACTCGCGTTTTTACATGTGTTAAATTTGAACAAAAAAAACCATTTTGACAGCTAGTATCCCGGAAAACTCATATGTCAATTCATATGAAAGTCAAGACACCAGTGTGATGAGAGAGAGAGAGAGAGAGAGAGAGAGAGAGAGAGAGAGAGAGAGAGAGAGAGAGAGAAAGAGAGAGAGAAGAACTGACACAAAAGAGACAGACATTGAATGAGAGAAAAGACAGGAACTGAAAGAACACAAAGAGACAGAATTACAAAACAACTGTCACAAAGTAAAATCACATCCCGTCTGAAAACAAATGAAGCAGAACTTACTTATGAGAATTCTTTTTCTTCATCATATTTGCAGAGACACCAGCATGACCTTCAGTCACACACACCACAAATATATATTAACAACAACAGACTTCAGCTCAGTGATCACACACACACACACACACACACACACGTCATATGTTATTGACTCAAAAAAAAACTGAATGTGAATTTTAAGAATTAACATACCTACCTTAATAACATAATTAAACACACACACACACACACACACACACACACAGATTTTCTACAACGCAAAACAAAATAAATTACAGAATAAAATAAAATAAAAAAATCACAAATTTAAATTGACAAAAAACCCATTCAAATAATGTTACACTAAAACCAAGCAAATACGTTAGTGAATTGGTTTCTCAATAGTTTAATAAAATAAAGTAAATGTTCACATTTAAAAGCACATTTCTAATGAGTAGCTCATTTAAATTTTCCTGACAATGAACCGAGATTGTACTTACAGGAAAACAGTTATTTGAGATAAATATAACCGTTATAATATAAATGTCAAATAATGTCTTTCTAATAAAAGTATTATTGTAATATTCGTTTAATTTGATTTTTAATCACTGCTGGGCTGATTCCATTAATTATTGATCGGGAGAACACTTTTGCGATTATTGTCATAAAAAAAGATGCTAATGCTTTCCTGTCCTCGAGCAGCACTAGTTGAAAAACCTACCACACGTGATCTTATGTGATATTACTGATACAGAAATACAACTAGAACACCAACCAGGTCGCTCAAAACACAATAACAAAAGTTCAAGCGCATGTGTTTGTGGATTTCTCAATGGGATAACTGGTAAGAAGTCGGGGTGTGACGATATCTCGTGGTACTAGATCTCGCGAGGATATGGTGCCATTTTTGCTACAGTGTGTGTGTTGAGTTTATTAACCTTTAAATGCATTTTTAGTGTTTTAGTTCATTCATTATGAACTATGTGTGTGTGTGTGTGTGTGTGTGTGTGAAGCCTTAGAGAAATCACAGACCCCTCTTTGCAGAATTCCTTAACCAAGTTTAAACAGTTAACTCCTCTAACACCTGGACTTTCTAACTTTCGTCCATTGTGCGAATGTGAGAAAACCTTGATGGTTGCTAAGTGAGGGCAAGGGAGGAACTCTGTTTTTTTTTTTGGCTTTTTCATAAACGGGAGTCTGGGAGAATTTTAGTTAGAAGGAGGTAGACAGAAGACGTTAAGAGAGAGACGGTAAACGGAACAAAGAGCGAAAGATTTGGGCATTTCCCAGACTCTTCTGATTTCACAAACCCTGTGATGAAACCTTTTATTTTTAGAATATGTTTCGGGACGGCAAGATCCATCTAGCGGCAAAGCAAGATAAGATTTGAAAAGACCGCTCATAGACAGGGTGGAATCAAAAATGTTTAAAGGATTCGTGCACGAGGGTCCCAATTTTCTTATCTTTGCGCTCGCGTTTCAATCGACGGTGGCTCGAACAGTGGTTTATGGTTTTTAGAGCTAAAATGAACACAGTGAATTTAATCATAATGAAGTACATTGATGTTGAGTTGAACTTGATGCCAAAATGATTCTACCATTCTTTGCAAGTTACTGGAAGATTTGTCTATGTCTATAAATAGTGTGTTTAATGTCTGCGCTTACAATTTAAATTTGTTGTGAAATGACTTGCCTGGCAATTTAAGGCATCATATTGTATGTGATATTAGGTTGGTTCAATCAGAGTTCAATTCAAAGTGAATCAACAGTTTTGAACGTTTTAGTTAAATTAAATACAGATAAAATATTGCTCTTCTTATACTTTATCAAAGATCGTTTTTATTTTGAAAAAAATCAAAATCTCGTCTCGTTCTCGTGAACCTAGTGTCTCGTCTCGCCCCTAGTAAGAAGAATATATGTCAATCTCTAAATCTACAAATACTGCCATTAAAAGTAAAACAAAGATCATTAAATGACAGAGTATGTAGCGACTAACGTAGTCGCTATTTTGTCTTCAATGGTGTTTTGTTTCACCAAAAAAAAAAAAAAGAGAAATATATATATACACACACATACACAGTGTATATAGCTCAGCAATAAATAATCTATTCTAGTGTTCGAAACTACACTATCCCATAATTCCCAGATCGAGAGACTTTTTGCGCTCCAGTAAGTGCACTGAGAGCAGCTCAAGCCACCATTATCAGCAGTCTACAGATGCTGTGTGAAGATGATTTTAGCAAAAAAATATGGTGTTTCCTTGTGCAGCAGACCGAGCGTTTTGACTGTGTCTGTTCCTTGGATTTTTTACTCGTGTTTTTTACCCGTGACACTTTGAATTCCGTTTGTATTCGTTAGAGCTGAACTACCCGGATGTAGTATTTTGTAATATAAATTATTGTATTTAGTTTAATCTTACTTCGTCCAGTGTTATTTTGTCCTTGTTGTGTGTCACGGTGTGTCTAATGTTTCTTTATTTCTGTTATTGAGCCAGTAAAAGCTTATATGCACGTCAGCCTAAAGAACCTTTTTTTAAGACGCACATGAGCACTGCTGCATAAAGATGACGTTTCTGTTTATTTGTGATTGTTCCTCCTTGAAATATGGAAAAATCAGCAAATATAAGACCCCCCCCAAGTTTGAGCGTAAACACGGTAATATTATTATCTATTAATATCGGACATTTTTCTTCCTCCTCTACTTTTCTTTTTATCCCTCATTTTTTATCTTTTATTTTTTTTTACTGGATGGCTGCTATGGGGGAAGAGTCTGAAAAATGACAATAACCATAGCAACACCAAATGGCTCGGTTCAGCAGTGATGGTTCGTCAATGATCAGCATCTAATTGGCTAGGATCTTTTTGTGTAAGTTCTCCCGAAATATTTCCAGATGCTCAATAATTATATGAGTGTTGTAATAATATTATTTAAGACCCCCCCACACCACCACCACCACCAACACACACACATACACACAGTTAAAACACTTAAACACACTCGTTCGCTCAAACATTCAAAGGATTGTCACACACTCCTACCAGCATCAGCTCTGGGTCTCTGGGCCGGGTTCTTCCCGAATGGGGTCTTCATTCATCAGTGTGTAGGGGAGCAGCACGGCTGCAGCACTAGGGTGAAAATGGAGGCTGGCTCTCGGAGACGAGTTCAACGCAACCCGCTCTAACGGCGGGTACACACTCCCCTGATGCCCTCGGCGTGGTACGGGCAGCCCACTCAGGGCCCAGGCAGGTGTCTGCTGGACCAGACTGTCTACGGAGGGGCTTCAGACACCTGAAGAGAGAGAGGCAGAAAACCATAATTCAGTAAAATTACATATTACAAGTCACCATTTCCAATAAGACTTGAGTAAAAATCGTCCAATTTTAAAAGAACTTATTTTACTCGTACGGAATTTAGATTACAAAAAATCAAGAAATGTGAAAAACAAGACACTTCACTGGGGTCGACAATATAAATGGCCCGGTGGCCCGGACGGACTTTTATAACCAACCGGGCCACCATATCGGTCCAACTGCTGGCCCGATGGGGCCAGTAAAAATGACTCGCTAAAAAAATAAAATTTCTCATTATTTACCTGCATTTCTGTTCAATCGCTCGGTAACTAACTACCGCTAACGCGTTATGTGATCATGACAGACTCACTAATGTGCAGCGAGTATTTGGGCATTTCCTGCCGAAGTGCCGCGTCACGTGGTTGTGCGCGCGCCTCCGCCGCATACAAAACAAGTAGCAACTTCCGCGCGAATAATCTTGATAAATCTTGTCATCAAACACGAAAAGCAAGATTTAATAAAGCGGCGCGGGTAAAAAAAAAAGACGGCAACTGCTTAGCGATAATTTTATTAAAAGAAAAGTTTGTTAAATCACGGAACGCTAACGCGGCTTTCTTTACGCTTTTCACGACTGCAATAACGACACACGTTACTATTTTACACACTTTAGCCAAACTACTAAAATGAATATTACCCGAAGAACACAGTATCAGTCGCGTGATGTTCGTCAAATTCAGACGCAGCACAAAGTGATCCTTTTGTCCAATATTTCAAAAGTCTATATGTTTAAACACGTTTGAAATTATTTATTTGATGGTCTTTAATAAAACTATCCAGACATTCTGGGAGTTAGTTTAAATTAAATTATAAATTAAAATTGTATGTTTGTATTAAAATGTATTTTGTATTTTTTTTTGTATTTTTGCAGTTTAAATCACTCTGGCAGGAGTGAGTAAAACCACCACTTATATTTACTATGTTACATTATTTGCACTTGGACGATAAATGTTTTATTGTTGATGTTTTTCAACTGATACTGATTAATTCTGAACAGAGCAAACCAGACACTGCAGGGGAACTATGTATATGACAAAACTGCCAAAAACACCAAAAAATTGCAAACTTTTTAAGATTGGTGGCAGAATAATTTGTGCAGCAGCTCAGTCAGTAGAGCTGGGGTTGGAAACACCAGATTATGGGTTCGATTCCCAGGAAAAACTGTACAATTTTTACAAATATATTAACACATTTTTAATGACATGAAAGTCGCTTTGGATAACATCTAGCATCTAACTGACAGTATGGAGTAAAACAATAGGTGCGGTATTGGGCCCAAGACACAAAAATGTTTCAAAATGGGCACCACTGAGATAGGTGACATGTTTTCAAGGAAGAAAAAAAAATCACGAGAGGAATTGAGGGAAAGCAAAAGAGAACATGAAAAGAAAAGGCAGAGAATTGCACTTGTTCTGTTTTTGCTCAAATTTGCTGCACTCTAAACCTACATCAAACTGCACTCTAAACCTACATGAAACAATATACAATGATATTCATGTTGTTCAAGCTAACAGTTTTTTTTTTTTGCGATTAAAGCGCATTGACCTGGGCCAGTGGTTTTGATAGTCGGGCCAGTGAACTTCAAAAGTCACTGGAAAATTTCCCTTATTGTCTACCCCTGCTTCATATATGAGGTTTTAGACTCTAATAATGAAATGAAATTTAACGCCTCAGTGTTTCAAAATGGCAGAAGAAAATAGTTTTAAAAAGAATAAAACGAGAATAAAATGTGCAAAAAAAGTGCAGCCGCTAATTGATGTTCACGTGATTTAGCACATAGCATCCAGTACCTTCAACATCCTGCAGATGGCGATTTCACCTCATCTGCACAAGAAATTAACCACGGTAGAAAAATATGCCAACTTGTCACGCACAATGTAACGAGTAACGGTAAGTGTCCATTCAAATGTAGTAGAGCAGGGGTCGGGAACCTTTTTGGCTGAGAGAGAGCCATAAACACGGCATATTGGTAAAAATGAAGTGCCATACCTGTTTAAAATTAAATACAAATGAATATATGCATATTTGTAAAAACCAATAAGAAATGCAGGACAACAAGTCTTCTAACTCGTTTTGATAACGCTGCTATTATATGTAAAATGTCTTCATACTCGTGTGGCTCGTTTTCAACTTTTAATTCTGACAAAATAAACTTGCAGTCAAGATCAGAAACACGGTGAACATCCAGAGGTGTTTCAACTCAGGGCCCCCGGGTCAAATAAACTCAGACATATACAAATGCATTGCCAATAAATCAAACACAAATAAAATACATTTAAAATCGGGAGGGCATCAGTTACCGCGCGTGCACTCGACTCAAACGCAACGGTTTCCGCTATTAGGTAGCGAACTACTGAATATTAAAAGAAGGGCAGGGAAGTTAACGTCCTGACGTCACACCAACGTTACGCATTATCCAATAGAAAACATGATGTTGTCCGGAGGAAAGCTGTTATTGGCTCTATCGCCGGCAACCAGGAAATTAATGAATTGAAATACCGGAGAACGTTTTAAATGTTTTACGTTATTATGTATTTTTAAAGCTTTGTCTAAGAGCCACCAGAAGAGCCATTGATGAGTCATAGGTTCCCGACCCCTGAAGTAGAGTAAAGAGTAAAGATACTCAATCACAAATGTAGTCAAGTAGAGAGTAACGGTTATATTTTTGATAGTCTGTACAAGCACAAAGTAGCCAAAACGATACTTAAGTAAAGTAACAAAAGTCTATTTAATCAATACAATTACACCACGTGAGAGAAGAAATCGCAGTCAGTTGTTCATACTTGTTTGGACTGGTATGGGGTTCTTCTGGAAATCTGAATATTTGAAACAAATTTGAAAATTTTTTTAAAGTTGACTTACATTGTTCTAATTCAAGGTAAATTCCACCAACGTCATATTAACACGTTCAGATTTCACTGTTTCATTCTGTGGCTGTAAAACTGAGCTCTTTATTCCCAGATCTGTCTCCATGCGTCCATCTGTGCGTGTCTATCCATCCATTCAACCAATCGTCTGTGTCTGGATTAAACTTAAGATTCCTCAGCTCTGTTGTACATGACAAAAAACAAACGAAAACCTCAAACTCTTTATGTGGGTTTCGGCCTGTAAACCAGTAAAAGACATCAGTCCTTTAGCGTGTTTCTTTTTGTTTGCTATCTGCCGCATAAGATCATGTGCTTTCAGAAGAAGGTAATTGACAAACCGACCTTAAAAGAGAAGATAAATGAAGGACTGCGTGAAAGGCTCTAATCTCTCCTTTACAGTCTAATTGATCAATTAATCCTGCAGGGGAAGCTGACAAAACTCTCCACCAGACAGACGGCCCCTCGGCCTCAGCCACACAAGACCACCGCTTCAAAGCAACCGTCTCACGCCAAACACGACGTGTGGAAACAACGGCAGATCCTGAGCAGTGACGCTTAATGTCGCTCATCTTCGTTTCGTAAGATATTCTTCTAACGATGATAAACGGAGACGTTTTGTGGAAAAACCCAAAATGGAAACTTTTGTGATGCTTCATCAAGTGATGAACCAAAAAAAACTGTGTTCTATAAATTATTCAGATTATAGGTAATAATTTTCAGAATTTAGATATAAATTGTATTAAATAGAATTATGTGTAGAGTATAATTGGATTTTTTGTCTACACTTTCACTTTTCTTTGTGGGATTTTGTTATATATGAGGAAAGGTTTGAACACAGAAGTTTCTCCGATTCCCCAACGCTGCTTTATTTTTCCACTTTGGAAATCAAAATGTTTTGATTTTTAATTATTACATAAAAAGGTTTCTTATTTACCCTGGTGGGGATTCCATAGTTTACCTGTAAATCCACCTTTCATATAAGCATTCACCAACCCAATACGAAATCCACAACATTAACAACCACCTAAACATTTTACACTTGATTAGATGTAAATAACACTGGGAAGAAAAGAGCCGGCTGCTCCATTCAGGAGCCCGTCACAGCGGCCCCACCGTGGACCACTCGCTGAGGCGGTGGAAGGCCGGTTCTTGGGTTTCACCAAGGCCAGAACCTTCAACAATGCAGTGAGGATCAGCTGGCCAGATTGGGTTTCTTGTTCTGCTGCAGAACCTTGACTCTTGATTTACATTCTCCTCCATCCTCACCACATTTACACTCGCAGGGCCGCATCCAAACCTCAACTTGGAAAAGATGTGGGAAAAATCTGACAAAAAACAACAACAACAACAACAACAACCTTTGCCATTACGAGAATTGTTGATCAGCAGAAACAGGGGACTTCACACCACGACTGAAATATACAAAAGCAGACAGATCTTTGTTTAAAAAAACGTGGAATTTCACCATTTGTCATTGGTAAAATCCAAGTAGTCTGGCTGACTGACCTAGCCTCCCCTACACACTGACCATAAGCGCGCTCAGACGCCTTAAGTACGCAAAATAAGCAAAGCAAAGATTCCATAGGCATCGGCAATGAGAAACATATGCCGTATAACGTCTGTAATAACGCAGCTCGCGTGTCTGAAGGCGGCGTAACGGCAAACGGCTCGACGCAGTTCAACCGCTCCAGACGCCATTTTGGCTCAAGCTCTTATTTACAATCCCGCAGCAGAAACAAAGGGAGCCGACGAAACACATTTCCAAGCGGCTAACAGACGCGTCTGGCTCGGGCGTCCCCTCAGCTCGGCCCCAACCCCCTCCGCAGACCCGAGCTCTATCACACCGCGTTTCGCCCCTTTATGTCTGTGCATTGTGCGGATGTGTGGCGCGTGTCACGGATGCTCGCTTACCCAGGATTTAATACGGATAGTCACGCATATTACGGCAGAAAAATGTATTTCCACTCCAGCTCTGCCTCACTGTCTGTTGACTGAGCGGCGTTTGATGAGCGCAGGCGGCCCCGACTGCGGCCGAGCTCCTGCTGCCCTCCCCTCGGCGCTGCCACAAAATGCTCCGCGGAATCTCGGGAGACAAATCTTCCTGACAAATAGTGCTCCGCCGCTCGGCTCCGGTCGCTTTTCTTCGGCTACTTCCGGAGGAGGAGTGTGCGCGTGCGCAAGCACTGCGACAGACGTTAGACAAGACACGAGACTTGACGTAAAGACCTGACTCGTCGCGTCGCGGTGTTAGGGTCGAGTAGCAACAACTTCGGAGTTCACAACTCTCAGCTTTTGAAAGAAAGGGCTAAATATAAATATATCTGCAAGTAGCCATGTCGGGGTTCAGTTTCAACAATCATATTTGCAGATTCCTTGTACATAAATGTACACAATAAAAATCGATACAGAAGCAATAAACATATTTTAAGGATGTCCAGTATTTTTTGGTCAAACATTACTTTTTATTACTAAACGACTAGGATTAAAATAGTAGGACACTGTTATTTAGTTTATAAATAAACAATTAAAACTGGGAAGAATCAAAAGCACACTTTGTCCAAAAAGATCCCAGCTTTCACTCTGAAAAACAGAATTACCTGAATAAAAATGTGCTTAATTTTTAATAAGCAATTTTCATCAAAAGAAAGTAAAGGGGAAGAAAAATCTGAAACGTAACGACAGATACACAAACCACCAGCGCAGACTGTAATGACTGTAATAACTTTTATTACACTCCCTACCACTAATACGTCCTACCACTATTGGAACCAGACAAATCTGCAGTCAGAGAAATAAAGCACAGCCAAAAAAAAGTTTCAGTTCTCAGTAATAAAGGTGCGAGCACAGTGACGTGCATCCACACTTCAAACAAAAGATCCGATCCAAACATCTCAGGGAGGGTGTCATCAATATCTCCTCTGCGGTTGCCATGGAGACCGTCTCCTCACATGCCTTTGAACTGCTGCATAATGGACAGGAGCTGCTCACTGCGCTTCTGGATTTGGTCCTGCTCCTCTTTCAGCCGCTCCTGCTCCTGAAGAACTTCCTCCTACACAGAGGTCAAGCACACGTGACTCTACAGGGTGTTTTCTATTAATAACAATTACACTTTTATAGTTTGAAAGTGTAGAAAATGTTGTGGTTAGAAAATCTATCTATCTATTTCTATTCATCCATTTGTCTGTCTGTCTGTTCATCCATTTAACTCTGTGTGTCTATTTGTCCATCTTGCTGTTTGTCTCCCCATCCATTCGTCCATGCATACTCTCATTCCATCCAATCATCCATCTATTTCTCAGTCTATCCAACCAACCAACTAACCAACAATCTGTCTGTCTACATGCCTGCCTGCCCATAAATCCATCCAGCTGTTTCTATATCTGTCTATTTCTTTGTCTGTCTGGATGTTAATCCATCCATCCTTCCGTTTAACTGTCTGTCTGTCAGTCAGTCCATTCATCCATCTATTTGATTGTTTACCCATCCATTTGTCCACTAATACACTTCATACATTCAGTCAGTCTGTTTATCCATCAATCCATTCATTCGTGTACATATCTTCCTGACCATCCATCCAAACATCCATCCATCCATCCGACATTTGTCTGTCAAAATATCTAAATAAAATGATGAGAAAAGTGTATTTCCTCCAGTCTTTTTAGTTTTTTCTTCTCCACTTGGGACAGTTTCTCAACGTTCCAGCAGATGTTCCCACCCTGAGCTTGCAGAGCTCCTTCCTCTCCCTGTCGTTCTCATCGGCCCGAGCCCGGAGCCAGGCCTCGTTCTGAGCCTTGTGCTTCTCCAGCATCTCGTGAAGTTCCTGCCACATCACAAACATCGGTGTACATCAGTAGCTCCAGCCAAGCTCCTCTGCTGAGGTCCAACCTGTCTCTGCCTCTGAAGATGCTGCTCTTCAGTGTCTTTCTGTGTCTCCAAAGCCTCGGTCTCTAGCGCCAGAGCTTCCTTCTCTCTGGTTTAGACACGTACTCCTTGTTTCACCGCTTTTAAGACATTAGGAGGGAAATTTCATCACGCTACCTGTGCAGCTTCTGAAACTCCTCGTCCAGCATGACAAACGCAGACTGGATCAAGCTCAGGGCCTCGTCTCGCACCGCGCTGAAGTCCCGTGGACTGCTCGTCTGATCAGACAGACACTTTACTTACAGTACAAGACACACACCTTCAGCAAACACTCACACACCCGCTTCTCCCTCACACACACCAACGACGCTCATAGACAGACACACACGGACAGACAAAAGCAGAGATTCACACATAAAGAAACAAACAAACACATATCATTCCATTTACAGACTGACACACACACAACATATTTAATTTATTTTAGATGTACAACACGGTGGCGCAGTGGTTAGCGCTGCTGCCTCACAGCAAGATGGTTCCGTTTGACACTTGAGGTGTGAGTTCAAGGCCGGCCGGGGCCGTTCTGTGTGGAGTTTGCATGTTCTCCCCGTGCTTGCGTGGGTTTCCTCCCACAGTCCAAAAACATGCGCTTCAGGCTAATTGGAATTGGAAAATTGACCACATAGGTATGAGTGAGTGTGTGAATGTGTTTGTCTGTGTGTCCCGCTCTGCGAATGGTTGGCCACCAATCCAGAGTGTGTACCCGCCTCCGGCCCTAAGACGCTGAGATAGGCGCCAGCTCCCCGCGACCCTGTAAAAGGATGAAGCGGTAGAAGATGACTGACTGACTGTATTGTAATATCAGATCTAAAAACGAAATAATACCTGACACACAGACTGACACACCTACACACGCACACAAACACACACACACACACACAAAACGTAACTAATTTATTTTTTATATACTGTACCTTAAAACCAGATCTAAAACAAAATATTACCAGTTATTTATTGTGAAAGTTGATACGATGTGTATTTAATATATTTATTATTAATTATAGTGGTTTGGTATTGCTTTGGGATCAGATTATAACCTAATTTCAGATTATAACCTAATTTTGATGGAGAATCACTGTATTGCGAAAAGTTTGACAGTTTTAGATTAACATTCAACTCATCTTTTTTTAGGCTTGTCTTAAAGGACGTGTTTAGCTAAACTGGTTACAGCTGTTTGCATGACACTGGTCAAGGAAACTTTCATCTCATGATGGCTGGATCACCTGGACCGCTCCGCTCCTCGGGCTCCGGGCGCTGCCGCGCGTCTGGCTCAGCTCGTACTTCACGTTGGGAACCTTGGTCGGCGAGAAGCTGCTCGGCAGGAAGTGATTTGAATGAGCGAGTGTGAAACCGGAGCGTTTTTAGTCAGAGAAAAGCTGCACCTGTTACTGACTCCCCGCAGCCTGAACTCAGACAGGATCTCCTTCATCACTGCGCACGCGCACACACACGCCGGTTAGAGACTCCCGCACTGGTGGCACAAGCTCCGCCCACCTGGCTGTCTCTCTGACGGGTTGATCAGCTTCATGATCTTCAGGTCGTTGAAGTCTTGCTCTTCATTTTGGCCTCCGAACACATAAAGCTGAAAAAATAGCAGCTGCTTTAGAACCGCCTCATGGTTCTGACACACTGTGATGCTTATTAGTGGAGGAAAATGTCTGTGACTTTACTAACTAACTAACTAACTAACTAAATTGTATATTTAGTGAGATCCTTAAAGCCTAAACTTGAATCTGTTATATTAGTGTGACAAGCAAATTCAAACGCGCACACACTCATGAAAACACTCATGTTTATATCAATGCACACACACACACACACACACACACACACGCACATGGCTATGGACAATGAAGGCAGCGTGTTGGTGTCGTCTGGCTGGAGGAATCCCGACATACAGCGGAACTTTCCACTTCATTTTTCCTGGTAACAACAGTATCAGTAATTGTTTAGTAAAAGCAAACGGAAACAACAGCGCTATCAAAATTAAACTTTTGAATTTTACTGAAAATGTCTTACCGATGCTTAATTTGTGAATTTCATTGGTAAATGATACGGTTTCATCCAGATTTGTGATGGATCCTCCAAATAAATAAATATCCTGGTCAAAAAAAATGTAAAAAAACAATAATAATAAAAACATAATACTTCTAAAAGCATTATTATAAATTTGTTTCTTCTTCTAGCAATGATCCAGCCACATTTATTATATTCCCGGTCAAAATAATATAACATGTCGTGCTTTTGCCAACATCCCACCGTTCTCCAAAATTAAATACTCGTTATTTACAAATTATAATTGAAAACTATAAAGATTATACTCTAACCTGACCTCTGACCAGACTTCTTACTGTTAACCACTATCTTGACTTCTAACCTCTGACTAGACTCCTGACCTTTAACCTCTAACCAACCTTCAACTGTACTTTGGTTCCTGACCTCTGTCCAAAACTCTTCGAATCCGACATCTAACCATCTGAACTCTGACCTCTCCGCATCTTCAACCTGACCACTAAACTATCCTGATAATTTTGAATCTGACCTCAACCTCAACTCGTTCCAGGATTTCTGTCAGGTTCTATGAGCTGTCTTTTCAAATCTTATCTTGCTTTGCCGCTAGATGGATCTTGTCGTCCCGAAACTTATTCTAGAAATAAAAGACTTCAACAAAGGGTTTGTGAAATCAGATGAGTCTGGGAAGTGCCCAAATCTTTCTCTCTTCGTTTTGCCTTCAGTCGCTCTCCGTTCCGTCTCTCCTTCCTTCTAACTGAAATTCTCTCAGACTCCCGTTTATTAAAAACCATAAAGCATAGCAAAATTCACAGCGTGTCACGTCAGAGTGTTAGCGATTTTACTCAAGGTTTTCTCACATTTGGACAATGGATTCACTCACACACACACACACACACACACACACACACACACACACACACACACATTTCACAGAAACCAAAAGTTAGAAATGGTTCACACATCTGGCTCCTTGCTCACCCATCACACATTCTTTTAAACAAGATAAGAAACTAAGCAGACAGGCCTTGGTTCGCGCTTCTTCACACAGGCCACGGATCACACATACACAAACTGGAAATGACAGAAAATGTTAACTATTTTTAAACACTAATTATACAACTCTAAATGCATATTATAAGCTTAATAAACTCAACAATTTCAAACCTTATCTTTGATTTGTAACCTGACATCTAACCTTTAATCTGACCTCTGACCTCTCACCTTGTCATGGTGAGGTGTGAAGCTCTGACCAGCACAAACCGCAGGAGACTCTCCTTTCACTTTACACTCGCTCCACGTAAGCGTCTCTGAGGAGAAACTCATCACTTATGTAGTTATTACTTACGTATGTGTGTGTAGTAATAATAACGTCACTGGTTTGAATTCTTCGGTCCGTACCTGTATTTAAGACAAACAAGTCTTTCAGGTGAGACTGGTCTTCAGAACATCCACCGAAGATGAAAATCTGCTCAGCGACCACCGCAGCTGATTGACTGTGTCTACAAAAGAACAACATCAACACACAACATGCGGCAAACATCTATCCATCATAGTCAAGAACTCAGATTAATAAACACTTGTTTTCACTAATAAGGGGTTTTTTTTACCGCTCAGAAGGCAAGTCTCCGCTGGTTTTAATTGGCATCCAGATCTGTGACACTGAGAAATTACATCAACACAAAGCAAAAGTCAGTAATGAAAACACACACACACACAAAACACAATACTTAAAGTAGAACAAAAAATGACTAGAATTAAAAAGAAGAATTATTTTAATATAAGAATATGTCACTAAAAGATATACAGTGCAGTGTTAATGTATCGTTGACATACAGACAGACTTGCAGATAGACAGACGAATAAAAAAGCAGGACGTTGAGCTCTTTTTCTCACCTGTGTTGAAGACGATGAGGTCATCTGTTGGAACTCCACCCAGAATCCCTCCAAACATATAGATGTTTTCTCCCACTGCTGCTGCGCTGTGTTTTAGGGTTCGTGGACAGACTCCTCCCCCAGTCTGTAGCTCCTCCCACCTCATAGACACTGACCCACACAGTACAGCAAACATCCTACAGCAACAGTGTCAAACCCCACCTGATCCCTGACCCTGACCTTTAACCTCTGACCAGATATGAGACGTCTGACCAGACCCCTGACCTCTAACTAGCTTGACCCCAAATCTTTGACTGTAGCCTGACATCTGACCTACTACAGACAGACAATCACAGTCCCATCTATCATTCAATCTTACCATTCATCCATTTATCCATCCATCCATTCATCTTCCCTCATTCCAACTATCCATCCATCCACCCACCCATTCTTCCATGTATCCCTCAATCTAACCACTCATCTATCATCCATCGAACCATCCATCCATCCATTCATCCATTTATTTTCCGAACCGCTTTTCCATTTCTGATGCTACAGCAAAACCAAAAGCACAATGGTAGAAAACAATATAACCACAAGTGCTGGTATCGCAATAGGGAACGACTCAGACACAAAAGCGAAACGAGGCTAGCGTAGCAACTAGCCTAACCTTAGCAGAGGTGAACAGATCTATTCCAAAGTGTGAGAAACTGACATTTAAAGCGGAAAACATGGTTTAAATGTCTCACCCAAACACTATTCCCGGCCTTTCCTGAGACCACCATCTTTTTTTTTGTGTGGTTAATTTCTTGGGCAGACGAGGTGATATTGACATCTGGAGGATGCTGAAGGTACTGGATGCTATTTTTTTTTCAGCTAAATTGTGTGAACGTCAATTAGCGTTTGCACTTTTTTGCACATTTGAGTTTGACTGAGACTGACTTTTTGTATTGTTGTTTAATCAATCTAGTTCTGCCATTTGGAGCATTGAGGTGCTGCATTTCATTTCTAAGTTAGGAAATAGAACCTCATAAAGAAAGAGTTTCTGTTTTTCACTTTTCTTTGTGTTTTTCAAACCTAAAGTACTTTCAAAATTGGATACTTTTTGACTTATACTCAAGTCTGGAGAAATATAGAGTAATTTTTACACATCTGGTCATCTGGTGTTGGCTGGAGTTCCTACAATGCTGAAGTTCCTCCACAATTGCTACAAAAGATTTCACCAAAACCAGTATGGTCAACTAATCCCTCACAGTCGTAAGGACATAGACTCACTTTGACAGACTTACCGATGTCAAAGCAGAAGACGCCCGGCAGACACTCTTCAGCCTGGGGATGTGAGGATCCTCCAAACAGGTAGATCTTTCCTTTCACCACACTGTGAGCAGAGAGGAACACCTGTGGTGACCACACGAGCTCTGCAGCAGACGTGGAGCATGTCATTCACCAGAGGGTGTGTCCTGCTCTGGCGGAGGGGACGTCCCCTTTCTGCGGAATTAACTCCCACGTGACTCCAGCAGGAGAAACTGCGGTCACAGAGAAGGTCTGAGATGGACCACGTGAGTGAGCGAGCGAGGAACTGGTGTGATGCGCAGACCTGTGATCATGTAGAAGTCGCTGTGATATGTCGGAAGATCTCCCTACGGAGAGGAAACACTGACCTTCACTTCATGTTTCAGTTTTTACACTAAAGAAGGGGTTTCAAACTCAACTAAATGTAATTAAATGTAATGTAAAATAAATGTAACTACTTCTTAATGTTAAACAACTTAATCAAGTGACAATTGCAGTTGCATAGAAAACCTTTGTTTGCTTGTTTCTCTAACATAAATCAAACATTTGTCAGCTTATGAAAACAAACATAATTGAAGGATCAAATTGTCCAAGTGAATAAAGAAAAATAACATAAAACTGTGGAAACACTGCGTACTATAGTCGGAAGGCATTGTGGGAAAGTTTTTTGTCAACGCACGCTCTTAGTTAATTTTTTTGGTATTTATTTTTAGACACTCAATACTTTTAAGCTCTCGCAGTCCACATAAAATGACATGGCGGGCCACATCTGGCCCACGGGCCTTTATATTTATATTTATATATAATATATATAATCTATATATAATATATATAGATTTATATTTATAATTGTATATATTTTTATTGTTGTGTTTTATTAATCGTCCTATTACTCTGTCAATCTTGGTTAATAATATTGGTAATATTTGGTTAATAATCTTCCTTTTCACTTGTTTTTCCATTACAGGCTTTTTTGCTTTCTCAGTTTTCCATCCTCTCCTCAGGTCCTGAGTGATCATCTCCACCACCAGGTGCCACCAGGATGGAGTTAAAATGGGTCACTGTGTTTATTGTGCATTAAATTCAGGGATCGCATCAGAGATCTTACTCCACACACCTCTGTGATCGACGCTCCTCCAAACAGGAAAGCGATGTTCCCCGCGACGGTCATGGCGTGTCCGTGTCTGTGTGATGGAAGCGGTCAGGTCCGGTCAGCTCACCTGACAGAAGGTCTGCTCACCTGGGGCTCGGTGGAACTCCCCGTGTCTCCTTCTCCAGCCAGTGTCCACTCGCCAGAGCCATTTCAACCCGTGTGCTGAGAAACACTGTAATTAGCTGCCGATGCTGAACCGTCTCTAGTTAGCTGGTAAGATGAGGAGACTGGTTGCCTAGTGACAGGTCAACAAGCTTAACCAGCTCATCACGACTAAAGCCTCCCCCAGAGACCCTTCATCTAACCATCATTATCTCACCACTTCACAATATGACTCATTATAAAAAGTTATTTATAAGTTGTTTACAACAAGTGTGGTTAATTTATATGCTTGTATTTTTTATAACTAACCGAACAAAACCTGCTTGTTCAGAACGTATTCAAAACGTATTCAAATAAGTTGCCTTATAAAGAGACTCGAATCAGCAGAAAATCTGCACTATTGCTCTAATGAACAGACAGGCAGCAAACACACCATCGATTATGGTTATGGAAAACAGGTAGAAAAGCATAACTACATCGTTACCTCGTTTAAACATCTATTGTGTCCTTCTCTTCTCTTCTCTTCTCTTCTCATCACCATCTCCGGCTCCAAACCACATTTTAACTTTAAGAAATGTATTTACTTTACACTACAAGACTTACTTTTAATCTCAATCAAGCTTTTTACAATACACTGATGGCTAGGCAGAAAATGATCAAGTATAGAGATAGAGATCAAGTATAAAAGCTTCTTTACAGTAACGACACGTCTTTTGCACTTTTTTCTGAGGAGACGCAAAAACCCGGAGCAGTGGGCAGCTTTAAGCCGTTGTATTGGGAGGCATGTGACCAAGACGCTGGCAAAATACAAAAACAATTCGCGAAAATATTGATAATGTTTCATAATATTGCTATATTGAGCAAAAAGACAACAAAGTCCATTCACAGTGACGTCACCAAGTTACCCAGCGACAGGCAAGTCCGCTGCAGGTGAACCGAGGGGCTCACGTGACGCAGCCGCTCGCGAGGACGCGCTTTCACCGCACGGGGGCGCGCGAACAGAAACAGCGACGGTCCATTTTGCCGTCGCAGCCCGTTTTCCTCTGGATGCCGAGAAGCCGTTTTCGCGATTAAACTCGGACTTCAGGCCGGAGGTAAAGCTGGAAGGAGGCGACGGAGCGCAGATATGCACGCAGCAGGATGGATTTTATGTGACTCGGCTGAGATGTGATGAGGGAATGATGAAGATGATGATGATGGCCCAGGGGGAGAAAGACCCGAAGCCCCCCAGTCGAGTCGTACTGGTGAAGAGGATCGTCATGAAGCATGACCACCAGGTACACGACACGGTTATTTGCGCTATTATTCACGCCAGAAATAACGTACATCCGGGACTTTCTATTTTATACATCAGCTGTCTGACGTATTTCGTCTGCGTTTGATCAAAACAATCACGCGAAATGATGCAAATATGTTTTTCCCCATCGGGTTTATTTATAAAGCCTTTAAAACGCAATTGTCAAACGATGCGCGCGCGCAGAGCCTCTTTAGCATGTCGGCTAGCTGTCTAAAACATTATTTATCTTTTTTTAATCGTTTGATCGATTGTTGATTCGTAATTTCAAACATTGACGGTGATTTGTTGGGGTAAAGCGCTCGTGTGTCACTGAGCGTGAACGTCTGTCACGTGCGAAACGTTAATGCGTTTCGGGATCAAAAGATGGAGCGGTAATGGAAGCTACATGAGCCGATTGAAGCGCCGCTGACGGTATTACGTAACAACGCAGCAACACGCGAGCACGCGCGCGCCCGGCTCCAAGTGCCGCGCGCGCTCCCGCGGCGACGGGAAAATCTTGATTAATTAATTACCGTTATATCATGTTATGACGACTCCCGCCACGTCTCCCTCGTGGTGAAACATCTCCAACATAATTAATTAAAGATACCGTTATTTCTAAAACATGCGGCCTCACGTGCCTGTGTGCACTAACATCGAGAAGTGCTTACTGAACAATCACATAACCCATCCAATGTCTTTACATACCATTATGTACATATATACTGTTTAGCTCTATGTATATATTCAAATCTATGCACAAAAACCCATGTACAGTAACATACAACTACTGTGAAATGTCACCTCTGATGGGAAGGTTTATGTAAAAAAAGATTTGTACTGATATATATCATTTTTTTGTTCTGTTAATGTCTCTTGCATGTTAGACTGTATAGAAGAAGTTCTTAATTTCACGGTACATATGTATAAACTACATTGTATAATGCACAGTGACAACAAAGGTTTTCTATTTTTCTATTTTCTATAAAGCAATAAATTGGAGTGTGAACAGAGTTGTAAAGAGTAAAGTAAAAGTGCAAATACCTTACTGTAAAAATACTCCATTAAAAAGACTTGAGAAAAAGTCATAAAGTAGGTAGACCTGTCACTGATGATTTTAGTGTTTGTGTGATTTTATGATAAACTGTCAATTGGTGTGCATGTGTATGTTGTATTCTTTAAGGCGACCTCGGAGGTCTCGAAAGACGGCAAAAAAATTAATTATTATTATTATTAATTTATTATTATTATTATAAATGCTGATGGTGTTTCTTGCAGGATCAACAGGGCATCGGGAAACCAAGTGTGTATCATGCCGTCGTGGTGATTTTTCTGGAGTTTTTTGCCTGGGGTCTGCTGACCACACCAATGCTCACGGTGAGTCACAGATCACATCTTACACTCTTATATGACACACAAACACACACACACACACACACACACACACACACACACACACACAAACAAACACTTAACAAGCTCCCAATCAGATGTTGTCGCTGATCAATAGAGACTGAGATTCAAGATAAAAACTATGGCAAGCCAATTTAACATTTAGTTCTCACATTAACAACAAACTGAAGTGCTTTGTGTTTGCAATGTTGTCAGTAACAGACCAGTGTCACACTAGTGATAGTGACTATTTGCTAGTCAAACTCATTTATATTTGTGTCGGAAGGTTAAATGTTAATATGGCTTGCCAAAGTTCACAATTCTTATCCATGTTTTTCATGTGTGTATAATTTTGTCATATTTATATATTCTATATTCTAAAACATCTTATTTAGCTGTATTTTTATAAGATATATATTCTAATGTGGGATGAATAAAGGACTTTCTTATCTTGTTATTTTATCTTATCTTATGGTCTGTGGACGAAATATGCACAGTATTGTCAGATAAAATGCAGTATAAAAATACTCTTAAGCATTAAATTATTCATACTCTGGCAAATTTCTGACAGCATTTTTGAATTTTTGAATTTCTGACATACTCTGACTGCATTTTTTGACTTGATCATCTTCAATTCACTTTTCCTCTGGCGAATTGACTGACTTTAAGATTTGTCCGTCTCTGCGCAATTGCAATATGCAATATTGTTATACACATACAAATATATGTTCTTTATCTTTAAACATATAACGTGTGTGTGTGTGGTAGGTTCTACACGAGACCTTTCCCAAGCACACGTTCCTGATCAACGGCCTGATTCAGGGTGTGAAGGTGAGTGCTGGGGTGGGGTGGTCCGGGGGTCCGGCCTGACCTGTGGTGTCCTGCAGGGTCTGCTGTCCTTCATGAGCGCCCCTCTGATCGGAGCTCTGTCTGACGTCTGGGGCCGTCGCTCCTTCCTGCTGGTGACCGTCTTCTTCACCTGTGCCCCCATCCCACTCATGAGACTCAGTCCATGGTGAGACACACACACACACACACACACACACACACACACACACACACACACTTGGTAATTTTAGTTTGCTTAGCTTTTAAAAAACTTAGCTTTCTCTCTCTCTCTCTCTCTTTCTTTCTATTTCTATCTCCCTCAGTCTCTCTTTCACTTTTGTTGTCTTCCTTTCTTTCTCCCATTTTCAACTCACTCATTTTCTTTTTCTCTCCTTTTCTCTGTCTCTCGTTATCCTGTCACTCTCTCTGATGTTCTCTCTCTCTCTCTCTCTCTCTCTCTCTCTCTCTCTCTCTCTCTCTCTCTCTCTCTCTCTCTCTCTCTCTTTTCCTCTCTCTCCTTCAATGTATATCCTCTTTTTCTGTCTTTTTACCCCTTCTTTTCCTACTTTTTCTTACTTTCTCTATCACGCCATCACTCCCTGTCCCTTTGTGTCATTCACCATATTTTTTCTATTTCTCTTTCGCTTTTTCTCTGTCTCTTCCTCTCTTTCAATCTTTTTCTCTCCTTATCTTTCTCAATCTCTCTCTTCCTCCGCCTACCTTGACACACTTGCTCTCTCTTTCCATCTTTCTACCGTCTTCTCTCTCTCTCTCTCTCTCTTGCTATTTCCATCTCTTTCTCTCCTCTTCTCTTGTTATCTTTCATTCTATCTTTCACTTTCTCCCTCTCTCACTCTCTGTCTCTCTTGATTTTTCTGTCTGACTTCCTGTCACATTCTTTTTCCCGTTCTTTTCAAACTTTTCCTCTTGACCACACTCTTTAAACACGGCCTGTATCTTCAGGATCAGTGTTTCTGAATTGTCTCTTCCTGTTGTTTTCAGGTGGTATTTTGCCATGATCTCAGTGTCTGGGGCGTTTTCAGTCACCTTCTCCGTGATCTTCGCCTACATTGCTGATGTGACGGACGAGCGAGACCGGAGTACAGCTTACGGACTGGTAAGACTTCCATCTACTAAGTGATGTGTGCGGTGCGTTATGGTCATGTTTGTTTATTTATTTAAATTTGTTTGTACTGTTGTGACATGAAATTTCCCCTGCTGTGAGACAATTAAAGGCTTAAATTCAATTCAATTTGTCTTCTACCTTCAGCATCCTGCAGATGGCGATATCACTTTGTCAGGGTCCATGAGCAGTCTTTTCAAATCTTATCTTAAAACATAGTGTTTTGTTAGTGTCTGAAACAAAGTTCAGCATCAGCGAATCACAGGGCGACACGTCAGAAAGTGCTAGAGATAAAACAGTTACACTTCTTAGCAACCATCAAGGTTTTCTCACATTCGGACAATGGACGCACACACATTTCACAGAAACCGAAAGTTAGAAAGTCCAGGTGTTAGAGGAGCTAGTGGTTTAAACTCAGATAGGGAGTTCTGCAAAGAGGGGTCTGTGATTTCTCTAAGGCTTCACACACACAGACAATGCATATACGTATAGAAAATAAGATAGAAAATGATAAGAAATCAATTAATTAATTATTGCATTTTAAGCTTAATAAACTCAACACACTTTGTTCGCCCAGGAAATTAACCGCGGTCAAAACTAACTTGTCGCGCACAATCACAATGTAACGAATAACGATACGTATCCATTCAAATGTAGTGGAGTAAAGAGTACAGATACTCACTCACAAAAGTAGTCAAGTAGAGAGTAAAAGTTGCTTATAAAGTACAAAATAAAGTAACATTATATAACATCATTTACTCAAGTACACTACGGATTGATGTAACAACATGATTAATTGAAGGTGCGAATTGTTTTTGTCATCTCAGGTGGGCTTTCTTTAATGGTCTGAGGTGTGTAATCCGCTCTCCTCACTGGTTTCAGGTGTCGGCGACATTCGCGGCGAGTCTGGTCACCAGCCCGGCCATCGGCGCTTACCTGTCGGCCAGCTACGGTGACAATCTGGTGGTCCTGCTGGCCACGCTCATCGCTCTGGCCGACATCTGCTTCATCCTGCTGGCCGTGCCGGAGTCGCTGCCCGACAAGATGAGGCCCAATAACTGGGGGGCGCCAATCTCCTGGGAGCAGGCCGACCCCTTCGCCGTAAGACTCCTAGCAAACAACACTTCCAAATTAGCACTAGCAAAAATTAGCACAGCATGTCTGACACTTACCAAGGTAGGAAAGGAGAAGGTAGGGTTTGTTTGTGAATTCGCATTGTTTAATTGAGGAACTTATTTCAAAATGAAATGAAACTTTTTTTAAACAAAGTATAAAAAATAAGTGAAAATAATTTAACATTTATTGCAATGTAATAATAGCAATTTATTAAAAAATAAATAAATTAATTAACCCTTTAATTTATTATCTATTCAACATTTATTGTGATAAATAATATGTGGCTGGACAAAATTTGAAATAAAAAGTTGAAATAAATTGCCATTCATTACAATGCAGTAATAGCAATTTTATTTAAAAATGTACGTAATTAAACTGTTGTTGTAATAATGTAATAAATAATCTATGGTTTGACAAAATCCACTTTCTATATACTTTTAAAAACAGCATATTAAAAATGAGTCAACATTAAATTATTTTGCAGTGTAAAATGTATTACAATGTAAAAAAAAGTTCTGTTTTGTTGACTTAAAATATAAAATGTTACTTATTAGATCTCAATTGTAGTAAATAAAATATACAGTTTTGATGCTTATAATACAACACAATCCATGTATTTAACAAATTGTAACACATTATGTAAAAATAATATTTTCTGCATTTTAGACACGTAACTCACACAACCCAAATAACTTCTTTTCAGTGTTACATTTATTCATTCAATTTTTTGGAGAAGTTTTCAACATAATACACACACAAACACACCAATAAAAATGTATTTATGCTTGTGAAAATATTTTGAAAACATCACAAAGCTCAGCACAGAAAAATTGCTATTTTATTTGACCTTGTGTTAATGACACACGAGGCTGTGGATGCGGTTCTTACTTGTATTGATGAGTTGTGTTTTGTGTGTTTTCACAGTCGTTGCGTAAAGTTGGCCAGGACACGACGGTTCTCCTCATCTGCATCACAGTGTTTCTGTCCTATCTGCCCGAGGCGGGACAGTACTCCAGCTTCTTCCTCTACCTCCGACAGGTCAGACGAGGAGTCACTCACACACACTTGCATTTAAATCTTAGTGGGGTCCCACCATTATCCTTGCCTTTCCCACACAGAAGATTCCACGAGTTGTGATCCATCTTATTCAGACAATTGTGACGCTTCTTTCAGGTTGTCAACTTCTCACCCAAAACCATCGCGGTGTTCATCGGTGTGGTGGGAATCCTCTCCATCTTGGCTCAGGTAATTAAACATCACCATCACTTCTGTTATGGCTTTTCTGTAATGAAATTCTGTCCAGAACATAGTCAGTCCGTCAGTTCTCTGCAGTTTTATAGGCAAAAATTGGCAATAAAAAATAAAATTGGCTTGATCACACATACACACAATAACAGGCCTATTAATCACTTGTTAATCTGAATAAAAAAGGAACAGTTATTTTCATCATCATCTGAATAGAAATTAAAAGACATCCTTCAGATTCACTTCAGAGATCTATGAAGACAACCTCTGGAACACTGAATCAGAAAACTCATTTAGACTGATTGATCAAGATTCTGTGATCCACATTATTTCAAGATGTTTTCCATTGGCTTATTAATTAAGTATTTTTTAAACTTCTATGTCTGATAGATAGATAATTTTAAGAATAAAAGTGGACCCAAGACTGAGCCCTGTGGGACTCCACATGCAAAACCAGCACTTTCAGAGATCTACAAAGACGATGCATTTTTTATGATGGCATAATATTCACTATGTATTTTTTTAACTTCCTTGCCTGAATCTTTGCATCTGTTGCACACTTATCTTTCAAGCACAACCACAGTGAAAAGTAAAAGCACTTGAACCGCTCTCCCTCGTCCACAGACGCTGTTTCTGACTCTGCTGATGCGAACCATCGGGAACAAGAACACGGTTCTGCTGGGTCTGGGCTTCCAGATTCTCCAGTTGGCCTGGTATGGCCTGGGGTCCGAGCCTTGGTGAGTCTAAAACCTTTGAAAATATACCGTCAATCCCACAATCTTTGAATGATGGGGTGAGGTCATCACTGATGATGTCATTCACAGGATGATGTGGGCGGCCGGAGCGGTGGCGGCCATGTCCAGCATCACGTTTCCCGCGGTGAGCGCTTTAGTGTCGCGCAGCGCCGATCCAGATAAACAGGGTAGGTTTCTGTTTATTATTATTATCTCTGACCTTTGACCCGGGCGTGGCATGACCGTGCTTGTTGTCCACAGGGCTGGTGCAGGGCATGATCACTGGGATACGGGGGCTTTGTAACGGTCTGGGTCCGGCGCTCTACGGATTCGTTTTCTTTCTCTTTAACGTGGAGCTCAGCGGGATTGCGTCCATCGATCCCGAGTACGCCATCCCCCTCCAGCCCCCCACTGAGGTACAGCCCCCCTCCTCCCTCTCTCTCTGTCTAGCCCTCCCTCATCCTATGGCTTTTATAATATATATTGCTCTAAGCCCCGCCCCCCTCTTATTCTTCCATCTTCATTTTTTTCTCTCCCTTCACGTTCTCTCTTTTTACCTTTTAAGCAGTGATTTCCCACTCTTTTTTGTTATTTCTTTTTCTCTGTCTCTTTCTCCCCTTCACACACAATCTCTTTCTTTAACTTCTTCACATACTTCAACATCTTCTTCACATACATTCTCGCACTCTTTATGTTTTAAGAAATTATTTCTCACTCTTTCTCTATTTACCCTTCACACACTATCTCTCTCTTTTTCTTTTAGACAATGATTTCTCACTCTTTTTTGTTCTTTCTTTTTATCTTTTCCATTGCCTCCTCTTATCTCTCTGTCTCTCTGTCTCTGTCTGTGTCTTTTTCTCCCTGTCTGTGTCTTTCTAACTCTCTGTCTTTCTCTGTCTGTCTGTCTCTCTCTCTCTGTCTTTGTCTCTCTGTTTCTCTCTCTCTCTCTCTCTCTCTCTCTCTCTCTCTCAAATTGTCGCCCATTTAAACCATACAGCGCTGATACGGCATGTGCGCACAAAATTTCAGCATTTTAAACAAGTGCACATTTAAATTCCCCACTGAAGTACACAAGAGTCCCGCTGACCTGCTGCTGGTGATGTGTGCTGACAGAGAACGCTGATCCCGGGTCCTCCCTTCCTGCTGGGCGCCTGCACGGTGGTGGTGGCCTTCATCGTGGCCCTCTTCATCCCCGACCTGCCCACCCCGCCCGAGACCCCCTGCCCCGCCCGCAAGAGCAGCGTGAGCCTGGCCGGAGCCCACACCAACACGCCGCTGCCGGGCAGTGAGGACGACATCGAGCCGCTGCTGGAGGACAGTGTGGTCTGACCTGAGGTTCTGAGCTCCTCCGCTCCGGGGTCTCGCAGGGTCCGGCTTTCCAGTCCGCGTCCAGTCGGCGAGATCCAAGGCAAAGCTTTTGTGTACATAGATGCGAGGTGCCAAACCTCTGGCTTTGATTAGCGATCCCGTCAACGCTAATCCACCCGATTCTAGTACTTAAGGAAATGTAACGATAGCACAACGCAACTCACGTGAGGATTTCGCGGATAATTGGACCGGGTTGTGGAAAAGTGGAATGTTTTTGCGCATTAACAGTTTAATCTGTGATTTATTGACTTGGAGAAACGGTGGCTTGATAATGTTACTGTTCAGCGCTAGACTTTCATTATTTCTCTAGTGTTTCGTGATGCGACGAAACTTTATTAGCTTCATCAGTATGCGTGTGTGTGTGTGTGTGTGTGTGTGTGTGTAAAGCTTCTATGCAGCAGGAGCAGAAACAGTAGTTACATTGTGTTTATTTGTAACTATTTTTAAATTTGCCATCTTGAGATCAAAGACACGCAGCTCGTGTCTATATTATCAGTGTTACGATTTTTTTTTTAAACGCTTAATCAATTTTTACTCTGAAGCTAGTATCCCACATTTCCTTATTTCAGAAACACGAGATTTTCAACAAAGTTCAGTATTTGCATATTTTGTACATTTTCCGCCACAAACTCAGTCTTTTAACCAAAGCGCATTAGGACGCTATATAGTCTAGTCTAGTCTAGTCTAGTCTTGCGGAGTTTAATTCCAGAGACACCAGTTTGGCCCTCAGGGGTCTTCCGGGCCCTTAGGGTCCATGTTTGGGCACTTTGTGAATGTGACATTATGAGAAGAAGGAGACTGATTTAACGCTATAATCATAACTTTATGAGCGTGTACAGTGTGTGAATCAATGGCAACAATATACGGTAGTTTCTTCTTGTTCATCTGAAACCAAACATTCCCGGTGTGAAGGTTTATGACGGATATCGTTACAGTATTTACCTATTTATGAAAGTTTTCTTATTAAAGCCTTAAATGAGACGTATCAGAAATAATCTCGGATTTAATTTCCAATACCATTTGTTTGTGACACTTTGATTTCATTTTTCCTTTCAATTGTAATGGAATCATTTTTTTTACAGAATACATAGAATGAAATAATTGATCCTTTTTATTCTCACATTTTTAAATGGGTAACTGTTGTTTTTCCATTTTACTAATATTTTTTTTATTATTTATTTATTATTTATTATTATCTTAATTATCATCTAGAATTTTTTTGTCTTTCGGATTTAAGCATCGTTTTCAGAAATTCAATAACTTCAACAATCTTTTAGAATATGTTACGTACTAATAAAAGGTTACACATCTAACTGTAATAGTATATTTCTTCACATTAACTTCTCGTAATCATTTCTCATAATTTTTGTACATTTTGCTGTTTGTTACTTGAAATTATACTTAAATAAATTAGAACTACATTGACTATGAATAATAGAATGTTTTTTATGCTTGATTAAAATAATGTAAATCATTAAATCATTTTTTATTCTAGATTATTATCACAAGTCATTCAAATAAATGAAGGATAATTTTCAATACGTAATGTATTTCATTGCTTTTACTTTTTTTTTGCTGTAATGTTCACTTACAGTCCGTTTTTAATTAGAAAAATTAAGAAATTGTTTAATTGTATTACTGATCCTGAAGGAGCCAATCAGCTTCAACTTTTTATAAACGTATAGACTCACATTCCATTTCTGATGTGAATCTTTTCTAGAACTAAAACTGGTTTCCTCGCACAAGCGAATGGTGAGCATTATTATAGATGACCTGAGCTCACTTCCTGTTTGCACACGCATCACTTCCTGTTCACCCAGCGTTTAAATCCATTCCATATGACACCAGCACAGTGTGTTTCTCCTGCGAGACGAGTGTGTGTGTGTGTGTGTGTGTTGATGTATTGTGTAAATCATGTAGAAATTGAAATGTGTACCCGTGTTTCCTTCAAAATAAGAGCATGTCTGAAAATAAGCCCTAGCGTAAAGTTTACACAGTTTTACGGTAAAAGAGTTTGATTAAGTTAATATTAGTTTTGTTTGGATTAAGTTTGGTTAATCAACTATACAATTTTGTTAAAATTAATGTACAGAAAAGGTTATTTGGAGGTTAAGGAATGTTTAAGTTGAAGTTAGTTTAGATGAGTTGTTTTGCTATAGAAGCTGTGGTTAGATGTGTAAAGTGAGAATTGTTTTGTTAAAACAGGTCGGTTTGGTAGATTAAATTCTGCTAGTTTAGGTTGGGTTAGACTAGACTATAGGTTGAGGGACATTAGATTCGGTGTGTTGAGCTAGCTAGAGTTAGTTAAGTCAGGTTTGGTCATGGATTGGGTTTGCCAGCCAAACTAATCTAACTGGTTAAATCAGGTTAGATTAATTTAGGCTAGTTTGGGTGTCATGTACAATTCAATTAGTAAAGTTTGTTGATTTAGTAAAAGTTTACCAGTAAGATAAGTTGGACTGGGAAAATGTAACATTTCATATTTAAAAAACAATGTTATTTATTTAGTGAGACATTATTGACAAAGTTTTGTTTGAAAACATTTTAACTCATTGTCTTTGTGGCTTAATAATCATATTATTGATAAGACCCATAGGGCATTTAAAAGATGAAGCTCTTATTTTGTGGGAAACATGGTGAAGCTGTAAAGTAATGTACATGTTCAACATAGAGTTATATCTGGAACGGCCTGACGGATTCACCACTGTAAATAAGATGTACAGGACCAGCTCTGTATTTACTGTCATGTTTTGTGAGAATCTGTTATAGATGCAAATACATATGATGACAATGTTGTTGTGTGATGTGTGTTTTCTCTGGTTGTGAAGAGACAAAATAGACCAATGGACAGGCACGTACACACACACACACACACACACACACACACACACACATTACCATTCACACTTTTTTTTATTCTTTATATTACATTTTATTCTTATGAATAATTATTCGAAACTTGCATAAACATGATGTAAAACCTAGGATAAAAATAAATATTCCAAAAAATATTTATATATATAATATATTTAAATAAAAAAATATAATAATATTCCTAATACATTTACCAAATTATCAGAGGAATGTCACACACACATGTACGCACACATATCACTGAAAACAAGCTGTATGTATTGTACACTGTATGCATTTATACTGAACAAAAGATGTACAAAACTACAATGCTTAGAGAACAAAAGTAGTTTATAAAATGTTTTCATATATACGTATATAAATATTTTGAAAATATTGTGAATGTCACTATAATTTAACATACGCATATATAATTTATAATTATGTATTCATCAGTAGACAAAACTTGGTCATTGGTCATTAAGGTCGGATTTTGGTTCGATGCTTCTTTTGCTCCATAATGAATAATAAATAGTTCTTTAGTTAAATAATAAATAGTAATTTGAAGACAATGACAGTGTGCAGGAGTGCCGTGTCCACCAGATGGCGCTCATAATACGTGTGTTCATGCCACAGAACTCTTGCAGATCGTGGATTCGAATACGGAATCATGTCCTTTTTAAATGACTCTTGGCATTACAATTAAACCTTTATTCGTCCTAGAGTAAATGGACAATGTTCCGCATTTGACCATCCGACCACAAAACGTACACACACACTTTCTCTCTACACACAATCGCTTAATTTAGCTCGCAGGGGTTTGAAGAGGTTGCTGTTGGATGCACAATAATCAATGAACTGTTCATTAAGTTGATTTAAATCCATATTTAGATTAATACATTTGATTTCTTACTGTTTATTAACACATACACTATGACGTTAGTTAAGGATCACATCACAACACACTTCAGGTTTCCACAATTCCACAGACGATTTATACCGGTGTAGGTACAAAAAGTGCTCGGCCTGCAAAAACCGCTCGGGGTCCTTCGACTGGCGATGACGTCACACTACGGTGAAACCACTTGGACAAACCTTGTAAATCGCGATGTTTTTGCCAATAACCACCAACTGCAGAACCGCAGAATAGTCTGAGACGCCGGAAGTTAGCGGAGCAAGTGGTGCCTTAATAGGCATGTTGTACTTTTTACAGTTTAAACCTAAAAATTAAAGTTATAATCATGCATTCTTTTTAAACGGTTTAATTGAAAAGATTGACTTCTGTCCGTATATGGGTTGAATATGAATATACACATATTGTGAGTGTGACACTTTGTTTCTAATTCACCAGAGATTAAAGTCTTTATGTGTGAATTTATATAAAATCAGAGTTAACAATTACGCCATCCTTCCAACAAAAATAATTTTACTACAAATTATTTACTACAAACTATAAATGATAAGAAATACAAACGATTCACCTCATAGTGGTTGCTGGTGTGAATGAATAGCAACTGAACACAACTAAAAAAATAAAAAAATTAATAGTCTTAAAACGTGGCTAAATTAAAAAAACAGCCTTAGAACAAGGTAAACTTAAAAAAAATGCCTTGGAACGAGGCAAACTTTAAAAACCAGCCTTCGAACGAGGCAAAACTTTAAAAAACAGCCTTAGAACGAGGCAAAACTTAAAAAAAAACACACACACTTTGAACAAGGCTTTGTGCTAACCAAATATTGCAATTCATACTATTTCAAAGCAGACCTGATAGATGAAGCAGTTTACAAAATAAAATCTTGTCATTTGCCAGATTGGTCCAATATTTTCTGTACCTGCATGATGGAATACTGTGAATTAAAAAAAAAAAATCCCAAACTGAACAAGCCACAGAACAGGGCTGACTTATGTTACAAAACCTAAAGAGGGTATGGAAACAACTGTCGCCAAAGCCGTCTGGATTGAGCGAATCCAGCAAAAAACAACTCTTTCTTAGCTGGATTCAGAACCTATGAACCAAAAGAATTTGGACAATTGCGCCCTACAGCAAGTTATATTTACTGAATTAAATTAAATTGTCGCTTGTTAAATGTAATTTATATTTACACTTTTTTGTTGGCCATTTGTGGTTTGTGCAATAAATATTAAAAGTTCTATTGTGCTTTATTATTCACAATATTTACAAAAATTAAACACAATATTTATATAATAAGTGTATATTAATGTGCAAAGCTTTACAATCATTTTACAATGCATTGATATGCTACAATGCTTTATAATTTCGTTCTTTTAACATAGTTAAAAAGGAGAGCACCAAGTTATTTGACATATAAATAAAAAAAAACGTAATGCAATAGTTATATTCCCTGGTAATTATTTAAAATAATGGAGTTTCGAGCGTGATTTGTCAGCGCAAAATCCGTTCGACGTCATTCCAACTTACGGCCAATCAAACTGTGTGACGTCATCACCAGTCGCAGGACCCCGAGCGGTTTTTGCAGGCCGAGCACTTTTTGTACCTACACGGCGTAAATGATTTTCGGGTCGCGACATTTCATAATAAGAGTCTCGGTGTTTGCGTGGTGACGGTAAGTGATGACGCACACTGACCTGAGTGCTGTAGTTAAACACACTCCTTCAGTGTTGAGAGCGTTTTAGTCTGGAAACGTGGGTCATTTTACTCCACTTCTGTCAGGGTCAAGTTGGTTTCTGCAGCAAAGTAGTTTTTTAACACCTTTGACGTTTTTTCTCCACTGAAAGGCTGACAAAGAGCCAATCAGAATCATTTCTTCCAGTAGAATCTGAGTTAAAACAAACAATTATAAATTATGTTTATCAATATGGCCAAAAATGTGCTCTGCACCACTGCCCACTGCTCCGGGTTTGTGTGTGTGACTATTTAGATATGACCCCTAGTAGCCATAGGGAAAACATCACTCACTTTCTGAAGAACAAGTTCAGGTCAGAAAGTCCTTTCATTCGGGTGGAGGTGATGAGCGCGGATTTTAAGTAAGGCATTAGCAATCCAGACAGAGTGATTAGCACAGCGTTTCTGTCCAGGCCGTGACGGTTCTGACGGCGGGAGCCATCGATTTCATGCTACATCTGAATAAAAGACATGGCTAGTGTCCGGAGCTCTCGCTCTACAGCTAGTGGATCGTACAGAGACATCAGACGAAGACTGAAAGACCCCGGCAGTGTCCAGATTTACAGACGGAGTCTCCAGCGAATGAATGGCTGTGAGAGTCGATGCGAAGCACATGACTTTCACTCTACAGATCTTCTCTGAGGTTGAAAAGTGCCCCATTCACAGCTCTTTCTACACCAACTTGTCCTTCTCCTCAGTGGGAAGACAAATCATTCCTGTTGTAATTTTAATCCCTCAAATTATTTATATATTCTCTCTCTCTAGGCGAGGGTCAAAGCAACTTTATTGTGTCACAATTGGATATGAACAAAACAAGATTTATGTGTGGCTTAACAAAACTAGACATTAGACTAGACTAGATTTATACATGACTAGACTAAATATACACATGACTAGTTTTTCCCATGACCTAACTAAACTAGACTTTGACTAGACAGAATTTGCATGTGGCTTAACTACTTTAAACTAGACTAGATGAACACATGACTTGATTAGACTAGACTAGATTTGCACATTGTATATAAGACCATACTACTAAATTTACATGTGACTAGTTTGTCTCATGACGTAAAGTAGGAAGTGGACTAGACTAGATTTGACTAATAAGACTATAGACTCAATTTACACATGACTAGTTTTTCACGTGACCTAACTCAACTAGACTTTGACTAGACGATTTACACGTGGCTTAACTACTTTAGACTAGACTAAATGAATGCATGACTGGATTAGACTAGACTACATTTACACATGAGACTAGACTACATTTACACTGGATAAGACTATACTAACTTTACACATTACACATTTAGTTTTTCACATGACTTAAATAAACTAGATTGTAGACCACGCTAGATTAACACTCGACTTGATTAGATTTTGACGTCTTTACTAAACTAGATTATAGACTAAACCAGACATAACCCTTAACTTGACAAGAAAAGACTAGAATAGACTAGACTAGACTAAATCCAAGCTGCAAAACAAATCCTCACCAAAAAACGAAAGCCACACAATAACTACACAAAATAAAAACAAAAAATATGCAGAGGAAGAGGATAATTAAATACTGAAATACAATTGATTCATGAAAATTCTACACGCTATATTCACATCTTCACAGCGGTGAGATCTTGCAAGTGGTTTGAGCTTTAGCGCAGCACTAATCTCTGCATTAGTTAACCTCTGCGCTGATGATCCAGCTAATGAGGCTCCTGGGAACCTGTTTTACACAAACACGGTCCTGACACTACAAAACAAAGACCTGAACCCGTGTGTGTCGCTGTGCTACGCTAACGCTCTTCACAACACTCAGGGGGGTAAGAGAACTTTACAGTGTCATTGCAAAGAGTCCGTTAATTAATATCTATCAATAAACTATCTGTCACGAGTATAAATATAACTAAATTACAATCTGTCACTCTCTCCATCTCTTACTGATCAGTCTGTCACTCTCTTTTCTATCTATCTATCTATCTACCTATCTGTCTGTCTGTCTGTCTGTCTGTCTGTCTGTCTGTCAAACTCATCTGTCTGTCACTCTTTCTCCGTCTCTTACTTATCTGTCTGTCTGTCACCCTTTTTCTGCATCCCTTACTGATCTATCTATCTATCTATCTATCTATCTATCTATCTATCTATCTATCTATCTATCTATCTATCTATCTATCTATCTATCTATCTATCTATCTATCCATCCATCCATCCATCCATCCATCCATCCATCCATCCATCCATCCATCCATCCATCCATCCTTCCTTCTATCCATCATCCATCCATCCATCCGTTTGTCTGTCACTCTCTTTCTCCATCTATTGATCTGTCTGTCTTTTAATCTCTTATTTATTTATCTGACTGTCGATCTCGTGTATACATGTCGGTTGGTCACTCTTTTTCTCTATCCATCCATCCATTCATCTCCAGATTATATTAACTGTATCTTTGTATATTCATCTGTCTGTCTGTCTGTGTTGATGTTTTCCGGTGCTTTATTAGAGGAGAACGTGGCTTGGCCGTGAAGGTGTGTGTGTGTGTGTGTGTGTGTGTGCTTCTCACAGCTGGAGAGATATTTCTGAGGTGAGAATGAAGAAGACGAGCAGATAATTTAAACATACGCTAGATGTCTCACTGAGTTTAACACTTTAAGTCTTCCTCTGTTCTTTTTTTTTTTGCTTATGAAATGTTTCCCGACCCCTATGAATGGAACCCCGGACCCCCGGAGGAAGTGGCACGTTCCTCAATCTCAGAAACGTTTTAAAGAGAAAGACATTCGTTTTTCTCGGCAAAGCTAATTTTCATCACATGGTTTGGTGTCAGATCAGCCATTAGCGCTAATGACATTAGCAAACAGCGGCAGGAAATCACAGCGGTCTCTTAAGAAACACACACTTTAATCCCTCCGCACAGAGTGTATCAGTCTTTCGAGCTCCGTGCTGTACATCAGGCACACAACTCTTCTGTTTTTGGGTTAATTTTTTCATTTTCCAGGAAATAATTGAGTCCCAAATGTGAAATCTAATGTTCCAACGAACAAAAACAAGAATTTAAAGTTTATAAATAATGCATAGCTATTTTTTTTCAAAAAGTAATGTTAAAAGTACAATACAAAAAAATGCTTTACCAATTACAAACACAAGCATTATCTCTACCGTTGCATGAAGAATTGTATAATCTACCGTTGTATTAATGAAAAACTATTGAGATGTGTGTGACAAACAATTTCTGTACAATTAATTACACATTTACATTATTCATTGCAAATTCATACAATTTATAAACGTACAAGTACGGTATAATTAGTTTTATGTGAAAATGGAAATAAATTTAGAATTTTTTAGATATGTTTAGATTTTTTTTATCCACACCAGATGTACAATTGCACACACACACACACACACACACGCGCGCACATACATTTATGTATTGTTCAACTGCCGTGCAATAATAATAATAATAGTAATAATATACTGTAAAAATATGTAATAATAACATATATCAGGTGTTATTATCAAAAGCCAACAACACACGCACAATTTATGTACAATTGATTACACATTTTTGAAGTTTATGTAAAAGTGTATATTCATAAAGTAAATCAAATAATGCATTGCATGAGTGAGTGTGTGTGTGTGTGTGTGTGTGTGTGTGTGTGTGTGTGTTGAACCTGTGATTGTCTCATCTCTCTCACACTGGGCTCAGTGGAGTGGAACGTCTCTGATGGCTTAATGCTGGAGCGCGGCGGTAATTAATGGTGATGATTACACGCTCGTCCAGCTCCGCTGTTGTGCTTCCTGTCATTAATCAGACCTGCTCCTCCAATCAAACAAGCCTGACGCTCAGAGATGTGTCCACGACCTCAGTGGTCTCGGTTTGGAACTAACACGATACATGAGAGAGATTAACCTGCATGATTGATGAGCTCTTCCACCACACAGATCCTGGAATATTCCCATCCAGCCACAGCATTAGTTCTGCTGGATGTTCCTACTCCGTGTAGTTTTAAAGTTATGAAAAGTGAGGTCAGTTGCTCAGTTTGGCCTCTAGGGGCCGTATCAAAATTGTGCTTCGCATTTAACCATCCAGTGAAGTTACACACACAGTGACACACACAAACCCGGAGCAGTGGGCAGCCTTAAGTGGTGGTGTTGGGGGGCATGTGGGGGTAGGGTTGGCGCTCTTCCTTGAAATACAGAATCATCCCGTATTTGAGATTGAAATTACGCATACCGTGTTACTGTCTTGTATTTTGGATAATTTTTTTAATGGCAGCGTCTAATACAAATCATCCCTCACTACTCTCCCTGACCGCATTTCAATTGTAGACAGTTTATTTTTAATGTCTCGGTGAACATACTTTACTGAAAACATATTTTAAGCTGCAATCACAGCATGTGAAGTGATGTCATCGTCGAGCTGCCTAGTAGCCACGCCCCCTAGGCGCCTCTTATTTTTTGGTATTAAAAGTGGTAACCCTATGTGGGGGTCAGTGTCTTGATCAAGGACATAGTTGTAGAACCCATTGGACCTGGATTTCAGAGGTGTACAATGTTAAAAACCATACTTGAGTAAAAGTACAGATACTTTAATGTAATAATTACTCTGTTACAAGTTACAAGTCACCACTTCCAGGAAGACTTGTAGAGTATCCTATTTAAAAGAAATAAACTCAAGTATTTTACTCGTACTGCATAAAAAAAAAAAACACCAAGAAATGTGAAAAACAAGAACTTATTCATGAGGTTTTCATTTCCTAATATGGAAATCAAATTTACCATCTCAATGTTTACAAAATAAATATAAAAAGAACAAAAATCAAACTCAAATGTGCAAAAAAGTGCAAACGCTAATTTGCGTTCACGCAATTGAGCCCACAAACAGCATCCAGTACCTTCAGAAAGTGGAGTAGAAGAGTAGTGGAGTTAAGAGTACAGATACTCAATCACAAGAGTAGTCAAGTATTACTATTGTGAAAGTATTTTGGCTACTATTTTATCAGAATTATACTCAGAATTAAAGCAACGTTTACTCTCTAGTATAGAGATATAATTCTGATACTAAGTACAAGTTCAAAGTAGCCAAAATACTCAAGTAAAGTAACAAAGTCCATTTACTCAAGTGCATTACACCACTGTTGAATTCTACTCTGGTTTCTTCAAGTCTCTCCAGACACGCTTGAATCCTCCTGGAACCACTTCAGATCGTTTTAGACACCCTTGAACGTGACACCCTCCTCTCAACTTTTCAAATCTCGTCAAATCAGCGTGCTCCAACTTTCTCGAATCTTTATCTCATTTGACCCGTTTAAACCTCCTCGAGTATCTTCAAAACCAAGATCCTCCAATTTCCTCAAACCCCCTTGTCATATCTTCTCAAACCCACATTATCTGCTGAAAGGACAGATAAAGACAATCCTCTGACTCGGCACTTTGTCAGAACTCACGCACAAAAATTCAAATCGTATTGTATCATTCATAATCTACGAATATTAGATTACGACAAACCATCGCATCATCTGAGGAGCCTCACGTGAAGGCCTCAGCCTGGTTGTGTGTACAGATACATCCTTACCTTATCTTCATCTGTCTCCTGGAGGATGATGGGAAATAAGAGCGGAGTGGGGGTCCCGTGTGAAGCTGGCAGATGTTATTAGGATGGAGGGAGATTGCAGACGTGTTGGTATCGGCCTCCTGGATGCAGGAGCAGGGCACTTTTCATTTCCAGGATTTATGACAGATTGTGTCTCCGTCTGGAGTCTTTTAACATTGTAATGGGATGTTGGAAATGGTTCTTCTCTCTGGGAGAAATATGAGAATTGCACAAACATTGGTTTTCCTGAAACATCGGCGAGCGGCGTCGCTCTTCTCAGACGCATCCCGATTGTCATTTAATGCATCATGTGGGACTGTGTGTGAGAGATTGTGTATCAGTGCAGGACATCTTCTGCACCTCCCTCTCTCTCTCTCTCGCTCTCTCTCATTCTCACTTTACTCTCTCTCCCTCATTTTCTCACTCTCTATTTTTCTCCATCTCTTTCTCTTTCTTTCTCTGTCTCTCTATCAGCACGACTCACTCTTTCTCTCATTATTTCCTCCATCCCTCTCTGTCTCTTTTTCACTCTCTCTCTCTCCCTCTCTCTCTCTTTCTCTCCATTACAGCACATCTTTTTCTGTTTCGCTTTTTCTTTTACAGCACATTTCTCTTTTTTTCTCTCTCCTTCTCTCTTTTTGTTTATTACAGCACATCTTTCGCTCTCTCGTTCTCTAATGGTACAATTTTCTCTCTCCCCCTCTCTATTTATTACAGCACTTTACTCTCTAACTCTATCTCTCTCTCTCTCTCTCTCTCTGTTTTAATTTACTTTTCACACTTTTCTTTTTCTATCTCTTTTTTGTAACGCATGTATCTCTTCCTCTCTGTCTCTCTTTCAGATCTTTAATTCTCAAACAGTAAAGTGAACTAATTATTTAAAATCATTCGTTCATTCACAGCAGGGGGCGCTGTAAGAGTGGTTGCGCTCTAAAACAACACGTATAAAAATACAATATGGTTTGCTTCAGCTGACAACAAATAATACATAAGTTGCCACAAAGTTGCCTTGCCATCTTTGTTTTAACAGTTTGATCAAGGTCACGTGACACGTGAACAAAATGAACGAATGAACAGTTTGAACGAATCACAAACTGAAAAGCTGCTGCTCGCTAAAGAGTTTGTGCGGCTCGGCTCTCAAACGATCCGTCTGAACGAATCACGAACATAAATGGAGTAATGCTGCTTGATACCAACATACACAAATTGTTCACTGAGGGAACTCGTTCATTCCGAGTCATTTGAAAGACATGTTCAATTGAACGAATCGTGCACGACACGTCACTAGCGCCAGGAATGATAGAAATCTCACAGTTGAGAAACCAAACTTTACTCTCATAAACTAAGACAAGAAAAGAAAGGAAAGCCATAGGGAAATGGCAGCAAACAGGAGCACACAGGGACATCAGTAGTTCATAAATACACAGCCATGATTGGATTCAGGTGCAGTGCTTGGAGATGATGGTCCAGGTGTTCTTAACGAACCTGCTGCTTCATCAGGCAGCCACCAGGAGGAGCTATAGTGCAGGACTGTTACAATTACAGAACATCTCTCTTTCCCTCTAATAGCACATTTCTTTCTCTCTCGTTCTCCCTCTCTCTCTTTCTCGTTCTTTCTTTTATAAACCACACACATACACGCAGTGGTTTCCTATATGAACTGATATAATTTGTTCAGGTCTTCTGTGGTTTCCTCAGATCTAAGGTGATTTGATCTGGCCAGCATTTTTTTTTTTTTACATTTGTGGTGATTTGTTTAGGCTTGTAGTCAGTATATTCAAATTAAATGTGTAAATCTCACACTAAACAACCGAGAAGCTGAATGACTGCACATAATACTTACTGAGGAACTAAGAGTTTGCACGAAAGCTTTTATATTAATGACAATAAGGACAAAACCGCACAGTTGAGATGATTACAGCCATGGCTTGAACGACCCACAGCTCACATCTCTTCATGCTGAGAAACCAGAGAACAGAAGGAAACAGGAGGTGATGGGAGGAAAAAGGCAGGTGTTAATGAAGCGGAGAGCGAGGAGCTCCTGCTACTCCCTGTGAATATTAACAGCGCTGGTATCGATCACCTCTCCGCGGCGGAGAACAACACGGTTTATCTGAAATCAAAGCGTCTCCCGCATCACAGGCAGCGTTTAGGGCCTCCGGGTCCTTCACGGCCCTCCTCCGGGGAAAACCACTGATCCGATGAGCCTGTGATGGAGCCTGGGGGACTACACTCCACACTAACACTCTTATTAGTAGCTTAACAACTGTTGATCAGTGTTACGAGAGACCCGGGTCGTGATCCATACGCGAATCAAAAGGCTTTAATGTTTAAAGGGCAAGGTCAGAATCAAGGTCAAAGATATCGCCTGCATGGGAGTCACCACGGCGCTGAGACACATGATGCTGAGAAAACGTGGAGGCTTCTGGGAAATGTAGTTCTTCTGATGGCAACAGCGATAGCGGAGGTGTAAAGAGTACCAGAAGTACAGATACTCTACTGTAAAAATGACTCCATTACAAGTCACCAATTCCATGAAGACTTAAAGTATCGTACACGTAAAAGTTGTAAAGTATCCCATTTTGTAAGGTCAAGTACTAAAAAAATCAAGTATTTTACTCGTATTGAATTTAGGTTCAAAAACCACAAGGAAGTGTGAAATAGAAGAAACTCTCTGAGGTTTTATTTCCCAATTAAGAAATTAAATTTGACGCCTCAATGTCTCAAAATTGCCAGACAAAATAGATAAAAAAAAGAACTAAAAGTCAGTCTCAGTCAAATGCAAATGTGCAAAAAAAGTGCAACTGCTAATTTGTGGTTTAGCTAATAAATAGGATCCAGTACCTTCAGCATCCTGCAGATGGCATTATCACCTCTTCTGTCCAAGAAATAAACGGCAATTAAAAAGATCTCAACTTGTGGTGCACAATCGCAATGTAACGAGTAACGTTATGTGTCCATTTAAATGTAGTGGAGTAAAAAGTACAGATACTCAATCACAAATGAAATAGTGAGTAAAGGTTGCTTATATTTTTGATACAATGTAGCCAAAAACGAAGTCCATTTGCTCAAGTACTTTATACCACCGCTGTACGCACACACACACATGTCAGTCGGCCATTTATATACGTGTGTAAATCATTTTGTGTTTTTGTCGTGTACAGATCAGTATCTCTGGCACTGGAACAGTTTGGACCGATCCTATCTCACTTGGGCTCACTAAAATAACAACAGCTAACAACACGGCGACTCATGGGACAGTGCACATGATGCTGAGCGATCGAGCGCGTGGCGGTGGAGGATTATAATCACTGATTTCCATTTGCTGTTGGATTCTTCACGGAGACTCTTTCCGATCGATCCAAACAAGGCAGTTATCAGGAATCCTCAGCCGAGCCGGAGTCGGGCGTCGCGGGAGGCTTCGCTTCTGCTTTCAGACCCTCCATCCGTGCAGAAGCTCAATCCGTCCCGTCCTTGCCAGAAACACGACTGGACAAATCCATTTGAGCAGTAATTCCCAGCTCACGCTGAGATGTTCCAGCAGAACTCCGGGATTCTGGCCTGCGGAGACAGATAGCGTGGCTCTCGCTTCCTAATGCTCGCTAGGGGAATTATCTCTGGAGGAAACGTTCTCCGGCTGTTCCTTGTCTCCTGGAAGGTCTGCTCGTGTTCTTGTCAGCGAGTGTAACCGTGCAGAAGACGTGAATCTGGTGTGTTGCTCAGCGTGTTGGTCACAAGATGGTTTACTTCCCCTTCTTCACATTGTTTTCAGAGCTGTGCCGCCTAAACAGTCAGTCATGGTTCGATACATTTTTTTCAACTAGAGAAGTTGACAATCTCATTCACTTTACTTTAATAAAAAAACATACTACCGTATCATTCTAAACTATCTATCTATCTATCTATCTATCTATCTATCTATCTATCTATCTATCTATCTATCTATCTATCTATCTATCTATCTATCTATCTATCTATCTATCTATCTATCTATGTCTGTCTGTCTGTCTGTCTGTCTGTCTGTCTGTCCGTCCATCTGTCTATCTATCATATTTACATGAATATAAGCAACCCTTTTTTTAAATTTCGACGCTCAAAAACAAAAAAAAAATTGGCTCAATAACAGAAATGAAGAAACATTAGACACTCCGCAACACTTAACAGAGACAAAATAACACTGGAAGAAGTAAGATTAAACTAAATACAATCATTAATATTACAACAAAGTAGCTTAGCAGAAACGGCTGCAAACGAGTCCAAAGTCTATTCACAGAAAGAGAACAGTCAAAAACGAAGAACACAAGCAAAGAGTGACGGACACAATCAAAACACTCGGCCTGCTAAACAGGGGATAATAATCCTTCGCTATGCTCCTCTTCACACGGTGACAGATAAACAGAGCTTGATGGGCCTCACGCAGTTGCTGTGGTGCAATGGCTCTTGGGATTGGCCGAGAATTCTGGGAAATGAAGTTCTGATCACTAGAATCTACTTTTTAAAAATCTATTATTCAAGTAAAACAATATCGATATGTCACAAGTTAGGTTGTTAAATAAAAAATATATATAATTTTTAAGAGAAAATTTACATAATCAATCCAGAACTGTAAAAAAAACTACTTTTTTTTAATTATTTCTTTGGAATTTTTGTGTTGTGCCTTAAAGTCAGTGGGGTCCTTTTATTCATGGGGTGCTTATATTCACGTAAAAAAAGTATCTATCTATCTATCCATTCATCCATCTATATCACTCACTTTCTGTCCGTAGGTACGTCTGTCTGTCTGTCTGTCCATTCAAATCTTGTGTAGTAAAGAGAACAATTACTCATCAACATCAAAAATGTGTTCAAGTAGAGAGTAAAAGTTGTTTATATTTATGATACTCAGTACAAGTAGAAATCAGCCAAAAAATGCTCAAGTAACACAGTTCATTTACTCAAGTACTTTACGCCACTGCTCACTTTTTTAATCTACCAAATAGTCCAAATTATTATGGTAAATTTTTTTCTCATTTGATACTGGATTTATAAGAATAAAATCCAGCGTTTGGCTAAACACACTTCATCATCCGGCTTTACAGGAAACAAGGCTCCTAAACAAGCTGTTGCACCGCATCCTTCTCCGCTTTCTCTCCATGCACGGCCTGATGAAGCACAGCCACACTGGAGTAAAGAAGTGTAATTGGCAGAGGAACAACAAACTGGGTCTTTATGTGAAGACCTGATGATGTCTGGACAGTTTCCTGCCACAACCTCATTATAAAGCCAGACGCTCTGCAACGGAAGAGACAAGAAAAGACGTGTGAGCTAAAGCCAACGGATCAACTCCACTTGGCGCTTCATCTCGCGTCTTTCCACAACGTTTCTCGTTGGAGATGCAAATTTGACGGCGCTAATTAGCTGCGCGGCATCGCCATTAGCCCGAATAAATGATTTCTGCATCAATAATTCACCCAGCGAGACGGGAGCGCTAATAATTACCTGAAACACAGGAGCTGTCACAGGTTTGAGGATTACGCTCTGTCGACCTCCACATTGATATAATCATCGCCGATTAAAGAGTTATTAATTATTCCGCGGAGATCTTCACTTGTTGAGACTTTTCAGGTCGACAGAACTGTGTGAAACTGATGGAGTGCAGCAAGATTGCAAACACAAAACCTTTAAAAACCAAAAGCTTCAATCACCTTGTCATTTTCCCAACAAAAGCACATTCCGTAGCTAAAGCTTCACGAAGAAACCTAAATTACAAAGGATTATTCACTAAAACATTACTTGCTAACACGGTGGGAGGAAAGCAGCTTGGTGTAATAATCCAAAAAATATTAAACTAATTTTCATGACTGAATTGGTTTTCATAAATAAATTGACTCTGCTATTCGAAATTCCTGGCAGATTCCATGTCTGTTCTTCAGTTGGCTATATTAATTGTTGCAGATATGTAAAGAGTACCTGAAAACTATACTTGAGTAAAAGTATGAATACCTTAGTGTAAAAATGACTCCATTGCAAATCACCAAGTCACCAATTCCAAGAAGACTTGTGTAGAGTACCACCGTAAAAAGTACTTAAGTATTTACTTAGCACCCAGCAATATGAAAAACTAGAAACTCAGTCAGTCAGTCAGTCATCTTCTACCGCTTCATCCTTTACAGGGTCGCGGGGAGCTGGCGCCTATCTCAGCGTCTTAGGGCCAGAGGCAGGATACACACTCTGGATTGAAACTCATAGTTTTAATTCCTAGCATAGAATCAGAAACAAAGTGCATTTACTTTACATTTACATTACTTCACTGCTTCTGTTAATGCTAAGCTAAAGGCTATCAAGTGTTCATATAGCTGTGAATGACATGAGCTGTTTTGATTTAGTTATTAGTTGTTAGTAGCTCTTGCGTCTTGAGTTTTTTTTTATTGTTTCGTCGTTTGTTTAATTGTTTTATGTTTTAGTTTAGCGGGATTTTGTCCCATAATCACCTGGTCATTGGCTGATAGGTGCTGATCACTGACCAATCACCAGCCACGACTGAACCGAGCCAGTGATTCCGTTGCTATGGTTATGGATTTGAACTCCATAAACAGCAATTCAACGGGAAAAGAAAAAGACAGACAAAAGAAAAGTACGTAGAGATGAAAAATCCAAACCATCTTATAAAAGACGTTTGAATGATGTTTCTAAGACAAAGTATCGAAGACCAACAATAGAGGAATGAATGGTAACTATTGTTTGCTAAACAGACATTTCCCCCGACGGACGGCTTTTTAGACAGAAAATGACATGTTTGTCCAGACTCGCTCGTTGCAGCACAGATAAGATTTGAAAAAGTGAATCAGAAAGCTTTAAAATGAGAAAGGATATCTGGATGGCTTCACCACGCGATAAGCTCTTTCTGTTTAGACCACTTTATGGCTTTTTTTCCCGCCATCAGTGCATCCCCATCCCATTCCAATCCCTGCTACCCGTGAAATGGCTTTTAGATTAGACTAGAGAATCCGCTGAATCAAAGTGTGACAAAGGATAATGTTTTCCCAGATTGTAGATTGTATTCCGGAGATGGAGCGACATCACTCGCCCTTTTCAGAGGTGGAGAACAGAAATAAAAACCACAACAAAAGACCCGGATGAAGGTGTCGACGCTCCCAGCAGCGTGGAGATGAGCGTGGGGCACCAATAGAAATAATGGGGGAATAAACACCTCCCGTGCTTCTCATCAGGCTCGGGCTCCACACACAGTGTCCGAGTGAAGGAACCGAGCTTGTTTACTGGTTCACTAATGTGGCTCAGATATCTGAGTTCTTCAATGATGTTGGAGTTTATCGTTTTTTTTGACAAACACAGAACCTATTTGGCATAAATGACTAGCGATAGTTAGCAAAAATGTCATATGAGTTTAATCTTTAAAATGATGCTCAGATATCTGAGTTCTACAATGCTGTTGGAGCTCATCGTTTTGTTTTTTTTTTGACAAACACGGAACTTATATAGTAAATGACTAGCCATAGTTATCAAAAATGTCACAGTATGTTGGAAACATCTTTAAAAATGTTGTTTCAAACCTAATTTCTCTCATAAAATGTCTCATCTCATGCAGAATTAACAGAAATAAAAATCTCTAGCAATGTTTGTGTGTCACTTTATTGTGTGTGTGTGTGTGTGTGTGTGTAATTTAATGCAGCACAATTTTGCTACGGTCCCTAGTGGCCATATTGACAAATGCTCATTTCAACTTTTCTTTTTTGATACTATGTATATAATTGAATTAAATTTATAAATAAATAGAAATAAAGTAATGTAAATTTACTTTTTAGCGCCTTTCAAGACACTCAAAAAAGCATGTTAAAAACTCCAACATCCTCTTTTAAACACAAATAATATACAGCATGTTTTATTTTAATCTATAAAAATATATTCATGAAAAAGTAGTTCATTAGACCATGTTTCTATATTCAAAATTTCACTTTGTAAAGGAACTAGTGAAACACATCAATGTTTTGATGAGAATTTCATTATTTAACAATGATCTGTTTACGTATTTTCCAGCACAATGTATATATTTTTAAACAATTGATGATAAAGCTCTAAACTATGCTAATATTCTGACTATGTCTTCACAGTCACAAAACTTCTGAAAAAAAATATAAAGCGAAAGGAAATGAAAGATGTTGAAAGCGTTTTCATGCCTTCAGAGGTCAAAGCCACTTTAATATCACAGACCCCCAGACGTTCTCGCTCGGCCCCTCAACAGATCGCTTCAATTGACTTTCACGCACTAATTCAAAGCGCACGTGTCGAATAATGGGCATTAAAACGGTCTCGGCAACTCTACAGCTTCAGTAAAGTGACTCTTGATAAGAGGAACGACGACATCAGCACTCTGCACACGGACTAGCTGGATTACTGAGAGAGAGGGAGAGAGAGAGAGAGAGACAGAGAGATAGAGAGACACAGAGAGAGAGAGAGAGAGAGAGAGAGAGAGAAAGAGTTGAGAGTGTGTGTTGAGAGTTATATAGACAAAAAGAGAGCGAGACAGAGAGAGCAAGACAGACAAAAAGAGAGAATGAGTGAGATAAAGGGATAGAGAGAGACAGAGAGCAAGACAGACAAAGAGAGAGAGAAAAAGAGGGAGACAGAGAGACAGAAGAATTAGTGAGAAAGGTATAGAGAGACAGATAAAGAGAGTGAGACAGACACACAGAGAGAGAAAATGAGTTGAAAGAGAGTAAGAGAGAGGGTGAGATACATATAGAAACAGAGAAAGAGAGTCAGAGAGACAGGAAAAGAGTGTGAGACAGAGAGAGAGTGAGAGAAAGGGACAAAAAGAGAGAGAGAGAGAGAGAGAGAGAGAGAGAGAGAGAGAGAGAGAGAGAGAGAGAGAGAGAGAGAGAGAGAGAGAGAAAGTGAGTGAGAGAGACAGAGAAAGAGAGTTAAGGGAAAGAGAGTTGAGGGAGTTGAGTTTTGTGACAGTGAAGACAGTCGGAATAATAGCATAGGTCTCACTCTGTGAGAGATACGTATAGAGACAGAGAAAGGGAGTGAGACAGACAGTGAGAGAGAGCAAAATAAATTTCTGCATTCTGCATCAAACTCTTTTCGCTCAAATGCAAAAACAAACACAAACCAACAAACCTCTTTGCGTCTTCGATTTATTTTCCATTTCCACTGGATGATTTAAAAAAACATGATTCACTTTCGTAGACGGCTTAGAGCGCGACGAAGGTGTGTCTTAGTGTCGACACGTGACATACAGTAGTGGACATTTGCGGCCGTACGTCACAATTACGAACAACACGCAGAGTCGTTTAAAAAAACAACGCTGAAATCAAAGTGCAGTGTTGCTGGAGGAACCATCAGCCAATCAAAACGCCCCGTTCATCCACTCCTGCTTGTGATTGGCTGTTAGAATTATGCAAACATCGCATTCTCGCCATTCTTCCTCAATTGTTCAAGACGTCGCTCACCTCATTCATCGTCAAGTCTCGCAATTCTTGTAGATTCGTCAAAACCTTAATGGCGATAAATCTCCGAATATTTCACGCATTTTCACGTCGGGCCTCGTGCAGATTGCGCACAACGACTCCCGTCACATTTATTTGCACTTCGTTACACAATGTAAACCGCCAAGAGTTGCGTTAAATGTAACAACGACTCGTTCACAAAGGAGGAACGTTACAAAGTTGCGTCTGAAAATAATATTTACAACCGGCGATAGGTCACACCTTTACAACCTCTACAATCCAAATTCATACACAATAATCCGTTTATGTACAAAAAAAAGGGGAAGGGAGGTGGGACGCATCAGTGGCTGTCTAGGCGCTACAGTCCTGGACGCTTTCCCATAATGCACAGGGTGTCCGCTCAGCTCAGCTGCTGATTGGTCATATGAAGTATTCCTTCTGGTTGTGGCTGATGGCGCTCTGGGAGTTGGGGTCAGAGTTCAGCGGCGTGTCGGGACAGTCCTGGGCTTTTCCCGCCTTGGGCTGGGGGTTCTGGAAGGTCTCCTTGCGGCGGTACAGGACACGGGCCAGCACTGCCAGCACCGCCACACTCACGAATACCACCACGGCAATGACGCCTGCAAAACAGCAGTGGCCTTTACGCTCCTGAGAAGACGAGGACTGAAGCTTGTGGTGCTATTGGCTGATAAAGAGAACATGTGGAACGGTGACGGTTGGTGTGGTGAGAATGTGCGGATCAACATGAATGTGATGGAATATGAAGAATGTGTTGGGATTTATTACATGCTAAGGATAAAACTGTGTAAAAGGAACCCATCTTTCCATCTATTCTGCCACCCATCCCCCTATCTATCCATTCATCCACTCACCCATCCTTCTATCCATCCACCTGCCTATCCCTCCTTCAATCCGTCCACCCATACACCCATCTTTCCTTTCAACAATCTGCCTATCCTTTCTTCCACCCACCCATCCTTCAATCCATCAATCTGCCTATACTTCCTTACATCCATCCATCCACCCATCCATCCATCCATCCATCTGCCTATCCTTCCTTCCTTCCATCCATCCATCCATCCATCCATCTACCCACTCTTCCGCCTATCCTTCCTTCCTTCCATCCATCTATCCATCCATCAAAATCCATATCCTTCCATTTATCCATCCACCTATCCCCCACCCACCCTTCTTTCCATCCATCCACCCACCCATCCACTGATCCTTCTTTCCATCCACAGATCCTTCCACCCATCCTGCCTATCTGCCTATCCTTTCTTCCTTCATTACATCCATCATTTTTCCTATCCTTCCTTCCTTACATCCATCAATCTGCCTATCCTCCCTTCCATCCATCCATCCACCTAATCACCTACCCTTCTTTCCATCCACCCACCCACTCACCCATCCTTCCATCCATCTACCCGTCCACCCACCTTTCCATCCACAGATCCTTCAATCCATTAATCTGCCTATCCTTCCTTCCATCCATCCATCAAGTGAGGTTTAACGAGTCAATTTGACCCGAACATAATAGGAGGGTTAAAGAGCAAAAACACAATCACAGTAAAAGTTACAGCGCACTTTTGAGATGAGTCAGAGTTACTTAATTGCAGACTCTGCGCAGGAATACGTGCTAGAGTATTTAAAGTATGCTAATTCTTGAAAAGACATTACTAGCTTGAGAAGTGGAAAATGAAGGACTCTTGTGAACTGAGTCTAAGGGGAGAGAAATGAAGAAATGAGGCAAGACGACATGCTCAGACTCCAGAAGAACCTTTTACCTCCAATGAAAGCCGAGTCGCCGCTGATGGCATTAACTACAGGCTCTCCGGAACCTACCGAGCCCACGTGATCTACACACACGCACAGAGACAGAGAGACGGACAGATCATCAGCGCGATTCACCAGTCGCGGCTCATTGAACACGCCATCGCCGCGCGGACCAGGATTATGCAAATGAGGATCTTTCTCACGCAGATTAATACACTTACAATCGTAGTGGTGTAATTTAATTAGCGCGGTGGATGTGTTCACTGAGCCGGCCAGGAAAGTTTGCTCAAGTTTCAACTTTCAGGAGGAAATCAGGCAGAAAGAGTGAAAAAAGGGAAGTTTCAAGAACAGGTCACATGACCAGAAAAGACGTGGAAAGATTAATTAACAGTATTTTGTTTGTCTACTATTTTTTTTTTCCGTGTTTTTCTACTTTTACTAATGTTGTTTGTGGTGACATCTTAGTGACATTAGAACCATTTTTTAATACTGTTTTTAAATTTTAATAATAACAGTTTATGTAAATATAACAATAATATAATTTTAATATTAACAATATAAACAATTGTTGAATCAAATTTTGTAATTATGCACAGCTGCAATTGACAATACAATTTAGGTAAACTATTACTTATACAAAATATACAACATACAAAATTAATATATACATACATATATATTCAGATGCGGTTTGTTATTATTTTGCTTTATATTATTACATAAAAAACGTTGCTTTTGTTATAGTTGTCTTATTATTAATAATAATAATTTACATGTATATAATAATAAAAAAATAATAATACATAATTATTAAATTATTAAAACCTAACTTAATAAAACTGTGTATTGGCAATTTAAACTGGACTATTTTTCTTGCAAACCACAATCACAGACGAAAAATAATTAAAAGCTAATTAGGAAAAAATGTAATAACTGTTAACAACTGGATAATAACTACACTTTTTTTTTAAAGAAGAAGAACACTTAGAGATTCATTAAAAATATTACATAAATAGAAAAATTGAAGGGCGGCTTAGATATTATATTAGCTGTAGTTATTATTCCTGGTATTTGTAGGGCACATTGCTATTGTGTAGATCTCACCTGAGAGAGAGTGAGTGTTCTCCGTGGAGACGGACGGAGCAGATGTGCCACAGCTGGAGCGGCTGAGTGGCCCGCTGACCACCACCGGGCTGGTGTCGGGATACAGCAGAGCCGCCTTCAGCGGAGCGATGGAGTTAAACTGGACCACAGACAGACAGCCGCTGAAACCCAGAGCGCCCAGACGAGAGATTTCCGGATCCACATCGCCAGTTTCTGATCAGACAAAGAGCAAATGGGGAGATTTAACAGACGCCAACCACGCGGCCTGAATGTGGAGTGGTCATAGTGTTGAAATATAAATTGAAAGAGTCCAAGACGATTGTCAAATGAGGAAGTCATTGTTAAAGAACTAATCTATATAACTAAAAAAACAATACAACCTGTTCTGATTGGACAATCACTGTCATAGTGTATCAGAAAGGATGCTAGAAAGATGGTAAAAAGTAGGTCTGCACAATCCCAAACAAAAATCAAAGACATGTTTTTAATAATAATGTGCTTGAAATTGTATTTGCACTTTTATCCTTTCTTTCAAGAAAAACTGAAAATGAATTTTTTCGATTATTCGATATAATTTTGCGATTAACGTGTGTCGTGAAGGATGTATATGTTTTAAATGATGTGTGTTTCACATGTGTGTGGTGAATGATGTTTGTTTGGTGAATAATGTGTGTTGTGAATGATGTGTGTGTGTGTGGTGAATGATGTGTGTGGTGTTTGTGTTGTGAATGATGTATGTGTTGTGAATGATGTATGTGTTGTGAATGTTATATACGTATACGTATATATATTTATATATATACGTATACACACACACATGATACAGTATATGTTTTTATATATTTCTTTTTTCACTGCATCATTTATATATTTAGATATGTATATATATATATATATATATATATATGTGTGTGTGTTTATATTATATAAACTATATATACATAATGCTGTGTGACTAGCCGGCTTATAGAAAACTATAGTACTATATTGAAATATTATATTCATATGATATAAACACTGAAATATTACATTCAGCATCTCCTCACACAATCAGGATCAACACAGAAGGTGCGTGAACACAATACGGCGGATCAGGATTTTCCACGAGGTGTTTGGAGCGAAAGCCGCCCGGCGCAATTCCTTCCGAAGGGAACGCCACTGAATAACAATACAGCAAGTGTGAAGAAAGCAGCTTTCATTCCGTCTGAGCTCGGCGCTCGCAAAATATACAAACGGATGCCGTTTATTAATACACACAAGTCTCAGTCCATGAAATAAAAACCTGCCAGAGGTGGAAAAAGTCTCAAATCAAACGGAATCAGTGATTTTCACTTGTAAATACATCCTGAGAATATTTGAGTTTGTGGTTTTGACGACGTCGGGGAACTGTAATGGCTCTTCAGCTTTAGAAAATCAAATATTGTTAGGGTTTTCCTTTTTTCTTTACCAATTAAATATTTATTTTATGACTTCATTCCATGTTCCCATTGGAAACACGGTGTGAGCGCTGTAAAGACTGGTAAAATGCAAAGACTCATCATGAAGCAGACCTGCTGCTGGACGTCTACATGGTTTCCTGAAGCTTCTGGAGAAGAAAGTATTGATTTATTATTCATTACAGGTCTGTTTTAGCGCCTGATCGATGGCAAACTTTACTGGAAAAGGCAAACAGAACACCGCTAGCCCACCGCATCAGGAAAGCTGATAGATTCATCAGGGCTACACTGACTTCATCGTGATTTGTCTCATGATTGTCTGTGAATGTATTAAATCAAATGTAATTTGCATGTTTAATTATATTTTCATCTTACGGGTTAAATAAAATGTCAGAAGTAGACGTCTGCTAATTGTGAGTTAAGTACTTGAGAAAATGGACTTTGTTACTTTACTTTGTACTTGTACTGTGTATTGAAAAAATATAAGCAACTGTTACACTCTACTTAACTACATTTGTGATTGAGTATCTGTACTCTTTACTCCACTACGTACATTTGAATGGACTCTTAACGTTACTCATTACCCGCTACATTGTGTTAATTCGGCATCTTTTTCTACCGCGGTTAATTTTTTGGGCGGATGAGGTGATATTGCTGAAGGCAATGGAGGCTTTTAATGAGCTAAATCACGTAAACGTGAATTAGCGGTTGCACTTTTTTGCATATTTGACTCTGAGACTGACTTTATGTTCTTTTTTAAACCAATTCTGTTCTGCCATTTTGAAACATTGAGGTGTTAAATTACAAAACAACACCTCATAAATAAAGAGTTTCTGGTTCTTCACAGACCTTTGTGTTTTTCGAGCCTAAATTCAGCACCAGGGTTCTTTGAAAATTGGATACTTTTACTCAAGTCTACTTGAAATTGGTGACTTAATGGAGTAATTTCTACAGTAAGGTGTCTGTAAAGCACCTATATTTCTTAAGTAATAAAAAAATAAAAGTCTCTAAAACACAGCCTCCTTATGGCCCTAATGCGGCTGAATCACGTCAATAATTCATCTATTTGGTTCTTGCCGGACTTATTTTTAGACAAAAACTGACCTATTTACAGCCTCCTGACATTAACAACCTGTGAAGTCAGTTTTAGTTCAGGTTGAAGGAAACAAGCCTTGCGCTTTAATAACGCTTATTAAAGGCCTTTAAAGCAGAAAAGTCGTCATTTCAAACAACTGTGTTTGTCTTTATATATCATTTAGTCAAAATTACATTGATTTAATGACACACACACAATTACTCATAAACACTTTTACATATTTTTATACTTGTGAATAATATGCAGGATATAGCATAAACATATTTAAAAACTTAAATAAAATTATATAATCCATGTGTTAAGTTTTTATAATGTATTCTAAATACATAAGACTTTTATAGGGATGTTACACACACACACACACACACACAAACACACACACACACACACACACACACACACACTTAGATTATAAACAAAACTGTATAAACTGAAATTAACACATTCATATTCGTTAAATCTTAAAACTAAGAATAAAAGTTTGGTGTCCTCGTTCCACTCACCGCGAAATTGTCCGAGGACGATGGATTTGATGGCGTTGAATTCAACATCCGACGTCAGATTAAAATATTCCTTCCGGTGCTGGTCCACCTGTAACAGACGACAGAAGAGATGCGTGAGAGTAAAAGACGGAGAAGTGGAGGAGTGTTCTGGCTGAAGATGGAGTGACTTTCACATTCACCTTTGCAGGTCAAGAAACATTTCACCTGCAGGTCAAGATCTCAGCGGTCAGTCACTTTAGCCATTAGAAATGTGTGAATTATTCAGAGCAGTTATTGATGGAGAAGCTTCAGCTCGCACAGGAAGTGTCTTCAGCCTCCATTCCACACAAAAATGTCTCAGAATGGATTTTTTTTTTTTTTTTTTACAACTACACAACTAAAGTGTAAAGAAAGTGTTAAATGGTGTGCCAATTACACACCATTGTGCTAAATACTGTTAAATGGTGTTTCCAACAAAAGAAAGAGCGGGAAGAAGGAGGAGGAGAAGAAGAAGAAGAAGAAGAAGAAGAAGAAGAAGAAGAAGAAGTGAAAGATGAGTGAGAGAACAAGAGAGAGAGAGAGAGACTAAAATAATATGAAAGAGAGATAGTGGGATAAAAAGAGATAAGAACAAGGGAAATAAGAAGGAGTTAAAACTAAAAACATATAATGTGATTTAAAAAAAAAGACAGAGTAGGATGTGAAATTTCAAAGGATGAGAGGTGTATGGTAGTGTGTGTGTTCGTGTGTGTGGACATGCCAGCAAACGTGGCATGTCCACAAGTGAAAGGGACCCGGGACGTTCCCCTGCTGCCCCCCGTCCTTTACAAACAGCAGGACGCTACCTGAATGCTGAGCGTGTGCGTCTGTCTCTGGACGGAGAGTGTGTGTAGATGCCCGTTGGCCAGGTTCCTGGCGGCGGGCCTGAAGACCTCGGCTGCCCTGTGGTGCTCCAGCTTGTACTTCACGTTCACGTGTCCTTCAGAACGACAGCGCTGATTAGACGTCACGGACAACACACACGCTAACCACGCCGACCTTTCCTCACGCCAGCAAACACCTCAGAAACAAACCTGCGCTGACCTTACAACCAAATGTGAAGAGCATCACACCACAAACCTCTCATTAGACTCACAACAAACAAAGTGTGCTGCTCTGAGAGAACGTACACACACACCAGCCGCGCTTAGTAGCTGAGGAAATGCTTTTACACACACACATAAACACACACACACACACACACACACACACACACCCACACACACACATACATACAC
>CM051494.1:10976209-10994135 GCA_028031935.1 Paedocypris micromegethes | reverse complement strand
CACACACACACACACACACACACACACACATAAATGCAAACACACTTACAACAAAAAAGACACACTTGCAGTTGAAAACACACAATAACCGAGTTATTCACACACAAACACACACAGACACACACACACACCTACACACACACAATAATGCAAACACTTTGGAACTGAAATACACACACGCATGCACACACACACACACACACACACACACACACACACACACACACACACACAGACATGCAGGCTCAAACATCCACAGAAAGAACACATACTTTTAAACAAACAAACAAAAAACAACAACAACAAACATTCCCATGCAAGCATGAGAAAAGTTAGGCTAAACACACACACACACTCAAACATATTGTTACACACATTCACAAATATTTATGCACACACACAGACACACACACACAGACAGACAGACACACACACCGTTGTGGTCGAGCAGGATGGCGAGGTGTTCTCTGTAGTAGGAGCTGACGTACAGCAGCAGTGCAGGTGTCTGGCTGGTGCTGAAGCTGAGGGAGATGTTTTCTTCTCGGAGCGTCAGGTCTGAGTAGATGGACTGAGCGCTGGTGTTGCGCTTCAGCTCGTACGGCTCCTTGAAGGTGTAGATGAGCGACGTGTCCGGCCTGAAGAAGGCAGACAGCTCTGAAAGACACACACACACACTCACACTCACATCAGCTCCACACCTCCGTCTGCTCTCCTCCTCTTTCTCAAGACACTCAAATGTCCCATAATTCACCTGTCCGTCTGTTGATCTGTCCATCAGGCGACCCACGTGTCTGTCTACCCATCTATCCATTCATCTATCTATTTGTCTGTTCGTCATCCAATCATCATTCTATTTGTTTGACTGTCCATCCATCATTTATCAGTCTGTCTGTCTATTTATCTTTCCACCCATCCATCCATCCATCAATCCACATTTCCTTCTGTCTTTGCAACTGTCGATCCATCATAAATCAATCCATTCATCTGTCCGTATGCCTACTTGTCGTCTGTCAGTCCGTTCATCCATACATCTTTCTATCTTTCCGACTGTTGATTCATCATTCATCATTCATCAATCAATCAATCAACCAACCAACCAACCAACCAACCAACCAACCAACCAACCAACCAACCAACAATCTATCTATCTATCTATCTATCTATCTATCTATCTATCTATCTATCTATCTATCTATCTATCTATCTATCTATCTATCGATCCATCCATCCATCCATCCATCCATCCATTCGTCTGTATGTCGGTCTGTCTGTCTTTTTAAAACACTGATAATATAAAAAAATGTATAATAACTGTAATAACAATATAATTAGTGTCACAGTCTTTCTAGAAGCTTTAATCCTGTTTGGCGGTCAGTCTTTACCGCTCTGGCAGAAGGTTCCGGTGAAGGCCGAGAGGCTGCAGTCGCACCCGAAGCCGCTGTACTGCTCCACACACCAGCCGTGGTTCAGACACAGGCCTCCGTAGCTGCTGCAGTGTCCGGGACAGCCGGGCATCACACCGGGCGTGATCTGTGCCCTCGCCTCCAGGTCCAGCGTCTGACCGTTCAGCCGCAGCGAGCGGATGCAGCCCAGGAAGCCCTTCTGTCTGGACGCCGTCCCACCTGAACACACACCCGCGGGGATGATGGGAAAATGAAGAAATATGAAGGAATTTGAAGTTTTTTAATCGTTCACCGAGCGCTTTTGGAACATTTTGGAAAGAAGGAACCTCACGGGAAGCGACCTGACCTCATGGGACAGTCGCTGCTGGGTGCGTCCGAGACTGACCGCTCAAGCTGCCTGGAATCGTTGTCCTTTGAGGACGTGGAAGTTCGATTTATGTTTTGGCTTTTCACCGGACTGATACAGATTGGCGGAGGTTTCACTCTGGTGTATCAGAAGATTGGGAAAAGCCGTGGGAGGCATCATAGGCTGATCTAAAGCGTCATTGACGAATCTAAAGAAGATGGAGCCTGGCGGTGCGGAATGTGCGGACATTGGGATGACATCAACGGTTTGGCTCGATTTGAAGGACTAAATAATAACATCGTAGCCACACGAGGACAGACGGAGACGTACGGACAAAGCTGGCTCTGACTGTTGGACTACAGAAGATGTCCACACTTCTCCACATTGTCAGTAATGATTGCTCTCAGTAACTGTCGTGATTGATAATGATTCTGAAATTAACCATAAATCTGAAATTGATTTTATTGGCTTTGAGTTGAATAATACACTCCCCCTCCCAACCGTGGCTGGCGAACGCAGGATCTGCTGGGGCTTCTCTTTCAAGGCCATCCTGACAGTCTGTTATCTGTCTGGAGACGGATTCGCAACATTTGACAAATACTTATAAGGGCAATCACGCGGCTGCTCACAACTTTGCCTTTAATTCCCAAATTCCTCATGTCTCAAAGAAAAAAAAAGTTTCCAGCGCACGTGCCCTGTGCTTCTGAAACGCTTTGCAAATACTTACTTGAGGAAGACTACATTGGCCTAGCTCTGTAACCACAGAACCTGGCAATAAATCTGATTCTGATTATCTCATCGTCGTAGACCGTGTTGTGAAACTTCAGCACTGACCCTTTGTTATTCCAGACTCGCTTTGCGGAGCGATTGAAAGGACGATATCTATAAATAGTTGCGCTTAGCCATTTAAGCGGCAATTTGTGGCGAACACCTCGCTGTGCCGTATAATCATTTCTAAAGTGTTGTTCGTGCAAAGACGTGTGTGGAAAAGACACTCGAGGGAAAAGTCGACAAGGATTAGAAAGTGTCAAAGAAAATGACTGACTGTAATTCTTTGTCAGTTTCGGAAACTCTGGAAACAGTTGCAGTTGTAAAGTTCTGGTGAATGATTGTGAGGGAGTTTAAAGGTATTGTGCTTTATCAACACTTCGGCTCAGTTTGTAACAAAAGATACATTGTGGCGTTTTCTGCTGTTTTGGTTCTTTTACACCAGACTGATGTACTTCTACATAATACTGTCTTTTTTCGTCTAGGTGATTGTCAGATTGGGCGTATAAAAATGATTAAACTCTTTGTGTTTGTGGCAAATAGTTGATGCAGTGTCCCGGCAAAAATCAATGAAAAATCTGATTATCACAAACGAAAAGAAAGACTTAGTAAAGCAGAGAGAGAGAGAGGTGAGGGGGGTGACAAATACAATTTTTAAAGATTTAAAAAGACATTTTCTTTTACTGCACTTCTCCACTGAGTCCCTCAATTGAGACTGTGAAAATATTTAATTTTTTATTACAAAATGTTATTATATTTATCCAGCTCTGTATAATCTCTGATTGCATACTGTTAAATTCTTAACCAACTCATTCTAATTAAAAATAACAATAAGGTATTGTGACAAAACTGCCAGACATACCTGCATTATTTAGGTTAAGGCAGACAACTTTGCAGTTTCTGACTTTGCAGACAGATTTTATTCATGATTATTGTGCGTCAAACTATACAATGTGATTTATAGTCTTTGTGCTTCGTGAGTCTTTCTAGGTCAATGTGATTTTTCGGCTAGTGATCTGCTGTTTGTAATAAATCACGATGTGACTTCTTCTTTGCATTCGCTTTACTCTCAGAATAGTTTGGTTGTGGTGGAAAGAAAGGTTCAGATTATCCGCTCGTCTTCAACTGTAACTCAATGACTAATTTGAATGTTTTAAGTGCCAAAAACATCATCGATGCATCGCCATATTACCCAAACTAGTAACTAGAGACTGGAAAAAATGTGAAGAAGTTCTCCTGAAGTAGTTCAGTTCCGACATAAGAGTGTAAGTTAGGAGTTCATGCCGGAGAAAAATGAAGACAGTGATCTACTACTTCTGGTTTAATCATCCGTGTTACTGTCTTGATCAGGACACTTTTCATCGTTCATACAAAACATCTACTCAATAAAAAAGTAATAGAAAAACTTGCCCCGTTATAGGTCATATATTTCAGATTTACGACATGGACACCAGCATTTCTTTCAGAATGTGCAGATAATTTATAGAGAAAAATGGTGCAGCCAACGATCAGGTTAATAGTGCAAGATTTATGATGGTTTTCTCAAAGGTTCTGACTAAACGAGCCTCTAAATATGTTCAGACCGAACCAAAGGAACAGCACGAGGAGCTTCCTTACCCACAAACAGCTGGCTGTTGAGCTGCAGATGTATGTGTCCGTCAGCGGGGGCTTTCTGGACAGCAGGAGGGTGGTGGTCCACGTAGAGCGAGGCTTCTTTCACATTCCGCTCGGCTCTCACCAGATGCCACCGCTCGTCGTTGAGGGCATCAGGGGTCTCCACTGTCACCTCCAGGGGTCCGTTACCAACATCAAACGAGAAGACCACCTGAGTGGGTGCTAGAGAACAAAGCACGAGTGGATTGATAAGAGCATCCGGTTCATGAAGCAATCTGATCTGAGGATTGAAGGGGATATTAAACAACAATATGGATGTATATTGGTACTATATTGGATATATGGGATATGTATATTGGTATATTGGATATATGGGATTCAGCTCCGGAGTTGTGGTGGGAAATTCTGGAGAAAACAGATTAAACAAAAGCGGTGGCAGCAGTGTGCCTTGTGGGGCTCCATTGTCATAAATCTTGGTGGACAGTTTTAAGTTTTCTTTGAGGACCTAAACCATTCAAAACCCATCATAGAAAGCACAATCTGATCTGCTCACAAAGAACATCACAAAAATTTTAAGAATTGAGTAATTAACAAAAAGAGTTCCAATGGTCCTTGTATTGGAGTGAGTTCACCTACCTGAAAAACATTAAGGTATTGACTAGATAATTTTAAAACTCCGGGACTGAAATCTGACACTAAAAAAACAAACAAAGCAAAAAAACAGAAGGAGTTGATGAAGATACTGATACCAATTTTGGCAAATAGAAATCATTAATCCAAACAAAAAGAGATGAAAACTTGTCCTGAGGACAACAACTCCAATTGTGAAGTTTTCACACGCAAAAATCAGCGTGTCTCTGTTATTAATCTATGAAGACAATCTACAATCAAAAAAACTTAAACTTCAATCAAAACAGGAAAGTCAAGCCAAGTAAGTAAAAAAAAACTCAAGTCATCTCGAGCCTTGATGCCAAAGAACAAAAGTGAAAAGAAAAGAGATTTTTTTGAGAAAGTCTTCTGCTTCTCAGATGTTTCTGCTGACAAGAATCGTTTGTAGTTCCATGAAAAGAAATCTCGGAAAAATACAGGTTTCAGATAAAGGAAGTTTGTTAATCACTTGCAGGAGGTCACAACTCGGACCCCGACGCAAACCGCCTTCTGTCACAGCGCAAACACAACGTACGCTTATCATTCCACACACACCCGGAGCTGCTGACTGAGCAAAGCGCAATCACATCAAAAAAAAAGAAAGAAATTCTGATAACAGAAAACGTTCAAATCACACTAGCGAATTACAAACTTAAGGCATCAGTGGCCATAAAGACCTGGATTACACAATAATACAAATACAATATAAAAAATAGATATAATATCTAAAAGGTTGATAAATATAATATAATATTCACAAAAAAGTGTGAAATGTCTGGTTACAAAACATAAGAAAGTGAAGAAAACAATTGCCAAACAAACTGCGGGACAAGGTGACATATCAACAAAAAAGATAAAATACAAAATAAACAAAAGTGCGGTTACGAGTTTGTAATCTTGAACGTTTCTGTGCTACTACATAAACCTTTATTTGCCATTTGGCATAATCACAATTTTTGTGGTGATTTTCCTAAACAATCCGTTCAGGCTGTATTCTATACACTGCCTAGGCATTTTAATGCTGCAGTAAAATTTTATTATGTTCATCATCTGTCAATTGCGTTCACCCTAACTCCGCTTATTTAACACTGACGCTGACCATGAAAACACAACCAAATGCACACTTTCTCAAAGCAGCGTCACATGCTCCCCCGACCAGATGCAGAAAGACTGATACATGCGTTAATGACATCACGGTTAGATTACTGTAATGGTCTTCTGAGAGGTTCTCCTGCCAAACTAATAGATAAACTTCAGTTAGTTCAGAATGCAGCTGCTAGATTACTCACCAGAACAAAAAAGTATGCCGTATTAGTCCAGTGTTAATGTCGCTACACTGGTTACCTGTTAAATATCGCATTCAGTTTAGAATCATCTTAATCACTTACAAATTACTAAACAGTTTAGCTCCTCTTGGTCTCAGTGAGCTCATCACTTACTACAGTACGAGCCTACACGACTCCTGCGCTCTCAAAACTCCGGCCAGCTTATAATACCGTGAATCTCTAAATTCTACAAGGGAGGAACATCCTTTGCACACTTAGCACCCAAACTATGGAATGCTCTGATTAGTCCAATTCGAGACTCAGAATCAGTGAGTCAATTTAAGTCTAGACTGAAGACGCGTCTCTTCAACGAAGCACATGTTGACCTGTTATAATAACTTACAGAAAAAATTAATATAATCGTGCTCGGAACCGAATCACACCTGCACCTCCTAAAACTGTCAAAATCTTTAATTATGGTACTTCAATTTTTTCTAATTGCTTAGTTTATTCTGTGTTTCACTCCTCTCCTGAGCCGTACGACCGGAATCTCCTAGGAGCTTCGGGTTCATCTATTCTATGATGCCTCCTGGACCTCTGTAGACCTGATGACGCTGTTTACGTGGAGAAATGGAGCCGCCTCTTTCCCCACTGAGGAGGGAAACATCTTCCGGAACCATCATTAATAATGGCGGGGAACAACCAACGCATTGATTTTGTAGTGTTAGAATGGCCACTGTCACATATGTGCTTGCTCACTGGTCTTTGTCTTGTCATAGTCATAGCGATAATCACAGCCATTTACAGAACAACAACAACAACTAGACGATCAAATGAATAAAATGCAAGAATGCTCTTACATATTCACACATGCGCTTTCAGACAGTTAAAGCTGTGAAAAGCGCCTTACAAATGCTCAGAACACGAACTTGTTTTGTGTCTAATCTTTACACGTCTCTAGCATTCTAATCAACTCAAACTAATTGTGCAGGTGTAAGATCTGAGTTGTGGTCAGGGTCCAGCTCGCTGCGAGGGTATTAAGGGTTAATTGAGCTATTCTAGCTGGAACATTTGTCATCATAAAGGAAGTAGTGATGCTGATCCCAGTCACTTCACTCTCATCTACCACGCCAGCGCATTACCAGCACTCGTACACACACACACACACACACACACACACACACACACATCTTGACCGTGTTTTTTATTACTACAAACAAAATATACACATAAGAAATGTCAGATCAGACGTCAACACGCTACTGCCCCTACAGGAGAATATTATGATAAACAAGTAACTCAAAGTATTAAAACACAATAAATTCTGTACACTATACTTTGGCACTATTTAAAATCATATTTGTTTCTAACTGAGACTTGAACTCACACACTGAGGCTGGATTAGTCACCAACCAATCACGGAGCAGGACACACAATCACACTCTTTCACTCAGTCCCTCCCTTACTCCTTCACTCCTTCACACACACACACACATACACATACACATGGACTTCTTCGAGGAGCAGAATACTGACGACTGAATTAAACAACTGAAACAAAAGAGCAAAGGTCTTAAATTGATCATTTACAGAGAGGTCGACTCTGTGCAACACTGGAGAGTCTCTAGCTTTGCTGTAATTTCCCCGGAGGAAAGCATTTTGGGATGTCTGTGTTTTCAACCGGTAGATTCCGCAACCCAGTTTCCCTTTCACAGATAAACAAACATACTGCAGTAGTGAGATCAGCTGATGCGTGAGATACAGTAACACACACACACACACACACACTGAAATCCCATCTTGACCCTTCAGAGTTGTGCGACCCAGACAAAGGCCCCATCTATTGTAAATATGACTGTCAAAGTTAATGCGTTAACTTGTGTGATTAATTAAATTCGTCAAGTTTCAATTGACTAATAAATTGTCGTTTGGATTAATAAACTATTGACCAATTGACTAATAAACTATTTCAATTGTCCCACCATTCGTCAATGTTCATCGTCAATTTTTGAAAAAATTAAAGCGCTAGTTGTGTCTAATTGTTCAAAAAAATGCGAAACTAGTCTATTCTGTTCATAGCTGAGCACATGACTTGCTCTAGATTGCAGATATTGCGGGCACCTTTCATTCTATGACAGTGGTCCGAGATCTCTCCAGATCATTGATTGGTCATCAAAGGAAGTAATATAGAAGTCAACTATATAACAATATTACAGTATGATTTCAATGGATTATTTGGTTTATTAAAGATGTATTTATAGAAGTTTATTAGAGAGCAATTAAAATCAGATTATTATGATTATTAGAAAAGAGAGAATTGCACTCACAGCTCAGCTCGATCCGAATGAAGTCTTTAATCCCCAGGTTCTCCAGGAAAACTCCGGAAGAGGAGCTGGTCTTGAACCGGAAGGAGATGTCGGCGCTCAGCTCGGCGTGGAAGGTGGGGAAGTGCAGGTACGACGTCTCCTTGTTGAAGAACGCGGCGTTCCAGAAATGATCTGCAGAAACAGCGGCTCATTTGCATATTTCAGAACTGGCTTCAATGAGCTAATCTGCATATGTAAGCAGCGTCATCACAGATGGAGGACGTGAACCGGAAAGTTCAGATGTCACCATGACGCTCCATCTCCCGTTAAAAGTACACACACACACACACACACACACACACACACACACACACACACACACATCCTTGCATTTATACCATAGTGGGGTCCCACCACTTACATGCAAAACAATACGTTCCCTCTCTCCTCATTGTAACCCATTTTTTACTCTAACCATATAAAAAATTCTCAAAAACAACTTCTGCCTTAAAATACCATCTTGACCCTCAAACTGATCTTCAAAGTTGTGAGGGTCTATACTAATACCCCACGTGCCCATAGGACCCCACTTTGTGCCAAAATGAGCATTCAGGCCCCACTTTCATACTTACCTACAAAACAATGTGACTGATATCACTTCCATACACTCCCATTTACACACACTAAATAACACAATTACACACACAAGCACTTCAATGAACACACATACACACACATGTACTGTACACACACAAAAGAAAATACAGAACTTTACATTTATATAGAAGTACACACACAATGACATTTGCGTGTGACATTCACATTGGCTGTTTTGACAGACGTGATAAAGGATGGAGTGATGATGAAGGCTACAGTAGGTGACTTACTGTCCCCGTAACACTGCAGGGGTCCGACTGTGTAGAGCACTTCCGCTCCGGCCCTGCTGATGTCGCCGATGACCAGCGCTCGTACAGGTAGGTGGGCTTTATGAGTCAACAGCCCCGCGTCTTCAGACCTGACGCACACACATAACACACTTGCATTTTCGCACATGTAGACAGACTCACAGCTCTAAACGCCAACCATTACATTCCCTCTCTGCTTTTTATTTATTCATTCATTTTATATATATGCATGTAGTATACTGCACATATATTATTATTATAATAATACAAAGTCACATCAATTCAAAATTTTATTTGTTTGAATTTTAGAAACGAGCTATTTTTCCATCCCTTGATGAATAGTCTTGATGTCTTTCAGCTCTACCTTCATGGATCTATGAATACCATTACAATAATTTAAGACTTATATCATAAGTCGTTTCAATCGCACGTTTTACTGTGTGCAGACAAAGAGAGGAAGAAAGAGAGACTGAGAAAGACAGACAGAAAAAGAGAGAGAGAGAGAGATAGAGAGAGAGAGAGAGAGAGAGAGAGAGAGAGAGAAAAACTAGAAACTGAGACAGAGAAGTACAGAGTGAAAGAGAGTCACTTAGAGTGAAAAGGGCAGAGTCAACAATACATAGTATCTCAAGAGAGAGATAGAGACAGAGATAAGAAGAGAGAGAGAGAGAGAGAGAGAGAGAGAGAGAGAGAGAGAGAGAGAGAGAGAGAGAGAGAGAGAGAGAGAGAGAGAGACTAGAAACTGAGACAGAGAAGTACAGAGTGAAAGAGAGTCCCTTAGAGTGAAAAGGGCAGAGTAAACAATACATAGTATCTCAAGAGAGAGATAGAGACAGAGATAAGAAGAGAGAGAAAGAGAGAGAGAGACAGACAGAGTGAGAGAGAGAGAGAGAGAGAGAGAGAGAGAGAGAGAGAGAGAGAGAGAGAGAGAGAGAGAGAGAGAGAGAGAGAGTGAGAGAGAGACAGAGAGAGAGAGAGAGAAAGACTGAAGGAGGAAGAGAATGAGAAAGCTAAAAAGAGAGTTAAACAGAGGAAACTAACGTGAGGGTTAGAGAAATAGAGAGGGAGGAGAAGAGAGAAAAGATGAGAGACAGACATACATGCAGAATGAGAGAAAGATAGAGTTAATGGGGTGACAATTAAAGAGAAAGTGCGAGAGAGAGTGTCAGAGAGAGAAAAAGAGAAGGTGAAAGAGAGAAATAAAGTGAAAGAGAGAGAGAGAGAGAGAGAGAGAGAGTCAAGTCTGGGGGCGGTCAACAACACATAATTAAGTATCGTACACTCTTGTGTGAGTTTTGTGTTGGACTAAATCCAATTGGGTTCATTGTTGTGTTTGCCAAGTCTTGACTGCTTTGCCTTGAATATTTTCATCTTCCTGCTGCTTTTTAGTGAAGAAGTTACATTCAGTTACAAACATAAGAGCTACATTATACTATACATCATATATAAATGATTTGAACTGTTTGTGTGTATTTTCCTGTAAGGCCATTCCCGTGCTTACGATTCCAGCGCAATCTCATAATTGGATTAGTTCTTCCACAAATGTCGTCTCAAAACAAATAATTGACAATATATTTTATTAGTTTATTGATAAGCAATTTTTTATTAATACTGTACTGATTATACTTTTAATAATTTATTGATCATATATTTTATTAATGTATTGATAATATATTTAAATCGTTTATTGATAATATATTTTAATAATTTACTGATAATGTATTATAATATTGTATTGATAATATAGTTTAACAATGTATTGATAATATATTGTAATAATGTATTGATCATATATTTTAACAATGTATTGATAATATATTTTAGTAATTTATTGATAATATATTTTAATATTGTATTGCTAATATATTTTAACAATGTGTTGATATTATATTTTTATATTTTATTGATCATATATTTTAATAATATATTGATCATATATTTTTTATTAATGTATTTATGAAAAAGTATAATAGTTTATTGATATCATATTTTAATAATGTATTGATAATATAGTTTCATTATTTATTGATACTATATTTTGATATTGTTTTGACAATATAGCTTAACAATGTATTGATAATATATTTTAACAATGTATTTATAAAAAAGTATAATAATTTATTGATATTATATTTTAATAATACTATAATAATATTTTAATGATACTATAGTTTCTGTGCTTTGAGACAGTTAAAACTGTTAAAAGCGCCCTACAAATACTCTTACTTATGTAACAATAAGCGAGTTGTACCAGTCTTTGCTGTCGGCATCACAGTTGCAGAAGTGTTGTGGATCGATACAAGTGTCCTGCAGTCCACATCCGCACTGCTGACTGCCCGGGACAGCCCCGCCCCAGTACATGTGGGCGTCGCCAGACCGGCCCACCCACCACGTGAAGGGGGTCCCGTCTGCAGACACACACACACACACACACACATCATCATCATCACAGGAATCAATATGAGAAGAGTTAGATGAAAATCTATTGTTCATTATTTCATTACTATTCGTCTGAAAATTCTCACTTACACCCGACACAGAGCTGTTTCGCTCTTATCAACAGGGATAATGAGTGTACGACTAATGGATGGTAATTAATGGCCTGTGTGTGTGTGTGTGTGTGTGTGTGTGTGTGGAGGAGGACCGTGTTTGGTGCTTTTCCGTGAGTGTTATCGTACGGAGAAACCTGTGATAAACAACAAACCCACTCAGGTCCAGTAAAAGCTCTTCAGGACAAATGCACATGAATCATCCGGTCGAGGTGACAGTGTTCATTCACTTCACACAGAGAAATGTGATAAATAAATGCGAATATTCTCAAAAGAAGGTTTAACGTCTAGGTAAACATAATGCGATCCTTTGTAATGTTCCATTGATCCTTCATGCCATGCACTTTTATAAAATCTACACTAGCGTTCGAAAGCTTAGGGTCACCGCGACATCTTTGTTTGTTCCATGAAAATTCACACTTTTTTCTCTAAAAACAATGATAGACTGTCGAGTTTCACAGGAAAGTTCTCTATTTCTGGCCATGAATTTGAGTTTGATTTATCCACAAATGAGATGATCCAGATTCTCAACCTGAAAGGAATGTCAGATTTATAGCTTCTTTAACCAACTAAACAATTTCCAGCAGTTATCTGAGAAACAACAAAAACAACAAAACAATTTTCTAACATGATCAAACAAGGGGTTTACCATCATCAATTATCCTTCTGACACAATATTGTACCATTAAAACACTGAACAACAAATATATTTACATAATAAATATAAAACACTTATAACAAAATATTAACTGGTACAAAAACAGAAAACAAATAGTCATTTACCACATTAGCAATGTATAAAGCAGGGCTACTCAAATAAAAACTTGAAAGGTCTCCTTCCCAAATTTCTGTTCAGTTCGAGGTCCGGAAAAGTAACGGTCAAATTACAAATTGGAATTCCAACAATTTAAAAACCAAAATGTGGATGGCGCGTCACCGGTATTGAAAAAACATGCTGTTCTGTTGTGTGTGTGCGTGTGTGTGTGTGTGTGGCTGACTTAACTATTACACTGCTGGTCGCTTCATAGGTTGATTTCAGATCAAATTGTGCGTGCTTGGATTCATAATGGCATTTCATGTTACCACTTTTGACAATCACTACCTTCTCGTTGCAGATTAAACACATTGGTTTTCTGTTTCCCACGGGCAGATTTGGTCAAAGTGACCCAAAACCTTTAAACGGTGGTGTATGTTCATTCAAGACATTATTATTATTGTAAAAATGAGCATTTTTCCAATTTTCTCATGGGATTTTGGAGAATCTGAATCCGCTCCAGGCTTTAAATACTAACCATACTCCAAGAACGTGAAGGCTGAAGGTCAGTGTGAAGGCATTACCTGGCGTGTTGAGGAGGCGCGAGTGTTTGCAGCGATACGACACGTTCTGCTGACAGTGTTCGGCCTGGGACATCAGGGCCTGGATCTGCTCCGGGTCGGAGGCATAGCTGAAGTGAGCGATGTGCTGCTTCGTCCCGGCAGAGGCCTTCAGTCTGGTCACATTGGTGTTGTTGTGCTGGATAACCATCCAGGCTTTGTCTGCACAGGTCAATCCACATCACAGTCAGAGGTTATTTATCGACAGTTGAGTATATCAATATGGCCATTAAAGAGTATTTGAAAACCATATTTGAGTAAAAGTACGGATACCTTACTCTAAAAATTACTCAATAAAAGTTACAAGTCAATTCCACAAAGACTCGAGTAAAAGTTGTAAAGTATTCAATTTTATAAGAGCATTTTTTACTTAATCACAGATTAAGTACAGATACTTAATCACAAATGTAGTCAAGTAGAGAGTAAAAGTAACAAAGTCCATTTTTTTCAAATTATTTGCACCACTGAACTCGAGGGACTGTATCAAAATGACGCTCCGCCTTAAACCAATGTTAGGTCTAAACCTTTTATGACCGGTTCTTTGCCGAAACTTCTGTACTTTTTAGTAATAAATCCCACAACACGATTGTTGAAGTTATTTTCAAAATCACTGAGGAGTGACACAGACACAGACACACACACACACACACACACACGCACGCACACACACACACACACACACACACACACACACACTTCTGTCATCTTAACCTTTTTCATCTGCATTTCAAGCTTACTTAATATTAAATGTTTAAGGTCTTTTAAAGCACATTTTCTTAAAAAGCCTTTCAGTTAAGTTTCCCCACTTATTGTTATGCTGAGTCAATGAGTTTGAAGAGTGCGTGAGAACTTAGGCCTTGGCGTTCTAACAACAGTTTCCACATATCAAAAAAAAATACAATTTTCATTATACTCTAGTAATCTACTAACGATGAGTCCATTGTGGAATCTTTACCAGGAAATCACTGAGCTATGAGACAACAATAAGGGGTTGTGTTTTTGGATGAGAACTATTGGTACCCACCTGACATGTTGCAGTAGACCAGCTGTGGTTTGATTGGTCCGCTTCCATCCACATCCACATAGTAAAAGCCTGACGTGTTTCCTCTGTGCTTGTAGGCCTCACACGACGCCTCATAAACCGCTGTCAACACACACAGTTGTGTAGAGCTCATGCACACAGACGTTAATCAGATCTAGATCGAGCATCACCATAACTCCAACATCCGAGAAGACACTGAACCAAAACCAGAAGCTAATATGGCGTGCACATCATCAACAAATCATGTTCTACAGCCCGAGAATGTTTCTGAAATAAAGTTTATGGTTTCATTTTACGAACTTTACAGACGCCAACACGATTTACATCCGTTATAGTTCTAGACTGAAATGTTGTTTACAATATTTATATTTGTTACAAACATTATTATCTGTTTTTTGATGATGTCATGATTAAGTCATATGAGTGTGTGTGTGTGTGTGTGTGTGTGTGTGTGTGCGTGTATGTGTGTGATAGAGAGTGAGCGTGTGTGAAATTTGTGTTAGAGAGAGTGTGCGAATGAGAGTGAGTGATAGAGAATATGTGACATAGAGAAAATAGGTGTGTGTGTGTGTGTGTGAGAAAGAATGTGTGCGAGGACCCGTGAAAGTGATATACTGAGTGTGAAAGAGTGAAAGTTTGTGTCTGAGAGAGAGAGAAAGTGTGTGTGTGAGAGAGAGTGTGCGTGTGTGTGTGTGTGAGAGAAAGGGAGTGTGTGTGTGTGTGTGTGTGTAGAGAGAGAGAGAGAGAGAGAGAGAGAGAGAGAGAGAGAGAGAAGCAGTACAAACCATGATGTGTGTGTAAAGTAAGATGTAAAGTAAAGCGTGAGTATGATGTGTGTGTGTTTCTAAACAAGTAATTAGGAACAAAACTAAACGTAGTAAAAACAAATATTTTTTTAAATAATGTGAAAATACAGAAACATAAAAAGCTTGGAAATAAACACAAATCTGAAGACACTGACACTTTGTTTGCTCTCTCTTGTTTTTCTTTCAGTTATATCTGTAATATCTTGCATTTTAATGAAAGGTTTAATTAAGACTAATTTACACACCGACGCACTTATTGCGTTTTCCGCGCTGACACACTCTTGATTGACGTGATGGATGTCACACCTCATGACCCGCAGGAGTGCGTTTGATTGGCGGAAGATTTAAATCAATTTCAATCGCAATCCAGAACGATCTCTGCCAATCAGAGGCGGTGAAACGGTCACATGTCGATCTGACCCCACATCAAGCATAAAGTGTGAACCTGGCACGTTCTTATCGGTTTCGTTCTAAAGAAAGAGTTAATTAGCGTGAAACTGCAGCGAGCTGGATGTCGACACGCTCCTGTCCTCGCACTAAACCTCACATTACACACTTTAACTGCAGTTTGATCACAACAAACCTCGGGAAAGTTAATCAGAAACTGCTGCACACGTCAAGCTATTTTAGTAACTATTGTACACATTTATCTGATCCTTCTCAAAACCTTAAAGTGTGTGTTTATGTATGTGTGTGACACTGTGTTTATTTTTGTGTGTGAGTGTTTTTGAACATGTAATGTGTAAAGAGTACCTGTCTGAAAACCATACGTACTTGAGTAAAAGTACTCCATTACAAGTTACAAGTCATCAATTCCAAGAAGACTTGAGTAAAAGTCATAAAGTATCCAATGAAAAAAAGACTATTTTGCACGTACTGAATTAAGGCTCGAAAATTGTCATAATTTAGAAATGAAATTTAACACCTCAATGTTTCCACATGGCAGAAGAAAATTGATAACAATTTTGTCAAACTTAAAAGTGCAAAAACGTACAACCGCTAATTTGATTTAGCTCATAAATAGCATCAAGTACCTTTAGCATACTGCAGATGGCGACATCACCTCACCCGCCAATAATATTAACTGGGATAGAAAAATTGTGGGCCCAAAAAAGTGGCCCAAAAACACACCACTTTACCAGTCGCATGAAACTGGTTCTTTTTTGAAAGTTCAAGAAAGTAATTTTTAGTTCAGAAGCAGAACCGGGTGAGGTTTCTTCTTAAGGTTTCATATGTTGTGAGCTTCTAATAACCATCATTTTGGTCCTTTTGTCTCTGACCGAACAAGCTTTCAAGCTCCTTGGAAGATGAAGGCGATGGAAACACTCGGACCAGCAATCGTTCCACATCCAGAGTCTAGCTCATATTGACAGTCTGATGCTCTGAGTTGCCTACTGTATTTATTACTTATTATGGTTTAATTATTCAAACATCCTTCCATCTTCACAAAAGATCATTTGAATCATTTTCCGGCTGCGTTCTTACAGTCTGTCTAAATTAATCCCCATCCTATTCCTAATTTGCATGAAAAAGAAGAAAACATAGTCAGTTGTCTGTGATCGGCTCCTCCATTTCAGTGGGATTGTGTTTTTGTTTGCGACTATAAGTCCGTGATACCGCGATTCAGAACGGCAGAGACGGCGGAAAGCTCTTCTGAGTGACGGCAGATTTATTCGGGCTGTGAAAAGCCTCCATTAACACTCTGACTTTAAAACAGCTCATGTGTGAACGTCTTAAAGACTGCGGCCATTAACTATTTGAGTGACAAAAGCTTAATTCCGGGCCGAATCTGCTCCACGTTCCTTCACGGCAGCAGAACCGGCCTCTCCACTTCATTAGCGACCAGCTCTGAGATGATTAGAGCGTAAAACTGCAGCTCGGCTCATAATCAGCTCCTGACCTTGTACAGTTTATACACTCTTCTTTACGAGCCTCAAATGAAGGCCTGAAATCTTCTCACATCTCCTATAATAAAGATCTAATTCCCAATTCAGAACTGTAAACACACATGTTTGATGACGGACTAGAGGTCTGGCTCTCAGTCTTTGCTTTATTTCATCCTAAAGGTAATAAATCATCTGGCTGAGGTCGGAACTCAGAACAGTCAAGTTCATCCACATCAGACTCATCAGTGTCTCTATGGAAATGTATTTTGCACTCTGGTTCAGTCTTGGTCAACCACAAACCGTTCTCACAAAGTCACAAAGTTGGAGTATAGACTTGTGTGTTGTGAATGATGTGTGTGGTGAATGATTGTGTGTCATGAATGATGAGTGTGTGTTGAGAATGTGTGTGTTGTGAATGATGTGTGTGTCGTGATTGGCGAGTGTTTCGTGAATGAGTGTGTAGTGAATAATGTGTGTGTCGTGAATAATGTGTTTTGTTGTGTCTGTCGTGAATAATGTGTGTGGTGAATGATGTGTGTGTCGTGAATGTTGTGTGTGATGATGAATGATGTGTGTGTCGTGAATGATTAGTGTGTGGTGAATGATGTGTGTGTGTCGTGAATGTTGTGTGTGGTGAATAATGTGTGCTGGGAATGATGTGTGTATGTTAAGAATGTTGTGTGTTGTGAGTAATGTGTGTGTTGAATGATGTGTGTGTGGTGAATGTTGTGTGTGGTGAATAATGTGTGTCGTGAATGATGTGTGTCGTGAATGATGTGTGTGGTGAATAGTGTGTGTGGTGAATGATGTGTGTGTGGTGAATGGTGTGTCGTGGATATTTCGTGAATGATGTGCGTCATGACTGTTTGCAACACAAAATGGGTTTGGCTTCAAGATGAAAAATGAAGTTGATTAATTGTAACGAAAATCTAGTAATGTAAGTGGGTCTGCAAAAAAAGTCACTGTTTGTATTTGATTAACTCATTTTTGAACAAGAAAAAAAAAAAAAAAATA
>CM051494.1:10962204-10976191 GCA_028031935.1 Paedocypris micromegethes | reverse complement strand
AAAAAAAAATATATATATATATATAGTCCAAAGAAGCTAGTGCCTCCTAGTGGCCTGGAGTAAGAGGTTTGAGAGAGATTTCCTTACAGCTGTGGCAGGTGGCGCCGCTGTAGCCGGTGGAGGAACAGTTGCAGTGAAAGGCGGTCCAGGACTGAGAACATCTCCCTCCGTGCTCACAAACACTCGGAGAGCATCTGAAAGACAAGAGGACACATCACTCAACAATAACTCAACCCAAGATTTAAAAAAAATGCACTGCTAAACATGCCGTCAACTAGAAATCAACAAGTTACACAAAACACTACCCACTACTCCGGGTTTGTGTGTCACTTCACTGTGTGTGTGTGTGTGTAACTTCACTAGATGGTTAAATGCGGAACACAATTTTAATACGGCCCCTAGTGGCCATTTTGACAATCTCACTCACTTTCACTTTCACTTTCACAAATGCTTATTTATATAGTTTTAAAAAATGCATTATATTAGGTCGTGGTCAAAAGTCTGGAATTTAGAATTAGATATAAAATATTCAGCAGAAAGTCCGAAGTTAGCCAATCAGAAGGAGGCTTGCTTTCGTATTTGATTCACACGAAGATTAAGAGTCTCGCAGAAGTAACCAGAGCTGAAGAGCAGCACTTTAGGCCTCGTGCTTTTCTTTGGAAATCCTTTCTCGTCATGTCATTGTCCTTGACCGAGCTGAAACACAATTCCCAGTATCTCCCGGGGATCCCGAGAGATTATCTGCTGCCTCATATTTCCCATGTTCACTTTAGCGATGACATCTTCCAGCGGAGTTTCTTCTCAGAGGATCTGTCTTCTACTTTTTAAAGATGCTTTCAGCCTTTTCTCTTTTACTCGTGAAAGGAGATCCGAGCTGAGCCATATTCAGTCGCCAATAAAGAAGAACAGATCTTTTTGGTCTGATGGGGACTGGTATTCTAACAGTGCCCGAGTCATCGTTTTGTCTCACAGTATAATGAAGTTATTCAGTTTTTTTCCTCACTTCTTATTGATTATGTCATCCCCATCTGTTTATTTTGTGTATTTATTTGTTTCAATTAACTTGTTAATTTAGTAAGCTATCTGTCTGACATCTTATCTTATGGTTAGTCTTTTCTTTAAGTAAATATTTTGCTAAAGTATTTGCTGAAATGTTTTAATTCACACCTCGTGGCATCTGTACTTTAGATTTTTTTTAAATAACAGCCCCTCTTTCCCTCTAATTTTGCTCTTTATGCAACCAACATCACAAATCCCATCAAAAAACACAAATTTAAGTTTATTATAATTAAATCTTATAATAAACCTCATCTGCTCATTTGTGGTTCATCATTTTCCAGTCCTGTAATAACATTTCACTTCTGATCGTCACAGTGACATCATCACCCAAGAAGCACCAATCAGGGATCAGCACAGCAGAATATCGCTTTTCAGCTTTTAATTATCGACTTGCAAAAGCTGCTCAGTTCCACAATTCTGAGATGCAAAACGCAAATCAACAAAAACAGACAAGAGCCAGAATCAAAAGCCCGAAGGAATTCACAGCAAAAATATAAATCCACACAATCACAAACAGGAGGAAAAATAAATTCACAAAACGTGCCAGTAAATAAACAACACGACTCAAGGACACCCAAGTGTGGAACCTTCCGCTCCAGAACCATTAACCGTTACACCACAACCGCCCTGAGTCGACCTCATGACCTCCAGTCCACCTCATCAGCAGGAAGCGGAGAAAGCTCAACCCTGCGAGGCTTCTCTCCAGCTGATTGGCTGCTGCTTCATCTGTTCTCAGTCGCTATAATTACATCATTAGTGAAAGTGGAGGAAAGCCATCGGCGACCAATCGCACCTGCTGATACGCTTTATTTACTGTCGCCGTTAATTTAGCGACCGATTCGCCAAAGAACCGATGCAAATGAGATATCCGCGAATGAGGCCTGAGAGGAGATGAATCTGCTGGGAGGAATGCTTGATATGAAGGATGCTGACATCTGGACACATCATCTCAAATCATCAGCAGGTCGGAACAAAGCCGCTGTAGAACCAATCGAGAGCTACGGGAGCCAATCACGGGATTGCATCTTAAAAAACTGCGTTAGACAGTTTCATTAGTAGTTGGTATCATCAAAAAAAATAATTAATTTAAGTTTTATTATACTGTTTGGGAGTCATAGTATGATACATAAATACTTGTGATTTTTTTTGTTTTAGTTTTATTATGATTTTTATTTATTTTTTTATTTATTATTTGAATTTTATCAATACGATCATTTAAAACTAGCAAATTGTAATTTTCATTATTTTTAGTATTACTAAATACTTTTAGTAATAGTCAAAGCTGGTTCCATCAAAAGATTTGATGAATTTAGGATTAATTAGACTGTTTTTTACTTAATTACTGTTTTCATTTTAACTGAATTTTCTCACCATAATAATTTAGAATTTACTATTTGTAATTTACCAATTACATTTGAATTAAACCTATTTTAGTACTTTAGTACAGTATTTTAAGTGATTAAAAAGTGTAACCACATAATAATTATGTAAATGAGAGGGTTTTTTAATAGGTATAATTTAACAATCAATTTGGTTCCAGTACAACACAGTACTCTGGAAATAAACCATGAACGGAATAAACATGAATTATTTTTTGGGACAAATTGCTTCACTTGGTCCTTTTTTATGTAAGTCGCTTTGGATATAAGCATCTGTCAAATGACTATAAAGTAAAGTAAAGTAAAGTAAAGTAAAGAAAACGCCTGAGACTAACAATATTCAGACACTGTTAGTGCTACATGCTAATGTTGACTAGCAACAAACCAACCAACCAACCAACCCGGAGCAGTGGGCAGCATTAGGTTGTGGTGTCGGTGGGAATGTCTTCATCATTTGTAGAACCAGCTAGAATGGGATTCGAACCTGCAACCTTTTGGACACATGTCCATTTCACACATCGTGACAGTTTTTTCTTGCATTACACATACACATTATTTGCTATAAAATATAAAGCAGAAAAAGTGCTGACGGAACACATCCTTGCGTTTACATTAGAGTTATTTCTGCAGAAGCATTGGCTTGACTCTGATGCTGAACTATTAGTGAAGGTGGAAGAAGACACCGTCCTGCGGCAGAAGATGGAGCGATCAATCTTAAACACACCCGTGCATGTAAGTGTGAGCGCAACTAACACACGGCGGTGACATGGAGACTCCGGGACACGGAGGGAATGATGAATGGGAAGCGCAGCTCTGCAGTGGTGGAATCACAATGATAAGTGGGGCAGTGGAACAGGAAGCGCTGCGTTTGTTTGGCATAATGAGCAGAAACACAGACTGGGAGTGTGTGATGAACGATTGCTCATGTTTGCTGTGGTGTGGGCGAGAAAAGGCCTCGTTCACCTGAAACACACTCGCACTGGTCACGGTGGTTTTCCTGTTCACATGTGATCACTGAGAGCGGATCGGCCAATCAGGGCCCGGCACAATACGCAGTCTGAGAATTGTGGAATTTTAGAAGATTACACAGCGACAATTCTCGCAGAAGATGTCGGCTCATGGTGGAAACATTGTTCTGAAAAGCTTTGTCAGCCTCAGGACGGCAGGAAAAAATGCAACTGTTACTGCAAATGCTACTAAATAAAAATGCAACTAACTATTATTGAAACTATAAAAAAATATATACACACATAGAAATATTCTGTCGTTCTAATGAAGTGGGAGTGAAGTGATGGCTCTCTGTGCTCTGGACGTTAGTTTTTCAAGGAGAGCTGGACTTCATGACCTTGATGGAACATCCGTGTCCTAGTGTGTCAAAAACTGGGTGAGTGTCGACCAAGCAAAAATTCCTCTTTATCTCCGTCCCTTGTTCACCTCTACAGTCTCTCCACGACATCCAGACTCAACAATACACACAAACACACACACACACACACACACACACACAATGCAACGTCCCCAGACGCAAACAGGAAGTAGAACACATCACAGTTAGACGACTTAGTGACATCATTATCATCATCAAAATACCAATTACCATTTACAAATCAAGCAAGTTAGTCAGTTTATGATTGAAAAACGTTTCAATCAGATGTTTGTTACACTGAAGTTAATACTGACGACCAAATTTACCGTTAACTGTAACCTAAACACAAACATAACGGTAACTTCAACCCGAAAATCTCAACTTGACCCTTTAGAGTTGTGGGGCCAGACAAAGGTCCCCAGATGTGACCATAGAGTATCATAGAGGAATTCTTGACACATAAATCAGTCACGACAGAAGTGGATCCATTGTGTCACGTTCATGGACTAGGAGCGTGGACTACATTTCCCATGAGCCTTTGTGTGTACTCTTCGATTTGATTGTTGCCACCTGTTCCTCATCGGTCTGTGTATTTAGGTCTTCACCTGTGCCATTCTCTGTCAGTCATTAACATCTTCATGTTCCTCCGCTTCTGTGCTAGTACCGGTCTGTATTTCGTCATTACAGTTGAGTTATTTGTCCCCCACTGAAGTCGTAACACATTGGTGGACTAACTATACCAAATTATTTGTATTCTATTTTTGAAAATAGACTAAAATCTACATTTTTCAGGTTTCTTCACCTTAGAATATGGATGTTTATTTGTTTTTTTTACTTGAGTTATTTTTTTGTCCACTGCCTGATTCCTGTCATTCTGAGTCTGGAACGTCGCTGGTTTGCCTGACCTTGATATTCTGGATTAGCCTCTGGCTCTGTTTGTCGAGCATTTTATTAATGACTGCAAATAGATCCTCGAGTGTCTGGTGTGTCAGCACACACACACGATTCTGTAACCTGTTAAAAAGATTTACTTCATCAAGTCTGAATCCTACAACGGCTTGACATGACCTTTCATTGGTGGTGAAGGTGCCCGAGGCGACGCCACCTGTGATTTAATAATAATAATAATAATAATAATTGAACCTTTATTCTGGACTCCAAATCTGAAGATTTACATAAACTCGGAATTCCTCCAGCAAGCCATTCATTTTCTACCGCTTTTTCCATTTCTAGGCCACAAGGAGCTGCAGTCAATCCCAGCCACTCTGGACCTGAAGGCAGGACACACCCTCTGGATAAGTGATAAACCAATCACAGAGCAGGACACACACATTAACACTCACATTTATAATCAACACTGGACTGTGGAAGGAAACTGGAGACCCAAGCAAACTCCGGACAAACTAGGTCTCAAACTCACAACGTACTTCACACATTCTTTACGATCAATTTTATAAATCAAGGCCTTTGATGACTGGAAGTTCTACCCACTGACGTAAAGCAGCCATTTACTCTTATCTGGCTCTAAAGAACAGCTCCGCAGACGGGAATTAAACCGCAGAACGTTCGCCAGCACAAACAGAGTATCTCCCCACGCTAAGTACTAGTTGCTTTCGGAGCAAAACCAAGCGATTTATTGGATGGATGAGTATTTAAATGAGGCCTGTTTCTCCCCGAGGCAGATCGTCTGTGTGTCTCCGCAGCGATCGGCATTCGCAACCATCCCTCCAGATAATTCATCACTCCATTTACATAATCAAGATAAACACGTCTATTTGCCGCGGCGGGAAAGTGAAGCGAAGAGCCAGGGTGGGAGTAATTGACAGGACGCGCTCACCTGTCGACTATCCCGCACGTGTCCATCTGTAAGTCGCTGAAATTCCCCAACAGCATCTGCTGCACGCTGATGAGATCCAGGGAGCGTCCGTCCGTCTGGATCAGCCGCATGCAGCCCTGGAAAACACTGAACGGGTTCCTGCAGCCCGCGGCGCCGTCTGGACCCGGACACCCTGGACACACCGGACATCAGAGAGGAAGCGATAAACGTGTGGTGGAATGGATGTTCATTCGTTCACTAACTAAGCTGCTCAGGATATTTTTTGTACTATAAGGTGCCTCGGACTATAAAATATCAATAAACGGTGGGTGTAAAGGTTACCTGAAAAAATACTTGAGTAAATATATACCTTACTGTATAAAGTACTTACATTACAAGTTACAAGTCACCAATAACAAGTAGACTTGAGACTAAATGTGGTAAAGTATCCAGTTTTAAAAGTGTTTTACTCTTCAAGTTCAAGTTTATTTATATAGCACTTTTCTTAGTCCGAGTCCAGCGCAAAGACGATATTTGAAAAGGTCTTTAAAAAGAAAAATGTCTATTCTTTATTTGAGTTCAGAAATTAGGGAAAAAAAGAGTCAGTTAAAAAAGAAAAATATGTCTGTTGTTGTACAGACTATGGGCTATGACCAGAAGAGCAAGCTAGATCGCGACAGTGGCTAGGAAAACAAAACCTAGGGAGAACCCGACTCTCTGGTGCCAGTCTCCTCTGGCATGCTACTTAGGCTAATGTGAAATAGAGAAATGTGAAAAACGACATGATATCGCCATCTGCAGGATGCTGAAGGTACTGGATGCTATATATTACAAAATAAGACCTCATATATACAAACAGAGTTTAATAAATGAAAAAAGGTTATGAATTCATAAACAGCATCCAGTACCTTTAGCATCCTGCAGATGGCAATATCATCTTGTACGCCTCTTTGTACACATAAGGCGCAAGATTGTAGGACGCATAACATGATTAATTAAGTACTGTAAACTCAACATTGTAACAATTGTAACACACACACACACACACACAAACAAACAAAACAAAACAATATTTCAGTTAATTCATCGTCCACAAATCCAGAAAATGCATCACTTTTAGTGTTTGAGTTTAACATTTTTCACGGTTTTTGATTAGAAACAATTTTGACATCAATCTCAACGGATCTTCTCGTCAGTGTCATCATGTCATCTCAGCGTTGGTGAAATGCAGATGGAGTCGCATATTGATAGCGACAGAGATTTCAAGAAAAACTATGGCAAGCCAAATTAACATTTAATCCTTTGCGATGACTTCATGAAACATGTTCTAGTGTCACAAGTTGACATAATAAATTGTACCACCAAAGTCGTACTGAAACATTTTACCTTAAGCACCGGAAAATAAGGCACCCAGTCTCAATGTAAAAAAACTAAAACATTTTAAAATCATAAAACGAAAAAAAAAAACACCCTTCCATTTTATTGCCATGGGCAGCTGGAGCCAATGGATCCCAACCAATCCCACTAATCCCACCCAATCCCAGTGGCCGACCAATCACAGAGCAGGACACAAAGGTTTAAACCTTTCCCTTAAACTCAAAATGCGAATCACTTTAGCTAATTTTCCCCGGACTGAGATGTTTTAGATTCTAGCTAAAGGTCCAGGAGAATCCAACTTCTCCCAAACTCGTGTGTTTCTGCGCCACAATGGTAAATCTCATTAGAAGTGTGACCGGCCTGTGACGCACGTCCTCCCGTGGCCCAAAGCCACAAACATCACACTCGCGTGAAGCTTCCACAACCACAAAACATCTCCAAATAATGACTGCAACCAAACCGACACTAACAATTCATCACGAGCCACAGGACCAGCTGTATATGCGCGAAATGATTTGCAATTTTCTGCAAAAGCTGCCACATTGATGAATGTGGTAGTGAAGGAAATTAAAACCAGTTAAATTAAAGAAACACCTTTACTGTTCTTTTACTAAACTAAAATATTTCTGTCAGTTTTGATTTATACAAATGCATTTATTGCCATTTTGGCAAAGTGCCATTATCTATCTATTTATCTATCCATCCATCTATACATTTGTCTATCGTCTGTCCATTTAACTGTCCATTTAACTGGTCATTTAACACATAATCTATCTATCAATCTATGAATCTATCTGTCTGTCTGTCTATCTATCCATCCATCCTTCCTTCCATCCATCCATCCATCCATCCATCCATCTATAAATTTGTCTATCGTCTGTCCATTTAACTGCCTGTCTGTCCATTTAACTGTCTATCTATCTATCTATCTATCTATCTATCTATCTATCTATCTATCTATCTATCTATCTATCTATCTATCTATCTATCTATCTATCTATCTATCAATATATTATACAAGATATACTATCTGTCTGTCTGTCTGTCTGTCTACCTACCTATCTATTCATACATCTTTTCATTAATACATTCATCCTTATACCACTATGTCTGTCTGTCAATCTGTCTGTCTGTTTCTCTCTTTGTCTGTCTAGTTAACGTCTTATAAAATGTCTTTCTACCTCTCTTTCCATCTTTCCGTCTACTATCTATCTGCCCTGTCCATCAGGTCTCTCACTCTGTATCTGTGTCTCTCATTTATTCATCAATCCATCTGCCCAACTTCATGTTAAAATGTCAGTAATGCCTGTTACAGTTACTATTAAAACCCTGGACACACACTTTAAGGATGCTCTTTAGCGTATAGCAAAACTTGCCATATTTTTTACCACAACAAACAAAAAGACCGACAGACAAAAGCCAAGCTGTCAAGAACAATAACATCCTGGAATTAGCACAGTTTCCTTCCAAAACCCCCATTAATACCCCACAGACTCGTTCCCCTACAGCGACGCTACTTTGTTTTGTGCTAATTTGCTAATGTGACACATGTGACGAGACTTGAGTTGAAGACAATTACACCACAAGCGTCCGGAGCGGCTGGGTCCCGGACTGCTGGGAAAGCTAAACAAATGTGCTTTTCTCGAGTTGACGGACAAGGCGGAATGATGAAGGTGAGGGATGTGGCTGGCGTCGAGGGAAATCACTCAGCGTTAGCGTGTTGACTGGCATTAGCAGGACGCCTGTTCTCACCGCCTAAGAATAGCCGAGTGTCAGGCGTGACGGTGACGGGCGTGGCCGCTGTGGTGCTGTCGCTTTTGTCCAGGGTGACTGCGAGTCGACCTCGTCTGAAGAACACGTCCACCGTGTGCCACTGGCCGTCGTTTAAAGCGCCGCCTGTGGGGAAGCAACAAGCTGAGATGAGCGGGAGCCGCAGAAACAAAAGAGTTTTCACTTTCCACACTCGTTTCTGACTAACTCAATGGGTTGAGGCATGAACGCGTCTAATTGGAGCACATAAACGCTTTATCCCATAATGCAACAGGCTAAATCGAAAGTAGCAACTCATTAATCCACTATCATGCAGAATCTACAAGTAAAACCTAGTGAATAGCTGTTTCCCACTAATCTATCTATCTATCTATCTATCTATCTATCTATCTATCTATCTATCTATCTATCTATCTATCTATCTATCTATCTATCTATCTATCTATCTATCTATCTATGTTCGTCCGTCCATCCATCAATCCATTCATCCATCTATCAACCATCCAACCATCCATCCGTCCCAAACAAAGATTTCCAATCCATCCATCCATCAATCCAACCTAAACAAAAATCATTTATCTACCCATCCACCCATCTACCAACCCATCCATGCAATCTCCATCCATACATCCATCCAACCAAACAACAACTCATCCATCCATCCATCCATCCTAAACAAAAATCATTCATCCGTCCACCTACACATCCATCCATCCATCCATCCAACCAACCAACCAACCAACCAACCACCAACCCATCCATCCTTCCATCTGTCTATTTGCATTTATATAGATCTATCTATGCAGGCAGGTACTATTAGTCAACCTCTCGTAATTTCAATTTAAAAAAACAAAATAGCCTATAATAAATATCCAAGAATTTTCAAGAGAGCCATTACTGTAAATACAATGATTGCATTTTTCTCTCCTGACATATTAATGTACCTCTTTTAAAGTTTTTTTCTATTATTCTACTTCATCCCAGCACCTGCAGTGATGTCAGTCACGACCCGTCCGGCCTTGTGGACCTGCAGTCGCACTCTGGCCTCGCTGAGATGAAGCCACAGCGTTCCCGCTCCGTTCGCCAGGTCAAAGGTCACCAGCAGACCGGCCTTGTTCCACGTCCTGAACTGCAGGCTGAGCGACATGCTTTCTCCGCTGGAGCTCCACGGCAACTCCAGAAAACTCCCGGGCCAGGCGAACGTCACGGGAATGTCGTTGGACTCGCTACACGTGAACGTGACGTTTCCCTGCGAGAGACAAACCAAGTCGCTCAAATGAAACCGGTTTTCTTGCAAAAACCCATTCGTCCGCTTCTTAAATTATTCATTTGCCTTGCTGGTTATTATCCCGATAACACTGTCATGGCTATTACGGCAATGAATTAAAGGCCTGGTAATTGCTTTAACCCTGAAATTCCCAAGACAATACTGGGTATAAAAAGAGAAACTCTAATAATGGAAAGGAACAAGATGAGGGTCGGAGAGGCACAATGCTTTAATAATGACGAAAAGTCCCACCGATTAGCGCTGGGAATGAATAATGAGGCCTTGATTTGGCTTTTGCTTACACTGACGTCCACTTGCTTCTCCTTGGCTCGCTGGATCACGCTGACTCCGTTGTGGAACACGTTCTCCAGGCAGCCATAGAAGTTTCTTCTACTGTGAGATTTCTGAAGTCCAGCTCCTGACGTCCCACCAAAACTTATCTGCACAAACACACTCTGCTTATAACTTGGTGCAAAAAGCCAGAAGCAGAACTAATATTGCATATGTATTAAAGAGATTCATGTCAATTTTTAGATGTTTAACTATTTTCACAAGCACCTCCTGAAGTTAGATTCTATTTACATTGGTTTGCCTGAGTCAGTGCTGTCTTTATCTTCAGCTCCAACACTACCGTTCAAAAGGTTGGGGTCACCTCAACAATTTTGTGTGTTTCATGAAAAGAAACTTTATTTTCTAAGAACAAGGATAGACTGTCGAGTTTCACGTTAAAGTTCTTTATTCCTGGCCATTTTGAGCATTTGATTGACTCCACAAATGTGATGCTCCTGATTCTCAACCTGCTGAAAGGAAAGTCAGATTTATAGCTTCTTTAACCAGATAAACTGTTTCCAGCAGTGCTAACATGATCAAACAAGGGCTTTAAAATCATCCATTATCCTTCTGACACAATATTGTAGCATTAAAAGACTGGAGTGACAGTTGCTGGAAATGGGCCACTATATACTTATGTAGATATTGTATTTAACCAGACATTTACAGCTAGAATAGTTAATTACCACATTAGCAATGTATAGAGTGTATTTCTGATTAGTTTCAAGTTATTTTCATTGACGACAAAGTGCTTTTCTTTTAAAAATAAGGACATTTCAAAGTGACCCCAAACTTTTGAACGGTAGTATCTGTCCTCCATGATTTTTTTTGAGAGACCCCCCCAATGGCACCCAGACATGTTCCTCTGGATGTTTTAACGGAACTCAAAGCATTGTGGCTTTAGGTGGTCCGTGATCGGCCATTTCTGGCCTCCTGGTGGTCTTACTAAGGCCTTGTACCTGCTTCAGAAGCTGTAGAATGGGGTCTCAGTAACAGCTGCAGGCTCTCTCAACCACTTCACCGCGCCACGGAGATCAATTTACCACAAACATCTACGGTACAGCTTTATGGGAACATCATGCTGTGTGTCTATGGTGTATATAAGGTTTTACTATGCTGGTCGCAGTATTATTTTCAGTAGTCATTACAGAACCGTTATCTTGATTTCCGTTGTTCTAATGTTCGGGATTGTTCCCTTGCCATTCCTATTTCTTTTTTGAAGACTTTCTGACCTAGTCTGTGCTTTTACGCTTTACGATGTTTTGTTTGAAAAAGGATTAACCACCTTAGCATTTGATAGTCGACTATTTATTGCAGAAAGCAAACTAAAATAATTAGCAATAAATAAGCAAAAAAGCAACTGTGTTTCAGTGAAAAGGTGATAGTGAGTGAAAGACAGAACCAAATGTTGAAATAGCAGTCATGTGAGCACGGTCAGTGCCTGACCTCTGTGACCTGGGACAGGGCCGTGTGATCGGGAAGCTGGAGCTGTTGTGTGTTTCTGTCCACGGTGAAGTTGAGATGTCCAGCTAATCGCTCCACGCTGACACGATGCCAGTGCTGATCGTCCAGTAAACTTGCCATGGACAGTTGGCGAAAAATGTCCGTTCCTGTCGAGGATTCACACAAGTGTCTTCAAGAGCTCAAACTACTTCAAAATATAATACTCAAGTGGAGCTAAATCTGACTTTAATATTGTGAAATTCCAGCCAAGTACTACAAGTATACAACCCGACAATGCAAAGTATCGATTGCAACACCACAACTTGGAATCAATCATGGTACCCCGACTTACAAATGTCCTAGATAACGAAAATCCAAAATGTGTCATCACAAAAATGTCGCCCCGAGTTTAAAAGTATTTATATACACCGAAAATGTCCTATACGAAAGGACCACGTCTTTTTCTTACCGCTAGCATGCATGGAGATGAGAGTCCAGACGTGTATAAAACAGTTGTTTGATCTTTTTTGCACGTCAAAAAAAAAAACAAAAATACTAGTTAGTTTCAGAAATCTTGCTTCCAAAATGTAAAAAAAGCCTTTATTCTCCCAGAATGCCAAAGTTTTTTTTCTCTCTCATAGAGCCGCCATCTTGAAATGGCATCATGCAAATCTCTGAGATTTCCATAATCTTGCGAAAACTGTGACGTTGCTTGAAATCTTAGATATTTGCATGATGTCGTTTCAAGATGGCGGTAACCGTTCCTGTGAGATTGTCCTTATATCATTATATTCTGTACCTTTACCAATTTCTGCAAAAGAGCAAACTAAACAACTGCTGTGTAACATGTTTTTATTACTACAGTACTTCTACCGACTTTGCGTTGGTATGGGACTAAGAAAAGATCTATATCAATAACATAATTCTTGAACTTGAACTTCAATTCAAAGTGGCATCATTCAACCTTTGTGCTGTTGACTGAGTAGAAGACATCAGCTTGAGGACACGAGCTTATCCTTGCCTTTCTGCTCTCGGAAGGCCACGAAACCTCGGCGGCCATAGATCAAAACCTGTTTTATGTGCACTACACATATTTATGTATTTTTACACTGATGTAGGTATACGTCCCATAAATAACCGGGAGGAATGATTTATTGAGTTTAGCGGCCTGGTCACTGGTTCCGCTGTGGTGTGATTTATCATTCAGTGTTGCTGGTTAATATTTCAGGAGGTCTGGACCGTTTAAGCTCTTGTGTTCACACGTGACACTAAAATATTGTGGTTCCAGCGGTGCATTGATGACAAAGAACGCGAAGCGATGCACTTCTCCATCTCCTAGCCGTCACCAGAAGCTCCGTTGCTGGAATCTGGGAGTGTTTGATGCTGCGGGGTTTCACTGCACCATCTTCCGTCACTCTGATCTCAAACTGCTCATGAAAGCAGCTTCACAGGAGCTTCAGCTTCACACTGCAGGTGTTTTTACCGTTTCAACCTCTCCTGCAGCTACAGAACTAGAGGACCTCAACGCCAAGGCTGGTAGTCTGAGATACAGCCACACACACACACACACACACACACACACACACACTGTGTCTTGGGGGAGAGAGAGACAGAGAAAGAGAAAGATAGGGGGAGTAGAGCAAGAAAACATTTAGAAGACAGAGAGAGAGATAGAGACAGAGAGAGTGAGAGAGCGAAAAAGACAGAGAGAAAGGGAACGTGAAAGACAGAGAGGTGACAGAGAGATAGCGCAAGTGAGAGGGAGAGCGAGAGAAATAAAGAGGGAAATAAATAGAGACAGGGAGAGAGGGGCGTTGTGAGAGAGACAGAGAGAGTGACAGACGGAGAGACACATAAAGAGAGCGATACAAAGAGAGACCGAGAGAGCAAGAGATTGGGAGAGTGAGAGAGTAAGAAAGACAGAGAAGTACAGAGAGAGAAAGAGAGTGAGAGAGCGGAAGTAAAAGAGAACAAGCTAACAAGAAAGATAGAGGTAGAGAAAAGTAGACAGAGGTAGAACGAAAGAGCGAGATAAAGAGAGTTAGAGATAGAGACAAAGACAAAGCTAGTGAGTGTGAGAGCGAGCAAGACAGAGAGATGGAGATAGAAAAAGTGAGAGAGAGAGAAAGGCAGAGAGAGAGAGAGAGAGAGAGAGAGAGAGAGAGAGAGAGAGAGAGAGA
>CM051494.1:10903748-10961599 GCA_028031935.1 Paedocypris micromegethes | reverse complement strand
GGGCTTACTGCTGCGCACACACACACACACACACACACACACACACACACACGCTGCTAATTGTTCAGTCGTGAGTGATGAGGCTCTTCTACCTTTCCTGATTTGCAGCAGAAGTTTTCCTCCAAGCAGCTCCACAGTGAGTGAGACTCCGGAATCATCTGCTGCATGCACCAGTATCCCAGAATTCCGCAGGGCTCGGAAGTTCATCAGCAGCACGTCTTTGACTGCAGCAGAGCCGCTGAGATCCGTACGGTACAGCAAATGACCGTCGCCGCCAAAACCCGCCACATCCGAAGCTGGAAACACACAGGAACTCCTTCATTTTTTTTAAATATTAAAACAATGTTTATGCTTTTATAAATAGTTTCCGATGGCTAAAAGAATGAAAGCAGTACTTCATCGTACTTTTCAACACGAATGGACAGCATTCGCCATTGCGGAGAGAGCAGATTCCATCAGATAAAAAAAATATAGAACGTAAATTAATAGTAAACCACCTAAAATTCTAAGCACTTTTGTTTCGTTTTACAAATGTTTCGTCAAACGTTTTTTTTATATGTTTCAGATTTTTGTGTTTGACTTTTGGCAGTAGAGTAGGGGCGGAGTGGGCGGTGCCTGTGGGTCCCTGTGGCCTTCGGGGTTTGCCATTGGTTGGTGCACCAATAGTGTGCTAGCTCTCCTCACCGGTAAATTAGCAGCGCTAAGGAATGCAGTTCAGCGATTGCTTAATAACAGTGTTATAAACATCAAAGTGAATTCAGAGACTTATTTTACTGCATTTTTTGTGGTTTTTATACTGCAAATTGTCTGGATCTGAATGAGTTATAATAATATGAATAATAAAAAAAGAATATGGCTATCTCAGACAAAAAGGTTCCTGACACCTGGTCAAGACTATAATTCTCTTCGCACACTATTTGAAAGACTTCTTTATAATGAAAACCCAGCATTGCTCCACTTTAGGACCTTATCATAAGCCCCTTTCACACTACAATCCTGATAAATTGCTGTAAAATTACCGGCACGAAATTACCGGTACTGTTCACACAACCACTGCCACTCCATCTTTTTACTGGTAAAGCAGCATTTACACTAGTGCCAAAAGTCGAGACATAAAAATCTAAAATGCAACGGAAAAAATGTTTCAAGCAAAAATGTGGAGATTGCAAGCGAAACGAAATTCAAAACAAAACGAAAATGCTTCAAACTTTAGGTTGTTTATTATTCAGTTACGCTCAACATTTTTTTCATCTGATAAATGCTGTTAACGAGTAAATGCTGCTTAAACCCGTTTATTTGTTAATCGAATTTACCGGCATTTTTTTTAAAAGTCCCAGTTCACACATGACTGCGTGTCGGCAATTAACCGGTAATTTACCGGTAAGGTCTGTATGTGTGAAAGGGGCTATACAGAAAATATATCTTTTGAATTGGCTCTACACGTGAGCGTGTTATGTTATGTTATGTCAAGTACTGTTATGTTTCTGCTGTGTTGCTTTTACTGATGCAGCTCTATGTGTCTCATAAATAACTAAGAGGAATGATTTATTGAATTAGCGGTGAGGTCTGGTCACCGGTTCGGCTGTGATGCGATTATTCATTCTGAGCTGCTGGTTAATATTTCATGGTTTAGCTGCTGGAGCAGAACTTCAGATCTGCCTTGGGTTTTTAATGCGGCCTAAACCGTTCAAACACAAACTTTACATGTAGTCCAGACCATCAGTCCAGAGTGAGCTGATGTGTCCAAACATGATTGGACCACTTCGATCACTGAGATACGTGTGAACATCACTATTTCCATAAAGAGAGTGTGAGTAAAATACAGTGAATTGTGTAAACGTCTGGATTCTCAACTTCAAAATTCACGTATTTGCACTGTATGAGACAAGTTTGAAGCCACTCAGGGTATTTCAGGCTTGCGGGCTTCCGGGTTTGCGTGGGTTTCCTCTGGGTCTCTGGTTTCCTACCGCAGTCTGCCTGCAGGAGAATTGGAGTCTGGAAAGTTCCAAGATTCAAGAGTGAGAGTGAACTAAACAACATACTGTTGTTAATTTATGTTTAAGTGTAACGTATTTGTGTATTTTTAATTTATTTTTGATTTGTACTTTTTACTTGGCCATTTACTTGAAGTTGATTCTGATTCTGATTGGACATTACATTGTGGAACATTCATCAGCAGTGACCAACCAATCACCCATCACTTGTTTCTGTTGCTATGTCTAAAGACAAAAGTTTATGAGGCGGAGCCTTTGGCTATGTTAAAACTTGTTCTGTTCTTTATTCTGACTTTTTATGTGTTCATGATTGTGTTAGCATACATAGTTTTTTATAAAATGACAATTAATTTAAATGGATGATTAAAAAAACTATTGAAAAATATATTTCAATTTGATTCCATGAGAAAATGTACTTCATAAACAATCAAAATCCATTGGTGTATGAAAACACACACACACACACACACACACACACACACAACACCCCACACACACCAACACACACACACACACACTCTCCTATATCACTTTTCTATTTATTAAGACGAAGCACTACATGAGACAAACTTCAAAGTTAGTCTAGTCCCGTGTGACAGGCCAATGTCAGACAGGGGGCGTGTTCTCAGGGTGGTGGTAATGATCAACACAACACTGGTTATAAATTGTGCCGTGTCAGTGTTTGTGCAGGTGCGCTGTCACCTGTAATCTGTTCGAACACGCCGGAGAGAGAGAGAGAGAGAGAGAGAGAGAGAGGTCAACAGGAATGATGCAAGTGGCTGACACTACCTGCTTACTGCGTGTGATTAATTATACATCTGTGAGAATAAAGAAGAATAAAGACTGTAACGACTCCTGTGATTACCAACATGATCAGCACGGGAGGTAAATCAACCGCTGCCCACAAGTCTTTGCTCTCGCTCACATCACATGCTAAGCTGCAAAACAGCAGAGTTTACCAGTTTCAGTAGAGGTGTTGAACGTAGTGTAAAGTATTTGAGTAAATTGACTTTGTTACTTAGGTACTTTGTCCGCTTTGTACTTGTACTGAGTATCAAAATATAAGCTACTTTTACCCTCTACTTGACTACATTTGTGATTGAGTATCTGTACTGTTTACTCCACTACATTGGAATGGACACTTACCGTTACTTGTTACATTGTGATTGTGTTCAACAAGTCGGCATCTTTTTCTACCGTGGTTCATTTCCTGAGCGGACAAGGTGATATTGCCATCTGCAGGATGCTGAAGATACTGGATTCATGTTTTTGAGCTAAATCACATGAACGTGAATTAGCGGTTGCACTTATATTGCACATTTGAGTTTGACTGAGACTGACTATTGACTATTGACTTCTGAAGTCTGATTGACTTTATTTTGTTCTGCCATTTTGAAACATTGAGGATTTTATTTTAATTTCTATATCAGGAAATAAAACCTCATAAATAGTTTCCTGTTTTTCACGTTCACGTTGGTGTTTGAGCCTTAATTTAAAAAACAAAAAAAAAACTCAAGTACTTTTTAAAATGGGCTGCTTTACGACTTTTACTCAAGTATTCTTGAGATAAGTGACTTGTAACTTGTAATGGAGTAATCTTTACAGCAAGGTATCCGCACTTTTACGTACAGAAACCGTATGGCTTCAGGTACTCTTTACACCTCTGGTTGAACGTAAATGTACCATTTTTAATATTTACAGATTAGAACATTACATGTTAAGATCATAGGAATTCAACTATCCACTCAGTTTCTACCGCTTACTCTACACACCCTCTTTGAGTGTGGTCATTAGCAACCATGGCGTCTCTTATCACTGCCACACAGATGACACGCAGCTGATCACGCTCTCTGAACCGGACCGCCAGACTGTCTCTTCTTCTCTCAGGGACATCGGACTTGGAGAACAGAACACACCTCCAACTAAACCTGGACCAGTTCAAACTCTTGGTGAGTCCTGCTCACCCATCCATACAACTCATTACTGCTCAGTTTGGCTCCACCACATTAGCACCGTCCAGGACTGTTCAGAACCTTGGAATTGTGTTTGATGATTTCTCTCTCTCCGACAGCCAGTTCTGTAGATTTGCCCTGTACAACATCGGAAACATACGACCTTGGCTCAAACAATATGCCACTCAACTTCTAGTACCGACTGGTAATCTCAAGGCCGGATTACTGGAATGCTCTTTTGGCTGGTCTGCTTGTCATGGCAACACAGACAGAGACAAGAATTCCGAATGCGGAAGCCTGACATCCTAAAAGGACTCGCGTCACACCCCTGCTTGTCTCCTTACACTGGATATCAGTTGAAGTTAGGATCAAGTTCATGAATATAATATCTTGAGAATATTAGGACTCATATCTTACAGGAACTTCTCTCGTTATGCTGCCCTCTGGTGGAACAACTTATCCATCATAACTAGAATCTCTACCACCTTTACGACGTTTAATAAAGCAGTGATGACTGAGCTCTTTCACAGGCACTGACTGTCCTGATCGTCTGTCAAGTGTCTTTCTTGATTTATGCTTGAGTACGTCATTTATGGTTTTCTTTATGACATCTTCTAATGCTCCGACATCTTCGACTAGACAAGAAGACTAGACCTCTTCAAGTCTGATAAAAATTGTCAGCCAAATGATTGTAAAGTAAACTAAAGTAAAGGAAAGTACTCAATTTTTGGGTCTAGGCGAACTGAAGCCAGTCTCAACCACTCTGGGCCTGAGGTGGGACACACCCCCTGGATTAGTGGCCAACCAATCACAGAGCAGGATACACAGGCACACACACTCACACTCCTTTCTCTTTCTCTCTTGTTCTCTATTTCTCGATCACACTCCATTTCTCTCAGTCTTTCTCACCTTTCACTTTTTTCTCATACAGTTGCAGTTGCGCTCATTCTTTTCCTTGACATTTGTTGTTCACTCTTTTTTACTCTTTCTATCTTCTATGTGCGTCTCCTAGTTTTAACAGCTATATTGCCTCTTACTGCTGCGGAGGGATGATAGACTTCAACAAAAAAAAAGAAGAAAGAAACAGCAAAGGTCCACGACCCCTTAAAATGGGTTGAAATTGGGTCACAACCCATCAATTGATGAAACTGCTCAAGACTGCTTTAAGACAGACAGACCGTGAAAAGCACTTCCTGAATGAATGAGTGAGTTGAGTGTGGTAATAAAAGAATAATTGACGTACTGTATTGGCATCCGTAGGCCTCCAGTCGCAGTCCCACCCTGCCGTTGGGGTTCCAGTCCAGAGGCTGTAGTCTGAGATACTGGGCCGTGACCGGATGCTGGAGTTTGTACGTCACCACACTGTCGGCGTTAGAGTTCCCAGAAAAGGCCTGCAAAGAAAAGCGCAGAATTATTTGCTCTTTCTGGATCCTGGCGTGGTGCTAATGCCCAGTAAATCCAGTCTGACAGCGGGTCGATACCACATGACCCCTCGGCTCCGCCCCCAGCACAGGTCACCGAGCAGCAGACACATTCAAATTAAAGGGAAATTAACCCTGTGGTCTCCGCCTACAATAATACGCCAACTCTATCAGTTTCTGTTTATTTCTCATTATTTCGCTCTCTTATTCACTCTAGCTTTTTCGCTCTCGGCCTCTGTCTCAATCTATTCTTCATTCTCTATCTCTTTCTCCCTCTGGTTCTCTCTATTTTCCCTCTTTTCTCTTTTCCCTCTCTCACACTTGCTCTTTTTCTTTCTTCCTACGTATCTTTCTCATCACTTTCATCATCATCATCATCATCATCATCATCATCATCATCAATCTCCACATTACACAGCAGCATCAGATCTGTGTGACATATCTCAACTCAAACAATATGAGAGAAAGATACAAAAATAGAAGTTCCCTATTATAACGCAGGATTTCATCTAGAATATATAGCTAATAATATTGACACACTCCATTTAACAGCAACACAAAGATTCTAACATCTTGCGTCTGACATCATGGGACCCGCCTTAAACTGATCTGATTGGCTGATGAATAAATAAACAGATTCGAAATTCCAATTGCTATCAAAATGTTTGGCCAGTGGATGAAACAACACAATGACTGGTCACTTATTGAAGTTATTTTTAAGTCAATTACTGATTGAGATGTTTCTGGACAGTGAGAGAAATCGGAGACACATATACCGTACAGCCTCCAACATACATTCAGTCTGGAAAATATGTCCCGTTACTGCTAATATGTAAATGTGAAATTTACGTGTCGTACAAAAATGAATCACACACATTGAACGCGGTGAATCTGACGCCTTTACACAGTCTAATCAAACAAAACTGCCAACGCCATGGAGATGAAACCATCGTCTGCTTCTCCTCAAACGGTTGAAGTTGCGCTCTTCCAGGAGTCGTTGTGGATTACTCTGCGAAGAGCCGGTTTGGTTCTGTTATATCTGTCAGCCTCGTGCAATTTGGACTTTCTTAGCGGAGTAATTGTGTGCTGAGCAGCGCCGGCGGAGCTTCTGAAGGATCAGCGTCTGCTGGAGTGCGGCGTTAAGCTCAACAAATTGCTCTGTTTCCTGCTGAGGAGGCGCATCTCATTTGCCGTAAAGTGGCTTGTGAAATATATCAAGAGTCAAGGTGCAAATCCTCCAGCGTAAGCCGCGACAAGCCGGGAATCGAGAAGAAGACAGTCGAGCTCATTTGATGGAAGACGGAGACGCAGATGTCTGATATGACGGGCCACGACCTGAAAAACAATTGGCGGGGGCGAGGAGGAGAGCGGAGAGGACCACTCCGACAATCACTCCAGCGTGACATGCAGAGTGTGTGTGATTTTCACTCATCGCTTTGTGTAAAACACATGTTGTGAGGAACAAACGGTGAAGAATCGATGGAAGTTTCAAGAGGGGAAAGTAAAGCATCCACATCAAAGTCACTAAAATAACCACTTCAATACCAATCAAATGGCAATCAAACAGGCAGTTGTGGTCCAGTAGCAGGGAATTTAACCAAGAGGTTGCTGGTTCGAATCCCACTCCGGTTAGTTCCATTTATGAATTGGCTCTTGTACTTTTTTGCACGTTTTGCACTATTTTGACCGAGACTTGACTCAATTTTTAAACTACTCAAGTTTTTTTAAAAATTGGATACTGTACGAGAAAGTCTTTTTGGAATAGGTGACATGTAAATTATAATTAGAGCTACATTATTCTGTAAAAAACATGTGTGACAAGATCACAATTCATTCACGATTTTGGATACTTTTATTTTAAATATTTAACTGTGAAAATCAGGTTGTCAAACAGAAACATAATAGCACAATTTACTCTTTGCTTTATAAATGCTGGATTAAGATTGCGAGGCGTATAGAATCGAGATTGCAATCTTTTAACGATGAATTGTGCAGCTATAATTGTAATGGAGTAATCTTTTCAGTAAGGTATCCGTATTTTTAGTTAAGTATGGTTTTCAGGTAGGACACCAAAAACTAAAATATTTTACTCGTACTAAATTTAGTAGAACAAGCTCCTAGTGGCCAAATGAAGAAACCCACTCACTTTTTCCTAAATATCAAATCCATTAAATCGTTACGTTTCTTTAGCATCTCTTGTCATCAAGTTTATTTAAACGACTCATTCTTACGTAGTTCTTTAAGCATTTTAAACAACCATTAACTTTAAAATCTAAATAAAAACCATAGCAAAAAAATGGAAATGAAAACCACAGCAAGAACAATTAAACATGATTGTTCTTAATACAATCACTTAACGCCGACCAAATCCTCAACCAATCACATGACTTTAGCTGGGTGTCCTGGTTCCGCCTCATTGAATGGGGCTGATTGCTTCTGTTCTAATGAGCGGTCCACACGAAACAACCAGTCCCACTTAGCAACCCTTCTTAAGCAGAATTAACGCAGTAATTACGCACTATTCTTCAGATCTCTTACCCCGATGGCGTCTTCCTGTCTGTACGGTCTCCAGTTGTGCCCGGTGTCACTGAACATGAGCAGGTAGCGCGTGACCCAATCAGAGCTGCCGTACCGGCCCTGGGTGGCGATGGCCGTGATCTCCGTCCTGTGTTCCAGCTTGATCTCCAGCCACTGGTGCTTGTTGGAGTCGGACGGAGACCAACCACCAGCTCCTGCAGAACACACACCATTTACTTTTCACGCCAACTGAAATAATTGATAAAAAACTGAAAAAAATGGCAAAGCCAATTAATTAATTTTACCATAGGCTGGTGTAAAGAGTACTTGAAAACCACACTTGTACGGATACCTTGATGCAAAGACTACTCAATTACAAGTCACCTATTCCAGGAAGACTTGAGTAAAAGACGCAAAGTATCCTATTTTAAAACAAATTTAGTATTTTAATTGTACTGATTTTGGGGAGAAAAAAAGAAAGAAAGATAAAAAAAAAACAGAGAGTCAGTCTCAGTCAAATTCAAACGTGCAAAAAAGTGCAACTGCTGATTCACGTGTTTAGCTCATAAACAGCATCCAGTACCTTCAGCATCCTGCAGATGGCGATATCACCTTGTTCGCCAAAGAAATTAATCGCGGTAGAAAAGATGCCGACTTGTTGAGCACAATCACAATGTAAGAAATTACACAAGTAACAAAGTCCATTGACTCAAGTACTTTACACCACTGGCCAAAACTAGCACATTATAAAGGTTTGAGTCGCTGTCTTGCAGAAGGGACTTTTATTCTGACAGTGCCTATGTGGTTTTGTGTCTTCAGTGTTTTTCAGTTTTCAGTGTTTTTCAGTTTTCAGTGTTTACTTTTGTTTAGATTCCATCTCATTAATAGCCTTAGCGAATAATTGCATTATTTCCTTATTCTGTTCACATGTGTTCCTTGTTTATTTTGTCATTTGTTGAATAATTTAAAATCCTTTATTTGTCCGTTTGGCGAAGGTCACATAAAAACAAGACATGAATTAAAAACTCAACACAAAACCCTCATTCTTCAAAGTCCAAACAATACCGCCTAAAACACCTAAAAGAAATAACACAAATTATGAAATAAACAAGGAACGCAGGTGAACAAACGAATGAATAATACAACAAAATAAAATAGTCCAAAATAAACAAGGAATGCAGGTGAACAAATGAAAGAATGAAATACATCAAGCAAAAACACGAACACTGGGAACAAAAACGACAATTTAGAGAAGCAATAGAAAAAAAACGTAGTGGCATTTTCATAATAAGAGTCCCCTCCCCTTGTACTGCAAGAAGGACACGTCAGTTTGAAAACGTCAGCTAATAATTGGCAGTTGTTACCAGATAATCCAGATGTTGCTTTTGGACAAACACGAACAAGCTCTGCAAAGTGGCCGGCCATTACGGGAAAACAGCTGAGCGATGACACGGCTAATAAAAGAGCCAATCAACTCAAAAGCAGAAATAAGCGAAAGACGTCAGAACTCATTTAGCGACTCCACAGACATAAAAGCAAAGCTGCTTAAGGTGAAGAGCACAGCAGCGTCTTCATCGCGACGAGGAGAAAAGTCCTACCACAGTCAAATCCTGCGGTAGATCTGCTCGAGATGCATCAGCCGCATCATTAGGAGCTTCATTGATCTTCTGGCGAGTGAAATTCTCTTTGTATCTGGCGGCATCACGTCTACCCCTCTGCATTCGGCTTTTATCATACACATGTTCTGAAGTCCAGGTGTGAGCTCAGGAAAGATCAGACCGCCGCTTTCAACATGACAACTACTGCGATTCGACACCATCGGTTAATTACCAGTCTCGGCTGGTTCGTCTGCCGTCGTTTCAGCTGCGGAAAACGTTCTTCAACGATAAACCACCTTCAGTTCATCGTGTTACATCAACAAGTTCTTCAATTAAAATGGTTCTTTAAACAAGGAGCTTCTGGTTGGGTCCCAGACAGCATCTCTCTTTCTCTCACTCCTTTTCTCTCTCTCTCTCTTCTCTCTCATTCCTTTTCTCTCTCTCTCTCTCCGCTTTTCTCTATTTCTCTCTCTCGCGCGCTCTCTTTCTCTCTCGTCTCTCTCCCTCCTCTCTCTTTCTCTGTCCTTTTCTCTCTATCTCACTCTCTGCTTTTCTCTATTTCTCTCTCGCCCTCTCTTTCTCTCTCGTCTCTCTCCCTCTTCTCTCTTTCTCTGTCCTTTTCTCTATTTCTCTCTCTCTCTCACTCTCTTTCTCTCTCATCTCTCTCTCTCTGTCTCTCTCCCTCTTCTCTCATTTCTCTGTCTCCTCCGTCTCTTTTCTCTTTTCTCTCCGTCTGATAACTTGTTCTTTCTATTTTCTCTGCTTCTCTCTCTCTCTCTCTCTCTCTCTCTCTCTCGCTATCCTCTCATTTCTCTGTCTCCTCTCTCTAGACACCAATTTCTGAACCCATCAGATTTCTAACACCCGAGTCCATTTAACTCGAGCAGCCGCAAAAACTGTCACAATGAGCCTGTAATGACTGTTAAATCCGTCTTTAAGTAGCTGCACTCGCCAGGCGACCCACAATGCAGAGCGGCGTCTCCACTTCACACCTCAGCCGCGCCACAAGAACCTGACCAGACTCAATCCTCAACCAGCCAGTGAGGAAGCACGACGTGGCACCTGTTCAGGGGAACAAGCCAAGATGGTGAACGGGTCCAACGAGAAAAAGCAGGCAAGCGTCAGTCGCCAGATGGATGAAGCCGTCAAAGATTTTAGGAGCCAAGACAACCCGAATCAGCTGGTACGGTGTTGCTTCCTCAATGGCATTGGATTTCGGGAAAATGGCCGTTCATGTCCACAGATCTGTTCCGCTTCTTCCTGCGTCTTTCTGGGTATTTTGAGCATTTCGTGGGCCTGTCGCATCATAGCTGCTTAAAAACAGCATTCAGAGTTAAAGCTCACAGCAGCTTTAAGCCTGTTTTAGAAACGAGGGCAGCAAAATAAGCACAAACAGGAAGACGACACTGACACGGTTTGAGCTCGGCTCATTACCACGAGTCCAACCGACCGACTGCGTTCATCGCTCAACACAGCGTCCTGCTGAGCAAGATGGACAACCGGGGAAGATTACGACGTCTCACTGAAAACTTGCCGGAAAACTCCTGCCTATTTATCCAAACAAGAATATAAAAATATAGCTGCAAGCAGTAATGGCTGGGTTTGAGATTTTGTGACAAAGAACAATCACATTTGAAATTAACTTATTTGCTTTTTTTAATATTTCAAAGACTTATGAGATGAAGTACTAGAATCCGTTTTTTAACAAACTAACTATTTAGATATTGACAAGAGGTTTGATAAGCCGAAATAGTTCAGCAATATCATTCATGATAGATGATGATACAAATAAACTTCTGTCAACGTAAGTAATTTATGGAAATGAGCATTCACAGGCTGATTCTCTAAATTCTAAAAATAAATAAAATCTAACTAAGATGTCTAAAAAAACGTGTCACAATTTTTGCTCTGTTGAAAAGCAGTTTTGAAATACGTACTTTGAAAACAACGAGAGATATTTTAGCATTGTTGAACATGTTAAGCTCCCATTCTTGTCACGTATGATGTTTCACATTGAGAAGAGAAAGACAAAGATGCAAAATGTGGCTTTACATAAAAAGAAATAAAATTAACTGACACCAGAAGACAAGAAAGAAACAACGCAGGTGCAAACACAATAGTTTAACAGACGGACAAATGTGCTGCCTGGGAGCTGAAATTAAAAAAACGGGTAAAAAAAAATAAAAAGGGAACGCAAATCCAAATGAACAAAATCCAAACTAATAACTAGTCAACCACAAACGTAACGAGAAGGCAGGAGAACGAGGACATGACACGTGTAAAAACTATAAACAAAACCCAAAGCCCCTGATCAGCCACAGCTTCATCAGACTTTCATCTGCCACAGAGACAGTGACTGGAATCCTGACAGTTCCTACCCCAATTGCACTGTAGGGGCAAATTGCACTCACAATGAGTCTTCAAACCAGCATATGGAGCTTTTTTTCAGGCATAATTCAAAAGAGTTTTCCAGAATAAAGTTCCATATCTAAACAGTGGTACCCTGATTTGCAAATGTAATTTGTGCTGAAAGCCGTTTCGTTTGGCGAAAATTATGTTAGCTCAGCCGCATTTTACATCCACATACAGTACATAATCCATCTAATCCATGCCATGACTTCAAAAAATCGGACACATTTTTTAATGTTTTTGAAATTTTCAATTTTTGTCAGATAAATTCAGCCAAAAATGTTTTTTTTTTCTCTTCTGTAGAGCCCACATCTTGAAATGACGTCATGCAAATCCCTGAGACTTCCGTAATTTGCTACTCGGGATTTTTGTTATCTAGGACATATCACAAGTCGTGGTACCACTGTATTGTATGTCTATTTTTATTAGACAGATCACAGTTAAGACTCTAAAGCCGAGCTGTTGCAAAAGCTCTCGAGACATAGTCTGAAAACACAAGCATCTTGCAAAAAGAAGATTGATTAACAAAGTAACACGAATAAAGCATGTGATTAAACAACGGGAGTCAAATGAAAAATGGATCGACAAAAAGTGAGAAATCGGCGCAAGAGAAAGAGAAATGATTTTGAAATACAGTAACACTTTGCCAAACTATTACCATGCAACAATAACACTGTTAACTATTAAAATCTAGGACAATGTATATATTAAATCGTAAAATGGCGAACATTCTAAGCTTAAAGTAAGGATTGAAACTAAACTAGGCAGAGAAACGTAAGTCCGTTGGGAGGCATGTATGTATTTAAACAGCTTCACGCCTGTGAAAGCTCCAGCTGCAGATAAACACTGCGCTCCCGTCTCCATTAAAGCCAGACTTCCTCGGCATATTAAGTCTCTCAGACTAATTCCCAGTAAACTCTGGCTCTGTCAAGTTTAATAAAGTGAAACGGAGCTGAGAGATGCGACGTGCGGGTCATCAGGGTTAATCAGAGTCACTGATCTCACAAACCAGCATTACAACTCATAATAGTGAGAGATTGCTTTGTGTTGGAATATTTGTGTGTGTGTGTGTGTATGTGTGTGTGTGTATAAACAAAGTACAAATTGTTAATTTATTTCAACTAGAAACTAGAAATGTTTAAGAGTAAGAGCACAATCTACAGTACAGCGCCCCCTGTGGTCCAGAGTGGGACAGCAACACCACAACTACAATCATAGCGACGTGAATATAAGCCCTACCTGGAAAATAAGCCCTAGTGATGATCCAAGACCCTACCTCACCTGAGCTAACTCTCACTATCTATCTTTCCCCCTCTCTCTCTCCCTTTCTTTCTTTCATATTTTCCTCCCTTTTTTCTCCACACATCACGCATTATCTTGTTCTCTTCCCTCTTGCTATTTATAAACTAAGACTCTTTTACTCATTTAATTTCTTATTCTCTTTCGCACTCTTTATATTTCTAAATCTCCATCAGTCATTCAGTCTGTATGTCTCTAAAACTATCAGTTTATTTCACTGATTAATTCAAAGATTAAAGTGTGCAGTGTATTACATGCATTTATTATAAATTTTACATTTTCATTTAGTTTATTTTTGATGAATAAAATTGACAAAAAATGGAAATCACAAATTCAGAATCCTAGATGATTAAAATATCATGGAAAACGTTGTAATTGAGGACACCTGGTGCCACACTCAGCTCAAAACACCTGCCAAGGTCGTTAAATGGTCTCAGTCTAGTTCTGTAGTCTCTTCCAGTCTTGACGATGGTCTTCAAGACCACCATTATTACCTTGCACAAGAAGAGGGTGACGAAAAAGGTCAGTGAATAAAAGACTGGGTGTTTGCAGATCTCTGTGCCCAAAAGACACACAAGCAGTTAAGACAACCGCACCATGGAGACGATTGTGAAACAAAACTCATTCAAGAATATGGGAAGATTCACAAAAAGTGGCAGATGTGGTCCAGTGGTAGGGAAATTAAGCAATATTGTCATTTTCTAACATTATGATTTCTGAAAATGTATTAGTTGTTAGTTCTAATTGAAAATCTTTTGATGATTATATGACCAGCAATTATGTATATAGAGTGTGTGTAAAGTGTGTGTGTGTGCAATTTGCAAAAATAAAAAATATTAACTAGAAATGAACATAACAAAAATTAAACAAAGTTGTTAGAAATTTCATTAAACCTGGTGTGAAAAATGCAAATGGAGCGCACACTTAGCAGCATTCAAAATTAAAAATGCAAATGTATGCTAATCTATTAATTAAAAAGAGAATTTGCAAAACAGCTTCGTCTTTGTGCCAAAAAGTTTTGCAATTTGTAAAATTAAATTGCTAATCTGTTCAGTTTAGATTGATCATCTAGTTGCGCTGAGTGAAACACCTTCAGAGACATTTACAGTCTGTGATTTCAGGTCCGTGTGTGTGTGTGTGTGTGTGTGTGTGTGTGTGAAGGTTCCGATTCTCACATTCACACATCTGCCAGTCTCAGACATGATGAGACACACACTAGTGTGTGTGTGTGTGTGTGTGTGTGTGTGTGCACCTGTCTCACTCTTGCACAGACAACAAACATACAAGCTAATAGTGTGAGTGTATGTGTGTACATTTGTGTGCGTAATATTGATTGTGCTTGTGTCATTGTGCTGAAACTCCGGAGTGTGTAATAACTCGTTCAGCTTCTCTGATTCTGGTTTCACAATCAAGCTAAACACAGTGGCATTTGCCTCCTAATGAAAGTGTGTGTGGCAGCCGTGCGAGCTTATCAGACTGGACGACACCTGCTGATAACGCCGCTGCGAAACCCAGCGGGACAAGCACAATCTACAGTACAGCGCCCCCTGTGGTCCAGAGTGGGAAAACAACACCACAACTACAATCACAGCAGTGTGAATATAAGCCCTACCTCCATAATAAGCCCCAGTGAAGATCTGATACCTCTCTCTCTACCTCTCTCTTTCTTACAATCCTTCTCTTTTTTTCTTACAGCCTCACTGTATCACACATTCTCTTTTTCCTTGCTATTTATATACTGGGACTCGTTTTTTCGTTTAATTTTGTATTCTCTTAATATCTCTAAATCTCTATCAGTCATTCTCTCTTTTTCTTTCACACTCTTTATGTCCCTAAAACTCTATTTGTCATTCTCTCTCACAGTCTCTCACTCTTACTTTACTATACTATTGATCTATTTCTCTCTCTCTCTCTCTCTCTCTCTCTCAAACTCTCTTTCTCTCTCTCTCTCTCTCTCTCTCTCGTCACACCTCTGTTTTTTTCATCCTCTTCCTTTCTTCATCTCTGTCCCTCTCTCATACAACCTTTTAGTTCCTTCACTATCTCTCACTTTTCAACAACTTCTCTCTATCTCTCTTTCTTTTTATCTCTCTTTCTTACTGTTTGCTATTTTTTATCTTATTGGTACTTTTCCTCTTTTTCACACATTTTCACTTTTATTCTCTCTCTCTCTCTGTCTCTCTCTCTCTCTCTCTCTCTCTCCCTCTCTCTCTTTATCTACCCCCCCCCTCTTGCTTTATTGCTCACTCTTTTAATCTTTCTGTCACTTGATCGTTTTCTCTCACCGGTTCTCTCTCTCTGCAGCAAACACTACCTTGTGGCTGTTTTCGATTCAGATTATAATTTTAAAGTTACTTTTGAACTTAAATAAAACAAAGAGACATAGAGAGACAAAGATAGGTACTAAATCAATTATTTCCCACATTGAAACCAAGCAAAAATGACCTGTGATCCAGAAAACTTCATGAGAAACTCAAACTCGCTGGTCCAGAGTAAAGCTCAGATGAATGTAAATCAAAACACAATCGTTATTTTTCCCCGTCACTGGGAGTCGGAGCGGCGCCGCACTCCATCGTCTCCACACACCGATGTTTGTCTTCTGCCTCAGTCCAAATTAAATGCCAAGATATTTGCGGCTCTATCAGAACCAGAGAGATTTGAGAAAATCAATAGATCCTGCAGAAGAAGAAGGAGTGAAGGTCACGCTCAGTCGGTCTCTCCTCACATCACACACCAGTCTTTAGAAGAAAGTTCCGGAAGTTAAATACTGTGATGACGCCAGTGAAGTTTCAGCCGTTGGATTAAAGTGACTAATAAGGGCAGAAATGTCCTTTAAAATGTTTCACATCTACAAACACATGATGGAAGATGAGAATCAATCGTTCAATTATATATGGAAAATGAGTCAAACATATAGAACAACAAATACAGTTGTTATTTACTCACCACTTACTCTTTCACTCACTCACTCTCTCTCTATCTCTCTTTCACTCACCCACTCACTCACTCACTCACTCTCTTTCACTCACTCACTCATTCCTGTACTTACTCACTCACTCACTCACTCACTCACTCACTCACCCACTCACGGCCTCTCTCACTCACTCACTCACTCACTCCTTTCACTCACTCTCTTTCATTCACTCACTCACTCACTCACTCCTTTCACTCGCTCATTTCTTTCACTCACTCACTCACTCACTCACTCTCTTTCACTCACTCACTCCTTTCACTCACTACTCACTCACTCACTCACTCACTCTTTTCACTTACTCTCTTTCACTCACTCACTCCTTCTTTCACTCGCTCATTTCTTTCACTCAATCACTCACTCACTCACTCATTCTCTCTTTCACTCACTCACTCTCTCTCTCTTTCACTCACTCACTCACTCATTCACTCACTCATTCTCACTTTCACTCATCTCTCTCGCTTGTTATTTCTCTTCTCATATTGATGAGACAAGTATTTCAAGCTGCTTGTTTGTCCTGACTCGCTGCCTCTGACTCGCTGTCTGGTGTGTGTGTGTGTGTGTGTGTGTGTGTGCGTGTGTGTGTGTGTGTGTGTGTGTGGTTGAACACTCCTAAAAGTCAGTTTTCGGCACAATTAAACTCGCTGGTGAGGAAGCCTCTCTGAAGCTTCTGGAAACTCTGAGGTTGCTGCGTATCTTCTCGTGTCATGAAACACACACTCTTCTGAGGCTTCGTGTCACAGTTCACCTACAGAGTTAGATATAACAATCGATTCCTTGTTAAAAATTTAATTTGGTTGTTTTAATGAATTGTTTTTAGATCTCAGGGAAACAGAAATACAGACATATTTACAGTGAAAAGTGTATCCATATTATACAACCAAAGTAAATGTATTACTAAGAGTTCCTCTTGAAAATTAAATGAGCCACTTTGTGTGTGTGTGTGTGTGTTTCCAGCTTTTAACAGTGGAACAGTGTTTTCCTCTGGTAAATTTTGAACTCCGCCATAATCACTGACAAACGCATTAAGAGCGAGTTTTCACAGCACTTTCAGTTCTTCTCCTGAATAATACAAACCTAAAACGAAGTCCGTCTCTCAGAAAGCTGTAACTACACAGAACCAGCTGATCCTAAGTCTAAATCCTCCAGTCTGAATAATTGAAAATAATCTGAATAAGAGAGAGAATGAGAAAGTGAGAGTGCGAGAGAAAATGACAGAAATAAAGAGGCAGAGTTACAGTTTACCTATTCCTCTTAGAAAGTCTGCAACCTTCTCAACATTTAAAAAAGGACTAAAAACTGAGCTATTCCACCAGCACCTTAACACTGATTAACAAAAAAAAAAAAAAAAAAAAAAAAAANGTCTTGTGTTCACTGTTTTTGTTGACTGTCATGCTGTTCTGTCTAGTAAGTTTCCTTATATAGCCTGTGTTGACATCTACTGTAGCCTATTGTAGACAAATTGCTTCAGTTGCTCCTCTTTTTGCAAGTCGCTTTGGATAAAAGCGTCTGCCAAATGACTGTAAAGTAAAGTAAAGAAAGGGGAATGTGTGAAAGAGACTGAATGAGGGAAAAAAAAGAAGGCCAATCAAGAGAAGGAAAGAGGAAGAAAGACAATGTTACAGTTAGAGAGAGAGAGAGAGAGAGAGAGAGAGAGAGAGAGAGAGAGAGAGAGAGAGAGAGAGAGAGAGAGAGAGAGACAGAGAGAGAGACAGAGAGAGAGGGACATACAGTTAGTGACAGAGAGAGAGAGAACCAGCTAGAGAGAAAACTAGAGTGTAAGAGACAGACAGACAAAGTATGTACAGCGAGTATGAGAGAGAGAGAGAGAGAGAGAGAGAGAGAGAGAGAGAAAGTGAGATAGTGAAAGAGGCAGAGCAAGACAGATAGCGAGAGAGAAAAATAGAGTGAGAGAGAGAAACAGACACAGAGTGAGAGCGAGAGAGAGAGCAAGAGTGACAGAGAGAGAGAAAACTAGAGAGTGAGGGAGAGACAGACAAACAGCAAGAGAGAGAAAGAGCAAGAGCGACAGAGAGAGAGAGAGAGAAAGCGAAAGAGAGAGAGACAGAGAAAGTGTGTGTGAGAGACAGACAGAGAGAGAAAGAGAGACATAGAGAGTAAGAAAGAGAGAAACGGAGATTGAGACAGAGAGAGAAAGATAGAGTGAAACAGAGAGAGACAGAGAGAGAGAGAGACACAGACAGAGAGAGACAGAGAGAGTGTGTGTGAGAGACAGAGCGAGAAAGACACAGACAGAGAGAGAGAGAGAGAGAGAGAGAGAGAGAGAGAGAGAGAGAGATTGAGGAGATTGAGGAGATTGAGTGAGGACTGTACAGTATATTTACCGTCTCTGCGGTTGATTTTGGCGAATCCGGGCCCGTGGCTGCTGGACAGCTCTGAAGAACTCCTGAAGGCCGAGGGCGACAGACCCGACACCAGCGGAGCGTCACAGCTCTCTACACAACACAAACACACAATTCTCTGTTATTTAACAATTACAAACCTCCTTGAGAAAATGAATAGTTTAAAAATGACTAGTATCCACACACAGTATTTAACGTATAAAACACCAATACTTTGATTTCTTGCTTGTGAAATCAAAACCACAACTGTAAAATAAAAAAAAAAATAAAGCCAGTCGATCATTTTAAAGTTTGTTTTAAAATTTGCTTTCTTTTAAAGTCTGTGTTTCTGCCGGCGAGGGCCAGGGGCGGGGCTTAACTATCAAACTAAGCATATGTGTGCTAATTATTGAAAGTTTAGACCCTTGGGATAAAGTGTGATAGACATTTTCAAGATTCTGGTAACACAGAAGTCACAGCAACTGTAGATTCCACAGATGTCTAAGTTATTTTTGGTTGCTTAGTGACATGGAAGTTACCATGGTTTCCGCCCTAACTTTTCTAGCAAACCACAGTGCAGAATCCTTTTAAGCATTTTTGCACCGAATTTGGTAGGTTTCAACTGCAAAAGTCATGGAAAATTCCCAATTCATCAATAGTTTCACCACATGAAATTTTAACAAGTTTTAATACCAAAATAATGGAGAAAATTATAGGCAGACAGAAAAAAATTCTCAGCATGAGAATCAAGAAAGCAATAAGACTAGTTCAAATATTAATATTAATTAAAATGAGCATTAATAATAATCAGACTGCAGCTTCAGCAGAAACTAGCTTAATTTGGTCAAAAAGCAAGAAATTACATTTATGAAAATTTGTGAAAAATATCATGAGTTATGGAAATGGCGGAAACTGCTTTATTCATCTTTATTCAGCCTCCGACTCAAGTGATATGAAGACGTAAACACGCTTTATTACTGCTTGTAAACGTAACTGCTGAAGAAAAAGTCCTTCAAGTTCAGACTCGACAAAACCAAACCCAAGCTTTTCGTTGACAAAATATTTTCGTCATCGTATTCATCAACGACACTTTTTCCCTGACGAAAATGAAACAAGAACTATATAAAAATTCCCGCTCAGGGCCAAATACTTTAACTAAACGTATTGACACTTTCATCACAGAATAAAAACGAACCTAAAATGCCTTTCGTGATGACATCCAATCATAATTCGAGCTTGTGGAGAAAGGTGGGTGCAGACACAAAGAGAACCAATCAGGACACGGAGCAGGGCACGGAAAGCAGAATGGGACAAAAAGATTTAAAACGCGACCTTAGAAAACGCGAGCTTAGAAAAAGATCTGTACGCCAAGTGGAGCATCACGGGCAAAAATACAACCCACCCGAAGCGCCATCTGCAGATTAAACTTTTTTTCACCAATCCACCATTTGTTACTTACAAAGGTGTTGCAATTATAATTTATTTTATTTCAGTGTATTTAATTTCCTCTTTGTTGAGGTTTCATTTATGAGAAGACATTTGAACTGAAAAAGTTCATAAAAATAAGTTCAAGAAATTTAAATATTTTTTCCAAACATGTAAAATCATTGTATATAATTTAAACTACGTATTCATATTTCTTATGCAACATAGCAACTTGAGTAAACATTTAGAATATATTGTACCAATACTTTCGTTGACTAAATATACAGTTATTTGGTCGACTAAATTGTTGTGGTATTTATTCGACTAAAATTAGACTAAAACTAAAAAAAGATTAAGATGACTAATTTGGGAGTAAAACAAAACTGAGTTTTAGTCAAAAGACTATGACTAAAACTAAATTAAAAGTCTTTGTCAAACTGAACACTGAAGCAGGCAAACACAGCTAACAAATCGACACAAAACTAAGAAAACTGAGTTTAAAAACGAACCACGGGATGGAGGAAACGAGAGATGAGTGGAACAACTAAACCAATAAATGAGAAATGATTACGTGAAACAAGAAGGCGTTAATGAAGATAGAAACAAACGCTTCAAATACACAGCCACAGTCCGACCACCAGCATCAGCACAAGAACAGAGAAGGCGACTGAATCCCGACATCGTGAATCGTGTTTCGACATTTTATCGACCCGTTTCTCTCAGTGCGAGACACACTAGTTCACTGTGAAATTAATATATGCGAGTCGATACGCTTAAAGCTTCTTCACTCTTCTCTCGCTTCTTCACTCGAAGGCGGAGAAATGCATGTGCTTGAAATATACCGGACAAACAGAAGTATTCCGCTTAACGCTGCTTTACAGTTCCTCCGGCTACAGATTGTGTTGTGTGGTTGCGTGGATCGTGCTGGTTTGGCGATGAGCGTGAGCATCTCTATTGTGTAAATCTGCACAATGATGAAGATGAAAAGCGATGGTTTCCGCGGCGAGACCTGATCTGAGATCACCCATAATGCTCGGCGCTCTTTTAAGATCTTCTGCAATGAAAGACTTCACCTGATTTGCAGCGCTTCTCGCTCTCGTGTGGGACGAAACAACCCAGTGGAGAAGCAAAGGCATCTGCTGCATGGATGTTTGCCATCTGTTAGACGCCTTCACACCCTGATCAATCCCATCAGACCTTCCTGCCTCAACACACACCTGAGCAAGTGTTGGGAAGTGAGAACTCTGTAAGTGTCAGAGACATCTTTCTATCTATCTTCATCTTTCTATATTCATCTATCTCTCCATCCACCCATCTATTTATACATCCATCCATCCATTTTTCTATTTGTCACTACACTCATTTCACTTTATCCATCTTTCCATCAGTCTATCTGTCTGTCATTTCACTCATTTCACTTTATTCATCCATCCATCCATCCATTTATCAATCTATCACGTTCAATCATTTCACTTTATCCATGCATACATCCATCCATCACGTTCACTCATTTCACTTTATCCATCTATCCAACCATCCAACAATCTATCCATCCATCCATCTATACATCCCTCCATCCATCAGACTGTCTATCTCTGTCCCTTTCATCAATTAATCAATCCAGATACCTACATCACTCTATCTATATGTTTGTCTGTCCATGCATCCATCTCTCCATCCACCCATATATTTATACATCCATCCATCTATTTTTCTAATTGTCACTTCACTCATTTCACTTTGTCCATCCATCCGTCTATCTGTCTGTGGTTTCACTAATTTCACTTTATTCATCCATCCATCCATCCATTTATCAATCTATCACATTCACTCATTTCACTTTATCCATGCATCCATCCATCATGTTCACTCATTTTGCTTCATCCATCTATCAACCATTCAACCATCTATCCATTCATCCATTCATCTATCTATCTATCTATCTATCTATCTATCTATCTATCTATCTATCTATCTATCTATCTATCTATCTATCTATCATGTTCACTCATTTCACTGTATCCATCCCTCCATCAATTATTCAGTCACTTCACTCATTTAACTTTATCCATCCATCCATCCATCAATCTATCTGACTGTAACACCACTCATTTAACTTTATCCATCCATCCATTAAACCATCCATCCAACCATCCATCCATACATCCATCAATCTATCTGACTGTCACTTCACACATTTCACTTTATCCATCCACCCATTAATCCATCCATCCATTTATCAATCTATCTGACTGTCACTTCACTCGTTTCACTTTATCCATCCATCCATACATCCATCTGTCAATCTATCTTACTGTCACTTCACTCATTTCACATAATCCATCCACCCATACATCCTTTCACGTTACTCATTTTACATTCATCCATCTATCAATACTTTATCCATCCACCTTGACTCATTTCACTTTATCTCTCTATCCATCCATTCACTCATCCATCTATCTATCCATCTCTCATCTATTCATTTATTTCACAGCGTTCAAAGTTCACCATTCCCGTTTCACTCTCTAAGTCCAGATTGTGGGGGAAGTGTGTAATGAGAGTGCAGTAGAGAGGGGGTCCTGCGGGGGTCCGCTTTCATCTCCTGTCACTTTAACGTGAATGTGGCCGGAGGTCTGAACGTTTCCTTTCAGCCACACAAATCCCCATTACCAATGATAATCCCTGACAGTAGCATACGTGTGATGAATGGGGGGCTTCTCAAAGCCGGACCCTCTCAGAGAGCAAGCGGCGTTAAACCTAAACACTCCTGACGTGTGTGTCCTGACTGCTTCTTCTGGCTTCTATTGAGCCGCTGCAGAGAAACTATGGCTGGTGACATCATCAGATCCAGGATCAGTACGCTACACGATAAAGGCTCGTGACTATCTCGTGATTTGAATCAGCTCGATTGAATGATTGTAACAAAGTCAGACAAGGAACAAACATGTGAACAGAGACAACAACAATGTTCTGATCAGAAAACGGCGAGACAAACTGTTGATGACGTCAAATTTTGCCAAAAACGTGCTGTGACGTTTGACAGAAAGTGTATATATTATTTTCATTCATTATTTTTTGGTATTTTTATTATTTGTTATATATTATTTATTACTAATATTATTATGATTATTATCATCTCACAACCAGATTTGAAGCCAGCTCATTGATTGGTCGGCCATCAATACAGTGCGTTTGTGTGTCTCACTCCATTATTGGCCATCAATCTAGTGTGTGTGTGTCCTGCTTTGTGATTGGTCACCAATTAAAACAAGGGGTGTGTCCCGCCTTCAGGCTCAGATTTTGCTGTGATTGGCTAGAGGTCCGCATGACCCAGAAATTAAGTTTAAAATAAACTTTCTCCTTTCCATTATCATTCTCGTTTTTTTTCATTATTATATTGTTTTATTAACAAATTGTCAAAGTATCTGTTTGTTGCAGTTTAATTCATGAAGCATAAGTTTAGAAAGAGAGATTTAATGCAGCCCAAAAGTTTTAAAACGGTTAATGTTCCTACAAAAAAAAAATGTACATTTATTTTTAAACCTCAAAGCTGCACTATTACATAAGTTTACATAATATTACACTATACTAAAGGAGTCACTGGAGACACACACACACACACACACCACATTCCCCATCAGTTTTCCGGGCACAGCGCAGGTCCGTGAGCGGTTTTAAAGAGCTCAGGCCCGAGATCTGATTCAGTTCTTTCTCGAGCGCTGAAACAGACGCAGGCTTCGCTTCTGACCCAGTTTGTGACCGTCCACGAGCGAGAGAGCAGTGAAGAGTGAAATGAAATACGCTGCCTGAATCTGACACAGACTTCGGGGTCGGTCACATGAATCAAGGAAACAGCCCGAACCCAAACGCTCCAGTCCATATCGATTCATTCTGCGAAAACCCACATCAGCATTTCTGACGCGTCTTCTCTCTGACCCGATCCGAAATTTAATAGCAAGAAAATTAACTGTATCAAATGTGTTTTTCACAAGCGAGAATTGCCGGATTCCACGAGAGCCAGTGATAAAGCAGACGAAAGCAGATAAAGAATGTGGAAATATTTGACAATAATAGGGGAACCAATCAAACCCATTTAACATAAACTCTGTGAACAGGGAATCATGGGTAATGGAGTCAATTTACAATGTGACAGCTTTACTGACAAAATTACACCTGTGAAATTGTAACAAAGTACAGTAATGTACAGCAACATGTAACAAATCCCATCAATAATGTCATTACACTTACAAATGTTTCTTAAGTCATTACACAAAAACATTATCTACTGTACATGTAATAAATAACATGCATAGAAATGAGTCCACTACAGCTGTCATAAAACAAACAAAAAACTGTGACAATTATTGCATCAGTAAATAAATATTATACAAAATATACATATGTTGTTATTATTAATTATAATTCTATAATAATAATTTTACTTATTATTTATAAGAATTTAAATTATTTATTATGTTATTATTTATATTTTTTCATATGATACTTAACTATTTTTTAATTAGTTAATTTTGATATATTTTTAATATTTGATCATTTTGTTTAATGTATGCTATTTCTTTTTACAAATATAACAATTTTGTGGGTTTTTTTTTGCTTGTTTGTTTTCTGGCAAATGTATCCATCATAGAATTTAGATGCAATTTATCCATCATAGAATTTATCAAAATCTCCAGAAAAAAAAAAAATCAAAATCAAATCTTTTGGGTATTTCCATGATCACGAAAGCACATGGAAGAAGTTTGGAGGAACAACGGGACGAGATCTGGCGTGGAAGGTGCCGGAGCGAAGCTAAAGAAACATTTGATCAAGAGCGGCACATTCTCAGACAAAGCATCGCTCAAGATGATGAATCCTCGCGGCAGAAGCAGCGATCAGCCGTGACAGGCCTGTGGAATGAATGTGCCGAGGCCTTCAGAGAAATGATCTGGCCTCCATTTCTCTTCCCGCCCTGCGCGTAAATGCCGCGCCTTGCATTAATGCATGTAAATCCAGAGGAGTTTAGCCGCTCATGCTAAACCTTGACTCAGCGTTTGACTTTCTAGTCGCACATTTTCATAACTGACGTTGAAGACGTTTCATAGAAGACGGATGAAGAAGATCCCCTGTCGACTTTGTCTCGTTCAGACTCTCCACGTGACGGTGAGATCCTGCTTCAGAAGGAGTTTGGGTTTTTGTGGAAATACTAAAGCGACTTGATCTTGCACTGAGAAGATATTTCCTTTGGGATCAGCAGCTGAAGAATAACCTCAGTCCAGAAACATCATTTCTTAATAGTTCTTTTCCTTAATTGCCACAATTAACAGAATAAATGTTGTTTTAAGAGAATCTTTCCTTGTGCTCCCACTTAGCACTAGTTATTTTCAGCCAAATATAAAATAAATAATTAATATACCGGCAAGTTAAGTTGCATACGTATAAGTTTCTACCAATTTAAACACAATGAAAAATGTTGCACTTTAATGAAATAAAACATTTATTAATTTAAATCCTAAAAAACTGCAGCTTTAATTAAGCTTGGGGAAAAAAGATTAACTAACTAAATTATGATTGTTCATTGAATTTCTCACATTTATTAGACATTATTGTTAGTTTATTCAGGTAATGCTATTCCATTACTTCATATATATACAGTAAAATACAGTAATGTCATATTTTCCATGCTTTTTCAATATTTAGAGGCACGGTCTGACACAACCTGCTAAAGTTCAACAGAAAAGGTCAAAGTTCAAGTTCAGATCATCGTTTACGGCAACAATGACTAGGAAAACGAGACTGGATAGTTTCACTAGATAATGGTTTGTTCAAAAAAAGACTGAAAACCACGTTCTAGTTCCAATTTGAGTAAAACATTTATTAACACAAAGCCAACCTACGGTAAGTTAATTAGACATGGATTTATAATTAAAATAATTATAAAAATGTAAATTAAAATAAAAAATAAACGTCTAACTAAGCCTTGTGTTTGAAAGCTTGAAGGTTCTGGCTCATTTTAAAGGGTTGACTTCACAGTCACACCAAGAGAACTTCAGAATTTAAAGGACTGTATTGACTGACGTTTCCTCACCAATACGAATTTACAGCCTCTAAAGTAGGTGAGATGCAGCCAAACGGCCATTGCTTTGTCTGGGCTGGAAACATCGAGACCCTTCACGGTTATGACGCGGGCCGACAGAAACAGAAAACGGTGGCACATCCATGATTAAACTGAACACTTCAATGCCTCCAAACCAGCTCCTGGCAATGATAAACGACCTGGAAGCTGCGATAACACAGTGGGAACGCCAGTCTCTCTGACCTGCCATCAGATACGTCAGCCATCCTGACAAACTCGCTGAGTGAATGACAGATGGATCTCAGAGCCGACAAACTCTTCCTCAAGCTCATCAGTCACCGTCTAATGCGGCTAAAACAACACGGTGATCAGAGGAGTTGAGAGATTCCATAAGAGCCAGAAATACGCTCTGTATCACTCAATGCAGAAGAACCAATGATGAAACTTTCACCAAATATGAGCAGACAAACAAAAACTAGCCGCAAATCGAATAAATTAATAATGAAAGAGATCGTCACGTGGGGTAAACATTGAGATCGGGGAAATGGGTTGGTGCTTAAATTAAGTGTAAAATTGCAGCATAATCCTGCCATGTGAAATTTGGATATTAATATATAACAAAGGGCACAAGTCTAAAAAAAGATGAGTATTTATAAAAAAATAAGAAAATTATTTTTACACACATGGCAATGTCCTGTTTGTGACATCATCCGACTCATCAAATGATCTGATTGGCTGATGAGTAAAGGAATGATTACCGGTAGTTCTGATAGTCTAAATGCTAAAAGTGACTTACAAAATTGACTTACAAAAGACATGCCGAAAAAGACAGAAGTTAAAGCCAGTAGATCAAACACATATTTAGATGCATTATTACCATTTAAAACAAGACATTTTTTATTTGAGCAGACAAACTAAATATGAACGTACAAACAAAAACGCTATGAGTGGATTTCACAACTCACTGAAATGCTTGACAATGATTGCCGTAAATTGAGGTGTGAGGTTCATGAAATATATCATCACGCTCTTTACCAAATGCGGTAAACATTGAGATCAGGGAAATGGGTTTGTGCTTTAAATAAAGTGAAATACTGAAACACCTGCCACATGGGGCAAAAACCTGGACATAAATACATGGAAATATTATAACAAATGGCACAAGTCAAAAAACTTTTTGAAAAAAAAGAAAAATATTTTACACACACAGCAAAGTCCTGTTTATGACATAATCTGACTCATCAAATGGTCTGATTGGCTGATGAGTAAAGGTTTCATCAGACATAGGTTTTGTTTAGAAAAGACAGAAAACCATGGACTAGTTACAATTTGGGTAAAACACATATATATTAACACAAAGCCAACACAAGTTAATTAGACAATTATGAGTGATATATATCTCACTCAAACATAGATATGTACGAGTGATTTGAATACGTCTTTGTCTGTAAATGTGTAAATTGTACAAAAGTACAAATTGTAGCCCTGCTATAAATATTCCAGCTCGTCTGATTAAAAGCCACTAACCAAACATGACTAGCGCAATACATTACAAGAACTTTCCACCTTTCAATAGCTCCAAACCATCTGAACTACCCCAAACAAACTCAATGAAAAGAACAAAACCACTGACCTTGAGTAGAACAAATGAAGACATAAGAAGAGACACAAGGGAACAAACAAAAGTGGAAAAACCTGGTAGAGATAGCATGGAAGCATAGGAAGCAGTTGACAACCAAATGGATTATTGTCAAAATAAAAGTCCCTTATGCACGTACCATAAGGCGGCACTCAAACCCTGACAAAAATGAGACAATATTCATTTTTTCTAATGCAAGGTGTGAACTTATTTTTGCCAACTTAGAAATCGAACCCAAATCCTAGAGTGTTGCTGACAACACGATCGACCGATTAAAGCCACTTAATTATACACCCAATCAATGCACAGACACAGGCATCGGATTGAGAAGAAACAACTCCTCATTGGTCAGAAAGGAACATTCTAGGCTTCGAAATCCCATGACAAATGTGTCTAAAGTCAATAATATTCATTGAAAAGCCCAAATGTCCCTAAACAACACCTGTATAAACCCAGTTTGAAAGGATGATAGATCCGGCTCAGTCCACCGTGGAGGAACAAATGTCTTGTTTCATAGAGGAAGTAGAAACCTCAGATGACTTGTTGTGCGGTGAGAGGAAGTGGGTCAGTGAACGGTGGGATGTGAGAAAGCAGCTGGACTCAGCACGGCTCCAGCTCGGCCGACTACCGAGGAGCTTCAGCGGAGGTTTCAGCCATGGAGACGATGACCTCATGCCATCTCAACACGAATAACAGAGAATCTTCTACAAATGTGTTCTTATTTGTAAATCTTATCTGTGTGTGCGTGTGTGTGTGTGTGTGTGTGTGTGTGTGTGTGTGTGTGTGTGTGTGTGTGTTTATGTGTCTTCAAATCTCTTCAGAAATTGAAGCTTGAATGATAGAAAAAGTAATTATGTCCAGTCAGTGATTATTTTATTAAAAAATACTTATGCCTAGTTAAACAAAAATGTTTTCCCCACTTTAACAATTGAACACTTCTATTTTCAATAGTAGCATACTTCTATTTTATTATATTATTCTATTTTTATTCTATTTTTATATTTTCTTATGTCTTAGATTTTAATTTATGGTATCACTAATCCGAGGCTGCTACAATTTTGTTATACCATGTATATTGACAATAAAGGATTCTGATTTTGATTCTGATTTATCCGAATTTCAAAAGAAATACTATTATTATTAATACTTCTGGAAGACCATCAGCTAGGTTTCTTCTTAACATTCCGCTTACGTGTCAAACAGTTGAAACAGGAACGTTCTGATGTGAAGAGTCGGAACAACAAAGGAGCATTTAATCCTTTTCCTGAGACCGAACATAAATAATCAGTGTCCAGGGATAATTCACAGCGAATTCATACATATTCAAACAGATTTATGAACTCGCTTTTAAAAAGACTGAGGCAGAATTCTGCAGTCCGAGAAATGTCTGATTAGACAAAACTGTGAAAAATAGATGATGAGAGAAAAGTGAGAAATGACAGAAGTAGAGAGAGAGAAAGAGAGAGGGACAGTAGGAAGAGAGAGGTAAAGGACATAGGCAAAAGGTAGAGAAATTGATAATAAGAAACACTAAAATGAAAGGAAAGAAATGAAAAAGTGTGAGAGTGGAAAAATGGAAAATATTAGACAAAAAGAATGAAAGAAAGAAAAAAGAAAGAAAATAAGAAATTGAGAGAATTTAGAAATCAAAAATAAAATGAGAGAAAAGAAGTGAAGAGTAAAATAATTTTAAAAAATTATTAAAAACTGAATGAAAAATTAAAGCAAGAAAGAAAAACTGAAATAGAGTTAAATGAAATATGAAATAAGACGGAGGGTGAGAGACAAGAATGACAAACATACAAAATGGAGAAAGAAAGAAAGAAAGAAAGAGCAAATGAGAGCAAGAGAGAGAGAGAGAGAGAGACGAAAATTGAAATTAAATGTTTCAGAAGAAAAAACTGAATAACAGTGGAAATGAGTTGAAAACGAGAAAGATGAAAACGAAAAACGAAAAGAAGAAATACAATCCAGATGGAAGGAATGGATGAAAACGAGACGAAAAAGGACAAACTTCATTGGACACCTTGATGAGATGGAGTCTGATTGTTAAGCGCTTGGTTTTAGCCCTGATTCCACTTCAGATGCATCACACGAGCAGCTTTCTCAAGACGTGGTCGTCTCGCGGAGAGTTCATCACCATCTGTTTCAATTACCACACATATGCATCTCATTACCAGCAGCTCACGTCCCCCTGCTGACTCCCTCCGGTCCTACACCTTTCAGTCTCAGCCTCCGGTGCGCCACAGCTGTGATGCTAAACCGCGCTTAAACATCGCTCCTACTAAAAACAAGGCCGACTCTGAGAATAAGCCCTAGCTCGATGTCCTGAAAGCAAGACCTATGCCCGAGATTAACCCGGGCAACATGTTAATCATGGCCTGATAATAAAAACAGTCTGGTTTTAAGACAGAAAATAAGACCTACCAGAACACAAAATGCCGCCCTGAATATAAATAAAACCCCAAAATAAGGCTTGATTTTTTTTTTTTTTTAATAATTAATGTTGTTATTCTGAAAAAAAAAAAAAGCCCTACACAAAAAGAGCCAAAAAGGGCCTAGTCCAAAATAAGACAGAGTCAGATTTTAGACCCAACTGATAAAAAGACCATCTTCCAAAACTTAGTCTGATTGTTACAGTAGGATGCCTGAAAAAAAGCCCTATCTGCAACAATAAAGCTTGGTTGTTGTTAGGCTGTTCTGACACTAAAACTCACCTCCAAAATAAATCCTAGTCTGATGTTAGGCCTCTCTAAAAATAACACCTATCAGCAAATAATGCCACCCTAGCATAAGACAAACCCTCACATTAGGTCTAAGTGCAATATTTGGCTATCCTGACATGCCTTGAACACTAATTCAAATCAACGTCTGATATAAAACTGGACTGAAAATATAGCTAAACCGGGAAATAAGAGCTGGTGAACCTGAAAAACTCCTACGATCCAAAGGTTTAGGCGTCATGAAAATAAACCCCACCCACCAAAATCTGGCCTAATCAATATTTAGACGTCCTTGAAATAAAGACTAATCCAAAGTCAGATTTTAAGATGTAACTGAAAATAGATAGACACAGATTACGTTTTGGCCTGATTTTAGGATCCCTAAAATCAATGTAACAGAATGGGATTGAGTTGAATTATGCCCCAATTTATGCTATAGATTTTATATAAACTGACTTGATTTCAAGCGACTGATAACTATTAGCACTGCGGGTCAATCCAAATGAGCAACTAGCATCACTAGCATACGTAGTAAAACTTCAAAAATCATACGTGTTTAATTATACGTAACATCATCATGTCAATCAGCGATGAACAGCGATGGATGCATAAATCCCAAAACTTTTAAAAACTCTTAATCCTAATCTTTTATAAACTGCAGTGTAAAGGTGTTAAAGTGTATCATGAGGATTAAACAAAATGTGATAGAGGAAAAAGGTCTGAGAGTTTCTGTCTGTAGCAAATGAGACTTGAGACTTGGCTCACTTTGACTCCTCCCTTTACACACTGGCTCCACCCATTATGAATGTCAGCATCTTCATGCATTGCTATTGTAATGAATATGATTTGATAGGACATCGATATTTTTATAGTGAGGATAATGTGATTGATCTCGCAGTCACACATCTCTCCACTCAAACAGACAGCAGTGCATATACATAATAAAGGTCATGAAAACGTGACGTGACTTTTTTTATAATTGCCGACACAAGCGGATGATGAACACAGACTCACCAACGACATATTGACCAGCAATTTTTATATCAAATTTATCAAAATGCAACTAGAGCTCTGTACTCGGGCCTGACACTACACAGATAAACACAAAGCAGCGGTGGTCTTCACTTCTCTGCAGAATGAAGGGAACACTTGCACCATAAGTCTCAGACTAGGGCTTATATTTGGGTTATTATAAACAGCGGGATCAACAGGGGAGATTTTTTTTGCTAAAACAGCTCTTACTTTCAACTGAACTGAATTGTGATACGAATTTGAAGAGCAAATATATATACATATATATCACTTTGTATTTTAATGATGAAATTAATATTAAGATTTAACATGGCTTTTATGTGACCAAGAAATGAAAGAAACGTGAATGGATGAATTAATTAATTAATTACTTAATAAACAAATTATCAAATGAATGAATGAATCTGTCAATCAATCAATCAATCAATCAATCAATCAATCAATCAATCAGTGAACAAACTATCAAATGAATCTGCAATTTGAATGAGTTGATCAATGATGATAATGAAATACTGAATGAATGAATGAATGAATGAATGAATGAATGAATGAATGGATGGATGGATGAGGAGCCAATAAAGAATGTTTGGTTGGTTCGTTGATTTAATAAATTAATGTCTGCACAAATTTTTAGAATGGCCTACTGAAAATATGAACAAATAACGAATGAAAGAACAAACAACAGAAAATAGCTGAATAGATGAACAAACAAACAAACAAATCGATGGAAAAATAAATCAATACACGGAGTATCAAACAACAAATGGATGGAGTTATAGGCTTTATTTCTATCTTTTTCATTCTGTGGTTAGATTTTGCTGGTTGTGGGTTCAATTCCCTGGACGCGAGTGCACGTCGCGTCAGACGCTGAGATGATTGATAAAGTGTCACACGCCATGATTCCAAAAGATGCAACACGAGCAAAGTGGCGTGATCATCAAACAGCAGGTCGCAAAGCAGCAGCACATGCCGCACAGACGCTCCGAAGCCCCGCACGTCTCCGCAGCGCGTCGTGCGCGGAACTCTCGCCTTCATTAGAATGGACGCGACGGAGCGACGCGTCGAGCGCGGCGCACGCGGTCGGTGTGTCAAGTGAGGATCGCGGTCCCTTGAAATTACGCAATGAGCCCCGGTTACTAAACTAGTCTTCATTCACTGGTTTCCACCCATCACTCACTTCAAATAAAGCAGGATAAAGTTAATTGCGTGCGCGCGTGGGTATATGTGAAATGCAAAAGTCTAAAACATAATGAAACATAGATACAGTACTTTTCACGCGCTTCACAACAACGGATGAAAGAACGCCTCAGATCTTCTCAATTGACAAGATTAGAAAACATAACGGTGCAGATGCGCGCGACGCAAAGTTCCAGCGGAACTTACTAACGGTATTTCAGCGCGGGAACAAATCCATTCGCGCGCAAAGATAGAAAATGACTGAATAGATGACCATTATGATATTCTTACCTTTGCCGAAGGAGCCCCTGATGTCGTAGAAGATGAGATAGAGTGGTAAAATCATTCCAATAGCGCGTAAGAACCGAGGATCCATGATGCGCGACCGACGCTGAATTAGACTGAATGACTCTCCTCTCCGTGCGCGCGCTCAGCCGCTCTGCAGAGAGAGGGGTGGAGAGAGAGAGAGAGAGAGAGAGAGAGAGAGAGAGAGAGAGAGAGAGAGAGAGAGAGAGAGTGTGTGTGTGTGTGTGGGGGGGGGGGGGCAGAGAGGTTGGGGTGGAGGGAGATATGTGGGAGATTATGGAGAGAAAATGAAACAGAGACATAGAGGGAGGAAAGATGAAAAAGACAGTGTGGATAGGGAGAGCAAGAAGGAAGAGAGAGAGAGAGAGATAAAGACAGAGAGAGAGAGAGAGAGAGAGAGAGAGAGAGAGAGAGAGAGAGAGAGAGAGAGAGAGAGAGAGAGAGAGATGAGTGGAGAGCATGTGGGAGAAGATTGGAAAGAAAATGAAACAGAGAAAGAGGGAAGGAAATGAAAAGGCAGAGTGAGGTAAGGATGAGCAAGAAGGGAGGGAGAGAGGGGGGGGGGTGAGAGTGGAGGTTGTGAGATTGAGAATTCTATTGGGTCACAAAAAAGACGAATCAGCAATGCTGTCATACATTTATAAATGCACAAAATATCAAATATAGATCTATTTATCACAGCTCTGCAGAACTCAGCCAACAACAGCTTATAATTTCCAAATGGAATTGAAATGTGACTGAGGCAACGGGAAATCGGAATATATTTAAACGTGTATAGTTAAATAAAGTATTGTACTGTATATAGTTTGGTGTATTCGACTTGATTCCAGGACACACCCTCTACGTTTATCCGCATTTAATTTGGCAGCTTTTCTACATTTTTTGGATTTTGCTTAAAATCGAAGTCCATTTGTAATATTGGACTCTTCTGGTGTGGTTACTGTCAGAGACGGACCCTACTGCGAGGAAGGCAAGAGGAATTGTGTTTCAACACCCTGACATACGCAACCCCTCCAACAATGTTTCAAAAAAAGAGGCAAATGATAAACACAAACATCCCAACTCAACTAAAAAATGTCTCAAAATGTAACAGTCACAATGATATCAGAAGGTAAAATTCTAACAAACACACTCTTCTAATGAAGTTCCTGTCTTCCTTTCAATCCCTGCGGTTCTCCGAAGTTATCCGTTATATGTTCTCTTCAGTGTGTGTGGGTGTGTCTGTCATCAATATCGCACAATGATGAACTTCAATACCAGGATTCTCCAGTATCAGTCACGAGGAAAGAGGTGGCGTCAACTTCATCCAGACAAACTAGAGTCAAGATCAGGATGGTACATGCAAATGTTCTGGTGAGAACATGGTCTAAGTGTCCATAACGGACAAAGCAAGAGCATTGAAGGACCAGGGATAATATCTCAATATCATCTTTTTTTAAGGAACACTAGACAAAGCTTGTGGAAGTTGCCTGATCAAGGAAGAAGACACTGCCAATGAGGGGAAACAGATGTGCTTCCAAAATTCAGGTGAGGGTTCAAAAGGGTTTTTGATTACAGTGTAGCCAAATAATAAAAGACCTGACCAAGGCTCGAGCAGAAGTTCTCTTCAGAGATTCTTGGCCACATTCAGTAGAGCACAATCTTCAGCATGGCAGCTTGTCTTCAGTAAAGTTGCATCCTGCTTAGGTACACATCTTGAACCTGTGATGTTTGTTCCTTGTAGACCTAACATTAGTTGTCCCATAAGTGTTTTGCTTTATAAAAGAACTGTAGATCTGAAAACTAGGATGGTGAAGAATTGTTTGACTTTAAAAGTTTAAGGCCTGGTCACGGCCAAAAGGGTTTCTCCCTTTCTCTTCCACAGTCCAAAATGTATCTTTTCGCAACAATTGGAGATCAAACATGTATCCAAACTCAGTGTAAAAGTGTGTATGTGTCTTACCACTCTGCAAATGGTTGTTCAATCATGCCAGGGTGTGTGTCCCATCTTCAGACCCAGAGGGACTGGCATTGGTTTCAGATCCCTGTGACCCAAAGATAGAAAAGCGAATCAGAAAAAGAAATGATGGAGAATTGATGGAATTTCTGGTTTTGGAAGGTTCATCACCGACATGACACCGACAACAACACAATACCACTGTCTTTTGGCAATAGGTGAAATTCTGAAAAGATGTAAAAAATGTCGTTACTTGTCTTCTCTAACTGCAGTCTTTTTCAGTTCTTTTCAAACATTCCACCTTCAGTAAGAGGTCCATGTACCAACCATCAATCAAAAGTGTAGAAAGAACACTGTCGATTTAAAGGTTTCTGCCAAGTAGATTGCTTGCCAAACTCTGCCTTCACAACCATGGAACTTTGTCATTGACTTTATGACAGACGACATTAAAATTATTTGGAAGGCCAAGGAGGAATATTTCAAAAAGGCTTTAGCAAAAGACACATCCGTCCCTCGACCTCTTCTGTCCACCTTCTTTTTCTTAGTTTGACAAAAAGCTGTACCATCGCTGAGTATCATAACTATAAACAGCCTGAGCATCTTGCTATCAGTCTACCAGAATCGGAATACCTAAAAGTTAAGGAAAATCCTGGAGATTACCCATTACTGGCAAACCTTGTACCGTACCCAGAAGACCTCATCAAACAGTTGGTGTAGGCAAATTATGCACATTCTCTGGGACGACAATCCACCAACCCCAAAGAATTTTTACATTTCCATCTCAGGTGTTCCTCTGGTCCAGGGATCCATCCAATATACAGTCTGTCAATCACTGAGCTTGAAATGGAACTGGAAGAGTCTGGAATGCAACCAACCTCTGCAGAGAGCAGCGTGATGATATCAATCCACTCCTATGCATGTCAAACAGCTATTTCCTGATAGCAACTGGACCAGCAAGTCTGGCCGTTACCAAGCGACATTTCTTTGCCCTGTAGTCCAGATCTAATGGTTCCTTCCCAATAGCAAATAAATCTGGTCATTCAACTCAAAAAAGCCTTCAATCTATGGAGGATCACTCTCAATCCATATGACACCTGCGTGAGTCCCTCTCCACGGAGACTGGCTCATATGAAGATCCCTGTGACACTTTAGATGAGTCAATGAAATCCAGGTTCAAAACTGCTTTTCCATATCTGGGTCACAGGGAGCTGGGGCTTATCCTAGCAGTGCTGGGCCTGAATTGGTGGCCCACCAATCACAGAGAAGGACACACCCATTTATGCTCTCACTCCATTGGACAATTAGAAACCATTTAGAGTCCCAGAGGAATAGGAAGAACATGCTTCAAATTGACCGGGCCTCAAACTTGAATCTAAAACGTTGAACGTCTCCTTCGAATTACCTTGGGAGTAAAACAGTGTTGAAATAGTTAATGGAGAAATTGACTTGAAACGAGACACATGCCGATTGGTTTTTATGTAAATTTAAAAGAACACGTTGCCAATTATGGCAAAAGGCCAGTGGAAGTGGTTAAAGCAGTGATACTGAAGGACATACTCACACAGGAAATCTGCATATCTTTGGGCATTACATCTGAAATTACAATTCCAAATACAAGTGTCACACACACACACACACACACACACACACACACACACACACACACATCGGGAAATTCAATCTCGTTCCATCCTGGAGCTTTTAACATGCTTACAATGAATCTGCACTTCTATGTAAATGTGAGTTTGATATTATACAGAGACGAGGAAGCCAGTGCTTGAGATGATTCCGGGTTAAAGAAAGACACTTCATTCACCTGAATTATTCATTTCTTCAGTAAGGTTTGGACAAACAGAAGGCCCGGACCAGAATAAAAAAAAGCTTTTAAGTTGAGCAACGTGTGGAGAAAAACACACAGTTAGAAAGGTCACAAGTCTCCAAACCTTCCAGATGAGGAACCCGACAGTCAAACAGCGTGAGAGCGGCAATTATACAGAATAATCACGGCGAAAAGAATTATAAAAAAAGCCATTTTCATAACGAGAATCAACCTCGAGGGAGAATATAAAGAAATAGTTACAATCTGTAACAGATAAAAGATCCAGTTTTACCCAGAAACTTGTGACTCGTATCACTTCAATGTTGTTTTACTTAATAATAAAACAATTATCTATTCTAGCGGTCGAAACTACACCTCCCATCATGCTTTGCTGCTCACAGGTTCCCATGAGTCTTTGTGCTAATAGAGCATAGCATAAAGCTGACTGAGCTCGGTTTTTGTTAGATGTAAATATTAGAACAGTCACGTTTTTCTCTGTGTAGCAGACAGAGTGATTTGATTGTGATTGACTCCGGTGTTCTTCGTTTTGAACTGTTTTCTGTTTGCTCCAAAGCTTTAGCAGCTAGCCCGTTAGCCTTTAGCACGGCAATCTACCTGATGCAATATGGTCTGGCTGATATTGTCAAATAATAATGATTGTTTTCTTCCAGTGTTATTTTTCCCTGTTAAGTGTCACAATGTTTCTAATGTGTCTTTATTTCTGTTATTGAGCTAATAAAAACCTCACATGCACGTCTGCCTCCAGAACCATTATATGAAGAAATGAGCGCTTATATTTATGTGAATATTTGAAATCTGCGATTATAAGCACTCCGCAAGATTTTGAGCCTCGGGTGCTTATATTCGGGTAAATATGGTATTTGTCGTGTGTCCTACTCTGCGATTGGTTGTCTCCGTGCGACCCAGAAATGGAAGAAGCAGCTAGAAAGATGACAAAATGTCGTCCCTATTGGAAAGTGACTTCTGAGGACTGACAAACTGTAGCAGTTTGAGAAGCTACAGAAGTTTGTCTTCCTCTGGGAATGTGAAGGCTGAAGGACTGTGCAGGAAGCAGATGGCGGGGATGGAGTGTGTTTTACCAGCTCTGTGTGTGTGTGTGTGTGTCAGTGATGTCACGGTCCAGCGCTCGTCTGACAGACGCTGCTCACCGCAGCCACTGAACTGTTAAATAGACGTATCAGGTGTCCTCACAGGTAGAAAGGCCATTACACAATAGCGAGGAGAGATGAGAACATGAGCGTCAGAGGCCGGTTGTCTGAACCCCTGTGAAAGAACCAGTTTTGAGTTACAGCAGCGGCTCATTCGTGACTATTGTCAATTTTCCAGCAGCGTCCTGGGCAGAACATGGTGCATTCAACACTCAGATTGAAGCTCCAGCACAACATCAGCTTCTTGAAGCAGAGAATGACACAATAAATGTACAAACCAATGCAACACACCAACATCTACTACATCAATAGGAATCTAATATGGATTAGACCAGGGGTTCTTAACCTTTTTGATCTCAGGGCCCACATTTTCCAGATCTAAGTGGCCCGCGGCCCATTAAAACAAACATTATTTCAGGCAATCCGAATCATGATTTAGGTTAATGCACACAAAGCCCATTTTATTTACTCCATGGCTTTCCAACAAATTTTGGATGTTTGGTTTCTAGATGTCGCCTTTATGTCGAAGGCTTAGCCGACATGCCACACACTGGGCTCTGCTGGACTTGTGAAATCAGATTTGTGGCAAAAATATCAAATGTAGATTTCTATGACATGCTTCACATTTTTGTTTTTTTGTTTTTCTTTCGCTTGTAATCTTTTTTTCAAAAAAAAACAAGCCTCGGATAACCTCGGATAATAAATCCAATAAAGTTGTGGATTTGTAAAAATTGTGCTGACGTATAGGTCGCTTTGGATAAGAGCGTCTGATAAATTACTATAAAGTATAGTCAAGACAAGGAATTCCAGAACATGTTCACTTGTTTTTGACTTGTGTCTCAAAGGCTGCAGGTTGGAATCCGAATCCCAATCAAGTGTCCTTGAGAAAGAAATGACCTCTGACCCCACAGCTTAAGGCTGCCCACTGCTCCGGGTTTGTGTAGTTTGTGTAGTTTGAAGTTACACACTCACTGCTTCACAGTTTCAGCTGAAACTATGGAGTCTCGTTTTCAAAACATTTGTAAGACATAAGAATTCTGGATTTTAAGTGCAAAAAACAGACCTACGTATATATGTATATAGTATGTGACAAAATTGTTTTGTTTAAGCAACTGGCTATACTTGTGTGTCCAATATAGTAGAATCGCTGAATTAATAATCTTGGACTGGACTATCAAAAGAATTGGACTATCAAACTGGTACAAATTGGGCCTTTATTCAGCAGCCAATCAGATTGCTGTAAGGTGGGATGCTGTCATAAGAACGATAATGAAGTGTTTTTGTGGCTGTTAGATACAGAGTGTGGATACTGTCACACTAATTAGCCTAGCTGAAATAGTAAATATTAATTATTATAAAAAGGAATTCTCTCACTTTAGCCTTTATATTACTTAATATTGATGTCATTTTCTCTTCATTAGGTGGAGTGGAATATGTAGCTTGGATCTATATTACACATGATCTGATGCTGTTGTGATACAGGATATCAGTTCTGGATATGGGGAAAATAACAGAGATGATGAAAATCTAGGAGACTTTGTTTTACTAATTTTGATTTGATTTTTGAATGTGACTATACTTATATAATAGTTAATTTGATCACACTAAATGCTAAAAATCTCACGCTAAATTATCATTAACGCTTGCAGCTATATTTAAATAATTCCTCCTGAAATAATTTCTGATCTAAATAATTTGTACCGAAACACCAGTGTGAAAAACCAATGAAACTTTAAATTCCGTACCATTTTTAAAAATAGTGTCTATTTGATTGTCCTTGATTATCCAGAGAATCGGAGATTACCAAACAATTTTGATCCAGGATGATGATGTTGGTTTAAAAATCCGAGATAGAGATCTAAGAAGATTTCCCTTGCAAAGCTCCAATACAAGATAAAGGATATAAAAAAGATCCTGATCTTTGGAAGAATAAGGTCTCGATTGAAAACCATTAACTTAAAGCTCCAGTTTAAAGATAAAGATCCTAAATGATAATTTATGATCGGGATGAGGCCTGAAGACGATCTGCTTTTTTAAAGAATCTGCTTTTTTAAAGAATGCTTATTTAAAATAATAATCTTTGATCTGCAAAGTTTCTGCTTCCTGCTCAGCTCTACTGAAGAAGTTCTCCAGATTCATTATAATCATGGCATCAGTTTTGCCTGGATTGGGTTTGTTGGGTTTTCTTCCCAAAACTCCTGCAGAGCCATTCTTCTGATCCGGATCAGAGCATCTACAAGCCACATTTTACAGTGACTCCTAAATAAAAGGATGGACTTCATTTATTCCAAAGTTTCACAGGACCGAGGTTTTGTTTCCCAGTTCTTTCTCTCCCCCTCGATGGCTATTTCCACCATTTCCCATGGCGAAGCCCCGTCTCTCAACAACAGACGTGTTGAAAAGGGGCTCTTAAAAGAAGTAACGTGACCTGAATCTGAATCAGGACGGCCCCCGAGGACCAGCTCCACTCCCGAGCTGAACTGGCTTCAGAAAAGGCCGGCGGTCCTTTCAAGAGAAGACGGGTCCTGATGCTGCACAATAAATCAGCCACATAATGACGGAGAAGCGCACCGAGGCAAACAAACGCGGCGGTCCGGGGGTCTCGGAGCATCTGAAAATACATATTTATGCTCCCGCATCGTCTGATGTGAGTTTTGTGTGCTTTACTGTAATCAAACCCATTTGCATTTCACACAGTCTTCTGAGCGGAGAATCCCACGGGCTGCTTGTAAATATCTGAATCATTTATGCAAACATCAATACGGGATTATCAGATTACGCTCGACTCGGCCTTGTTTTTCACGGGAACCAGTGGGTCTGGAACAATGAGACGTGGGATTATTATTATTGGCAGAAGAATCCAGCGGCATCAGACCCAAAGCAATTATTTACGTATTAGCGAAGAAGCCAATTTAAAGACTTCGCGTGATAATGAGTGAAACAAACGACAAACATTGACAGCTAATGAGTTTTGAAAGAGTCGGAAACAATTCGGAAAACTAATTTGTGCCTTAAATAGAAGTTTCAGGGTACGATTAAAAGCAAAGAAGAAGACACAGTGGAAGCATTATGTTTGTGTTCAGCTCCTGATTTTTTTGTGTGTTTAATTTCCAAAGTTGACATCAATGTAGAACTGTTTTCGCCCCCTAGTGGTTTGGAGGTACACCAATTGGAAAAACAATCAATTTTGCTCACCTAATTATGACACAATAAAGTGTGTTAAAAAATATAAATTTTTGATCAAACGAAATATTTGAGTAAACGGTGAATGATATAAATTTGTATAAAACATAAATTGTTTGTAACACTTTCATTTGTTGAATTAGTTAGAGAAAAAATATTATAATTATTATTACTATTATTATTAATTAATTTCTTTATCATTATTTTTTTTAAGTTACTCAGCTATCATATTTACTTTAAACACAAATGAGTAAATGTTACAGTAACAAAAACTATGAATTCATCCCGAACGCACACACACACACTACAATATTGCAAAGGGAGGCATGTTACACTAATAAAAATATGTAAATTAAACATAAAAAATCAAGAATAAGAGGAAAGAATAAAGACTATTTATAGTCACGTTTGTTTTATTTTCGGTAAATTTAAATGAAAAGAAAATGTGTCAAATCAGACTGAACTCAAAAAAATAAAAATAAAAAATTCCAAGTGCATTTCAAACACTATAATCTTCCCGATAAAATCAAGCCTGAGCGGAGTGAAGGAGCAAAGATCAAGGTGTTTGTTTTCCTCCACGTTGAAAGTGATTCATCCGTTGGGAACACGCAGCACTGGATTGGCTGGACTGTAAATTAGCCGGAGTGGAGGTCAGCGCCGGACAGAGGCCTGAAAGCGCATGTTGCTTTTAAAGAGCTAATAAATTCACTCCACAATCCACCACGCCAAACAGAAGAACATAAAGCCCACAAGACTTCGCCTGTTAATTTATGACAGTCCTTTAGCACTCAAGGAGAGATCCGCTGATATTATTTACTCGCCCGGAGCCGGCTTTACTGTACATTCACCAGATTTACGACAACACAAGCACAACTAAAAAATAATTACGTAGGTATTGAGTTTGGAGGATTGAGCTGGAGTCATTTTAAGCTCCGCTGAAGCACTTACCTGGAAAGGCCTCGGCTCAGCTGGATTAGAAAAGCGTCCAGTGGAATATAAATCGGCGGAAAATATGACAGAGTCGGAAAACATATTGACGCGTCGAGCAGATTAAACGTGATTTGATCAAATGGTTTTGATCAAGGTTTGTCTAGCTCGGGACACCACACGAGAACAACACGGAACTCACTGTTCATTCAGGGTCTGATCGGATCCAACGCTGTGGTCCGACTTCACACACTGGGTGTGGATGCGGAATTTAAAATGAGACGGATTCATCTTTCATCGCATCAATTATTGACATCGTCATGATGGGATTACACTCAATAAACCACAAACGCAATGCTAATCCATTCGTCCGTTCATTTGTCAACCACTTTTCTATTTCTTGGTTACAGGGAGCCAGCAAGTAGACCCGGAGAAGTGGGCAGTCTTAAGCCATTTTGGGGGTCAGTGTCTTGCTCAAGAACACTTAGATTCGAACCTGCAATGCTAAGGGTGGCAGGTCCAACTCCCTACAATGCAAAAAATGAGTTCTTGACAAGACAAAAGATCTTGAAATTACACAATAAATCTTGTTGTTTTTTTTTCAAACAAGATAAATTAACTATCTTTTATTTATTATTAAAACATTAATTAATAGAACTATCTTCTATTAATTAAGAGTAAAAGATCAATTTGCTTGTTTCAAGAAAATAGGCCTTGTTTCAAGAGGGGAAAACGTTCTCACCCCATTGGCAGATAGTTTTACTTGATTTAAGTCTTTTTTTACTCATTTTGTTTTTTTATTTTCTTGTTTTTTCATGTGCATTTTGCAGCAGTGTACAAAAATCTCTTTTTTCATTAATGTGTTTACACTGAAATATTTCTGTGACTTTAATTGGTTCAGATTTATCCAATCACGAGGCTCTGAAGCTCTTGTCTTCAGATGCTTTTAACCGAGTGTAAAATAAAGAGACACGGGTGGTTACTGCGTGAGATTTTACTCCATCTCGAAATCTGATTCAGTGACATAATAAAAGTCTCCTCGTAACAATCGTTCACTGCAGGTTTTGTTTATTGCTGGTTATTGTTTGACTTTACTTCACTTTAGAAAAATCTAAAACTTGGAAAAATCTTCACTTTTTTAAAAATCTACCTCTTCTCTACACAACAGTTTGGATTTCAGCTCTACATTTTTAAGCCCTTTTTATCTATTGTGTGTCATCGAATTATGATCGTTCGATTTGATCCAATTGTGAATTATAATTAAACTCGATTTAAATTAAACCAAACTCTGTAACTCCCACGAGGACAAATAAAGCTTCTTTGACTTGACTTTGTAGCCATAGCAACGGAAGCAACAGCTCAGGCCAGCAGTGATTGGTCGGTCACTGCTGATGATGTATCAGTGAAGCGTCTACTCTTTCTCTACACAGGTGAGTTCAGTTATCGTCTAGACAGTGTAGTAGAAGTACAAGCGAGTAGATCCCTGAATAAGGTCAGTGGTGTCGCTGGTGCGGTACAGTAGCACTAAAGAGTCGCTCTGGTAATTAAAACGCTGCAGGTTTTCTTCTGTACACAAGCTTCCAGAGAAAGCGCTAAAGGACACAGATGTCGGAAACTAATGTGAGTGGCATTTAAACTTCAGCGAGGAGGGATCTGCAGAAATGTCAGCAGACTTGGTGCTTTATGAGAAAATGCAACGTGTCTCTGCGCCGTAATTCCACTAGCAAATATTCCAAAAGAAGGCATTAGATCCTGGACCGGGAAGGACTGCAAACACCGGCGCTTTTCACCCGGGCCGGCCAGCGGATCCACCTGAAGAGGCCATTAACTGCAATTTACACAGATTAGATGGAGCAATCTTCTGTTTATCCAGCAGAACCCAATTGCTTTGCCCTTGGAAGACTTTGCAAATCATATGCAGAGCAAACGTTACAATGTGAGTATTTTGCTACTGGAATGGGTTACAGCCCCGATACCGGTTCAAGGAGAGATAGATAGAGATAGATAGAGCGGAGATATTATCTATATAGATAGATAATATAGATATATATATACACCGTATTTTTTATACTAATTATACTAATTTAGGTTATTTGGGGCTCACGGAGACACTAAAGCGGCACAGGCAGAGTAATGATAGTAGAACACCTGTTCAGATGCTCTTTAATCCTTCCTATAGAAATAATAAAAGTATTCAGACGTTCTTGGTGGTAAAGGAAACCTAAAATTCAAGTAACCCTGTTTGTTTATGTTGGTATTAATCTACCGTATTTACTCGCTTATAAGTCGATCCGCTTATAAGTCGACCCCCCCACTTCAGCTGTGAGATTGTGGTATTCTGTTTAGACCCCCTTATAAGTCGGGGGAAAGAAATGAGAGAAGTGGAAAAAATAGAAATATTTTGGGTTTCATATAAAGTCAATTCTGGTTATTTGGGGCCCACGGAGACACTAAAGCGGCAGGGAAATAATGTATCTACTCATACCTGGAAACTATGAAGCGGGTTGAACAAAGTCGGGATTCGAAGATTAGTTTCGAGTTGACAAAACCACACCTACGCAATCAGGCTTTATTGGTCCCATGAAGCGGCATAACAACTGTCTCTGTTGACTCAGGCTTTGATCATTAGGCTAAGATTAGGTCACGCGCGCGTGCACATAAAAGAGTGACGTCTGCACTGAACAACCAATCGCGTTTGAAATGGAGAGAAGGCGGTCCGTATATTTCTCTGCTGAGGAGCAGGAATAATAATTCAAAAGTACGACTCCATTTGTGCATTTACTCCAGCGAAGAAGCATAACTTTGCCCCGATTCGAGCGCCTTTGTCCGCCTTTGTCCCGCAAAGAAGCACTTATAACGGTGGATTGACCGGCGCCGCGGCTTATTAAAATTCATATCTTCATGCCCGTGCGAGCTAGAAATTTGACAAGCGTGAGTAAAAAACCCATTCGGATCGAAGTTCGTTTTCGCGACGTTTCATCCACGGGATCGCACGGAATCGGTCCTGATCGGCCCGCGGCGCGGCGCCTTAAATAGCTTTCCAAATTGCCCATACTTTTTTATGCGTGTGGTGAAATACACAAAGCATGCTCCAAACAACAAGAGATATATTAACACATTTTTTCTGTTTCCAAAAAAACGCAAAGCAATACATACTATTTTGCGGTACAGTAAGTGCGTGACTTCTACGTGTAACATTGTTATGTGTGGCTCGAGAAGTTCGCAAAGAATGGATTCCGTCAGCGGAAAATCTATATCTTTCTATAGATATGCACAGTGGTGGGAGAACGCGGCACAAAGTAACATATACACTAATATATTACTTTTTGCTGTAACGACGGTAGTGTAACTTATTACTTTGTGTATTTTCAGTAATAATACTCGTTACAAAGTAACGCTTGCGTTACATCAAATCTTTCACATTCAAGACAATAAATCAAACATTTAATATTTCCTGTTCGTAATAGACGCAAAGTCATTCGCTGGTGGAGCGTTGTATTTTGTAACGCAGCACTGAGCTCGAGGTGTGCTCCTATTGGCTCTGAGCTCGAGGTGTGCTCCTATTGGCTCTGAGCCGAGGTGTGCTGCTATTGGATCCGTTCTGGCTGCGCGTAACTGCGGCTGCCACGTCACAGGGCGGGTCGCGAACTGCGGCAAATCCGAAGGTACATTCGCGCGATGGTCTTATGCGCATTATTTCAGTTTTGTTAAAAAAACAAGAACATTGTGGTGAAATGCAAATCTGTGTAAACGTAAACAATGGTCGACATAAAAAGAGCACTAGCGATTAAAAACACCTGGAGCTGGCCATTAGATCGCTCGACCTGAGAGAAGCAAAACAGCAACGACACTGTCGTCTACACTTTATGTGCCAGAAAGCAGAACAGTATTGTGTGGTAAGTCATCAAAATGAATAAAAACGGCACTGAACTTTACATAGTCATGTTGTGTCTGGATATAAAATATACCTGAGTTATTCCCAGACTTTGGAGGAAATCGCCTTATGTCTACCGTACTTTTACCACTTATTAATGTTAATTATTAGTGTTGCCACGCGTCTTTTCCACAGACACCGGGCTTATTTTATAAATTCACGATAATGTCCGGTTTTCCATCTTTTTCAAAGGACCATTACACCGGTACGTAGGGTTTGCCACCCGTGTTTTAAATTATTTGAGAACGGAAAATGAACTAATATATTGAAACTTTCTATATACTTAAATTATCTGTCAAATAAAAACGTGCCTCTAATTATTGTTCACTAATAGAGCATTATAGTTCTATTAGATATATTGCTGAAGCTGGATTTCCACAAAAGAGTTGACATTTAGAACTTCATTTCATAAATTAATTATTTTATTGTGGAAAAAGTCAGACTAAAATTGATACATAATTAAGTTTTTACATATTTTACATTTTACATATAATATATATAGTTTAGCACCCATTGAAGCATTATTAAGCATGTCCATCAACCCTCGAGAAGCCTGTCTAAAATTTGTCACGCCGTTTTCCTCTTTTTTTATATAAATATGGTCACCCTACAATTATAAGACTATGTATTATTGCTTGGACAGGCCACATCATTATAGGCTATATAAACTATTCCTTCTCGGATGTAGCAAATTACTTTACAAGTAAACGGGACGTTATTGTCCGTTACGAGTCACCTAAATTTGTTATTTAGGGACGTTAATTCTCGACTTGGTGAACAGTAACTTAAAAGTAATACATAAGTAATGTAATTATTTACATTCTGAGAGAGTATATTGTAATGTAACTATTTACTTTTTACAAACAGTAATAAGTAATATGTAATGTATTACAATTTTGAAGTAAACTTGCACAACACTGATAGCATCAGGGGAAAGCCAAGGGATTTGCCTGTCCCAAACACTTTCTCTGCAAAGTGCTCTTCTAACAATTTGTCGCCAATATCCACAGGATTTGCAAGAGAAAGACAAGGCATGTAACAACACGTGAAATTCTTGCGTCACCTACATGTCGCTTTACTCGCACCTCATTGGTCAGTTATCAGTCTGCGATTCTCAAATCCAGAACATAGCCTGCCCCGGAGCAGGTTAGCGTGTGTAGCGTCAGTTACTATGGCGATGAACACCGATCACAGCTGAGCTACTTTCATAGCACCCAAAACCTAGGATTGGCACAAACTAACCCTAAACTTACCTGGCTAGCCAACTAATCCAGCTTCATAGTACAGGTGTTCAGATGCTCTTTAATCCTTACTATAGAAATAATAAAAGTCATCAGACATGAAACATGCTTGGTGGTAAAGGCAACCTAAAAATCAAGTAACCCTGTTTGTTTATGTTGGAATTAATTAATTTAAGCTATTGTTAATTTATGTTTAAGTTTAATTTGTCATTGGTGTGGTTGCATTATCATTTTAAAGATTTCTGGGAAAAGTGCCCTGCCCCTTTAAGAGCGTTTTCCCGAGAATCTGGGAATAAATAAAACGTTTAAAATATACCGTGTGGCTCGGTTATTTGTGAAGCCCCGCGCCAAAGTAAGACTAGAGACAGAAGCGCGCTGAGCCGAAAGAGTGTGAGACAGTGCGCGTGCATATGTGTGTGTGTGTGTGTGTGTGTGCCTGTGAGAGCGCGGAGCAGCGGCAAGCTCTTTCCCCCCCACTTTCAGCCCGAATTTTTTAGGAAAAATCCTCGACTTATAGTCGAGTAAATACGGTATTTAAGCTATTGTTAATTTATGTTTAAGTTTAATTTGTCATTGGTATGGTTGCATTGTCATTTTAAAGATTTCTGGGAAAAGTGCCCTGCCCCTTTAAGAGAGATCAAACAGGTCTGAGTTTTCCCGAGAATCGGAAGGCTGATAAATAAAGGCTGAATAAATACTACTTGTTTTTAGCTGGTTGCGTTTAGCTGAGCTACCCGGTCGTGGTTTGCAGTCTCTGTTTGTTGTAATATAAATTATTGTACTGTATTTAGTTTAATCTTACTTCTTCGCTGCGTGTCTAATGTTTCTTAATTTCTGTTATTAAGCCAATAAAAGCTTATACTGTAGCACGTCTGCCTTCGGACCATAGTTTAACATTATATAGATGCAGGCATGCGCTCCGCTGCTTAAAGACGACCTGTTTCCCTTTATTTGTGATTGTTCTTGACTTGATATACGGAAAAATTGTGGCTTATATTTACACGCATATTTGAAATCGGCGAATATAAGCACCCCGCAAGTTTTTGAGTGTCAATAATTCATCAAAATATACGCTTATATACGCGTAAATACGGTATATACAGTACAGTAAAACCTGTAATAGACCACCATGACTTATATCAAGGTGGCGCTGATCTACTAGAGGTGGCTATTAGAGGTTTTACGGTATATTACTTTGCATCAGAGTCCAAATGTAACTGCAATTTAAGTTCCTGTGGGAATCGAACCCACTACGTTGATGTTGCGAACCCCAGCGGTGACAGAGCTCTGGGAGAACTGGGTCTATTCTGAGTAGAGGAGTGATGACACATTATTATTGAGGAAGACTAACTTTATCGCCAGAGAGTGACAGTGTGTGTTTGTGTGACGAATGAAGAGAATCGCTCTGTGGAGATCATATCTGGTGATGATGGAGAGTCGGACACACACACACACACACACACTCACGCACACACACACACACACACACACAGACATCCTTGCATTTATGGTCCCACCATTCATTTAAAAATGAAAAACATTACTCCCCTCTTTACTCTAACTATAACAAACACTCGATTATAACTTCAGCCGTAAAAACTCTCAAACATTCAACGTCGTGGACCCCAAAGGTCCCCACAAGTGACAATAGGTGCCCAGTTTAAAACCTAGCATTTCGAGCCTCTAAATGCCTGTATAAACACACACACACACACACACACACACACACACACACACACACACACACACACACTTTTTGCAGCATTCACAGTTTTTGGACAATATTGTAATATTTTTGTTTATATTAATAACTCTACTCATACAGCACTTACGCAGCAAACTCTGGAATTGCTGAAAACCTGGAAACAAAAAAAGCAGAATGCCACCACCACATTTCATAATCCTCTGGAGGTTGTAGGTTCTGGAATAATTTAAACTATTGTGCACTAAAATACGGATATTTTTTAGGAGTTTGAGCCAAAAGAGTTTGAATTCACCGAACAGGAGATTATGCCTAATACAGTGTAGCAGGTTTGGATGATTTTACATCATTTAAATGCAGAGAAAAAATTTCCCCATGAGGGACTAATAATTATATTATTATTATTATTATATTATTATTATTATTATTATTATTATTATTATCATTAGGTATTTAAAGTTAAGTATATTATAATAATAATAATAATACTAATAATAATAATACTGTATCAAACATAATATAATATTATTATGAGACAACAATGGTCAATATTTTTCACAAGCGTGACAAAAAGTTTTTCATTGATTTTTTTACAGTTTTTTTTTTCATTTTACTGATTCAGAAATAAATACACAAACACACACACACACACACATACACACACACACACACACACACGGAAACATTTCAGAAAACAAAAAATGTTGAGAAAAACTATTCCTGATTGTCAAATAAAAAAATAAGACTCAAATGTAAGCAGCAATTGCTGCTTACAGCTTTATTTTCTGGTAGTATTTAATGCAGTAAGGATTTGACAATTCAGCATTTATTTCCAAGAGAGTTTTTAGCTACACAACTTTGTTTACTCGGACAGATTGCAGTATTTGAATCCAAGAAGCTTCTAGAAACTCAGACATCTCTGGCCAGAGACAAAACGATGGAGCTAAGCAGGGTTTGGACCGAACTCAATAACAGCAGCTCGAAGAAGTTCAGAAAATGGCATCAGATCATTCATCAATGCCAGCTGAGTGCCCAGACCTGTTGCTTCAGCCCAGTGCATGCTGGGAAAGGCCTTTAGCTTTATGCGCGCTCATGAACGCCAGCGGACCAGTGCGAGATTTATTTCCTTCAACGGTGGAGCTCAATCTTCTGAGGCCTTGGAGCTGAATTTGATGGAAAGTCTGGAAGTTTTTGGCCATTGTATTGTTAAAAAAAAGATAAAATAACCAATGACACACATTCAAACAATTTAAATCACGAGGCTGTTTACGCAGCGATTCGCTCAAGTCCAGCAGAAGAATTCCGCTCCTGATTGTCTGCTGTTAAACTCAAGAACAACGCAAAACCTTCAGGATTTCACCTTGAAACAGCTCGACAGCTGGAGGATTCTGGGAAATAACTCCTGGCCAGGACAAACTCGTAATGAGCAACAGAAGATCTGAGGACTAGCGTCTCAGAGAAAACAGCCAACTTTATAAATGGAAAACGAAAAAGTCATAAACGACAATCACAAGTTTAAAAGAGACGTCTCCAGTCAGTCATATAATCAGGATTTAATTGCCTATTTTCGTCGATTTTGTTCCGATTTGTTGTATAACTTTGTCCTCATCACTAACTAATATGACTATACTTTGCTTGATGCTGTAGGACAGAGCTCAGAATTTTCAGTTTTGTCATTCCCAAATTCCCAGAATTCCCTTTACAGCAGAAATGATGAGGTGAAAACAATGTTCTCAGAAGTTTCAAACCAAAATGATTCTTTAGTTCAAGTACATTTTCCATTAAAATACCAATAAACTGAGATTCCATTCTGGGAGACTTCGCAACCCAGAAATAGAAAAAGTGTTAAAAAGTCAAGTCAAGTCAAGTCAAAGCGTTGTATTGTCATGTGTGCTGGTTGTTCTGCACAACTTACTTTGCCGTACATGCATTGAATACCAGTGGTAAGAAAGAAAATAAAAAAACAAAAGTATATACATGCAATAAATAAACAAAACAGAATATGTGGTTATGTACATTTTGTGCAAAAGGTGCAACCAAAGGGTCAGAGAAAGTGACATGTGGTAATCCTTAAAGTGATGTTGTGCGTCTGTAGCAGCAAATGTCATCACTGTGTGAGATGGGATGTGTGGATTGATCGGAATGATTTGAAACGTACAAGGAACTTCTGCTCTGCATTTAACCATTTAGTGAAGTTACACACACACACCAGTTGTGTTAAGTTCTTGAGTAAATTAACTTTGTTACGTATTTTATGGCTACTTTGTACTTTTACTGAGTATCAAAAAATATAAGCAACTTTTACTCTCTACTTGACTATATTTGTGATTGAGTATCTTCACTCTTTACTCCACTACATTTGAATTGGCACTTACTGTTACTCGTTACAATGTGATTGTGCGTGACAAGTTCGCATCTTTTATTATCGCAATAATTTTCTTAACGGACAAGGTGATATCGCCATCTGCAGGATGCTGAAGACACTGGATGATATTTATTGAACTAAATCATGTGAATGTGAATTAGCGGTTGCACTTTTTTGCACATTTGAGTTTGACTGAGACTGACATTTTGCTCTTTTTTAAATCCATTTTGTTCTGCCATTTTGAAACATTTTGGTGTTAATTGTATTCTATATTAGGAAATAAAACCTCAAAGAAATACTAGACTAAAATCAATACAAGTAAAATACTCAAGTACTTTTGAATTTGGATGCTTTATGACGCTTTAGGAAACAAACTCCACTCAACTCCACACAAAAAAGCAAAGCGGGCCTCAAACGGGTCCTTCTCGCTGTGAGGCGGCACTGCACCATGGCTCCTAAACTATCTTTGTCTCCGGCAATTGTCTTTTTCCTCAGGCATTTGTGTTTTCCGGATCGAACACCTGTTTTCGCCGCACAAATCCGGCGTGTGACGAGAGTCGCGCTGTTGTGAAGAAAGCCATTATCCCCAATATAATTAGCCGTTTAGCCCGAGAAGTGTCCGTCCCTGGAGCCGCGGCGAAGCGCTGGCACAGCAGCCCAATGAATATTTATCAGTGTCAGCGCAGGTCTAGAGATGTTTACCGCCGCTGACCTGACACATTACATCACATCCTGCAGACGCTGACGTAGCATTAGAGTCCACCTGAATGACCAGCAGATGGTACACACATGATAGAAACACCTACACACTTTTTGACTGTAAGTGTCCATGGAAACATTAAATACATGATATAAATACAACACAAACAAAATTTAAACATTTCCTACACTACTTAAAACTGCAAATCAGTATTAATGCATTATATAGACACTAGGATTTCTCAAGCTCAAATTTATTCTGTGTGTATGTTCAAGAATTTGGATAAAAGTGGGACCTCAAAATCTAAAGGTATTTATATTAAAGAAAGGACATGTGCCCTTGTGGGGACCTTTGGCTGGGCCCGAGTTGTGTGTGTGTGTGTGTGTGTGTGTGTGTGTGTGTGTGTATGTGTGTACAGCCATTTAGATCAGTGGGACCCCAAAAGCCTAGGTTTCTATCCTAAAGTGAGGACTTTTGCCTTGATCCCAACTGTGTTGTGTGGTGTGTGTGTGTTTGTGTAACTAGATCAAAGTGGGGACCCAAAAGCTAGGTTCTTATACTAAACTGAGAACCTACGGGCCCTTGTGGGGACCCTTGGCTTGTGTTTGTCTTTGTGTGTGTGCGTGTGTGTGTGTGTTTGTATGTGTGTGGGTGCGTTTAGAATAAAGTAGGACCCCAAAAGGTAAGCTTTTACATTAAAGTGAGGACCCATGTGCACTTGTGGGGACCTTTGGCCGGGCCCCGTGTGTGCTGTGTGTGTGTGTATAGGCATTTAGATCAGTGAGACCCCAAAAGCTAGGTTCCTATATTAAAATGGACCTATGGGCACTTGTGAGGACTTTTAGCTAGGTCCAAAGTCTGTGTGTGTGTGTGTGTGTGTGTGTGTGTATGTGTGACACAGCTGAAATTGTGGTTATGTGACAAACAAGTGACCCTATTTAATACTTTCACCCCGTAGTTGAAAAGAAATTGTGATTGATTTGTCATTTAACGTGTGATAAGCAAATGGCGAGTTCCTGGTGATGAACGAGCGAATCAATCCCACAGATTACACGTCACAGAGAGACAGTGAAGCTGTTATTAATCTCCGGCTGCTTTTTGTCCCCATGACGTGGTTTCCCACCCAAACCGACAGTGGTGGGAACCATTAAACTTCACCGCCTCCCATCGCAGGTCTGCTGGTTTAAAACCCTCTGATTAAATATTTTGTCATCATTTGGAGATGTGGAACACCGTCATGACTCCCAATGATTCACTTTTCCGACCCTATTTCCCCGGCAGGTCTTGAGGGGCTGTTTATTTATCCGGCTCGACGTCTCATTTGTCACATCTGAGATGAACACAGGTCTTCTTAAGGAACATTGGCTGTTAGCGACTCGGTTTGCTCATTAACAGCATTATTCATACCGTCTGGCTAATCGAGGGGAGACGAGAGCGTTCTGCAGATTTACAGTAAGTGTTGTTGACTGTCCTCGGCCGACTTCAATGTCATGAAAATTAATGTTACGTGAAACAAAACCATTATTGTCTGCTGCTTCTTTCACTGCAACTTCACTCGATGGTTAAATTCAGAGAGCGCTGTTTAGATACAGCCCCTAGTGGCCACATTGAGAAGCCCACCGCTTTAAAATGAAGTGGTTGAATTTGTTTTCCTAATTTGCTTTTTTCAAGGGATCTTTTTTAGTGGTTTAAATAATCTCCTCAGGTCAGATCACTCTTGCTCTCCCTGACACAAGGTGGCGCTGAACAGTTTAACCCATGTGACTTTGGCGTGTCTCCTAGAATCAGAAGACATTTGCGTAGTGTGCATGATTTAAAAAGCTATTAAATATTTCACGTTGATCATATCTTATTTCTGTATAGGCGGTAAGTCATGTTTCGTGTAAAATCTTGCCTACTGTAATTATGCTTTAAATTTAAGTTGAGGATTTTTTTTCATTTAGTGTAAAGTTATATTTACTGAAAGTTGTGTTCATAATCAGGTTTCCAATGAAGCTGAGATTACTTTAAAGCCATGATTAAGTTGTGTCTACTGTAAAGTCTTGTTACTATAGGTTGTGCTTACTGTACACACATTTATGTAAAGTCATGCTTAATGTAAAATGTTTACTGTAATGTCATGGTTACTGCAAGTTGTCTCAACTGTGTGTAAAATTGTGTTTAATGTAAGAATTGTTTACAAACTATGTGTTTTACTGTAAAGTTGTTCGCTGTAAAATTATGCCTACAGTGTTTACTGTAACGATGTGATAACTGTAACCTCCCTGTCATGCTGATATTTCATTTTATATTTTTTGATAAGAAACATTCTTTTTCATCTCTCCATGCTTGTGATGGTTTCCTCCGGGTCTCCACTGTCCTCCAGCAGCTCTCCACATCACTTCTCGGTGTGAAACTGTGCTGCAATAAAGACAATAGCATAGTATTGCTTTTTTTTTACCGTAAATAGTGTTTTTATCGCTTCAGTGCTGCAAACACAGTCCTAATGTTTTCTTCCGTTTGTGACGTGAATCAAAAAGCTTCTTTACGCACAAGCATCTCGGTTTGTGGCATCAGATTCTGGCTTTCGGCGGGAATGACCTTGTGACCTTCGGATGCAACACCAGCAGGACGTGGAAGGTCACTCTCTGTTCTCCAGCCTGTTGTTGACGTGTAGTTGAAGTTGTGCTGAGCTGCGGGAGTGAATGTGCATCAGAATGTAGGAGATAATTGGGGTCTGTCTATAATTAGCAGATTGTTAGTCTGATCGGGGACGGACATGTTTCCTGGTCTTGGAGCGAGACGTTGTTTAATCAGTCGTGTGGAGCTGGAGATTGGATTAAGATCTTTTGAGATGCATATGTGAGCGCTGAAGCGTGTTTGGATTTCTCTCAGGTGGGAAATGGTCCGGAGAAAATAAATGACCAGAGGAGCCGGCGGAACATTCCGGCAGTAATTGAGCGGTGTCGCATTAAAGGGAAGCGAAGCATTTGTAATTGCGATTGCTGTGCTTGTTCGGCTTTGGCTTGTTTGTTTCTGTTGGGATGTAAAGAAGATGCCGTGGTTCTCGTCGCTGAACAGCCACAGTTTATCACGGAAAAACTTTTTTTTTGGGGTTTTAATGTGGCATTTACATTGTGTTCCTGCTTTAATTGATGAATTGACCTTGGATGCTAAATAATTTGACCTTGAATTGAGATTTTTTGGAGGGAAAAAAAAAAAAAAAAGCACTATTAATTTGTCTAAATTTGGTGTTAATGCAATTATCATTATTATTATTATTCATTTATTTATATTTTCTTAGAATTATACATTAGTATAAAATCAGTATATTCTCCATATGTTTTCCTTGAATGATTAACACGTTTAACTTCTCAGTGAAAATAAATTCAAAATAAATAATAAAAATGATCTATGATGATTTTGATCATCTTGAACTCATCCATTTTCAAAGTCCATTTTTTGTCAAACCATTCATTTTTCCAATCACAGCATCTCTGGCCCTCAAGGTGTGACACGCCTTCCACGTGTCCAACCAATCACCGAGCAAGACACACATTCTCACTCTCACAACATGATCTATAAATACATAAAGCTGATTGGCAGTTTTTTTTTCTACGTTAAATGAAACTATGGTAGTTTATTTCTATTGCAAGAAAGACACACACAGAAACACATAAACATGCTCTATTTCTACTATGATGAATATTATTGGGAATTGCTGTTGGTGTTGTTGTTCTGCTGTCTGAGATATAATCTGACATTTTCTGTATCATTTCAGATAAGGATTGCTGCTATGAATAGACATTTCAGGATGATCAAGCTGCCACTGTTGACTCTGGATTTCAAGATAACCAAACTGCTCTTTTATTCATTCAAATGGCAATGTTTTTTTTTTTTTTAACAATAAACCAATCAATTACATTTAAATTCATTGTATAATTTTTTCCTAAACTTTGCCCACAAACGATGATGTATGACAAAACAATGGCACATTTTTTTACTGTTTTTTACCAGCTTTATTGTTTTAAAGTGAATCGTAACTGCTTAATTTAGCTCTAATTACCGGTCAGTATCAATCTGTGTGTCAAGAGTGTGTGTGTGTGTGTGTGTGTGTGTGTGGCAAGTTTACGACCTCAACATTTAAAGCAAAGCATCTCAGGGGCTGTTTTCACATTCCGCGTAAATTCCTCGGAACGCCACCGCCATGATGGACGAGGGTCAAACGCACAATTAAAACGTCCTGCAATCTCGCTCAATACAAATCAACCGGCTCCTTTGGATGTACAATTCAAAGCGGACGAGTAAAGAAACTACAAAGCATCAGAAACACTCCTGTTCTGGCGGGCTTCACGTGGTGGTCTCGCTGTCTGCTGTGTTCGGGCCTGATAACACATGCTTCTGGAAGGCAGCCCGATGGCGTCCTCTCTCCTCCTGCTCGTCTTCACGTGTCCGAGCCTCGGAGAAAACATCCCAGGCTTCACACAAACCACAGGCATCCTTGTGTTCCCAGCCTCTCCAATCTCACGTGCCAGACGTCTTTGATTACGACGGGGCGGAAATTGCTGTTTGCTGAGAACCGAGGGCAGACGTCAGTGTTCCTGAGGAGGAGTGTGATTGCTGAAGATGACCTCCTTCTCATCAGACCCTGACAGCCTGCTATTATCTCCGGGGGACAACTGCACACGGAAACCCGTCCTAATGTGTCACCTGAACACGTCACGTCCACCATCGGGTACAGTAGGTTGATCCCAGAGGTGTGAAGAGTATCTGATGTAAAGAGGTGTGAAAGTACAGATGCTGTACTGTACTGTAAAAATGACACTTTTACAAGTCACCAATTCCAAGAAGACGGGTAAAAGCCGCAAGCATACAATTTAAAAAGAACTTGAGTGTACCTTTAAAGTACTTGAGTACTTTTACTCGTACTGCATTTAGGCTGAAAGAACACCAAGAAATGTGAAACACGTGAAACTCTTATTACTTCCTAATAAAGAAATGAAACACCTTAAAGTTTTAAAATTGCTGGACTAAATACATGAAACAAATGTTCAAAAAGTGCAACTGCTAATTCACATTCACGTGATTTTGCTCATAATAATTATCCAGTACCTTCATCATTCTGCAGATGGCAATATTGCCTCTTCCACCCAAGAAATTACCTGTGGTAGAAAAAGATGCCGACTTAACACAAAAGTACCTGTAAGTGACCATTCAAATGTAGTGGAGTAAAGTAAAGTGGTATCTCTCTTTATTTTTAGCGGCCAAACTCCAGCCAGTTCAGGAATTCCGCTGAGAGGCTGATCCAGGGCAATGAGGTCCTTTGACTTTGAATGTTTTATTGTTATTTCCAATTCCAATTCAACCATTAATGTGCACACCTGTGACCCTTATTAGTATCTCCACCTGTCATGTGACCCACCACCTTCATCACGTGACCAAAATTCACTTTTGCGTTATGTCTGCTACATTATTAAATGAATGCCGACAACAGTTTTGTTAAATGGAAATTTTGTAAAACGGGCCACATTTTGCATGTAAGTCCGATAATCCACCCTGATATAAAAAAATGTTCCACCTTCCTGAATGTCGCAATAACTGTGACGTAGACGGATCAGTGCAGACCCTGTAAAAGTGTTTTGTTTATTGATGTGCTTGAAGAATGAAAAAAACTGCCAAGACAGTAACAATCTTGTCAGTCAGTCAGTCATCCATAGGGATCGTATAGTGAAATATTTTCGTAAAAAGACATAATGTTTTCTCAACTATGCCAATTTTTGTTAACAGAGTGATACCACTGTATACAGATACTCAATCACAAATGTAGTCAAGTAGAGAGTACAAGTTACTTGTATTTTTGATAATGTACAAGTGCAAATTAGCCAAAAATACTTTAGTCCATTTACTGAAGTACTTTACACCACAGGTTGTTCCAGACTGAAGAGAAGCTCAGCTCAGCATCACCCTCTCGTCATCACACACACACACACACACACACACACACACACACACACAC